>BCIX01000001.1:4542474-5169598 GCA_001600095.1 Bullera alba
GCGGCTAGGTTCAACGAAACCCCTCCCGAGGCAATCGCCTTGGACCGGATGGTACGAATAAACCGAGCGGATATGCGTGCGATATAATTCGGTCTGGCCTTCCTCGATCGAATTGAAGCTATAGTCGAGCGCACTGGTGTATCGGTGCATTGCGCAGGCTTATAGCGAGTCGCATCGCGGGGCCTATCACAACTCTCCGACTCGCTTGACCTCAACGCCAGTGGCGGTCGACCCGATCTTCGGCGGCAGCACGACGACCTGAGTATTCCTCCGCCAAAACGTCACCAGTAGTGATGCCAGGGTTTCTGGGTCGTCCTTATGAGTGAAGTCAGCACGTGAAGAATGTGTAGACTCTGTGCTTTGAGAAGTGTATCAGTAGACCCACCTCATGCAGATAATGTCCAACATTCTTCATGACTTCCAGTTGGAACTTGCCCTGCCTGTCATCTCGTCAGATCCCATCGGGGCAGCCATCAGGGCTCAGCTCACATCTGTCCGACCATCAAGTCCCGGTCGAGTCTCTCTTGTCCCGCCAGCACGAGCATCCTTGCGCAGCGAGAACCGAGGAATTTGTTGCTCAACCCAGCATACCATTCTACCAAGAATCAGCCTTCTTCACTGATGGGATTGTTCAGATGCCGAATGGACTCACCGTCCCAGTAGGGTTCCGTCGCTACAAGGTCCGTTCGCCAGATTTGCCGACTCTGAGGGGTGGGGCTGGTCGAGTTGGGGGGCGGTCTGATGTAGGATGGAACGGATATCCGAGCTGACTCGATGTTCCGGATTGAGTTGGAGGAGACACTGTACCAGAGTCAGAATTGACCGCAAAGGTGAAGAAGCAGACGGTAGTGTACTCACTGCCATCGAATGGCATCTTCCACAGATTTGAACGAAGGTGGTCGCCCGCTCAATATCGACTTCATGGATGGTAGCGCAGCAACAGCAGTTCCTAATACACCATCAACGTCGACAGACTCAATGTAAGAAAGGAAGACTGACCCTCAACCACGTCAAGCACCACCACGCCAGGTACCGTATAGCCTTTCTGCTGTAGCGTTGGCGAGGATGCCAGGATCGGTGCAGCTCCTAGCGAGTGGCCCAGTAGCTAGTGAGGGACATTAGCTGATCTGACTGCGTCCAATTGCAGCTCCAACTGACCAGTAGGGATGGACCTGTCTTCGGATCTGGGAACACATGCTCCAGGAGCCCGACGAGGTCTGATAGTAATGTCGACAGCGACAGATCTGTATCCCTATCCCCACCACCATCTGACCTAGTCTTTCCTGCAACGTTATCAGTCTTCCTGGCATATCACCACAATCGCAACTATACACCCACCATGTCCTCTGCAATCGAAAGCCAGCACGCCCAGCTCGCCATTACTCGACTCCTTTACAGCCTTTGCCAGCGCTGCAAAGCTCAGACCGGATGCCCCTCCGCCGTGATGGCAGACCAGATACGTTTCCTTGCCTTTCCCCTTATCCATCCTCGGGGGAGTCATGTAAGCCCTGAATGTTGTATCGCTGCCTGGAGGATTGACTTCCAGTGCTTGGTCAAAGTATCCCGACGCAGATAAAGGAGTGTAGTCTTCCAGAGTCCGTTTGGAAGATGATCCCGAGCTCATGCTCTTTAGAGAGCTTGCCATACTGTTCGGACCAGAGGCGAGGTCCATGATATCTCCATCCTCGAGCTCCTCCTCTCCTTCACCATCTCCCTCGGCTGGCTCGGCCCATGGAGCTCGGGTGGGAGGCAGCTGTGGCAGGCGGTTCAACACAGATTTGCGGAAGATGTCGGACATGTCACCGGTATGGACCAGTGCGAGAGAGTGAATTTTGGGACGTCCAGGGGATGATCGTGTCGGATGGTTTGGAGCTGACTAGTCTCTAGACGATCTACGGGGCTCTATATCCATCAGTCTACGCCTGTCTACGCTCGTCATCTTTCTGTACTCTAGCTCGCGCTCACCGCACCGTCCTCTCTGAGTCTGACCTCCTCAGTTCAGTGATCGAGGAGTGTGGTGCCCCGCTATTGTCAAATTTGATCCCGTGCTTCGAGATTTCGAACGACGAGCCGTTGATCACTGTCTGCATCAAACGTCAAGAGGTGGTGACTGCGAGTCGTCATATTAACTACCACATCACCCACTCCACGTCCATATCCGCTGACACCGCAGTCCACGCCTGAAAGACCTCATCGACATTCTTTTCCATTCGCCCGGAGCCCGATCAAGCAGCCCAGAGGCCAAAATCATTAGGAGTAGTCGATTGGCGAAATGTCGAAAGCGGCCATTACCCAGAGAGTGGTAAGTTCAAACCGCCTCCTCCTGTGTCCAGAATGTGATACTTATGGTCATTACATCAGAAAATCATCGTCCCGGCTGGAAAAGCATCTCCATCGCCGCCCGTCGGTCCGGCATTGGGAGCTAGAGGAGTCAAAGCCATGGACTTTTGCAAAGAATTGTAAGGTGTTGTCTGCGCGACTCTTGGATCATAGATTGATGCTGGTCATATCATTGATAGTAACGCCCGGACAGCACACTTGAAGACGGATGTACCAACACCGACGAGTATCACCATCGCCCCCGATCGAACATTCACATTCGACTTTCGTACTCCGCCCACAGTCTGGTTACTGAAAAAGGCGGCGAATATGCCAATTGGCGCAGCTCCACCCTCAAAGGCGAAGACGGAGCTTTCACTCAAACATATATACGCTATTGCTCAAGTCAAGATGATGGACGCGGATCTGGCGGCTGTAGGCGAGAGGGCAGTGGTCAAGCAGATAATAGGGACGGCGAAGACGCTGGGATTGACGGTAGTCGCGTGAGGTGGGATCGGATGCACAGGTATATCAGTTCTAATCGAATGATGTCGATCGAAGGGAGAATACTGGCGGATACAGGACTGGAAGCAACTATCCATTCACATTCGTGCATCGTCTACGAAACCTGTGCCAACCAAAAAACGCTCCATCAAATTCACTTTCGATCCAGCCACGATCCTCGCCCCCTTGTGATTGCCTGCGACCACGTTAGCAATACACTCCCATTGGCTGACTGCAGCACTCACTGACACTCTAGCCATGCGTCGCTCACGGGGTTGGAGCGAGGAGGATCGCGGTACAAGCCGACATACACGCGCCCTGAACCAGAGAGCATCCGGCTGTTATGAGGTAGGGGTCAGTATTGACCGGCTGCACACCATATGCTGGACGGGACACTCACGAGCTGCAAGTGGAGCACCCGCGAGACAGGCGACAAAACCTGCATTACATGCGGTTTGACATGGGCCCCAGGCAATGGGACCAGCGTAAGCGCTTTCGACCAGAAGAGCCGAGGCGATGAGGGCGAAGATGGAGAGTCTCATAGTGTGGGAAGTTTGGCTGACGATAGGGATGATATAGCTTGATAGTGAGAATGGCTGATGTGATGTGTCTGGAGGAAGAGATCGAGGATGAAGAAGAACAGGATATTGCCTTGAGATTGTCTCTTATATACATCGCCGGGACGGACGAGCTTATCGTACGAGCTGCTCGATCTGCCGGTTCCTCATGGTCAGCCACAACTCTGTCCCACACAGTGCCTCAATGTGATGATGGTATCCAGGTATCTCTCATCGTGTCACATTTCGGGTGCGAGCGCCAACGCTCTCTTGTCATGGGATGTGCATGTTGCATGTCGCGTACCTGCTATCCCTGTACAACGATCACACGAGGCGCCCTTAGGTCCAGTCAGGTCCAGTTGGTTGATATGCAGTGAGAGTGATGAGATGGCTGGTCCGCATGGGCGAAGCAAAGCTCCACGAGGTGACTCGTTGATGCCTATCCCGCGGTCTCCAGGAGCAGTCGATAGGGCCTTGTCCAGGACGCATCGCCTACCCGCTATCGTCAGCCATTTGCAATCCCATCATCAGGCAGTATTCAACCTACCAACGTCGGCAAGCAGATCCCTCAGGATGTCCCTCTTCCTCAGATTGCCGACAGTTGGGCTCCAATTTCCCTTCGAGCTATCAAAGTGAATCGTGTCAGCCAACAATACGATCTGCGTCACGAATGCGATGTACTCACCCTGATACTGGGCCTAATAGCTCCCTGATCAGGTCGTCCAGCCTTGCTCTACTGTTCCCCTTCTCATAAGCCGACAGTCGTTCCCCAACATAATGTCTATATTCGGCTCCGCTGTCCATCAACAAAGCGATCCTCGTCCTGTTCTCGAGATAGGACAACAGCATGATTTCGTCCCAATGCTCAGGATTGGCACCGTTCACAGTCGATTTGCCCTTCGCATAGCGTGATCTCATTTCGCGGTCCAGATCTCCCAGAGGACCAGTCGAGAGTGGGGGAGCTTGACTGCTGTTTTGATAATCGAGCTGCCACGGTGAAGATGCAGTCGCCCATTCATCTTGCGTCCTGTCGAATATGAACGCTGAAGGTTCAGAAGTGAAGACGATTGGAGCCCCATTGGAACAGACTCCGAGTTTGACCAATCCTAATGGCGAGACAGGGTCCGAAACACCGTTTCCGTCGAGGAGATGAGAGATGCTCGTACTCAGCATCGATAATCCACCACTGAGATCGCTTTGGGCAAGTCAGCATGGGTTTAAAACTGAAATACGACATATACTCACTAGACTTTCAGTCGACAGTCTGATGTCAATACTGCCAGTTTGCCCGAATTCGCTACTAGCTCAACTGGCAAAGCAGGGAGTTTGACGTCCATCAGACTGGCACACAAGAGTTCAGCTCAAGCGACAGTGTCCTGTTTGTATCGAGCTAACTCACTGAGTCCCACTAAGAGAGCATACCACCAGGCTACCATCCTCACACCCCACTGCTGTGAAGCGATCTGTGGCCACCATGACAATGACCGCCGAGGGGAGGTAATCGACCCACTGATCCTGTCCGCCTTGGGAGTACAGCACTTTGTTCCTCCCCGATGCCGACTCGGCATTCTGCGCTTCTAGATAAGCAGTCGGATCACATGGGTAGGTGGCTGATACACGGAGTATGGTCTGAACCCGGGGCAGTGGCAGCGAGCGAGACGATGGCCCAGGTCCAGCATGTGAAGTCGGAAAGCGAGGTTCTCGCAGGTCTTTGGCCGCGATGGTCGATTGAACAGATTGACCCAGTCCTTGACGCGAGTCGTCGTCGCCGAAATCCGCTTTGCGTTTATAGCCCAATCTCGAAGGTCCGGCTCCGTTCATATCGCTGCTAAATCCAGTCGTGTCGTCATTGAACATCGCATTCCTAGCCTTGAGCGGACTTCCAAGCGGCTGTATTGGCGCCGAAGAAAATGCGTCTCCGCCGTTCGCCCCACCAGGACTGGAGAACGGATTTCTCGCAGCAGGTCGATCGGCGCCAAGATTGATCCGTCTCTTTTGGCCCGCGGGCTTGCCTTTCTTGGGCTGCAGGACATTGACGTGGCTTCCACCTCCGATGGCAGGTGCACCAAAGCCGTTCGCTGGAGCATTGGGCGTAGGATCCAAAGGCCGAGGCGGGGGAGGAGGGACCCGTTGAGCTCTGTTGACTGCTGGCCTGTAGTTGTATTGTTTGAGCACAAGCTCGGTTGTGCTCAATTCGGCCAACTCCGGGAACTCGGCTGACTCGAAGGAGAGTGCACAGATGGTACCATCCGCTGAACAGCCGTACAGGTGATACCCGTCATTCGCCCTGTAAGTCTGTCGTCAGTGTGCGATTGCTAGACCCAGACTGCACACTCACCAGCAGAGGTCCAACAAAGGTCGACTAAAGATATCCTGCAGAACCACCAGCGGTTTGTGCATTGTATTCCTCCAGATCGATATGCTAAAGTCATCGGCACCGAGAGCGAGCATGGAAGATGCCGTCGCTCGTCCAGGTTCATCACCTTGACGGAAGAAGAGTCTAGGATTGAAGGCCTGGCCGCGGGTCAGTAAATCATCATGTGCACTCAATAGTACAGAACTTACAGCGACTTGTATAGTGTTTTGATGTCCAACAAAAGATATGTCGGCCTCCCACTCCTCCCTCTCAATCACCGCGGCGACAAAGACCGGCCCGTTCATTGCATTTGATGCGGCAATGAAAGCCCCGTCTGGCGACCAACTAGGGATAAGGTCAGCAACTGTCTCGCGATACGTCCAGATCACTCACCTTAGTCTACGGAAGAAGGTGGATTTCGGGGATCGCTCGAAAGGTTTGGCGATACTCCGGGTAAGTGCCCAGGTCTCAGTGTCCCATACTTTCACGGTCTTGTCGTCGGACTGAAAGGGTCAGCAAATGCAAACACATGCAAACGTACTTGTGTGGCGAGGTAGTTCCCTACCGGGTCCCAACAGACACCCTTGACGAAGTCTCCGTGTAGGTCGAGCTTTCGCAACCGTTCTGTGAGTGATTTGTGAGCTAAGACAATGACACTACAAGCTACACTGGCCTCACCAAAAGTATAGCCGTCCCAGATATTGACCATCTTGTCCAAACCCACTGAAGCCATCATCGAGTCGTCTCTCGACCAAGCGATGTCGATGATGTCTAAGCTGAGGGTCAGCCAACATTGCTTGTACCAAATGAGGTTTTCACCTACCAGCAGTATGTCCGACCAGTCTGGTCAACGCCTTCCAGTTTTCTACGTTGACTTCATCCGAGCCAAACACTCTTCCGCCACCATCCCTGTCACCGAGGTCAGTATCGGTGAGAAAGAAGCAGGCCGTCACACGTCTGCCACATTGTACTCACGGGTCTATACCCCAAATGACGATCACCGTGTCATCCGAGCCGCTTGCCAGAAATCTGCCGTGATGCGCCCACCTTACAGCCAGCACCGAGCCTCAATACCAGTCAGCTATGATTATTGTCAGATGGGGACCAGCTCACCAGTATGCGAGGACATGGTACATAGCAACTTGTGATTCGCTTCGTCGGCATCTGCCGCGCTGTCGAGGATAGGTAGAGTCGACCATATCTTGACTTTTCGGTCTGAGCAGTGACTGTCAGCTTGTTGCAGAAATAACCAGACAGATTGCAGCAGCTGACTGCTCCATGGGCGGTTCGGAAGGGTCCTGCGGGCAGAATGAGCCTCACCTAGACCGCCAGTAGCCAATCTCGTTCCATCAGGATGAACCGACAAGGAGAATATAGGCGACTTCCTGTCCTTCTCATCTAGATGTGGAATCAGCTGTGAGTCCGTCTCGTCCAGGTGTCGAGAGCTAAAAATTGGAGCTGCATTGCTGACCTGTGTGCTTCACCCAGTTGGGTTTTGTGACCCTCATTTGCGGCTCCTTCTTCTATGGGTCTAGACTGGACTTGATTTGTGACGCATGCAGGAGCTGCGATACAGCGCAGACACAGACCCTGCTCCGGGACTTTTGACGGAACGTTGTCCCAGGCTGGATCAAGTGGGCGAGCGAGTGCGTTTGATCGACCTAGCTCTAGAGCATTCAACCTCAAGATCAGCATACTGCTTTGACTTGAGTGTCGACATGAGACAAGACACGCGCGCAGCCGGTACGGCCGGGTGTTTGATTTTTGATCCCGCTTGTAAACATTCAAAGCCCACGTCACGGTTGCTTCCCTTATCAGTAAACCCAATGGCTAGTTCCGCTATCAGCGCGCTAGAGTCACGATCTGTTGGACGCGTTTGTAAACAAATCAACATCACTTTCAGCTTTCAGGTCGGAGACGACTTGATGCTGCATACCATCGATCCATATACCCAGCACCGTCATGGCACCTCGCAAGTCAGTCTCCAGTGACGGTCCAAGAGGGCCTCGAGCCAGCCATGCCCCTTCGAAAATCGCGACGTCGTCAAAAGTCACTTTGGACTCGTTGCCCGTGTCCAATCTCCCGGAAACCATCACGCCGGAATATGCTCCCAGGAAGCGGCCCAGAATCGAACTTACCGAGGACGACAGAGACAGACTGATTCAAGAAGTGAGGACTGCCACATCGGTACCTCCTCTAGGTCAGCACTGACATGCTCTGATAGGTTGTTGGATTTCAACCAAGGCGACTGGGAAAGGATATGACGGATCACGCCCGAGAACTCATCTATCCCACGGTCCTATTGATAAGCGCTTGGTTCAGACAGTATGTTTCTCGAGATAGAGACGATTGGGAAGAACTTGAAAAGGAGATGGAGGCTGTAGGTCTTTTGAGGGAACGCAAGTGGCATTTTCTGACAATCGCAGGCGCTGTATCCTCTTGAGACGCTGCTAGAAAGTCATGTCGACAAGGCCATGGACAAGTTGACAGCATGGCTGTTGAGAAACCCGTTCGACATCAGCGTTGACTATGATCTTGTTGTAGTGAGTGGAAACGAATGACGGTATATTCCTGAACTACCGCTCACCCAATCCGCTATAGCCATGGCATGCTGGCCTGGATTTTGATCGTGGGGAACATGTCACCGGAATGGCAAAAGGACAAGAGTCGCTCAGTGAGAATCTCGAAACACTGCGGACGAATGTGGAGCAGGTACGGTCCCAGGCATTCCCGTTACCTCAGTCAAGCACTGACGTTTTTCAGAGTCGATACCTATCGAGCCATCTGGAGAAAGCGGAAGAGATTCTTGATCGCCGGCTTGCAATTGCACGTCAGCGGAAAGCTGAAGTTGGATTCGTCAAGGAGATCCTCACCACTGCAGGCTGTGAGTATCTCTGTACCACGCACACCCACGTGATACCGTTGGCGGGACCGTATTGATTCTCTTGCCGTAGTATCCCCACTCGATGAGAAGACTGACAAGGTCATCAAATCGATGAACGCCCTTCACTCTGCCATTTCGCCAATGGAGATCGAGCAGGCTGTCGACGCTCCCGCCATGAGAGCCACCGACGGGACTAAAGCATGGGAGCTGGGCAGAAAGGCATATCTGAATTGGGCGGTGAAGCGCACTTTGTCCAGCAACCCCGACGGCACTTCTACCAGCGTTGTCTCCGGAGAGACAGTCAAATCGGTCTCTGAGAAAGATGCTCTGGATGAAATTGAGTCAGAGATGAGGAAAGCTGGCGGAGGGAAGAGCGTGGAGAAGCTGAATCGAGCAATGTAATCTGATTCTGTCATAGGTGCTGTGATGTACATGCTCTCGATAGCTGCGATAGCCAAAGAGTGCAATTGCTTCAGCCTTCGCAATCAGACAGCCGATTCATAGATAGCATAGGCAGAAGGCTGCAGAAAGCCAATTCGTTGCGGTAACTGAATTATAACATCGCTACAAAGATCCCCCGTCGTTTAGATTCAGCCTAAAGCTCTGTACACCCGTCAGCTGCGAATACATCACGATCATTACCCTACTCACCTCCATGCTTCAACTTCTCTCCTTCGGCAATCTTCTTTTCGTCGTGCTGGATCTTGCCTCCGATCACTTTGATCTCGCCCTTGAGTTTGCTCATGAAGCCGACCTTCTTCTTGCCACTGGAATCCGTGCTTCCAGTTCGGTTATGACCCTTGCCGCTGGTTGGCGACTGGCCACCGGTGGCAGCACCTATCGTGGTACCTACTTTACCGGGATGATCCTCGATTTCCTCGATTTTCGGGGCAACGACTCGGCCATCTCCAGCTGGAGCAGAGGGCTGCTCGGTCTTCTCCTCTTTACCATGGTTGGCAGTGGTGATGGCAGATGGCTTGGCGGCCTTTTCGTCAAGTCCCGTTGCCGGACCATCATGGTTGGCTTTGGGGTAAGTGCCGGGTTCTCGGCTGGTTCCATTCTGACCCCGAGAGTCTGGGTGGCCAACCCCTGCGGTCTCATCGCCAGGGGTGAGGCTGGTCGTGTGTTCATCACCAGTTCCTCTAGTAGTCGACTTTTGGCCTGTCACGATAGCTGCGCCAGCGACCGCACCGCCAGTTGCGACCGACAATGCTCCAGCAGTGGAGTTGGACACGCCATTGTCCTTCTCCTCGACTTCCGGAACACTGGCGGTCGAGGCGTCGGTGGCCAGGGTGGAGTGAGCCAATGGAGATGGCTTGGCACCTTCGTGTCCGCCTCGGATAGCAGTGATACTGGCAGCAGAGTTGGTTCGATCCGCGGCATGTCGAGTTGGGGACAGGTTACCAGTCTCCACAGAGGTCGAGCTGGACTCGGTGTTGATGGAAGACAGTGTGGCGGCATCACCGGTGGTCTGGCTTGTGGAGGGGGAAAGACCGGCAACCTCGAGATCTGTCGCGCCCTTTGCAGCTCCAGCACCCAAGACGGTAGCAGGGAGGGCAGGAGCCAAGCCGACATCTCGGTGGGCAGAGGCCGTGGTGGCCGACGGAGCGGAAGTGGCCAGTACTTCTCCAGGGAGTGTTCCTTGGTTGGCTGGGATGTGATCAGCTTTATCGTTGGCGTTATACGACAAGTCGAAGCTGACTCACTCTTCTCGTCAGGGAGGACAGCGACACCTTGCTCAGTGGCGAGACCTGGCAGAGCACCTACACCAGCGGTCTTGTCGCCTGGTTGGGTTCCCAGAATCTCCTCGGACGGCAGAGTGGTCTTCTTCTCGGCTATGCGGGGATTAGCACGTGAACTACCTAGACGGAAAGGCAACGTACTGAGCCCGGTGGCCTTGATTTGCGCCTCGCCCGAGTTGGCAATGTCTCCGACAAACGACTTGACTAAAGAGAACACGCTTCCTTCTGAGCCAATGGTTCCTGGAGCCCGTGTCTGGGTGCCCTTGAGCGACTCCCGCCCTAGGATATGTTAGGAGCAATCTCAGCTGACGAAGCATGTGCTCACGGCCTGAGTTGATCGACTCTCTGGCGTCATGGACTAGCTTTTCCCCAGAGTGCTTGGCCTGCTCGAAGAGCGCTGATTGGGATGAGCGAGTGTCGTTATCCAGTGAGTGGAATAAGACTTACCGGTCACGCTAGATCTTCTGTTCTGAGGAGGTTGCCCCTCGGGCTGTTTGCCCTTGTCGAGGGCGTCGTTGTTGATGGCATCTTTGATGCTCTTCGGTATCAAGTTGTATGCTGCCGTTCCGAGCTTCTCGAGTCCATCAGTCACATCCTAGTTCACCAATGTAAGTTAAGGGTTACAAACTTCGCTGAACCGAGGATGTCACCTACATCATAAACGGAAGTGACGGCATCTTTGTTCGTGCCAGGCAGAGGAGCCTGTCTTTGATCTAACAGCGGAGTCAGCTCTCCACTTGCACAGCAGTAATCAGAGTCAGCTAAACTCACCTCCCCATGCTCCTGGGACCTGAGGACCTGGAGTGATCACAGCAGTATTTGTGATGCCAGCGATACCTCCTCCTGGTACCGTGATGAAGCTTGCGTTCAATTGCGCGGCGGCCTGTTCTCTACCGCTCAGGTCGCTCAGGTTGCTACCGCTAGACCCCGCCGTACCGCTGTGGGATACGACGGCATCGTTGAGAACTTTGGCCTTTTTCGCCTCGAGCTCGGCTCGGGTGAGACCCGCAGTGTGGGGTTTACCAGTGGCTGGGTCGATGGAAGATCCCGCTCGGGGAACGTTGGGCGACGAGGCCAAACCGCCGCCTGGAGCGCCAGCGAGGGGCGAGCCGAAAGCTGCCGTAGAGTTGGTCACGCCTATCGTGTCGAAAACGCTGGATAGGAAGCCTTTACCCTCGGTGGACGTGTTACCGGCGGAAGAGGCAGCGGTGGTCGAAGATAGGGGAGCGGGGTGGGCCTCGTGGCCGGCATTGACGAATCCGCCAGTAGAGGCAGTAGCACCTGATGGGCCGGTGGTCAGGGATGCAGCACCAGGCGCGGGGTTCGAGATCTGTGGAGAAGGGATGACCGGGTTCAAACTGGCCAGGATGGCGTCTGCTCCAGCGTTCATGATGGTGGAGGGTGGATGTCAAGTGTTGAGGATGTGTAGTGTATGGAGTCAGTGTCCTTGTCGTGGCTAGACGCTGAAGAGATGCAGCTAGTATAGAAGGAATGTCAACGAGGATGGAGAAGATAGAGATGTGAAGTTACAAAACCGCCTCGTCAGTCGTCGACAGTCCACGCATTGCACCTTCGTGGGAGAAGGAAGAGGCCGCCGGGCGTTGACGTCAGAGCGGGTCAGATGCTGTCAAATGACGGAATCAATTCGGCGATCTCCTCAAATACCCTGAGTGGCCCAGCGGCTGGCCCCCGGCTGGGCCCACCTGCCCTCACCTGCCCTCCCGGTTTAGCGTGCTCCGCAATTAACGACGAATCGATGATTCCATCATAACATTGTCGCTTCAGCTGGCGCCAGCTCTGCACTGGCTTCGCAGGGCTCAACGGTGCTTCTAGCTGGTGGCTCTGGGCAGCTCTGGGCACTAGCATCCTTACAAGCGTGAGGCGGAAGTACCAGTGGCGAGCAGTATCGTAGACTGGCACCTCGAATCCATGACGCCCCTGCATTACGAAGACCCAACTGACCGAACCAGCGCCGGTTCTGATATTCCTATGATACAAATTTGGTCTCTACACCAGATCTACCCCTCGTGCTCCTTCCTGTCCATCGTCGGAGTCTGCTTTGGGAAATCAAACTCGCTAAATATGCTCCCGTAAGGATCGGTTGATGGGTCATACTCTTCTCCAAAGATGCCAGGGAGCTCGTGAGGTCTCGGTGGTGGGTATCGCTGGAAGTTTTGCGAGTCACCTAATGTACTGAATCAGTGTCCATTACAAGGAGTTATGAGACTACTCACCCATACTAGCCACGCGAGGCACAATGGGCGCGCCAATCTCCTTTCGCTCCAGACTTCCCCAATCCACCCCGGCGAACCAGGCGTGCTTCATGACGTCCTTTGCGCCTCCTCTGAGATTTCCCAGCCGTCGACTCCTGTCCGCTGTGAGCAGACCCCGGATGAGATCCTTAGCGTATGGGTCAATATGACTAGGGAACGCAATCTCGTTTCTCAAGATCTTTTCGTAGATGCCCAATGGGTGGTCGTCGAAGAAGGGAGGATAGCCAGCCAGCATTTCAAAGGCGAGGATACCCAACGCCCACCAATCGACGGGTTTGCCGTGGCCTTGTGAAAGGACAATCTCCGGGGCAAGGTATTCTGGGGTACCGCATAGAGTGTAGGTTCGGTCCTGAACAATTTTGGAAAAACCAAAGTCGGCTATCCTCAGGTATCCCGTTCGGTCGAGCAGGAGGTTCTCGGGCTTGAGATCTCTGTAGATGATATCCTTGGCGTGTAGGTATTCAATGGCGAGAATTATACTGGCGAGGTAGAACCGGGTGACATCGGCTGAGAATCTCCCTGCGCGTCGCAGATGCGAGAACAGCTCTCCTCCGGGGATATAGCTCAGAAGCATGTACACATTAAGCTGGTCTTGATATGTCGAGTAGAGTTCGACGATGAATGGATGACGGATCTTGTCCAGGATGTTCCTCTCCGAATTGATATGTTCTACTTGTTTCAGTCGGACAATCTCTGATTTCTTCAACACCTTCATGGCGAAATGCGGTATCTGCTGATCGGCATGTTGCGTAGCTGCGGGGGAGGGTGAAAGCGGGTCTGTTGATTGGTACAAGTGAGGGAAAATAGGGTGATATGCCGTTGGGCGGTAATTTGGCCTTTGTCGAACTAGCAAGACTCGTCCGAAAGTACCCGTTCCTAATGTCTCCACGACCTCCCAGTCCTCTAATCTAGCTTTTCCACTGGATGCTGAAGAATAAGACGGATTAGGCGAGTGGCCATATTGCGGTCGACGACCGTAAAGAGGCTGCGCATGGTCCCCCGATGAGGTGACGTTGAAGGCGGAAGCCTGTGACGTGCTGTCCCAGACAATTGGAGGAGTTGAAACAAGTGAGGCAGGAGGTGATATGGGCATAGCCTGCGTAGGTTGTTGCTGAGAGGAGCCATAGGTAGCTAGTCTGCGAGTCAGTATACACATTTTCCGAACTTCATCGTGCTCACGTAGTGGGTTGTTTTGCTGTCCTTTGGACCAGTCACTGCTCCCAGCGTAGCCCGAACCGCCCATGTTACCCAGGTTCACGTTGCTCAGCCCCAAGCCAGGTGAAGCCGCTCTGTATGGTTCTTGCGGTGACGAGGAAGAGGATGCGGTATTTCTCGCGGCGTACAGCTGCCTCTCATGGGGTAGCAGTAGAGACATTGGGTCCAGCTTGAACTTTGCCTTGACCGGCAGCTGAGTCGGATTCGAGGATGACGAAGACGACATGGTGATGATAGAAGACCTACAGGCTGGTGAAGACTTGGTTCAAGCTTTGATCGTCGCGACGTTGCCTCTCCGAAGGTTCGCGCTCCTGGCGTTGCCTGGTAATGTTGATGGTAGTTCGGGGCCGGGTGGTCCGGGATTCGATAAGGGCGCGTTTCGTTCCCCTAGGCCGAATTGTTTGCGTCGCGGATCGTCCTCAGCGAGCGACCAGGTCCATCAAAAGCGTAACGGATCGATATGATGACCACAATGATACCGATGTATGAAGGATGCAGGTATGAGTCGAGATACTGTCGAGATGGATGTCGATGTTGTGATCACGAATGGGTTCGCTCTCGTGCCTGAAGCCGTCTTTTCACGTGTGCTTCTCAAGTGTTCTTTTCAATTGGCGAGTACGTAGCCGGACATGTGTCGTTGTTATTGGAAGTCGTTCACCACTCGCGTTAGGTCGAGCCGTCGAGGTAAGGGCGCTCACTCGTATAGTCGATGGGCGTGCAGTCTTCAGTTCGGAGTCTGGTACCTCTTGTGGCCCGTCTACATGAAAGTAGTCAGACGAACAGATCTCGATTCTCGACGCGAGGAAAAAACAGTCCATATGTAGAGGCCGGCGAGCATATCTTCGCCGCTATCTTCGCTGATTGCATGAAGTCCGCTTACAGCATGCTGCCAAGTGCTGTCACAGGCTGTCACAAGCTGTCACCGCGAACCGCTCTAGTACCACTCTGGAATCGCCTCAACATACAAACGCCGCCTGCAAGAAGTGTCAGAGCGTGTCAGAAACTCGGAGAGTGTCAGTCTGTGTCAGTGGCCCGGCAGCGGATTGTCTCAATGTCCGGCATATAACGCAATCCCGTGCCGAGAGACAAAGGTTAGCTGGTTGCGTCCAGCAGAGGGCCCAGACTCAGAGGGCGAGCAGAGTGCGATCGGTTCATCCGAAGGGTAGGGCGCTGACAAAGCCTAAACCTAGCCGGAAGAAGGCAAAGAAGACCGTTGAAGAACCTCAACAAACACTGAAACAGCTACAAAGGCTACAACCTCTACAATTGACAAACAGTCACCGAGAACAGATCCAGGAGCTCACATGGCAGCTACGGCCTACGAGGGCACTGGCGGGCTGGGCATCCACTGACTTTGGGTCGCGGCTGGTCGCGGACATATCATACTGTGGTAATCTGTGGTAATGGCCTACAATTATGGTTAGAGCAATATTACGAGAACGTATAGACCATGGGCTACCATGGGCCATGAGGCCATGAGGGGCCAAATGTTGCATGAATTGAATAGGCCATGGCGTGGCATTAGCATATGTAAATTACTCGTACCACGGCCTACCACCGCCAGCAGCGGCCAGCTTCAGCCGCATTGGGTAAGATCTGGTAAGATAGCGGTAAAGATCCCCACCGGCTTCATTAGTCGAGTGCAGGACTGTGTAAGACTGTGCAGGAGTAGTGAGGAACGGTAGGGAACGGTGCGGGTCTCGCCTTGTGGACTTAGAGATATATGAATACTGAAATTCCGAATACGCCGATCCCGCAAGTACGTAGTCTTAGTCACAACCACCACTCTTCTGCTCAAGCATAAACAGTCCATCAACAGTCTTCAACACCAGCCGACAGCGATTTCCGCTTTGTCTTTCCGATTGGCTTTGCTCGGTGCTCACCTGAGCTTACCGGTCACCAACGGCCTCCGACGGTGTCGCCTGGGGTGAGGAGGAAGGATGGCCCATAGAGGCGTGTTGCGCACAGCCTCAAATCGGTGCTCTCAGGCGACTACCTCTCGCAACGTACTCTACCAGGCCCTGCCACGGATGGGTAGCTCGTATGCCTCGCCTAGGTTCAGCAGGTTTGGAGGATAGTGAGATCTGTCCAGAATCTGCGCACCTGACATCTCATCAGCGGCGATGGAAAGGAACCGGGAGCTTCGACTCGAGCTACCTTTGCCCGCTTACGACCTGCTAAATACGCAAGTAATCCGCTGAAACGCTGAAGTTCTGAACCAGGCTGAAAGCTGAGCGATGGACACCTGAACCTGCCTGAACCATCCGCAAGACCGTTAACTTACTGAATACTGATCGTGGTAGCCACGTCGGGATGATCGCCTGGGATCACATCGATATCCCCCCTGAATCGATCCGCACCAGCTTCGGGCAAGTCTGGGCAAGTCATGCGCCTTCACCTTCCGATTGATATCTGGACATGAAGCACAGGCGCACTGGTCAAGTCCTCCTGCTTACCCAGCATCGATTATCTCTAGGTGCTCTTCGTCTGGCTCCACGCTCGACAACCATCCATCCTTCCAGACCTAGGCAGGAGTCCAGGACGACTGCGCTCGAACGATATCATGCTCGCGGTGACATTCAGAGTCTCGATCCCGGATCGCGGCTTGATATAGCGAATGTCTATCAGTACACTGCTTGCCGCCAGCTTTCCGGTCTGGCGACCTGGTATTGATGAGTTGATCAGAATGTGCACTCTCGACTAAGCGATAAAAGTAAAGGCGGATCGTACGATCAAACACGCGAATCACATCCTCGAGCTGTCTGAAGGGAAGTCAGAACGCCGAGCGGAGGCCGGAGAAGGATACGGCAGATAATCCCTGAGCTGGGCCTGGACGACCGAGCAACAACTCGGAATTTTGGATACACAATGACAGTGAACGGTGATAGTATGTGATGGGGAAGAGCGACGGCGGTTGAGCATTTCTGGACGGGGAAACAAAGTACTTGTGATCTCATACCAACTGGTTGTTACAATTCCGCATCCGGTCGAGGAGAGACAGATGCAGTAGTTGAGTCTCTTTTTGTTATGCACGCAGCTCCGTGACTGATGATTGCTCGAGCCTCGAAGACAACTCGAAGCGCGGAATGCCGCAGGCTAGGCTCATTGAATCAGATCGACTAGCTACGGCCGTACTTTGGAATAGACATCGATCATCGAGGATTCGAGCGAAGTGCGAACCTGCGAGGCTGCCTGCGAGGCTGCTGTCCTCGATGCTAGAAGCTGAGAGTGCCACTTTTGCTAACTCCGCCACGTGGCTATACTCTACCGTAATCTGATTCCGGGCGGCTGATTAGCCGGTCCGTCCTTGCCGTCGCTGACTCGTCCTTCTCACGCGCCTCCATCCAGCTTAGCTATCTCCAGCGGTCATACCAGTCACTCGCTCATGACCAGCTCTCGGGTACTGTGACTGGAACCAGACACGCCATTACTATCTACTAGACTGGGCTTCAATCGTTGACCACTCGAGCCCACTACCTCACTGTACCTCACCCGTCGCGCGACGTTGCCACCCGTCCATCATGGATCAGCGCGAGGGTGAGTTGCGTTCAGAACCGCTTCCCTTCGCGTCCTCTTGTCTTTCCACATGCTCAGTCGTATTGACACGCTCCTACTTCTCCACGCTACGTCTCGCTTGAACTGGGGACAGAGGAGACCACCTGTACTCACCTTCCTTTCTCCTATCCCTTCACGTTACTTTGACTCTCCCCACACTTGTTGCGAACACACACGCTAATATACCAACCCGTAGACTGGTTCCTCCGCCTGCAACCACTCGAAGATGTGACAGAGCCGGCAAAGACATTCACTCTTGCTCAGCTCGTTTGCAACGATGATCAGCAGGACAAGCCAGAGGCGACCTGGTACAAGCCTTTGGACAAGAAGCTGCCTCCTGGCGGCTTCACATCTGGAGGGGTCATCATTGGGCGCAAAAGCAGCACCGCGCCAGAAGATGACACGAAGAATGCTACCGTGAGTGTGAAAATTCGAGCCTGTGCACAATTAGCTACTACCCATACCCAGGGTTACTCCATTCCGGTCCTATCCCGCTACCACGCTCAGATCAACGTCACACGAAACGGCCACGTCTATCTTACCGATCTGAGATCAATGCACGGAAGCAAGATCTTCAGTCTGTCCATAGATCGCCCTGGCCACACGCTCTCAGCGTCGCACTTCTCCCCTGTCCAGCTCCTCTCTTCCGACATCATCATTCTAGGCAAGAGTATTTCGTCCAAGAGCGAAGCGCACAAGCCTCTCAAATTGATGGTCACGTTCAACGTCGCTCAATACGGGGTCGGTAGCGACAATGGCAAGCGCAAGACTCTCGGCAGACTCGACACTGAAACGGCCTGGAGGAAGTTTGCCAATACGTCGCATCTCCCCGACCTCATCAGGAGGTTCAGCACCGCAATGTCGAGCAAATACAGCGCTCACATCGTCGAGGTCAAAGAGGTGGCCAATGTGGAGGTGATCTCTGTGTCATCCAGTTCGCCAACACGATCCGTGTCCCCTCGCCTGGTGGACTCCCCTCCGACCGAATCAAATCGCCCGGTCAGAAACAGATCTACAATAGAGAGAGACGACGAGGACATGCCTTTCATCGACCGACCCTGGCGCAGGGCTTCTTCACCCCCGGAGCAGTACCCGCTCGATTTCGGAGTCTACGGCATACCTCAATCTGCCCTTTACCCCAGCGACCAGGAGGAAGAGCTTCCTCGCGGCGCAGGAGGTGCAGCCAATTCGTCAGAGTCCTTCCATGCTGAGGACATGGAGCCAGAGGCCTTGGGTGTGGAGCCCGACTACGAGCCAGAACCAAGCGACCATGAACAGGACATCCCCTCTCATGAAGCGGCACACGAGGATGATCACGACCACTTTGAACTGGACGACGACTTTGGTGAGGAGGATTACAACGAACATCATGATTACCACGAAGAAGATGACCATATGGAAGACGAAGAGGATGATCACATGGAAGACGAAGCGGATGACATGGAAGAGGAGGGCCTTGACCCAGCAGTTCAGCCAGAGGAGGCCTCCTCACAAGTCAACATCCTCGAGGCGGACAAATACGTCCTCACATACAACGGCGAAGAAGACTTTTACGGAGCCATCACTCTACCTCCAGACCTTCCATCATCGCTACTCGACGGAAGGAGGAAGTCGGCGCCATCCGCTCCAAGTAAAGACCGCCCAGAAGACTACGGCACTTGGTTCTCCTACTCGTCCTACTCTGGGGAATCCGGCACAGAAGACGCTCCTCACCTCAGCCACAGGCATCGACAAGCTGGCCCAGCTTCTGAGACCGCTCCCATCACAGCCTTGGCAGCGGGAAGTATGGGTGTCGAGGTGTTAGCCCATTCGTCGGACGCAGACTCGCAGGACGAAGCGATGGATTCGGAAGCCGAAGATGGTCCAGCTGCCTTCGACGTCGGCATCTCGATGGCTACATCAGGGTTGCAAGTCAAATCGGAGAAGACATTTGCTTCATCGTACCAGACCAAAGCCGTCGTGACGGCGTGAGTGTATCGAACAGCTGGACGCGATTGAGGGACTGACCATGCGGACAGTGGTGATGCGGAGACTCGCAAAGAGACACTCAAGGAGGCATTGAGTCTGGTATTGGACAGTTCGGACAAGATCGCGTCATCCGTTGTTTCCAGCCATCCCAAGTCAAAGGTTCAGGAAACAAACGCGATTCAACAAGGGATTGCATCGACCGACAAAGGCGTCCGAGACGCGATGGACAGGCTGAGGGATAGTCGACGGGAGTCCCAACTCAAGAGTGTCATTCCGGCGGTCAACCCAGTGTATCATGGCGATGATGGACACGGCGACGACGACAGCGAGGACGGCCACAGCGAAGAATACCCGAGCGAGAGCGATCACGACCAGGACGATTACAGCGAGGACGAGTTCAGTCAAGACGATGGTGAACACGATGAGCAATTCGTATCTGACAGCGATGTCGACCGTTCCGACAACAGCGACGATCGCTCGGCTTCGGATGACCAATCCATCCGGTCATTCAGCGACGATGACAGATCGATTTCCAGCGATGGTGATGTGTCGGAACATGGCCACTACTGGTCCGAGAACCACATACGCCACCCGGACAGTTACATCATGCACTGGGACGGAGACGATGGAAAGCGGTTTATCGACGAGGACGGCGAGTACGACCAGGACCCCTCGCTCAAAGAAGACTCCGACTCAGACCGATCTGATGAGATGGACGAGGGGGACGCCGATGAACAAGAGAGCAACGATGCCGAGGACGATGACAGTGACCACTCTCTTGTCGAAGAGGAGGAAGAATCGCAGGGCGAAGTACCAGCCCAGCACACTTGTCCATGTGGAATCTGCAAAAGCGCCAAGGCTAGAACGATGGCGGGGTCCCACGTCGCCGTGGACAGAGCGACCAAAGGTTCGTTAGGACAACTTAAACTGCGTTCCGGATTGAGCTGACCTTGCTCCTGCAGGTACCACCAATGCGACTGCAGCAGAGGTGCTCGAGAGCCTCTCAGCACCAATCGCTATACCATCCGAGCAGGCCCCGATCGTCATTCAGATGATGAAGTCTCCCATCGAAATGCCTGGCTTGACTCGCGAGCGTACTCCATCCCTCTCCGACGGGTCGTCCGATGGTCCTGTCACACCCCCATCCGTCAATCCAAAGAAGCGAGCGCTTCCTGCCGACTTTGTCCAGATCGATTCCGACTGCGATACAGCCGCTGACCACGATCAAGCCCCGCCCCCAGCCAAGATGATCAAGCCGATGCCAGGTACAGATGTCAAGTCGGCCGGAAGGGGCATCGCTAGATCTGTGGGATTGATTGCAATGGGCATCGTGATTGGAAGTGCGGGAACGATCGCTGGCTTGATGCAGATGGCCTAGTGAGTCGCGTTCTGTGGGCGAGGAATAGTCACTAACTCTTATGCAGAACGGCCAACTTGATCGGATGATAGATAAACCACTCATGCTGGAAGTCCACGCCTCTCTGTACCGTACCTCTCTTCCGACGAACATTCCCTTCCAGGCTCTTTTGTACTCCTCCGCCATCCCACCTTCTGTTGTTGATAACTTTTCCCTCTTCATTCCATCCAAACCTTCGTTGTAGAGTACCTCAAACACATTACCCATACCTTTCAAGATCGACTCTGAAGTTCTGATTGACTTCACCTTGTAGACTAGTACTTTCATGTTGCTACCCACCTATGCAAATCCGAGTATGGCCCGTGATGGTGATGGTTGCCATGGCGGAGCGTACCTGAGATGATCGCCGAGAGAAATTTCAAGCACTCCCGCATTGTCTTCATGCTTCGAAAGTTCGATGATCGTTCTCGAGGTCCATCCACTCCGTTACTGGATTTGCATACCGACTGCATTGCTCGACGTTGCTCTCGCATACAGGCGGTAATCAGCTCGAGTACAGTCATTTCCTTCCCACGAAGGGTCATAGACCGTGATCGATGGTTGGGGACCCCCTTTTCGCTTACTCCCCCGCAGACCGGCGTGACTAGCCTACTTGTCAGCTTGACCCTGCTTGACCGCTCTGGGATGACAGAGTAATGACCTGTGATGACAGCGACTCTGCCAAGACGGTGTTACGGTGAGCCACGGATCCGTTTGGAGGCCCACGTCCAATCGACCATCGGCCCAAGGGAGCTCCCAGCTGCTCCTGGTTGGTCTTGGGCTGCCTTGGGAGCCCATTGCCCCAAGTCATTCCCCGCCAACCACTGGGCAACGACCTGCAACGACGCTCAAGTCGGTGGACCACGAAATACCATGTGATACCACGAAGGTTGAGATGCCAGCATCCGCGGTGGATCTCCGCGTTCGCTGAGATCTACATCGTAACAGACCAGCGATCTTGATTAGTCCGCCCGGCATTGAAGGGCATTGAGCGGGAAGAACAGGCAATCGTTGGTATCTGTTGGTACGACGGGACGAATGGGATCTAATGGGGTGATCGTGGAAGATCGGGAACAGCGGCAGGCACGGTGCACGCTGGTACACGTCGGTCTTACGTCGGCATTAGACTGATGTCCTCACTGTCAGTTGTGCGAACGACGTCGTCTCTGGAGGCGTCTGGAGGAGGCCGGACCAGGCTGCAGCCTGCTGGACCTGACAAACCTGGTGGTATTAGTCACCAAAGCCGTAAGCGTGAGATGTTTATCCATCATTCCCCCGTTCCAAGTGTAGCAGCTAGTGTAGCCCGAGAGAGTCCGAGTCTGTCAACGATTCCACGTCGTCCGCCCAGCGGCCCAACAGCTCGTTCGAAATTCTCATCTCCGATCACACAGGGGTTACAGGAGGTTACAGGACCGCTGTCTGCGCGGCAACGGCAAGGGCAAGAGAGGGCAAGAGGCTGCAAGCTGCTGCAGCCTGCAAGAGGCCAAACACTGGCAAAAGCGGCCGATGGAAAGGTCTATGCCGATGAATACCGCTTCATAGCGCGTTATCACGAGGGATATTCCGAATGGCAACCACGTCGCTCCTGATCACTCTCGTTAAAGATCTTGCGATAGGAACTTTTTGACGAAGATTTGCAGCCGACGCCAGCCGCCGACCCAAGCTTCGCCGCCGCCGCAATGCGATTACCGCAAGATGCCGACGGCTTTGAGTGATTTTCGAACGAGGCTAACGAGGGTTGACGTAACAGGATGCCCCGGCAGGAAGCTCCACGGAGTGAAGGAGTGAAGAGAGAGCCTCCACCGGGGTCGGGGGTGGTCGGGGAGGTGACATCCCAGGGTCACCGCGAATTGCGGCAGCGGCTCGCCTCAGGGATCGAACAGAGTTTATCCTTGCCGCGGCATTGGCGGGAGGAAGACAATCACATTCATGCTGCATTGCCAATCGACCGATCGAGAGTCCGAAAATGCAGTTGCTGACTGACCTGGCTAACGCGACAGCCGAAGGACATCCAAGCGAAAAATTGCGACGCTACGCCTGGGGCAAGACTGGAGCTGCTGGAGTCGGGTGGAGAATGAGGGGAAGGATATATAAACCCCCTCGGGGTCGTAGGTCCGGCCTTTCTCTCCAAGTTCTCTTTCCCCCACTCAAGTTAGCGACCGAACACCATGGCCGCCATCGACGAGACTCAGCTGAAGCACACAACGTCGAAGGACAGTGTCGCTGCCATCAAGCAAGATGCTCAACAGTACGAGGAGCTGTTCCCACTGGCCAGGGCTCTGTCGCCTGAGCGAAGGAAGGAGGTCGAGAAGAGCTTGAAGAGAAAGCTCGACTTGAGATGCTCCCTCTTCGTGGTCATCTACATCATGAGTGAGTGGCGTGGCGTTTGGATTGTGATCAGACGCGCTGGACTCACACTGACAAACCACCTCAGACTACCTCGACCGAAACAACATCGCCGCCGCCCGATTGAGAGGTCTCCAGACCGACCTCAATCTCGATGACACGCAGTACTCGACCTGTCTGTCGATGTGAGTGGTACTGATATACGTTTCGCGTGTCGCGCTTGCTGACTTTCGCCTAGTCTTTACGTTGGTTACATTCTCATGCAGGTTCCATCGAATATGATCATCAACAAGATCTCTCGACCCAGTGTTTACATTGGCTGTGCCGTGAGTGTGGTACACCTCTGTTTTTTGACATCGCTGACCTTAGCTCCTAGATGCTGCTCTGGGGACTTATCTCCACGCTCTCCGGCGTTGTTCACAACTACGTCGGTATGGTCTTGACCCGATTCTTCCTGGGTTTCGTTGAGGGTGAGTCAGGCGTTTCGCCATACAAATTCTTTGATCGGTTTGTCGCTAACCCCTTACAGCTGCCTTCCTTCCCGGAGCCCTGCTCATTCTCTCGAAATGGTACACCCGACGGGAATTGACCTTCCGAAACGCTATCCTGTTCGGCGGTAACCTCATCTCCAACGCTTTCTCCGCCCTCATCGCCGCCGGTGTCCTCAGCAACATGCAGGGCACGCTCGGTCACGCTGCCTGGAGATGGCTCTTCTGGATCGAGGGTGCCATCACCATGGGTATCGCCTTCTTGGCCATGTTCATCTTGCCAGATCTTCCCGGAAACACTCGAGGGTTCACCGATGAAGAGCGAGAGTTGTCTCAATTGCGACTTCTCGAGGATGTTGGAGAGGCCGACCACGATGGCGAGGGCCAGACCGCTACCGATGGACTCAAGATGGCCGTCAAGGACTACAAGATCTACCTCATGATGCTCACCTTGACCGCCTACGTCATTGGATTGTCCTTCAACGCCTTCTTCGTGAGTCCTGAACCGCCAATCATTCTCCATTCGAAATGTCGTTTGCTGACCCTTTACTAGCCCTCGCTCACACAGACCCTCGGCTTCAGCTACGTGCCCACTCTGCTCATGTCCGCCCCTCCTTGGGTGTTCTCCGTCATCGTCTCGATGATCAACGCCTGGCACGCCGACAAGACCCAGGAGAAGTTCTGGCACATTATCGGACCCATCTGCGTCGGTATTGTCGGTTTCATCATCTGCATGGCCACGAGCAACACTGCCGCTCGATACATCGCCCTCTTCCTACAGGCTGGTTCCTACGCTGGGTTCATCGTCTTCTTCAGTTGGATCTCGTCCTCATTCCCCCGACCTCCCGCCAAGCGAGCCGTCGCCCTCGCCATGATCAACGCTTTCTCTCAGACCGGTAACATCTGCGGTTCGTATGTCTGGAAGCTCAAGGCCAATGGTTACCGAATCGCCTACGCTGTCGTTCTCGCCATGTTCGTCGTTGCCGCTTTCGGTTGCTACCTCTTCAAGCTCATCCTGCTCAACGAGAACAAGAAGCTTGAGGCTCTCGAGCGAGAAGTCGAGGCTACCGAGCCAGGAAAGGACACTGTCCTTCACGTCGAGGAGGGTGTTACCCTCAGGAAGGGCTTCAGGTATCTCGTGTAAGGGGTTTGGTCATAGGTCATGACATGCAATATTCTGTAAAGTACGGACCACGTAGAGTGCATGATACAGCCGCTCGACCGCTCATTTCTGTAATCCACTGTTTCATCACTGAGTCATGCCCGCGAGGTCCTTCTGAAGCCACACCCATGCGTCGGCAACATCGCCTGGGCCCGTCCTACTGACTGTCAGTCTGCCCACGGATGGCGACAATTGAATCTACCTCGACATGTTCTCTGCATGAATCTTCACCTTCGCAACTAGCCACTGTAGCTCCTCCGCCGGATATGCCTGAGAGCCACTGCTTCAGTACTTTGTGTCACGGTTTTGCCGGTTCCTACTCACTTGACCGACCTCTGCCTTTTGTAAGGCAGCGCACACCCCTTCCACAAGGCCGTATGCGTTCTCATCCTGGTCGATGCCGCTACGGAGGAGGGCGTCGAGTGTAAACCTTGTCCATCTGGCATACTTCACCACATCGGCGTCAGTTCGCATGTTCATGTCGTTGACAATGGCCTGTTACGTTAGTCATCTTCGTCGTGCTCGCGAGCTCTCACCAAAAGGATCTGCGCGGCCACTGTAGCGTGTCAGACGGCTTCTGTCAAGCGATAGATGTACCTACCTCCAGCAGGACATGTCGGATACTTGCAGATCAAATCGGCTATGGCTTCAGAAGGTGAATTTGCCGGTTGTAAGGCACCGTTCGATTCGGATGATTTGGCCTTCAGGTCCTGTGAAGGATGATCAGAGGGGCAGTCAGGTCTGTAACTCACTTTGACAAAGCGCACAGCCGCATTCCAGTCCCCTTTCTCAAAGAGGAGCTCAGCCTCCATCACCGATAAGATGTCGGTCATCGCCTCGATCGGTTCCTTCTCATGCAGAGCGCAATCCACCGTGGAGATGATATCGCCGACGTCCACCAATCCAGTGGCAAGCTGCTCCAACAAGGCCGCCTGACGGAGAGACCACGCTCAGCGATGCGCCTTTCTCCTTTCGAAAATCACAATACTCACTTTGGGGTCGCCAGCCGGCATGCCTCGGAAGATCGACACTACGGCAGTGTCAGGGATTCAAAGTAGCTGACGAAGAGCGACTCACTTTCTCCACAGAATGCAGCAAAGGCCGCCTTGGCCTTGAGCATAACCAAGGCCGGTTGTCTCCCAGAAGTATGCCCCGCCTCGTGGACAGCGACCAGCTATCGTTTCAGGTCAACTCAATTCCAATGACGCAGCCTCTAGCTACTTACCGCAACCACGTCTTTGTACATGCCCGTCACCAGGTCTGCAGGCAACTCGCCGCAGTACTTATACGCAGCGTTGTAAGCTGTGTTTCAAAGAGTCAGCGCCAGCTGGAGTGCAGTCAGTGTCCACTTGCCTGATTCGTAGAGCCAAGATACCGCCCTCGCTTGTGTATCGTCCAGTTTATGGCAGCTTTGCATGAGATCGACCGCTGCGAAGACGTCAATCAGCGTACGATTGGTCAACTGGTCACTCACCTTTCTCGTAGTATCCCGCCAATCTGGTGCACAGCGTCGCCCTTCAAGCCGATTAGTATCCCCTGTGAGCAGGATTCGTGGAATGGACGTACTTTTCCTCGACCGGAACATCGGCGATGTCTTGCAAGGTCATTTTGACCAAAGCCCTATTCTGCCGTGAGCAGTGATAGAACCAAGGATCTCGAATCTGCCCACCTGACCAATACGATCGAGTCACCCAATGAAGGAGCTACTCTGCCAGGTCCAATCATACAGGAGAGCAGAGCGTCAAGACTGTGTCGGACGACCTGGTGCAGCTTGCGATCGTGGGCAAGGGCACTTTCACAGATCAGCACTGATGCCAGTCGAGCACTCACGTAAGTAGTATGAGCTGTTCAGAGGTGAGGTCTGGACATTGAGCCAGGTCATTGATGGCGTTTATGGCTGTCTGCGTAAGAGAGTGCTCTCCGATAAAGAAAAGCTCACCCATGTCTACTTGACCTAATATTGGTAGTCAGCTCGGCCCAAGTCCTCAACTCACCTTGCTCCGCCGCAGCGAGGAATGTGACGTATTGCGTCGCAGCTTCTCTCTGGCTGCACTGACCGAGTACCTGTCGTGCTCGGTCAAAGTCCTTGGCCTTGATGTAACACATTGCTGCCTTCCTGCGGCTCCTGTTGAGGGTGTTGCTATCGCCAGCGCAGAGGACAGGGTGACCGGCGAGCAGGACTTTCTGTCAGCCAAGTGACATCCCTAGGCACTCACATAGCTCTGCAGCGATATGTTCCTGACCCTCCTTCCCAGCCTCATTGGCAGCGAGTCCCCAAAGTACCTGTCTGCAGTCAGACACGCGGAGATAGCTATATGAAACTCCACTCACACTTTCGCAAGCTATGGCCTTCTCGTCGCGCGGAAAGACGAAGTTGGGGTATGACGCGATACCTAGAATTGTCAATATCATAATGGTCACTAGTACTCACAATCCAGAGAACGCAGTCCGATGTCGAGTACGGCCTTTGGATCTTTTGTTGCTTGCCCCGTGAATTTCGCCGAAACCAGGATGGTGATTAGTATCACGCCGACGAACTGCCGGCCATCTCGAGCGCCCATCGCTCTCTTTAGTAGGTCCATGACTGCTTTCCAGAGCTCCCCTTCCCTGAGGCAATCAGCCTGTGGAGCACAAGTCAACTCACTCTCCAGTGAGCGCGTAGATCTCTCGGATTGTTCTGGAAGTTAGCCTAAAACATACCGTGGAACTTACTCAATTATTTCCTGCTCCTTCCACTCTGTGTGTTGAATCAATCGACTCAAGACTGGAGGAGTCAGCTCGGTTTTGTACCGCTACTCACTCTCATTTCGTGAGCCAGGAGATGTTGAATTGCGCACGGCCAGATGTAGCTGGATGAGGGCGAGCTCGTGCTCGTAAACATGGTTCTGCTTTCAGCTTGGGTCCGGAGAGTAGCACTCACGTGAGCGCGCATCGAGTCAAGAACGGATCCAACCTCTTCTAGGCCTTCGTTGGTTGATCTGACCAGAAAAGCCCTGGCTGGTCCAAGTATTAGATTTTATCGGTCAAGCTGAGGGGTGCATCTTACCCAAACTCCTCAGCAGAGCGATCTGTGAAGTCAGCAGGAACCCATTCTAGCTCAACTCAACTCACCTTTACGTCTTGCAGCTCGTGAGCTCCCTCATTGGCCTGTTCTGACTTCTCCACGACTGCAAGGCCTAGCTGCAGCCAGAGCACCGGGTCGGCTTGGCTGGTCGCAGCGCTTGGCGTCAGCTGTAACTGCATGCGGAGACTGTCGCCCGCTTTCCAGCACGCCGAGGCCAGTAGTTGATACTGATACTCGGCTCAGTCTTTGTTGACTTGTCGAAAAAAGGTGACTCACATCAGACGATCGTATTGGTACAGGTGTACCGTCTATCGCCATCAGAGAGTGATCTGATCAGTCTGGACCGATGCCGACCCACCGATGAGTCCTCGAATGAAGCTCATAGCAACATCGCTATTACCGTCGTACAGCATGGCCTGAGGAAGACGTTTAGTGACCGAGGACGGAACGAAGCAGGAACTCACTGCGTCAACTTTGGCTATGCAGAACTCAACCATCGAGGTCCCGAGGGTGGCAGCATCTTTCTGATTTTCGAGGTCGCATGTGTCGGACAAAGACTTCTCATACTTGATTGGATTAGCTACTGGCGCAAGATGCGACATGCCATCACTCACATCTCCTCCAGCTGCGAGTAGACCTTGCAGAATTTCACGCTTGGCACTTTCGACCTCTGTTCCGACAGTTAGGCTACAGGTCTGCAATGTGACGGGCAGGCTACCCACTGGTTAGTGCCGAGATGGTCTTGCAAACCACGTGGAGATTTCGCGCAATCACTATGAATGGTCAGATGTGACTCGTCTCGCCTTCTGAGTACTTACATTGCGTGGAGGTCAATTTGGAATCCGTTGCGGCTTGGATCAAACGCAGGGAGCATACTCGGACTGTGATAATGACCGTGTCAGATTGGTGAGAACAGGCCGAAGGAACCACTCACGCATAGCAGCCACTTTGGGGTGCTCCTCGACGCCTTTCTCAACACCTTTAGCGGCTTTAGCCGAAGAGTTTTGAGCTGCAGTCCACAGAAGGATTGCTATCAGGCGGATGTCAACAACGTTTTCCGTGAAGACGATTCACCTACCTTGCGCATCGAGAGAATCGGCTTTTCGCACATCTTCCGCATTTCTCCCATCTTTGCCTCTTCGTCCTTTCTTCACATCCTGGTACGATTCAGCAGCGCAGATCACACTCTCCAAGGCGGCAATAACGGGAAGGTATGTCTCCGGCTGAGCGTTGGACAGTATAGGAAGGATGGCGAGGTGAGGTTCGAGAGCTTTTAGGGAGTCTAGTACGTATGTCAGCGAATACCTACCTCGCATGAGTCAGTCCGATATCACCTACTCTCAAGTTCCGCGTAGGTATCATCCGGAAGGACGGGTTTAAACTCTGCTGTGGCTCCTACTCAGCTAGTCAGTACCGCCGGGGAGGTCAGTAACAGGGTTTGCTTACGTCGTGTGCCGACGTTGTGCGCGAAGGCGTGTGAGTCTGATCGAGACAGAGGTGCACTACCAACGCCTGTTACCTCTAATCAGCTGATATCATCATGCTAATAGGCATGAGGAGGAAGGAAGTTTATGTTCGCTGCACTCACCCTTCTTCGCATTCCCCTCTCCAGCTGACCCGTTGCGACGCTGAGTGATGGCCATGCTAGTGGGTAGCCTTTTCTCTGAAGCTGAGGAAGTAAGATGGTCAGGAAGATTGTGGATGTTCCGTGACAATGGGACTATCGCGAGAGTAAGGTAATTTGAGGGTGAGAGTATGACTTGGAGGATGGGTGATTGGTGCGGATAGCTTGGAATATTGCGCAATCAGCCGGGTTTGGGAGGCTGAGGTGTGAGTGAGTCTGAAGAGATCACCAGTGAGTGAAGTAAGTGGAAAGGGGTACAGATAGGTGCAGAGGAGGAGTACGGAATGAAGAAGGTGTATAGTGGAGAAGCAGAGGAAGATGATGAGGTCTTTAATATACCGTGGTGTACCGTGGTCAAAGCGTAGACGACGCTGTGAGCGGAGGTCAAAGCTAGCGTCAGAATGGAGGTCGATTAGGTGGCGCAAAAGCAGACGCGTGGCGGAATCAATTCATCCGAGTGTGGCTCTTTGGGGTACCCGTGGCACGTGGCACCTCGAAGTCGAGGAGCCCATCACCAACCCATCGCCTATCATAACCAAATCATAACAGACCATAGCTCGGCAAGATCGAAGGTGGACAAGAGGTCATATTCCCGGCTCCACCGCTAGCACAGCGTGCGCAGTCGAGTGCCAACGTACTGATACATAGATTCACAACATGGAGTTCACACATCGTATCCTATCACTGCGTGGCGCATTGTGGTTGGCCATGGATCCCTTCATCGTCTTCATCATCGCTGTCATCATCGTCGTGCTGAGGGAACCTGACGACACCTCTGGAGGAAAGGAAATCGAGCAGAGACGCGCTCCCAAACGAGGATCCAGTCTGATATCGGGGTCTGGTGGTGTTCGCCCTGATTATGCTCTCTTGCAGGTGAAGACGGGAGAAAGAGGGATCAGGCGGTTTAAACATTGGCGAGAACAGCTTGACAGTGTTATCGATACCACTCACGGCCACCATGGGCAAGGTTGGGTGTTGTTCCATGACATTGACAATCTGACCGTCTCCTTCCCAAATACCCTCGAGCTTGCCGGTGTCCTTGTCCCAGACGAAGAAATTGCCGTCATCGCTTCCGGAGCACACCTTGTCTGATCTCGAGCCGAGGAAGTTGCAGTCTTTGACCGTTTCGCTGTTTTTGGCTCCTTTGAAACACCTTCTTGGAGTGATAAAGTCGACATTGCTGAATATGTCCCGGGGCGAAACGTATCTCATGAGCCCACCATCCTCATCCTGGTCCATGAGGTCTTCCAGGTCGGCATCGTCCTCGACCTCGTCGTATCCGTCTTCGTCGTCGTAGTCATCGAAATCATCTTCATCCAGCTCCATCTCGTCATCCCAGTGGTCGACTAAAGGATAGTGACCATCTTCGTCTATGTTGTCCAGAACATCATCTCCATCCCATGGGTCCATACAGCGCAACCGCGTCTGGAGCGTCTCGGGCCCGAGATCTACATGTTCGTCGACTATGTCATCACGTTGGCTGTGATTCGGCACAAAACCATGACTCCGAGCGTCCCGAACTATCTCATTCGCGAGATCCTGCATAGCGTAGCGAGTTGCCGGACGTGATGTGCTGCCTTCCGCCTGGTGGGAGATCTCGTCATCGTTCGAGATGGCCTCACTGCTGATTCGTGCTCGATTGAGGGGTATTGGACTGTTGGAGGATTCGGAGACCTCGGATTGACGTCTCTTGAAGTTGTGTGAGGGTGTAGCAGAATCCCGTTCGAAGTCTTGAGCAGTGTAGCTGGCCCCAGACTTTTGATGAGAGGGTGACAGGTGCTGATGTGTGCCGTCCACCCTAGAAACCGGTGCAGTCGGAGGCAGAACAGTTGGTGAAGGGGACTTGGCTTTGATAGAGTCGGATGAGGGTGAATCGTAAATGGAGAAGAGCGACGTGGAATGGTCGGCAAAAGCGCAAACCACCTGCTGATATCAGATATGACTCAGTTATATCAAAGCCACAACACACCTCATCCGCGTTATCAGAGCTCATCTTGACACAGGTGATATGTCGTGAGAAGACGCTTCGTCGTCCCATCCCGCTCTCTCCCCATTGCGCCTCCGATAGTCCGAGTTTGCGAACACAGTGTACTTGGCCTGAGCCTTTGATGTTATTGCCCCAGCTAGGAGTCTGCCTCTCAGGCATTCTCCTATCGCACACGTATGCCTAGGTCAGCTGTCAGCGGCTGAAAAGTTCGCATGAACGGGACAAGTCTCACTCACACACTCAGTACGACCCGCCACAGCGAATATGTGAGGGGTGACTGTGCTAACGCTCAGACTGTAGAGGTCGACTCCACGCGGAGCACGAAACAACGGCTCCGGACACTCGGATCGACACTGGTGAGGCCGCCGTAGATCATGTTGTCTGACGGTGCCGTCTTCCGATACTGTCAGGAAGAGCGAGGGCGAATTCTCGGTTGCTATTTTCTTAGTCCTGTCCGTATGGCATCGAAGGACTCGGACGCTGTAGAAATAAGAGCCGTTAGTGCTTGGGACAAACCGATAACATTTGACAAGCTCACCCTGGACCATCTCTTCCATGTAGCTCGTAAAGGCTCCGCGGTGTGTTTGACGAGGAGACATCCCCGACCTCCCTCCGACCCAACTTCTCAACATCAAACACACGGACTTCGTAGTCTCCTGCACAGGATACGATGGTCGACGAGGAGGCGTTGGGGAGGAACTTTGCCGAAAAGATGTTGTTCCGATGACCAGTCGCTATGGTATCCGCCAGCTTGAGAGGATGTGGGGAGGCGGACGAGGGAGATGTATTTGATGTATCTGACGTCCAAATACAGATCCTACGGCGTTGAGTCAGTTCCGTAGCCTACCCTTGATACCTCAAGTTATATAGGCTGAACTCTGATATGCCTACTGACTTCTTGTCGTCCGACCCGGAGAGTAATATCGAGCCATCATCGGACCAGGAGAGTGCGTTGACACAGCTTGACGAGATGTCAATACTCGTTTCTGAAACCGCGAACGCCTTTGGAAACAGAACTGGACTTCAAGCTCACCCTGTATGACCCTCATACGAGTTGCCTAAGACCTGACACCTGTCCAGTCTCTCCCAAAGACCATCATCACTCAGCAGGCCGTGCCTCCTGGCTCCGGGATCGCGGTGCCCTGCGAAAGCTCTTGGTAGGGGTTGCAACGTGTGTCTAGGCATAGCTAGAACTCCTGTAACAAGCGAGAGACATCATCGGATGGTGACAGCGGTAGATCTACCGACCGATAATCAGCGTAGTAGAGCAAGTATGGGTACGGTTCGGTGCAAGCGGGCCACCAGTGATAGTGAGCAGGCAGTGTAAGAGGACCCGCGAAGTGGAGGTCAATGCAGGTTGGAAGCAGTGCACGCGCGAGCGTATTTCAGCTCATCACCCAAATTGCGCAGCGTGAAGCTTCGGATCATGCAAAATACATTCTCATTCTAGCCTATACTGCACAGGGCCCGCACCCTGGGGGTACACGGTACTCTACAGTGTAGCGTGGACCCATTACTCGTGTAATACTGATTATAAGAGGACATACTGGAGGGGCAAGCGAGTTTTGCTACATTTACGTTGCAGCTGGGAGGCCCAAGGTCGACGTGAAGCGTGATGGTCGTGGCCTTCTGACTGATGTTCGTGATTGGGCGTTTCTCGAGATATTCTACATGCCGGCCAGCGGTAGACCATGTACTATTGGATCGTTACTTCAGTGCTTCGAACGCGGGATACCACTCAGTGAGACATTCGATTATTGAGCGACACCGAGCGACCTTGAGTGGGCGGAGGGAACTTTAGGAATTGCACGTGCCCGTCATCGCTTGTAAAGATGATTTGGTTCCTCGCAAACCGTGGCGCGACAGGCATCGATGGGTGAGGAGGCATACCGTAGCCACTCTGGTTGGACATGGGCGGAGGCCGCATCATACTGCCTTGAGCGGGGTAACCGGAATTTTGACCATAGCCATTGTTGCCGCCGAACGGTGCTTGGGTGAACTGTGGTGGAGGACGTGAGCCATACGGATTGTTTGGGTACATGAGCTGTCGGTTGGGTTGTTGCATGGGCGCATTGACTCGTGATGGCGGAGTGTCGGCGAACAAACAGGTGATCCCGTTTCCAGGGATGATCTGCACCAAGTGACCGGTCTCAACATGGTGAACTTCGACAAAGGTTGGCTCGAAGGCTATCACGTAGGGGTATTGCAGAGCTAGAACAATGGTCAGAAATGGGCAAAATGCATCGGACGCAAGTGACTCACCGAAAGCTGTGGGTACACCTTCCCAGATGATAGCCCATTTCGGCCGAGCCCGCCATCCGTTCTTGTTCACGTAGAAAGCAAACTCATCGTAGCAGAGCAAGAAGTCCTCCTCGACGCGGTATATCGCGATCGGTCGGACATTGTCGCGCTTCAAGACAAAGTCCAGACTGGCATCGGAAGGATCGAGGAGACCCTGCATATCCAGAGTTTCCAGGTCGACAATCTCGAAACCCTTGGTGCAGCCCACGCAAAGCTTTGTCTTGAGGAAGTGAACAGACGAGGACTCCGTTGGAATGTAGAATTCCTGTTCATGATCAGCTAAAAAAGGTCGCCTGCACGTTATATCAATGAATGAACATACCTTGAACAGTCTCAGAGCCTCGTTTCCTCCGTTCAATCTCTTCATGAAACTCGTCTGCGGCTTTTTACCCCTTTGCGTCTGGTCCACCGGCTCCAAGACCTTGATTGTGCTGGACAATGTGCTGCTCTTCACGACTGCAACAAGCATCTTTCCGAGGCAGATGCCGGATTTGAAGAAACTGGTATGACTTGAGATTCGTTTTCCGCGTTTGAGGGCAGAATTTGGGTCATTGGGATCCAAACTGTCGAGGGGGAAAGTCGTTACCGACCTCTCGTGAAGGACGATGAGCAGTTGAAACTCCTCGATCACATCGACCTGGGTGACATCGAGAAGATTGATAACCTTGACAGGCTGTCGGAGCTTCTCGTCTCGGAGGTTGGAAAAGTAAACTCCTTCGTCAGTTCCATATATCATACGATGACCGGCGTCTGCACACGGTCAGCTCAAGCTCCTATGCTCATATCTCGCTACTCACCGTATGGGCTGAGACAATTGATCTTCCTGAGCCCGCCAAAGTATCCTTCCGTGATCGTCTCCGAGACAAAGACACAGCTCCTGTCTCTCAGCGTCGTCTGCTGCTTGTCTATGGCTTCCAGCCATTTCTTCCTCGAGACAAAAGTGTCGATCCACAGTTGCAGAGAATAACCCTTCTTTCCGAGGTGTATAATGGTGATGGAGAAGCCATGCTTGCTCTCAGGCTTGGGCGGGACATGCGTTCCAGAAGTGGTTTTGTAAGTTCCTCCCGCCGAAGGTCGCGTAATAAGCTTCGTCCTACCGGCGGATAGTTTTGCTGAATTATACGACTCGTCCGGAGTGACAATCACCAACAATTCCAGGGGGATTGGTCGTCGGTACACCCTGAATTGCTCGCCTTTGGGCATGTGTTTCGGTTTGACCAGTAATAGAGCATGGTCGAACAAAAATCCTATCAGATCCGCAATCTCGTCTCTATTTCCTCCCCTTCGCTTCAAAGGTCCTTTGTGGACCAACTCTCGGCTTTTGTCCTTAAGACGGAGGTCGATGGTCTCATTCGGTCGGAAGACCAATTGTGATTCGATCTGGGCGAGTTCGAAGACGTTTTCTGATTTACCGGATTCAATGTTCACCTTTGTCAAAAACCCTTTGATCAGCTTGATAGCTTCTTCCAGGTCCTTCTTGTCGGGAGAATCGTCCGGCGTGTACTTCAGAACGGCTCCGAGAAGCAGGGGATAACGACCGAGACGAGTGGTGGGTTTTGTCAAGTATCCGTTCAGCTCAAGCTTTCTGGACTCGGGCTTCCTCTCGGTTTCCTACAACCAAAAATCGTCAGCTGGACACACCACTAGACTTGTGACCACTCACGTCAACGAATTTCTGGAAAGCCGGGTTGGCACCTTTCTCCTTCTCAAATTCGTACTTTCCGAACAACTGGTGACTACCGTACTGGACAAATGGCTCGAACTGCGGTATCCTCTCGAGGAAGATGTCTCCGATAGCTTTAACGACAGGTTGCTGTTTTTGCCTTTTCGTCAACTTCTCCGCGAGGACCTGGTTGACGGTGAGAACGTCATGGACATTCCAGAAGACCTGCTGCACAAGCTCGTTCCTCCGTTCGAACGGCACGACCTCGGCCGTGCGTAGAGGCTTTACCCAAGAGTCGCGGAGGTATTCCAGATCCCTGACGAAGTCCCTCTCGGTGTAGATGACTTCGTTGATGGCTTCCTGTCTCTTCTTCTCGGTATCGTCCACGCTATCCAGGATCTCCTTTGAGACCGAATGTATCCAGAGCGTTCCCGTCTCTTTAACATCGTGTATGCTCTCATTTGACAGTTTGCGGGTAAGACCAGGTTGAGGCTTCATGTTGAGTCGCTTCATCTGCTCCAATCTCCGGGGACAGTTGATGGAATAACAGAGACTATCTCGCGAACAGGTCGGCGAGTAACAGTCGGTCAAAAGGGTGAAGACACCGACCGGTAGATCGTCTTCGAAGCCGTCTCCCGCGTCGACCGGGGCAGTGCCGGAGTTCATCTTGGTGAGATACTGAGGGGAGTATGAAGTCTGTGGGAGAGACGTCGATGATGTAGCCGGGGTGGGGCTGACAGAGTTGAAGAACGATTCCCTGGATTCCGAAGTTTGTATTGAGCCACTATCAGACGACAGGGCCAACAGGTTGGGACGAGTCACGCCAGAGTTGCCTCTGTGCAAGTTGCCGGGTTCCGATATTGGACTGTCGGTGACTTGATTCTCCTCCATATAAGGAGCAGTGAGACGTTCTCTGAACTGATACACCTCGCTCGGATTGTCTCGTAGACGATGATCGTACGTCACGTCGTGGAAGAATTTCTGTGCGTCTAGAGCTCTACCGAGCAGCAATGCCAAGTTCCTGTCGGGCGTCTTGATGATATCGGCAATGATGGTGACCGCCAAACGACCATCGAAGGAGTCCTTATAGGTGATACCGTCCTTGACCAGTTCGGAGAGACTGATGACCTGTTTGAACGCATCGGCTACTCTTGACAGCAGAGCTGGATATATCGGGGTCATGTGCGATAGATTCGCTATTCTCGCCGAGGACGATCTCGTGAGGGTTCCAGATAGCGACCTTTGGGAGGTATGGGGTGTTGGGAATGGGAAACTGGAAGGCGGTCTGCTTCCTGACCCGGGCTTTCTCGTCGACCCATTGCCTATCGAGCCAGATCTGATGACGGACAGAGCTTCTTGTCTGTTGGCTGTAGAGCCTGAGAACGAAGTAGCTCTATTGTCAATCTGGCCGGCAGCGGCTCCAGGAGGCAGACTCTGCTCGTATGGCAAGGGCAGCGACATGGTCGACTCCATTGACTTGCGCCCGGATAATCTCCGAACAGCGTGCGCCGCAAAGCCTCCAGATTCTGAACCTGTCGGTGTAGTTGGCGAGTCGTACGGCATATCCGCTCTTCCGGCCGGAGACTGGTCAATCGAAGACAAAGGTCTAGGTAGCGTCAGCACTGCTCTAGGTGGGTCTGCATTCGATACTCACGCCATGGTATTCCTGACAGACGTCATCGTGTATCCGCTGCTGGCCAATGACGAGTCACTGTTCATCCTCCTATGGCTCGGCGCATAGATGCTAGATCTGTGATCGTTCCTCCTCTCCGATTCTCGTCGTGAAAAGTCCGGTGGTTGTGACAGTTGGGGGCTGCTTCGATCTGTAAAGTGGTCAGCATATTGACTACTAAGCTACCGACTCAGTGAACTCACCCAAGTGGTCGTCCAAGCTCCATTGCGAGACTAAATCCGAGAGCTCTGACGAATCTGCTCGAGAAGGAAACCCGGGTATCGAGTCCAGTGGAGATCCTCCGGAACCATCCATTCCCAACTCGCTCAATGCTTTGATATACTCCGGAGGTGGCGACTGTAAGCGTTCCAGTCTATCCTGAGGTCTACTCTTGGCCGGCGCGCGAGATGAGGGCATATCTCCGGAGCCAAAGGGTGTGGAGCGGCTCGTGCTAGAGTGGTTGCCCAATGACGAAGAAGAATAGGAAGGTCCTGCTGCAGCTCCTGATCTGCGCGGAAGGGTGACGGATTCAGGAGATACTGCGCCATCGTATGCCTGTGAGTGGTATGAAGAGCTTGACGGTACATCCGTCTGAACGGTAAGTCGAGCCGGTTGCGCAGAAGGGCGATGGTCGAAATCCAATGGTCGGCCAGGCAAATTGCCAGCACTGGGCCGACGCCCAACGACAGGGGGAGGCGGCGAGCTGGTATCGGGTTGTGGGGAGTAGTAGGACGCAGTCGAGTGATTGGAGTAAGTGGACGGAGCTAGGGAAGCTCGACGATCCAGGTATGGGTCCGGAGCGGGCTACAGGATAGCGATCAACCGTAGTTACGAGCGAAGGCAAGGGTCCTACTCACCAATGTAGAGCCGTTTGTTGGATAGCCGGAAGAAGGATACCTGGCTTGCCCATTGCTATGACTACTGCTACTTGCCGTTTCGAACGGCAGCGGAGACCTCGGAGGGTAATTTGGTTGCGCTGCTTGATACGAGTGTGAAGCCGTTCTTGGAGGCACCGGAGCATATGCTTGAACAGGTGGAAGCGAAGGTTGCGCTGGACTGAGATATGCCGCTCCAGGTGCCACTTGAGGTGCATACCCGCTGTAGTTGTACTGTGGACTCTGGTGCTGGGGTTGATGAAATGATTGGGGTGAAGGAGCTGCTGACGTTTGACCCAAATGGTGATTGACGGCTGGTCTGCCGAAGATGTTCTCAAAGGCCTCGTTCCTACTCGCACCAGGTGGTCTTTGTTGAGCAGGCTGACCGGGCCTCCTAGCACCCATGGGAGGCATGTTGTTCGAGCTTGCTGCAATTCAGGTGTATCCTTAGGATCAGGCCGTCGTCCAGGTACGCGGCCACCTGCGGTATTGGTGGCACGCCAGACTGCGTCGAGTGCTGAGAACAAGGCAAGCTCTGCGAAAGCAGATCCTAATGCTCTGAGCCTACGAGAGCACCGACGGAAGTGCTTGCCAAACCAAGAAGAACGAACGCAAATGGGAAATGAGAAAGGTGTCGAATGGCAAGTCCAAGGGTGTTGCATGTCACAAAAAGGAACGATGGCAACGCGGTCACGTCAATCTCGGCTGCAGGCGCATTATCACCGCGTCCAATCCTTCTTCAAGCCGTCGACAACGCTTCATCCATCTCGCAGCATGCATCATACAGCGAGTACTTCAACATCTGCAGCCAAGCATGAGCTCAGCGATGCATGCATTCCGAGGAGATGGCTTCATAGTGTTCAAGGTGTTTCCACCTCTTGCCGGTCCTCAAGGATGGCGGGATCAAATAAGCTGCACTGAGTTGGTCCAAGATCACCACGGCGCCTGGCGATTTTACCGGTGTGTATAGGTGTGTATGCAGCGGGCCAACATGACTAGTTGTACATCTAAGAACTTGAAGATAGGACCAGCACTTCAGTCACGGATCGTCACGACCTCTTGGACATCATGCCGAGTGAGCTCATCCCGTGATCTTGCCCGACCGACTTGCTGATCCCTCCTGGCCCTTCTTCAGAATTTGGCATGATCTGACCTTTACCTCAGTACCGCGGTCTACTCTATCAGAGACAACTATACCGGTGACGAGTCATGTCGCGCAGCGGTGGCTTCAACGGACTGAAGAGGGAGAGCTGGAGGCCTCCGGCCGCTCAGCCTACCAGCTCGTGGGCGCCCACTCGGCCCAAGGAGGATCGCCAGTCAGCCGAACAAGCAGGCCCTTCAACTCTCCCTGCCAACCCAACGTATATTCCAGCTGGCCCTTCACGGTCCAGCGATAATGGATACCGCAAGGCCCCACAGAATACGACTTCCGACTCACGACATGGACAGGCAGAACCGGACAGCGATAAAGTAAGAAGGCGGGGCAGCATCCACGACAGCGACGACCATAGAAAGCAAGATGATAGACACGTCCGTGACGATGGGGAAAGCTCGAATTGGAATGTCAAGAGAGTTGGCTATCAAAGACCGAATGAAAGCAGGGAGCGTGACTATGACGATGGGCGGGGCACTGGTCGCAAAGATTCGGAGAAAGACCTGAGAGGCGCAGCTCGCAGTAACAAGCCAGAGTCTTCGACAAGTTGGAGGAACTACAAACCTCCCTCTGATGACGACAACGGCGATGATCACAGGAGAGATAGACGGTATGGACGGGACCATGACAGGAGGAGACGGGGATCGGAGTCGCCCGAAAGACAAGATTATCGATCTAGGAAAGATGCCCAGGGAGACAATGGAAGAGAGGCTCGACATTCGTATCGTAGACCGTCTCCACCAGTACGACGGGTCCACAGGTCGCCCCAAACGACCGCTGCGAGCAGGAACCGGCGACCGAGTCCCGATTATGGCGACACGGTTAGCCGACGAGATAGACGAGATGAACGGAACCGGCGACCAAGTCCAGTTTATGATGATGCTTTCAATCGCTCTCCACGGCGTCGTGACAGGTCTGTTGATTCGTGAGTATCGCTTGGTCCGAACGAGAAATACGTGACTGATTATCAGAAGTTCTGTTACACCTAGACGACGTCTGTCAGCCTCCCCTACACCATCCCGTCGCAAATCTCGCAGTCCCGTAGACAGGAAAAGAGCCGTGCCCTCACCTGGTCCAGCGAATGCTTCCAAACGACCGCGAGAAGCATCACCGCCCCGCCACTCCCCCCGTCGTGCGAGATCTCCTGATTCTCGTTCACCGGAACGACCCAGCTATCGCTATAACCGCAAGCCATCAGCAAGTCCGCCTCGTCAGCAACACCCACCTACCTTTCCTCGAGGGAGGCCGGCTACGCCGCCCTTACCGTCCGCCACTCCAACGCCAAATAGATCTCCCAATCCTCATCACCATAGACACGACTCTCAGCAAGCTCGGACTCGCCCCCCAGGTCCGCCGTTTGGCGGATGGGGTCGTACAGGTCCTCAAAGCGAGCCTCCGTCTGGGCCCCGGGCAGATCACCCACAAGCACCCGCAGACTCCATTCAACAACTACATGCCGCATACCCCTCTCACCAGGAAGGAGCTCCCCAGCAATACGTTCAACAAGAACAATACGCTGGTGCACAAAGGAATGGCGGTCACTTCCGACCGCCAAGTCAGATTCCGCCTTGGCCAAACAGCCTTCAAGGATTACCGCCGTTTCCACCCGCCCAGACGATCGTTCCAGCGGCGGCTGAACCCATCAAGATCGATTTCGGCGGCGCCACCAGCCCGGTAAAGTCGACTGGCGGCTGGAAACGAATCGCGCCTCCCCCAAAGAGGAACGGAATGCAGCAGTTCTTCGAAGAATCTAGTAGTCCTGGTCCGTCCAAACCGAATTCGCCTCATCGTTCACGGCCAGCGTCTCCGCCTGTCGTCGAAAAGCGACCCAATGAGCAATCACCGTCACCCAAGTCTGGTCCACCGCTTCAGCAGCCCCACGTGTACCTCGATCTCATTGAAGCCAACGAAAGGGAGTATAACACGCATCTATCGACCATTGCGCCATATATCCAAGCTGCGTTCTCCCAGTGGTACGCTCAAGAAGCTCCTCCAGACTTACCGCAGTTCTTGGTTCACTACTTTGGCAGACGCCCTTCCGAGAGGGAGGTACTACAGATGGAACGGCTGCTAGGCATGCGGACTCAGTTGAGCAAAGATCAGGAGGAGCTCAAACTGCTACATGCTCAAGCTCTGGAGCTAAGGAACACGCGGTCTAGTATTGATTCGCAGTCTCGAGACATTGGTCACTGGAGTCCGCCGAGAGGACCAAGAAAGTCTCTGTCGCCTGTGAAGTCCCAGCGTGTGACACCAAGCCAGGACCACTTATCGGCGGCGGCGGAGAGAAACGGGACAAATAGTACAGGTGCGCAAAGCGGCCATTCCAACCGCCCTCGTACTCCCCCGACTGTCCCGCCACCGCAAGCAGCACGGCCACCTACTCCACCATTGCCGCCGCCGACACCTCCACTCGCAGCCCCGTCACCTGTGATTACCCCTGCAGTCCCAGCGGCCAAGCCGGCAGTACGGAAATTACCGCCCGGCGAGACATACGAGAGATTGGAATGCGTGGGTGAAGGCACATACGGTAAAGTGTACAAAGCCAGGGATTTCAATACCGGGACCTTGGTCGCCTTGAAGCGAATCCGTATGGAGATCGAGAAGGACGGCTTCCCGGTGACTGCCATGAGGGAGATCAAGCTGTTGCAGGGATTGAAGCACCGAAACATCCTGAGGCTCGTGGAGATGATGGTGTCGAAGGGTAAGTGTGTTTGATTGTATGGACTGCGGGACTCCCGACTGATGACATATTACAGGCTCTGTGTACATGGTTCTGGAATACATGGACCACGATCTCACAGGTCTTTTGGCTCATCCCGAAATCACTTTTACACTTGGAAATTTGAAATCGTTGAATCACCAAATGTTGTCCGGTCTAGCCTACCTGCACGATCAAGGAATATTACATCGGGACCTCAAAGGCTCGAATATACTTCTCAACGCCTCGGGCGAATTGAAGCTGGCAGACTTTGGTCTCGCGCGACTATACTCCAAGAAACGCAAAGCGGACTATACCAATCGGGTCATCACATTGTGGTATAGAGGTCCAGAGCTGTTGTTGGGCGAGACGAGCTATGGCGCTGAGGTGGATATGTGGTCCGCTGGGTAAATTTACAAGACTTTGGCCTGGGATCGAGCTAATGTCTCTCCAGGTGTATCATGTTGGAGCTGTTCTGCAAGAAACCTGTCTTCCAAGGCAATGACGAGATCCATCAGTTGGAAGTGATCTACTCTGTCATGGGCACCCCATCACAGGCCAATTGGCCAGGAGTCAACGACCTACCTTGGTACGAGCTGGTCAAGCCCAAAGAGGCTATCGCATCCAAGTTCAGGGACGCCTTTGTCAAGTGAGTCATGGTCCATGTCGACTCCGGAGCCCTCGACTGACATTCTTTCAGGTGGTTATCGCCCGCTGCGCTTGACCTTGCAGAGGGACTGTTGCTATTCGACCCTGTCAGAAGGTTGACGGCAGCGGAAGCGCTGAAGACGACGTACTTTACGACTGAAGAGCCAGGTATGGAGATGCCGACGCAGTTGGCCAATTGTGGGGAGCATCATGAGATGTCGGCCAAGCTGGAGAGACATAGGAGGAGACAGGAGGGGAAGTAGATATTACACACATACACACTTGAGCATATCATGTCATATAGGCTTTGCCTACTCGTCCCCTATAGTATGCATCACTGGCATTTACGTCTCCTTATGTAGAATGACCCGGTCCATCGGTCCCCCGAGGGCTTAAGTCCTCTCCGGGTTCTCGCGGGTGCTAGCCCCTGGACAGCCAACTGCGCTGAACCTTTAACGAAGGGATACGGCTGGACTCGGAGCTGCAATGGGCCACAGAGTTATCCGGTGGGAATGGTGGTAGAACCATTGACAAAGCGAGCACCTGAACAATATCATGTATGCCACGCCCGAGGTCCACCTTTGCCGATGAGCTTAGCGCCTTGATCAGGGCTCAGGCCGCCGAGGCCCAATGTCGGCATCATGATCTTGACAGACCGATGAAAGGCTGAAAGTTGACTCTTGAGTACATCCTGGGTATCCCAAGCTATTCAGCGAAACACTTCGATCCGGATACAGGTTGACTCACGATATTCCTCTCGAACCTGAGCCTCTCCAAATCTGATCTAAAGTAGTCCAATGTCTCCCTCCGGGTCTTCGAGTCAGGTAACGCTTGAGCTAGTGTCAGTGATAGTCTGGGAGAGCTCCACGGCAAGCTTACGCTTTGTAGCTCGGACTGCGGATCGATAAGCGTGAACAAGCTCTGCTTGGATCAAGAACTGTCATTTTGGATCAGCTGAATTGGCGGAGATCGAACTGTCGTATATCTCACGTGCTTGAAAGTAAGTCCGGTCTGAGTCGGCAGTCTGCTGGCCATGGCACGAGTAGGATCCACGGAGGCCAGGTCGCCAAGAGAGCTAGACCACGCTTGGCTGTAGAAACGGCAAGCTCAGTACTCAGTAAGTACTCAGTACTCAGAGATCAGAGCAAGATCAGACTTGGATCAGACAGAGATCTGCTGCTGGGCCTGGCGACGGTGCCTCGATCTTATACCGACGGAACCAAATCTTGTATGACGCAAGCTGGTGGAAATGGGTTTGTTTTGGCTAAGTCAGGTATCCACGACGTTTAACGTTGGGCAGTGATCGAGTGCCAGGGGCAAACAAGGACACGATCAGCTCGTCCACCTAGCCCATAAGCCCTTCTTACTGGCTGAACTGGCGATATCTCGACCGACAATCCGCTCAAATCGCTGTCTGGGTGGACATTACCATGTCTCATCCGGCTCGGCTTTCGCTGAGAGCTCCTCCACATTTACCGTTCATCCAAGGTTGGCCCGGGATCCCAGAAGCTGGCCCAAGGAAAGCACCAGGAGTCCATGGGACTGTCGAGGTCAGAATTGGGCCCACACCAATCAAGGCGAAATGGGTTAGGGTTGAGATCAGAAAATATGAGTCTCTACCGCCCGGCTTCCCTTCGTCGGCTGCGGAGACATGGGAGCATATAGGGGACATTTGCACTCTTTGGTCGGCTGGACAGGGCAAGGACTGGGATATGTTGGAGCAAGCCGACTTCAAGTTTTGGTTACCGCTACCCGAGAACATTCCACCTACGGTCGAGTTCGCCAAAAACACCGGAGTTCGGTACGAGCTGGTCGCTGCGTTGTGCTATAGGCAAAAGGGCGGCGTGTTCAAGAAGGAATCAGCACCTATCCTCAAGATATCGGAACCTCTCCGCATCCTGAAGCACGAGCTACATTCAGCGTGGCCGCTGTATTCGGTCCCAGATACCCGATCTGTCCCTGGAGCGAACGGCGATGTGAAAATGACAGTGTCCAGACCATCTTCGGCCTTTGGACCCACGGACCGAATCCTATTGACTGGATCGCTCAAATCGACCCGAGCCAAGACGTTCAAGTTCAAAGGGTTCGAGTGCATACTACACGAAACGCTCACCACTATCCCCACTCCGCCTAATCCAGCGTCCATAAAGAACAAAAAGACAAAGCCGCCTGCTCAACCGGTCACAAAGTCAAAAGTCATTTGCAGTCAGAAATTTCCGGTCGACGAAAACATGCCAAATGGAGCAGAGAAGTCGTCCCGAATGGACATGGCGATCCCCGCAGACAAGCTGCTCGTCACAGTGAGGAATGCCAGACTGTTCAACTTGACCTACGAACTGGAGGTTAGGGCCGTGTGTGATAGCGGCATACAGGATATCAAGATTGGGAATATCAAATATGTGGTAGGGCCTTTTGCCAGATCGCATGCGCAACAAGCTGTCAGGTGAGTTCGATACCTCTTAAGATTTGCTGACGACAGGGATATCGGCCATTTTGAACCCCTGAGCCCCCCACAGCCAACTCCAACAGAGAGTCGGACGACATCACCGATCTCTTCGCAGTTTCACAGACCTGCAGAGATCTCTCCTCAGCCTACATACGAGATTTCACCAATTCCACCATTTCCCCCTGGATCGAATGGATTTGCTTCGCCGAGCTCTACGCAATACCCTCGTCCGACCTCGTTTCACGTTGGTCAGCACCAGATGCAAGGACAACAGCCGATCCAGGGATTCACCCCACGGAACAACATGCGCCGAAAGTCGTCCGGCACCTCCACCACCACCCTTACCACTATTCAGACTCATGATATACATTCGCCCTCGATGAGTCGGCCCCAGTCTATGGTCTCTCGCCCGCAATCCGAGATGATGTTCCCCACACCTACTCCAAGCGCTGGCCCTTATGGCGGGACATATCGTAGTAGCCTGGGGCGCTCTGATGGCCTGGGGCCCTCATCGCCCATGGTACCGATGGAGGACCGCGCGCGATATGGTACCTCCGAGCTCGGTCATGAAGATCGCTCCAAGAGATACTCAACAGCTACATCTGCGACTTTTGGTAATTGGGATGCAGGGTTGTCCTCCACGATGACTCCGGTAAGTTGGTGCGGCGTGGAATGGCGATGATGCTGACTGTTTGCTAGTCTCGCTCTGCGAATGGCAGTCCGGCAATGGCTAGTCTTCGAGGATCACCCAGCGCGCCGTCGCGGCAATCCCAACCCCCGTCAGCGTGGCCGTCCTCCGAACATGAGAAGATGAGGTTGTACAATGAAGCTCGAGATCGAGCTGCGACGGCTCAACAGTCCAACGGTGCTTCCCTTGACGCTCTCGGCTTCGAACCGCCTTCTTTCGCGCCACCAGACTATGCTGCGTCTGAAGCGTCCCACACCGCCCCTCCCTCGCCTTCTGTAGCTCAACATGCTCGACCTGCAGCCAGCGAATCTCCTCAGTCCAAGCTAGCAGCACAAGTCACATCCGCCTTCAATGAGTCAGGAGAGGGTAGCTCGTCATCCACCAATCCGCCCGTCAAGCCCATCGATGAGGCATACCTCTCTGCCGAGCAGGAAAAGGAGTTGCAGCGAAAGCGATACGAGGCGGCTACCAGGCGAATAGCGTCGGGATCTAGTTCAAACGCCCAAGAGTCCCCTTCCAATCGGTCATCAGTGCCGGTGGATGATCCGGTCCCGTACGATGCGATCTACTCGGGACCTTCGGTTCCGCCTCAGAATACCGCGGCCGGTTCCTCTTCATCCAACACCGCTCCTGTCGCAGCTGCGTTCGGTGGGCTGACAGAAAAGGAGCAAATGCGGCGGTACTACAAAGCTCGCGATAGGGTGGCTGCCACTGGTCAAAACGGTTCTCCCGCCTCACCTCCACAATCGTCCTTCGATCACAATCAAGCTGGACCATCAGGAGGAGTGGCTGCCTCGAGCAGCTCGTCTCCACCCACCGGACAGAGCCGATCGGCCTCGGGCAGCGCCTCGCTCAGCGAGAAAGAACAAATGAGGCGATACTACGAGGCCCAAGACCGAGTCAACAAGGCCGGCATGTCACCTCAAAACGGAGACACACCTGAGCGAGTCGCACCGCCCCCAGTCGAGTCTACACCTTCTCCCTCGAGAGGCTTGCCCAGACCTTCAAAATCGTCGTCTGGTCCGTCGGGTCTGACTTCGGGGTTGAGTGAGAAGGAGCAGATGAGGCGATACTACGAGGCCCAAGAGAAAGTCGCCCGCGCGGCCAATGGGGACGTCAGCGAAGGATCGTCTTCAGTTGCCGTTCAGAACGCGTCCACGGCGAGCTCTAGTACCGCGTACCCCTCTGCTGCGGAGGAGAAGGAGATGATGAAGAAAAGGTTCGAGAACGCTCAAGCTGCCGTGGAGAGGAAGAGGGTACCCGAAGGAGGATTGGGCATTCAGGATACGCCGAAACCACCTAGGTCGTCTCTGCCTGCAGATGGTCCACCTCCACCGCTGCCCAGCAAACCGCCCAAGGAGTACATCAACCTCCTCAGTCCCACCCACGAGACCGGACCAAGTGCCGCGGGCAGTTTCTTCCCCTCGTCCAGTGGAATCTCCCGCTCATCGACTCAAGGAGAGGGCTCCTCTTCAGGCAACTGAAGACGGTATAATGCCTATTATGCATGCCCCTGCCGGTGCGCATGATACAAGCGGATTGCAGCGACGAGCTGATCAGATCGGCGAGCTCCCTAATGTCCTTTCATGCACACCTCCTACCCAAAGGACGTGTACATCTTCACCAAGCCTGCTCAGATCATGCAAGACTTTATCCTTGCTACCAACTCATCCACTCCGCCTGCGTTCGACAACAGCCATGTTGGACGGGTCTCAACTGACAGCGTACCACAGGCTACCATTGCACTTCGGGCATGCGATCCTGATACAACTAACAGTACTCTTCCTGTTGCTCGGGGGTGTATCGGGGCCCGGTACTGGATACTGGTGGCTCTCGGTGAATTATGGTCCTGGTAGCGGTGGTGGACCGGTCAACGGAAGAGGAATCTTTGCAGGTCAGACGTGGTCTTTAGGAGGATTGGGGGCATGTGTCGCTAGCGAAAGGTGAGCTGTCGCCCAGTCAGACGTAGCTGAAGGAGGAGATGTACGCAGACACAAGAGAGACCACCACATTGGGGCGAGGTCCACAGCGCATTGATGTGGCATATAGCCGGTGAGTAGCAAGTAGCCCGTACGAAGACCATGCGCTGACATCCTGGGCAGCGGCCTGTATATTCCTGGCAATCGCCATTACCAATTACCTTCTCATCCTTTTCCCGCCGAAACCAAGTATGAGCTTGCACTGGTGCACACTACTGTTATCACCCCTGAGCTTGCTCATCCCGCTCTCGGTGATCGTGGTAGACTTTGTCGTGAGGAGAGGGATTGCTACGGCTGAAGATGTCGAGCTCGTGAACACCAAGCCATCATTCTGGCTGTGAGTCCCACGATAGACCTCTGGACGCCACTGACCCTATAACAGATCGATAGTGTCCATCATCTCTGCAGCCCTGTGGTGCGCCGTCAATCTCTACATACGCAGATTGGCACTTGCAAAAGTCCCGCCGCCCAGCCCAAAGTCAGAGAAGCGGCCGACAAAGGGCTACTCCATATGGTCTCTCTGGCCCTGGGCAAGGGAGAAGGAGAGAGGGACAAGGAGATGACGGATATTCATTATTATTTAGTTGCGAAAAGTCATCAAAGGCGATCAATTTGTATGATATTGTCGTCTTCCTCGATCTCCGCGAGATCTTCTTCCAAAGCATCCCAGTCCTGATCGGCACTTGTCACATCCGTGCGATCGTCCTGCCGGTAGTCGGACTCTGCGTCATCCTGCTCCGTTGGTGGGGCTGCCAGTAGCCTGTTTCGCGCTTCATGAAGGTCGACAGCACTTATACCCGCTTCTTGCAAGATGCCAGCAGCCTTCATGTCGTCCCAGAACCGCGAAGAGGGCACTACCCACTGTTGATCCCAGGCGGCCTTGACGAGATCGACGGCATGTTCATCCTGCTTGACCCTTTTGAGGGTGAAAACCAGCTTAGACCACCAGAAAGCACTGGGAGACCTTGGCTTTAGATGGGCATTCCACCACGCCATGCCTTCCGCTGCATCCACATCGTCGTGTCGGGAAATGAGCCACTGGACCATGGCGAAAAGGAACCGTGAAGATGGCCTTGTCAAACCCTCCAGGACTTTCAAGGCTTCGGCTAGATAGAATATCCGTTCTTGTCGAGTTAAGATGGTTGACTGTGCAATTTTTTTCGAGTACGACTGCCAGAGGACTTCGAGGCGAGTCGAGCTTTGGAGGCGCGCGGCTGGTTCTGCAGCAAGGCTTTTAAGAATCCTGATACCAATCTCCGCTCCCAGGTGGTCGGCCCTGTGTCGAGTGATCCCGATCGATACGATCAATTTCAGAGCGGCCTGTGTCTCGATCCAGAAGCGGGGATCGTTCCAATTCCCCAATACAATGGCCACCACCCGGTCGATGCATTGTTTGGCTAGTTCCGGTTTCGCTCTTGCATGGTATGCCAGCATCAGAGCCCGAGTCGATGGGTGCAGCTGCAGGTTCTTCGGCTTGAGCTCCAGGGCGGTCTGCATAAAGTCTGCTTGGGCTCGAAAGCTCAGTCGGTTGAATCGCACCACCTGGTAGAAGAATTCTTGATATAGCTTGGCCTCGCTCGGATCTGAGCTCGTCCTCCACTTGAGAATCGCAAGCGCATCAGCGCACCGGTCGAGTCTGATCAGGCTTCGCACCAAAGCCATCCGGGTGAAAAGGCCATTGCGTAAAATTGGATCGCGCTCGACGTTGGCTTGTAGCCCGTCGTGTGCTCGGCCATTGTTGAGCATGTATTCAATGGTAATTTTTGCGCTGACCATCTCGTCGGCACCCTGCATTCCTTTTTGTTCCGCCTGCTTGAACAGCGTTTCGATGTAGTCCCGTACGATCGGTCCCGCTTGGTCTGGTCGATAGCACCGGCCTAGAGCGGTAATGGCCCGGGAATATTCGCGAGCTCCGGGCACAAGATCCATATTCTTGAATTCGACATCTATCAGGCGGAAGATCTCGTGACTTAATCCGAGAACCGAAAGTTGTCCGAGAACGTTACCTAAGGATCAGCGCTGGCTTCCCGAACTGACTCACTCCAGAGGTCTGGCGGGAGAACGACGTCCGTTCTGCTCCTGTTCCTCCAAGCTTGACTGAGGCCAACATCCAGCGGGACTAGCAGCCGATTTTCTCCACTGGAAAGCGCCAGCAGCCTCCGATATATAGAGAAATACCGCTCCTGATCGCCACGTTCGGCAGCGTTGTTGAGCTCTGTGCGAAGGATAGCCGAGTGGTGACATAGAACCACGAATTCGAAAAGTTCCAAAGCAGCCTTGAATCCGTCCTTCAGCTTTGCGCGATCGTTTCTACGTGCTGCGAGGCCAATGGCTTGCCGGATCCTAGACTCCACCCTCCAGTTTCTGCGCGACCAGTTTGTCCTGGTGTTGAGAAGCGACACCATGTTGTGGCCTGATAGCTGATCCAGCATAGTCCACGCAGCGATCATGGTCAGGGCGATTGGTTGTAGTCCTTCGCACTCAATCCTGGCGGCCAACTTGACCTCCCTGTCGCTAGAGAACCGATCTTCCAAGCTTTTATTTTGGACTTGTCGTATCCTGCGCAAATATCGCCTGTGGGGTTCGACCATATTGCCGGGCTGGCCTGCAGCGAGGAGAGCGATGAACAAGTGATATAAGGCATCCCAATGACTCCGTGCCGCGGCCTCAATAGCGCAAGTGACCAATCGTTCGTACACCTCTGGTTCCTCCACGTTTATCCGGCGTATCACCTTCTCGGCGTGGCGAAGCGTCATTTCCTGTGTGATGAGGTCTGATAGCCTCGCCCAGTCTTTGGAGTTGAGCAAGTGCAGACTATTCCAGTCCTTCATCTCGGCAAAGATTCGCAGTACCTCTCTGAGGTTCTCGCTCTCCAGTCCATCTCTGAAGCCCGGTACGAGGGACACAAACGCTCGGTGTAGGTGGTCTGGGGGTGCCGGGAGTAACGGGATGTAATCGAGACATGATTCTGTCGTCTCTTCTGCCTTGTCTTTGCCTGGCTTAGGTTGAGGGGCAGATTGTGAACGGCGTTTCGGTGCAGGTGGACGTTGGACATTTGGGTTGGTTGATGCTGGTCTTGAGGGGAGGACGAGAGGTATGCTAATGGCACGTCGATATGCAGATGTGATCGGCCCTGGACCTGCCACTGCGCATGTCCTTCTCATTCCTCGACACAGAGGTTCAAACCACCTTGCGGGAGAGCGACGTTTGGGTGATGCGTTTCGAAGTAACTCACTAACTAGTCGTCCGAGTTGCAGCTTGACTGACGAACGAGCAACCAACTTTTCGACAGCGCGCCTAGCCGGGAGTGACACAAGTGATGGGTTCGGCACAGGCCTGCGAGTGGATGGGCCCGCAAGCCTGCCTTAACGGAGTCAGATACACGCGCCTGCTTTTGTTTTGTTGACCCTTATAGATGTCATGCAGTCGACCCGAGACGAATTCAGCATCCCCAAGCATCCCCCTGATCGTCTACTTACAAGATGGCACCGATCCTGAGGGACACTGGAGCCGGCAATGTAGCAGACATGTGAGTAGCAGAAAACTTGGATACCTGGCATGTTGTGCTTACCGGTGAGCAACAGCACCAACCCCTTCTTGTCTCGGGGTCAAGCTCCAACACCGAAAAAGGGAGCATCAACAGACGAGAGCTTGACATCACTCAGAGAGGGCATGGGAAGAATGGATATAGCTTCTAGGAGTGGCTCTGCGGATATCAGTAGCAACAGCACTCTAAGGGACGGTAGGGACCTGAGTAGCAGAGACGTGAGTTGCTGGAAAGCTTGAGCCAACTTCGTCGCTGATCAACATCAAGCGAGACCGATTTGTGCCCTCACGTCCTGCTAGTCTTCACCACTCATCTCACTCTTCTACTACATTGCCAACTCTCGCACTGGATGGTCACGCTCCAGACGTTTCCGTCGACCAATCAAGCGTGATTGGCGACACGTCGACAGCTTCGCTCTCTGCCACCCTAGGCATACCCAACAGCAACCGCCGAATCTTATCCTTTCGATCTGCGCCTCCCCCAGCTTCCCATGCAACGTCTCATCTGGACGCGCAGAGGAACTATCTCATCAATTCCAGCGCATCGGCGAGCAGGGGATCTGGTCAAGCAGGATCTACGTCCACTACGAAGAAACGGACTCCACCGTACATTCCCGATCGTGTGCTCGATGCGCCTGGCTTCGCAGACGACTACTATCTCAATCTGATCGACTGGAGTTGTGCGAACAGGGTTGCTATTGGGCTAGGTGATCTTGGCTATGTCTGGGACGCTGAGACGGGATCGGTGACCGCCTTGGGCGAGGGGAGGTGAGTCAGCAGCCGCGATTGCGCTGAGATCTGTTAGTGAGAACCAAATACCTGTGACTGCTGTGTCTTGGTCGAATGATGGCTCGTACCTGGCTATAGGCAATGACAATGGAGAGGTCGAGATCTGGGACGTGGAAGAAGGCAAAAAGATGCGGGTTATGGGCGGGCATAACGCTCGAGTTCCTTCGCTATCGTGGAACGGGCACGTTCTGTCCTCAGGATGCCGTGATGGCTCGATACACCATCACGATGTCCGTGTGGCGCAGCACAAGGTGATGGAACTTGCTGGGCATAATGCAGAGGTGAGTTAGGCAACGACAGGCGGGCACGTACTGACACTTCAGGTCTGCGGTCTTGCTTGGAGAGCAGATGGACAATTACTGGCCAGTGGAGGTAATGACAATGTCGTTAACTGTTGGGAGTGAGTGCGAGTGCTGCCTTGGCAGTTCCATATCTGACGTGATCGCTATAGCAACCGAATCGGACAATCTGTGTTGCAAAACGGGGAGGGAGTACCCCGCGGAGTGCCTAAATGGACGAAGAGGAATCACACTGCGGCAGTCAAGGTAAGTTTAGCATCCTGCGACCCTGCTAACATTCTCAGGCTCTTGCGTGGTGTCCATGGCAGTCCAATCTGCTTGCAACCGGTGGTGGCTCCCACGATCAGCATATTCATTTCTGGTCGACCACCACCGGCGCCCGAACCGCTTCCCTCCCCACGGAAACGCAGGTCACATCCCTGATATGGTCACCCCATGCGAAAGAGCTGCTATCGACTCACGGCTTCCCCAACAACAACATCTGTCTATGGTCATACCCCTCCTTGCAGAAGATCTACGACGTGCCGGCACACGATGCGCGGGTCCTCTGCAGCTCTATTAGTCCGGATGGATGCACGGTCGCCACAGCTGCCAGTGATGAGAACTTGAAGTTTTGGAAGATCTGGGAGGCGAGAAGCGCGAGCAAGAAGGGCGAGGAGAGCGAGAGGGATGCCAGTGGGAGGAGCAAGAGTGCCGTGAAGATCAGATAGACATGTGTTGATGTGTGAGTTGGTTCGGGCTCTTGTATCACTTTTGATGTCTACTATCACATGCATCTCTAACGACAATCGCCTTCACTTCAAGCTTCATCTCTCACACCATCTCTCACATCATCTCTCACATCATTCCTCGCACCATCTTTCACCTCCTTGTCACTTCTTCTGTGGACGAGACAGGTCCTCATGAGCGATCTTGGCCGCGGACTTCAGATTGGACCCGATCAAGAACGCTTTGCGAAGGAACGTGCCGTGGTGATCGCTCTTGGCATGCCGGATCAGCTGCCTGTCTTCGTCTGATGGGTCTGCTGGATGGGGGATCGAATCTGTGGTATGGTGTTCTTCAATGATATGGGCACAGTCCCAACATCGCTGGCCGGAGTGGATCCCTTGATGGTAGTACCTCCGCAACCAGAAGTAGCCGCCGTTGAGGAGGGCCGCCCCGACGATCACGCCAGCAAGAAACTCTAGACGACCCGATTTCAGCAAGGTTCAAGAACGCATGCGGGCGTGCTGAAAGATGGGCTTACCGAACATGTCAATTTTACGCCCTCCGATGCCTCTCGGTGCTGATGTAGTCTACAGCTCAAGCTATATGACGAGAATCTGACAACGCAAGTCTGATTGACATCGACTATTTGACGAGCTCAAGTTGGCGGCTCACAATGTCGCATAGCTCACCCGTCAAAGCTAGTGGGCTGGCTCAGCAAAGGAAAGGTCAGTACGGGTGAGTTTCTAAGGAAGTCTCCCGCTACCTTTCACGTTGAGCCATGTCTGACGGTCTCTACTCTGACATTGAACGAGCATTGTCGACTCAATGGCCATCATAGGTAGCTCAAGCGTGAGGTCCATGGGGATAGTTGTACGGTCTAGTCTGGCACTGCCAGCGAGCTGTAAGGGTGGGAAGGAAGTTGACATCCTCCTGAAAACTGAGACTCTATCTACTACTGATACGTGTATCACGGAAGTCCTGACACTACTTTCTCGCTATACTCACTTCATTGGCCTCCTGGGCTTGCAGCGCTCTCTTGCCCATCCTCTTCTGTGAAGAGAACACTAGGAAGACCTTGCGCCATCCGAACGAGTGCTCTCCTAGGGGGTGTTTCTTGAACAAAACTTTGCCGGTCTTAGGGTCGATCACGGGTTCAGCTTGATGATAGAGGAATCGCCCGCCGCAGTGATAACATCGTTCTTTGGTCTTGATCATGTAGTTGAGCCTCACGAGGTAAAATGATGATGGGACCAAGATGAGGACAAAGATGACGATCGCGACAATGGCGTAGACGATTGCTGAGATGGGTTACAGTTAGCACTTGTGCTCGGCAGCTCGTGTGAGAACGGGGGGTATGAAGTACTCACCCATTTCCATCTTGAACAGGATCCGAGATTGATTCGTCCAGCTATCGCACAGCGAAGGCAATCGGTTTGACAGATTGTGAACAACCTGACTGGAAGTCTGTTCCAGATCCAGACAGACTGGTCTTGCACGCCCAATTCTATCTCACATGTACCGCCTGCTCCGGGCGCTCCCTTCGTGGTCCACCCTCCGTAGTCCGTTATTACGCCGGCCGGATACATGTAGCATGTTGTCATCCTTTATGCAGTGACCCATGCAGGAGTCATGACATCAATGGGGTCTTGGGGAGCTACGTGAACATAGGAAGCTGATTGTAGTCCGTATGGACAAGGAGTGTGGAAGTTTCTGAAGGTCTTATTGAGCATTGAGTGCATCCAAGACTGGGGACAGGTATATGCGCGGAAGCTGGAAGCTTTGTCGTCATTGTTCAGCGGATCAGTCTACCGCCTGCTTCCTCCTGGATGTCGTGGACTCCAATCTAGACCTCTTCTCCTGACTGTGCGCCTTGTGTTTCTCCACCTCCAATTTTGTCCGATGAGCAGCTTGCGCCATTAGCCAGCAGGCGAGGATCAAAAGACCATTGATAACGGAGCAAGCCAGAGCGACGATCATGAACACTACACAGCAGTCAGCTGTTTATCCCACGGGGGAACACGCAGGAATCGATGGAAGCACTCACAGGCAACTCCCTCTTGACGTACCGTCGGCGGCGCATTCATGTCCGTGTCCATCTCGCCACTCGCCGTTGCCAAGGAGATGGCCTCGAGGATGGTTGAAGCTATGTTTCGCCCCAAGGTGTGATGTTGCATATATGACCACGAGCCAGACCTGCATGCGCTGCTGCCGCTGCATGATTGAATGATGGGAGACGGAGGGTCAAAGACAAAGGTTATGACCACTCTCGGGGGACAAGTACAAAGGTAGACCAGTGATGGACATACATGGCTCAGCGGATCGCGATGCGATACGCACAATTGCGGACTGAGTAGCAGCTGCGCAGTGGACGTACTGGAGCAGTGGAGAGAGCTACGGTGATAACATCCCTCTTCCGACATTCAATCCTCCTCATACCCCTTATCGCTATAGTAACAGCTCTTGCACTGTCCCTTAATCCCTCCAAGACAGCCAGTCCCGCCTTTCTGATAGAAATCGGCTATGTCGCCCGTGTATCGATGAGCCTTCTTTCCTCCGTCACTGGGCGCTTTGGCTGTCCCATTGCACCTCGCTTGTTTCCATAGTCCACCGCTGGTCCAGGCTGCAAGGAGGACGGCAAGGACACTGCCTATCACCGCGACCGGAACGAGAATCACTATTTGGAGCCGCGAACTTTCAGTACTAGGCTCTTAAACAGCCTAACTCCTCGATCAGGAAACAGGAATCACCTACCGACCATATTGGACTCGGCCCAGGACTCATCTGTTGACTTGACCTCAGACATGATATGTGGGACCTATGACTTGACTTGCGATAGATGGTTGAGGTGAACGAGTCTCTGACTCTATCTGTTGAGCGCTGTGGATGGTTGATCGAAGCAACGCGGATAGATTCGCTTTTAGGTCTTTGACCGCGATTGGGACGATTGGGTGTGAAGTCAATAATGCAGACTCGTAGCTCCAGACTCCCCTGTACACAGGAATGTCTGTGAAAGGGTGGACTCGGAGGCGCTTGATGCTGAAAGGATGCGACGTCTGATACCTATTTCAAGCTGTGTCAGCAATGTCAAAGTGACAAAGGTCACAAAGGTGTAGCATGTGATCGTATCATGGTTGTGTTCAGTAAGCAGGCTGAGTGCAGGTTAAGGTGGTATCAGGGGCCAGGGCTAGGAGCTGGAAAAACGGGAGCGCTCAGTCCCAGTCAGTTATCCCGTCCGCCGTACACTAGGTGATTAAATGTGATTCGATCCTCTGCATAGACCCTTCAGTTCTGAAGTTTCGCAAAGCCTCGTACTCTCTTCGGCCTTCATCCTGGCGTTCTGCGCCTCCTCGGTCATTGGTATTTCATTTCTCAGAGTCCCTCTCAAAGCGTCCTCCTGGAGCGTTCTTCCCCGTGCCGGAACCCTTCTTCCTCCCGCCCATACACATGAGATCTTCGTAAAGCCTGCCGAACTTGCACGTGCAAGCTAGGAGGAATACCGCAACGAAAATGCAGATGCCTAGACTGAACATGCCTGAGGTAGTGGTCAGTAAGGAGTCGGTCAGTGTCTCATGAGTCATGAGAGGCGGTCAACTCGTACGTGGTGACTGCTTGACGTGGAGGGGATAAGGGGCAAGAGCGATGAGTAGTAACGCACCTAGCTTGTCTCCCCAGTCCGCGGGTGACTTGGCTGCATCAGCTCTATCTTCGAGCATGGTGCCAAGGATAAGATGCCTGAGGAGATTGCGGCAAGTCTCTAAGGAATCGGTATTCGGTGGAGTTAAGGTCGTGTAAGGCCAGTGATACCAGGGAGGACACCTTCGTCGACACGTCCCTGAGTGCAGTCTGATCGCAATCACGACGTGCACTCAACCAATCCATACTCCATACCACGAGTTTCTCCGGGTGTCAGCGTATCCTTTCACGTGGGTTGCGACGATCAGACAGATGAGGAGATTGTATGGTAAAGGAGCATACTCTCAGGCCTCATTGCAGGGAGTAGGACGTAGCAGGGAAAGGTGTCAAGGATTCCGGCATATCTACAAGTGAACGTTGCCGCGTGAGCACTGATCACCATGTTATTTCTCTCGCAACTCACCAGTTTGCAGCATCACTTCCAATCCCAGCCCGGCGGTCAGTCGAAGTTGCTTTTGTGAACAGACCCAGTGAAAAGTTGAGAAGGGCCGTAGTAGCAAGGTCACGACGTCTGACAAGTCACGCAGAAGGATGATATAGACTGACTGGGGACTGTTCATCCATAGTCTGGAGAATCTCGATCGTGTCGAGAGATCTACGCAGACTCCCACCGGCCGGGCAGATACTGGTGGGCCGCCTTCTCAAGCTCTCGCTTTGAGCCTTTCATGAGGGCGCTTAATGCGTGTCCGAAGGCGAGCCGTCTGCACAGGCGAGCGGAACAAGTGACACGAAGACAAGGCGAAGCCAAGGCGAGATACGAAGCTCGAGAGTTGGCAGCGAGGCCCAACTCGCGACTCGCGAGGTTCAGTCGACGTGCCTACTGCGTCTCGGGTTAGGCGAGTGGCACGGGAGACGGCGGCTCGAATAGGCCTCTCCAGTTGTCCCGTTGTGCGCGCGGATTCTCTGCTGGGGAATTTAATCCGGTTTCCTAACCTTTTCAGAACGGGTGCTTTTCGAAAGCCTAAATTCCTCACGTTTTATAGGCGTGCGAAATTTTGTCAAATATGTCAGTTAGGCCTCGTCATAAGTCTCACTATGAGCCGCCCGAGTCGGCGGCTCCAGGGACGGAGCTCTGGCAGACTGGCCTGGCGGATCCAGTCAGAGGTCAGGAGGACACGAGCGGTCAATCTTATCAAGAGCATGCAATGCAAATCCAGGTTGTCGGGGCTCCAGCGAGGGCCCAGAAGGTACCAGACTGTACTGGTCAGTCGAGAACCGACTCCTAAGCCGATGCAAGCCCCATATTGGTTACATCCTACGCTCATATACTTGGCCGCGCCGAATGCAGATCGACGCGCGACGCGACGCGATTCGACATCCTCGACGCTTCGACCTCCACTTTCTTGGAATTTGAAGGTTCTGATGTTCTTATGCTCAGCCTTCAACACTTAATACTTAACTTTGTCCTGCTGTTCTTGAACGAGATGAGGTAAGCGAGTGTGACCTCCCTGAGCACATATATGCGCAAACGCAGTCACTGACCAGTCCTAGCCGGTCGCCATCGCCCACCTTGTCAGACTCGGCGTTGCTAGACTCTCTGGAGGATGACCCGAACTTTGATCTAGCAGCGCACCGGGAGAGACGAATGGATGAGCTCAAAGCGCAGATAGGCCAAGTCAAGACATTACAAGAGAGTGAATACGGGAGAGTGGTGACGTATGGCGAGGAGAAGAAGCTCATCGAGCGAATGTCGTGAGTGAGCAGGGGTCCCAATGCGCAGACCGAGGCAGTAGCTCATCAGACGGCGTAGAAAAGAGAAGTACTGCATTATACACTTCTTCCACCCCGACTTTCATAGATGCAAGATCATGGACAAGCGGTTGGATGTGAGTGAGAACACCGGAGATAGATGCAATAAACATGTCGCGTCCAGCTGACAATTAAACAGGAACTAGCTCCAAAGCACACCCACACCCTCTTTCTCAGAACGTCGGTCGAGAATGCGCCTTTCCTGGTCAACAAACTCGGCGTTCAGGTCTTGCCATGTGTTCACGTGTTTGTCGATGGGAAGGGCGTTGACAGGCGAGTTCGAGGTTTGGTAACAGGCAATTGGAGGAGCATGAGCTGAACTCGGGTCTCTAGATTGATCGGATTCGAGGAGCTAGGTGATACAGATCAGTTCACCAGTTCCGCTCTCGAATTTAGGCTTAAGCAAACAGGTCAGCTGCTCGACCATGTGCTTGTTTCTCAGCTGACTTGGCTTTCAGGTGCACTGCCCACTGGTCAGATCTCACTTGCAAATACACTATCATCGGGACTGCTAGATACACGGCATGTTGGGTCAGGTTCAGAAGACGAGTCAGAGGACGATGATGACCGAGCGCGGAGAAAAGCCTCTTCGGGGACGAAAGCTGGTGGGGCAAGGCGGGGCAAAATGGGTATACGGAACGGGTTTGTGCAGGGCGACGCGGATGAGGACGAATAGAAGGGACGTGAGACCTGAGGGGGGAGGACAGCGAAGTCGAGAATAGACGAGACAACACTATAATCACGCATTTGCATTCTACAACGACACTATCACTGGGGATACAAGCAATGTACAAGATGTTACAGGTCAACATCACAGATGTGTTTCTAATCACGTATGATATGTGGCCTCTCTCCAACGTATCCGCTATCTTCTTCCGATCTCAATTCCCCCTTGACTGACCGGTACGACCTGTCCAGCCAGCAACAGCGCCTGCTCTCGCTCCAACGGCGCGGAGACCATCTTTCGCTTGTTCAAAGTATCCACCCACGCTGACACCCTGCCCCGAGACACCTTGAGCAGCTGGTCCACCGTGCCCCTGCGCCCCGTAGCCATAGCTTATGCCAGCTGGATTGCTCGCTCTTCCCACTTCCCTCGCCTCGTCCGCTGCTGAGGATGCGGGCAGGGTCATATCGCGGGCGAGAGCGGTTGCTGGTGTGGTAGTGAGCGAAGGACCGGGCGGGGGCGAGGTGAGCCTGGTGGGGTGGGTAGGCGGCGACGGGGAGAATATCTCCTCGGGAGGTGGGGGTGATATGAGGATTTGGTAGCTATCGCCCAGGCCCGCGTTCTTGGCCTCCGACGTGCCCGTGAGAGGAGGTACATTGTTCTTCTTGTCCGCGCAGAAGTTGAGCAGCTGGAGCAAAGCTAGAGGCAGAGCATTCGTTGACGGAGGTTTGTAATTCCGTGACGAGGTCCGGGGGAAGTGTAATGTGATTAGATGTTCCTCCCACGGTATGAGCTCCTTGAAGTGATATGAGCACCTATTGCTGAAGACCGCAAGTGTACACTGACCTCCGTAACGGCGAACCAGCCCTTTCTGGGGCGACGTTGCAGGAACACGACGGCGATCTACGCTGGATCAGACTGTGAGAACCACCGGCTTCGGTGTCGATGTGCAAGGTATAAGAAACTCACCTCGCCTCTCTCCTTACCCTTGTCCACTGTCTCCCTGACGAACTCTTCGATCTTGGTGTTCACTTCCCTCTCGACCGTCGATGTGGGATATACCGCCTATAATCACATCACCATCAGTCTCGATCTAACGTCACACGACGAAGACCTATGCAAGTGGGAGCTGCACCAACCACATGTGCATCGTTGATCTCGTATGTATCAGGTTCCACGAGGTCCAGGATTCGGTGAAAGAAGATCCCATGGAGCAGAGCACGTAACGTCGGCCTGACTTGGTTAGGCGAGATGGACTATAGGACGATTCGTTAGAAACTGCTGGCACGCGACCACCACGGAGAAGCTCTCACCAGCTCTAGATGGTTCAAAAGCTCCATCAGGGCGACGAATCGCAGTGGAGAAATGTCACAATGGCTGCAGGATCCACCGAGAACGCTTTTGAGTTGTTGTGAAAGGATAAGTCAAAGGTGAATACCAAGAGTCGCGCAACGGTGAAACATCAAGATGTCCGAAGGATAACCAGGTGGAATCCTCGGCTAGCATTTGGACCGGCAGAGAGGTACGAGAAGCGCGATAAGGGGAGTGCAGTATAGCCAATGCCAATGATGATGGCGTACAACGAATACTACGAGTGCTACTGTAGATCATACGGATGGGATCCTGCTCAATCACTCTCCGGGGCACTGTCCCCGCCCTCAACATCGCTATCCGCGCCTCCGATCTCTATTCCACCATCATCCTCTGGCTCATCCACAATTCCCTTCTCCTCCCTCTTCTTCTTGTTCTTCGCTTCCAATTTCGCCAGGATCTTCTCGGCCTTGTTGAAGAGCCCTCCGGTAGCAGTTCCGCAAGCGTAGCATTTGGGAGACTTGATGAATCTGTTCAATGCACACCTGAGGTTGGGAGAGTCAGCCGTGATGCTGGACTTTGCGAATCGTCTACTCACCTCATACAGAAGTAATGACCACATTTTGTCACGATCGGTTCCGTAAACTCCTTCCTGCATATCAAGCACGCGAAAGGAACTTCCTCCTCATCGTCATCATCGTCCGCAGGTACGCCTCCGTGCTCGGGACCCAGTTTATCCAATTGCCATCCAGCGAGATAATCACCTCTGTCGTGCAGGAATTTACAGCTGTCGCCGTAGCCGCAGAAGCCAGTCTCCTTGTAGTCTTTGCACACATCGGGCTGATAGTCGACGAGAGTGATCGTGCGGATATTGGTGGTCGCTCGTATGGGCCCAGTTTTCATTTTCGTGTCCATCACATCGGTACGTTTGTTGATTGTGGGGAGGTAATTCGCAGCTCCACGGTACAGCCCGTCGTCAATCTCGCCATCCTGCGGACCATGGTCAGTACTCATGACACCTCGCAATGCAGATACGGTCTCGCCTACCTCGTTTAGCCTGATCTTCTTCCCGTCAACCTTCACCGAGCCGTCCGTCTCTAGGTCGTACTCCGTGGATCTTGTCGCATACTGGTCTCCACGACCACCGATCAAGCTCTCATCAGCCTTGTAATCCGTGTCATCCAATCCACCTCCGTTCTCGTCCTCTTCACCAAACTCGCGCCTCCGCTTGGTACCTTGTACCAGGGGGTTGAGTATTGATTTCTTGGTTGGCCTCACGACGGACGAAGTTGAGGCCTCTGCTTGGTTCGGTGGACTTCCATCTTCATTATCTGCTGGCGGAGTACGTTTCCGCGACTGCTGAGGACGTCTCGATGGGCCTTTCTTGAAGGTCACTACGGGTGCGGCAGAGGTGGACATGTCGAGTGGAGGTCGGGTGCGAATCCGTAGATCAGAAGATGTTGTTCTTTTGGTGGACTTCTCCAATTTATCTGATATTGCCTTGCCTCGCGACGATGAGATTGAATTGTCAGAGATGTTCACGAATGCCTTCGACTTGTTATAGGTGCATGAAGGGAGCATGCATCTGAGTCCTGACTAAGCCAAAAGACCATTCACAGACGGCCAGCCAGGAGACGCGACGAAGAACGACGAGGCTGGGTGGCAAACCGCCACATCTATAATCCCGCACGGCGTTTTACCACTATGGTACGTAGCTCAATGGGGGGTTGGGCACGACCACAGCCAGGAGGCGGTGGCGACAGCGATAGCGTCAACAACGGCGACGACGACGACGGCCGACGAGGAGACGATCGAGCTTCCCCCACCTGGTGACGAGCGAAGACAATTCCCACTCGAAGCAAATATTCAGTTTGGCTGTACCTGGACCAAGATAGAAGGAGAGACACCTACCGAGGCCCCGATATCCCTTCTGGGTGGTGTGAAAAAAACTGCCTCCTCCTGCCTCATCGACTGAAACCCCGGTAATCCCGTCCTCACACTCGTTTTGACCATCATCCATCCCAACCTCAAACCGCCTCATCGATAACGCCGAGAGCGGAGTCACGACCTCCACTTGAGACGTCCACCCGATACACCCACCATAGACCACCGTCATCACCAAGCATGGACGACAACCATCATCACGACGAGGACTCTGATGCACTCGCGTCCGCCCTGGGCGCTATTGGAGCCCACCAGGATGATGGCTCTGCTCAACACCACTTTCATCATCAACTACAGCCGCCCGACTTCTCCCACGGTCACAAGTCTCAGGACGACCTCGATGTCAATGGCAGCGTGGATGTTGATGTCGATAGCCAAGGATTGGGCGAGCACGAAGGGATAGACGTTCATGCGCTGGACATACCGGGGGAAGGGGAGGACGATCTCGACCTCAATCTTGGAAGCATCGGTACACCAGGTCTTGATGTTGACGACTCGGACGGTGGTGGACATAGAGGCGGATATGGTAGACCACCAAGCATAAGGAAGGGTAAGTTCTGGCCCCTTCCTCCCCCCTGACGAGCATTGACCTCTTCCTCCAGCTTGCGACCTCTGCCACGCGGCAAAGCAGAAATGCTCTGGCGAACGCCCCTCGTGCTCTCGCTGCATCGCCGGTGGATGGACATGCAACTACGCCCCTCGACAGCGGCGTCGCACAGTGCCCAAGAATCAGAAGATGTCCTCGACCCCCATCGATCATCATCAGATGCAGCTGCAACAGCAATTGCAACTCCAGCAGCAGGCGCAACAAGCGGCTCAACAGCAGCTTCAGCAGCAACAGCAACAAGAGGAGCAACGACGACAGCAAATGCAGCAGGATCAGCAGAGAGCTCATCAGCACAACCTCTTTGCTTCGGCAGTAGTGTCCAGCGCGCAGCAGCGAGCAGGGCTGGGTCCCGGCCAGGTCAAGAAGAGGAAGTTGGGTCACCGCGATATACACAGCGGCAACTCGAACTCGTTTGGCGGGGAGATGGACATGAAGGTCGCCATGGGCATGGCCGTCGATTTGGGGCTCGCAGGAGAGGATGAGGGAGACGAGTTGATCTCAATGTCCGACGACCAAATGGTGAGTCTCGCCATTATTACTTTGCCGTAAATGCTGATCTCCGCGTCCAGCTCGAATCTCTGGCAATTGACGGATACCTCGCTGATTTGCCCTTGGCCACGTTTGTCCACAATCTCCCTTATCAAGCGGGCCATAGCAATCAACCCCCACCCGATAGCTATCAGAACGAGGACTTTGGTGGAGGGAACGACAACACCTTCCCCTCCACCGACATGGACCAGCATACAACGTCAGCGTTGCGAGATGCAATCTTCTCGCTGAACGAGTCGAGTGGTGGAGGGACCGGACATGGAGACGGAGGCGAGGGCGACCAGGGCGGGGAGGGACAGGGTGAGAATGGAGAGGGGCTCGACCCACATCTCGCCTTACTGGACCTATCACATGCGATGCCCGTGGACGGTGAGGGCGAAGCTGGAGACCAACAGGGCGACAGCGATCACCTGAATCTTGGCCAGTACACGAACCATCAGAACCATCAACAACTTCATGCCTGCACTCATATCCCACTCGTTCCCCATATCCTCGGTCTGTTGACCCAGCATGGTTTGGAGCCAAAGCCTGGGTCCAACACCCCTCTTACACTAGGTGTCTTCGCCCCGCTCGCGAGATCACTACGACTCTTCCTCGCGCTTGTCAACTGTCCTATCTGCTCATCGTCACCGCAGCAGACTCTGCCCCAACTTGCCCTGCTTTCGCGCACGACAACCATTCTCACTTTCCCTTTCCCGCCTATCAACACCGTGCCAGGTACTACCTCGCCACTGCCTTCCTCCGCTTCTATCATGATGCACGGAGCGAGGCTCAGCGGCACTGGTATCTCCCCCGCCATCGAGCAACACATCGTTGGCGTGGTGTGGGATTCATGGAGGGCGGCCGTTCGAGAGATTTTCGCCCAGCTAGAGAGACGAGCGCAAGAGATCATCACTACTTCGGCACAGGCAATGGCTGCCGCTGCGTCTGCCGAGGCAATGAAGAACAGCGAAAAGGAGAGCGACAAGGGCAAGGACGGTGATGGAGACCCCAATGACCCTAGCAAAAGAGGCAGGAAGAGCGCTTCAGCCCAGCCCGCACCGGAACAACCAAAGTCGACGAGTAGTGCGGAGACGCAAAGGGCGGGACTTATGTTCCAGGCCATGAGCAGGTTGGTTACAGCCATGGACGAGGTCGAGGGGAACTAGGACCCTTATCACCCTTTCGTGGAGAGGCGAGGAGTATTTTGGGATTGACAGTGGACCCGTGAGAACAGGAATGGAATGAGCGCTGGGCGGAACAAACCACACTGGTGGTTCGACGAAACAAAGTTGTTGTTCAATTAAGAAGTGTGAATCGGCCAAGAGAAGGACAGGAACCCGTGGATATATAGTAAACATAGTGTGTACTAAGCGTTTCGGCGATGAGTAGGAAATGCATCGTCTGAACAGTGTGACCCGTCCACATACCGTAGACACCACGGACCATCTGCTTCACTTAGTCACCTTGACCGAAGACCCGTATTTGCTAATCTGGCAGAAGCAGCGGTGTTTCTGATCCGGCGCCATAAGCGGATCAAAGGGGCCGCATCCCAGCGCTGGGTCTTGACTTTTATGGGCTGGCTGTCGATCGTCACCCTCTTCAAAGTCTCTTTTGCCTTCCACACTGAGACGAGCGAGCATGTCAGTGAAGATTGCACAAGCGGTGTATTCTGGAACCGAGGCCTCACAGTGATAGTCGTACTTGAAGTGGATGTAGGCGACGGTTTCCACATCCACTTCGTCCTCTACGACAACCGTTCCGCTCTTAGCAGGAGCCATCTCGTCCGAGCTGACCGAGACCGAAGACGATTGTTCGTCGACCCTCGAACGAGTCAACTCGGAGGGCGGAGAGGTGATTGCGACTTCGATTCCATGCTGCGGTGTTGTGTTGCAGGCAGGAGTGGAGGTGCCGGAACTTGATACATCGTCGTTCTGAGGGACTGGCTTGAGTTTGGTTTGTTGACGAGCACGCTTCTGGTTTCTCCGCCTTGGCACGGTGTACACCTCGACCCTGTGTACTTCAGCAAGCAGACGACCTTCATGTCAGGAGATGCTCACATGACGACACCGGCTTCTCGATAGCGGCCCACGATGCCAAGGTCATTAGGCGGATGTGTGAGGATGTGCGTCAAGTGTGAAGGCCTGATCATTGGAGATAGGTTAGACAGTCGGAGAACTTTCATGACTGGACTTCTTTGGAAGGGTGTGGGGATGTTGAAATGGGCAAGCGGCAAGCAATGCGCGGGTGAAGCTCTCAGGTGAAGACAGAAGGTCAGGTTTTAGTGTTCTGCGGTGTCACAACAGTGAAGTCTGAAATGGTAATGAGTGGGGATGCGAGCTCGCCGCGTTGTTTGGGTAGTCGTATCGTTTGAACAACGAAGCAACCAAGCGCATCTGTCAACAGTCTGAATACTCTGCACAGTGCGAAGTCGACAGGTTTGGTCACCCAACAAAGGATGGCGAAAATCCTCAGAGCGTGATCGGTCGACTTGCCTCCTTTATTCCTGCCACCGGGAAGACGATCAGTGATGCGCGGGGCTAGATGCTATGATCCCAATTGATCTCGTTAAACGTGCTGTTCATTCTCGGTCAGAAGATCTACCAAGCTCGTTTTGACTTCTTCTGCGCGTCGTACGTTCTCTATACCGTACTCATAAGCGATCGTCATTTGGGAAGTGGAACCACTCACGTATGCCGCTACGGCAAATGCGATGAAGGCCCCAACGCCAATGAGCTAAGTGAACGGTGAGCTCATTGTCCAGGGCTATCAATTCGACCGTCGTTCTCACCTTCAAGATGAACAGGAACCAGCTGGCCGCGCCTCCGCTGGACTTAGGTACCTTGCCCCGCTTTCCCGCCTTGACCGCTCCGGCTGTAGGTCGACTGGCCACGTTGCCCATAGGAGCCTGAGCGTCGTTTCCTGAGACTAGCTTGCGGTATTCCGGATGAAGGATGACGTTTGATGTCTGAACCGAGACGATGCTACCCGGAGGGTCAGTATAGGTCGGATGGCTAGGGATCGGGAGTCCAAACTGCTCTCACTCATGGTTATCGGAAACATCGCCGGTCAGAGCACTGAATCCGAGGAAAGGCGCATCGGGAAGGTCAACCTCGACTTCGAAGCACTTTGTCCACTTGTCATCCCTCTGCGTCTGCAGCTTGAGCTGAACGAAGGTTAGAAGCGTATACGGCAATCTGGGTCAATCTGCTTACCTCGAGCGACTGTCCTTTGATGTACGTCAATCTCAACTTCGTGGGCACTTCTCTCCTTCTGAAGTTTTCCTACGCGGGAATGTCAGTCTAGGAGGCTAAGAGGTCTCGCGCCATGGGGCAAGACTGACCGAACAAGCTCCCAGCTCATTTGCGTCATTGTCGTGGTCGTGGTCGTAAGCCGTCTTGCCGTCGCCCATCATCGCTGTCACCCTCGGCCAGGTGTAGGCGTGTTTCGAGTTGGCGTAACTATAGACAATTAGTATTTGGCTATAACCTGTGCCAGCGTGTACTCACGTATCGAAGAAGATGCCCAAGCCGTTGAAGTAGTCTGCGAACACACTCAGCTGAGTTCCACGGTATGGTATACATCACTCCGGACCCACCGACACTCCCAAATACAGGTCCCAGCGTTCCTCTGTCTTTCGATAGCCACATGGCGAAACCATCTCCGAAGAGGTTATGCGCCTTGCCGTCGACCGCAAACTCCACTTCAATCTGGAAACTGGTCGAGGATAAAGGCATGCGAGACCACAGCCATCCCTTTTCCGATGATCTATCTTGAGTGAGACGGATATGCTTGTTCGTGTTCTGTAACATAATTGTGTCAGGTTCCGGTGGACATCCGCCGTGATGATCCTTACAATGATGGCGTCTCCTCCAAAGTCCCACCTATTCCAGTTCAGCTATAATTTGAGGAGGGCGTAAAATGACCTACCACCTATTCTGTAGATCGCTGTCCACATACGGCGGAGCTATCGAGTGCGTCCGCAGAGGTGTAGTCTACAGATCCGAGAGTTAGTTCTTGAGCTACCCGTGGCCTCTTGTCTTTCGAGTAGGATGTACTGACCCTCTCTATCATGTCTGACAGCTCTGCCACATCATTTGACCGAGCACTGGCAGATCCCGCTAGGCACAGACAACCCGTCAAAGCTGTTGCTAGTTGACACCACATCCTGCCGGCCAATGATCGTGTCGAAGTGCAGGTGGTGATTCAGGCGCTGGGTAGGAACAGGTACTGTTCATGCAAAGTCATAGCTATAGCGCTCCCCGCTCGTTCCCGGCAGGCTGCAGCTGATCGTGGAACGCGATGCTATCGCGGATACTTCTGCCACGTGGTACGGATCCGCTAATTTAGCGCTACTACCCGATTTCCACGCGCGAAAACCCCGTATGACGCGTGACGATCATCGATGGTGACGGCGCCGGTGTTGACAAACTCGAAGATCGATACTCTGTCGACACTACTACATACACGTCTTGAGTTCGCAACATCGTTCGCTAGCACCAGATTCGCCCCCATCATGTCGCAAATAGCGACGAAAGCAGCAGCTGCGTTGGCAAAGCCACTGTTGCCATATTTGCGCCATCTTCCTCAACCGCTACTCACTCTGGTACCGGTACTTGCCCTTCATGTCGCAGGACACCAGGAGCCAACCTCTATCAGCTGGTTTCTAGATCCAATGGTCAACCCGATGCATCCACCTATACTCCTCACAATGGTCATGATCCCTTGCATCTACGCGCTAGGTCTGGTGACTGGGTATATAAGCTGGGTTGACAAACTTTGGCCCTTTTACACTCCCCTGCACTCCCTCTTGATCGTTCTGTGGACAATATACAACCCCTCAGGCGCGGTGTACGGGCACAATCTCCCAAGACTCGGTCTCATGCTGCTACTTCAGGTGAGCTATGTGGCGTGTGCTCGGCGGAAATATAGCTTACGCACCCGAATAGGTCATATGGTCCACTCGGCTCACTAGCCACGCGATACGGCGAGGCTTCTATGAGATGAGATCCCAGGATTATCGTTATGATGTGATCAAAGCTATCTTCCCCGGATGGGCTTACCAGCTCGTTCATCTCTTCGCCGTTGGTATGTTCTCACGGGGCTAGACTGGAGGCGAATGCTAACGTCAGTCTCTGTAGCTATCGCTCAGCCTCTCCTACTTCTGGGCTTGAGTCTGCCGCTTCATGCCGTCCTTATGCTCCCCCCAATGGAGCTGTCACCTGCGCCAATACCGGCCTTGTTCATCCCTTATTCCGCGTTCAAGCCATTTTTGCCCGCTCACTTCCACTCCGCATCGGGCTCAACACCGGTTCTTAACCTGGCCGACCTGGTGCTCTTCGTCATTGGCTGCGGCTTCGTGTTGATCGAATACAAAGCGGACAACGCCATGTACGCCTTCCAGCAAACGAAACACGGATCAAAGAGCAAGGATGTCGTCCAACCGCAATTGACCCCGCAGCAGCAAGCCTCCAAAGGCCCCAAGCCAACAGCATACCCTCGGTCCCACCACCCAGGCTTCATTACTTCTGGTCTGTTCAGTTGGGTCCGACATCCCAATTTCATGGGCGAACAGCTATTCTGGGTTACACAAGCATTATTTGTCGTTGCTGCGGGTGAAAGCAGCGGTATCACCAAATCAGGCTGGGTCAAGGGCAGCGTTTTCGGTCCTTGCTTTGCTGTGAGTCCCGAACGTGTTTGCGAGCTAGGCCCCACTGACGGATTTGGCTCAGTTGAGTCTTCTATTCTGCGGCAGTACTTTCATCACAGAGTGGATTACCGCCAGGAAAGTGAGTGAACAAGATTGAAAGCTACTTGGGGCACACGTGGGATGGACGCTAATTGCTACGTTCAGTACCCCGCCTACCGATCTTATCAGAAGGTTGTCGGTCAATTTGTGCCCCAGGAGACGATGTTCAAAAGGCTGCTAGGGCTGGTGACCCCACAGAGACGGAGGGATGCTTTGAAGGAGCTCAAGGCGAAGACTGCATAGGCTGTGTATCATACTTGTAGCTCGGCTATGTATTGCAACTGGCAAGGAAAGTGCGGTAACGTCTGGCTTTTACCGTTCGTTGGGCGGATCGGTGTTCGCAGAAGGCCAGCCGGCGATCGGGCCGAGGAAAGTTGGCGGAAAGTGTCCACCCATATGTTGACTCTTGTCTCCGCATATATAGCTTTTCATGAGCCACTCCGCTTTCCTGATCTCATCCAGCTGGTTGCCTACGATGTCCGCCGAAGATTCCGTTGGACCATATCACCCATCGCGGCCAGAGGAGTCTATCCCAGAGCTACCCACCTCGATCCCCGACCCCGACTCCGAGAAACCAGCGGAAAACGAACGGCTTCCAGAGAACTTGTCCACCTCCACGTCCGACGGAGATCTCGCCTTCCCAGCTATAGTGCTCGGTTGTGCTGTGTTTGGATATGGGATCTACTTTGCCAAAGACCAGGTCCTGAGCGACACGCCAGTCAGGTTGATTCGCTATGCGCTGCGGTGCGGCATAAACGCTTTTGACACCTGTACGTCAAGTATCGCTTGGCTGGGTCCAGCGCTGACGCTTTTGCTCCTAGCACCTTGGTACCACCCATCTGAGATCATCTTGGGCAGAGTGTTCAAAGCCATCGAAGCAGAGTTTCCCAGAGAAAGCTACACCCTGATCACCAAAGTCGGAAAGTACGGACCCAAAGTCCAATACCACACATACGATGCAGCGTCGGTCAAGGCGAGTGTGGAGCGGAGCTTGAAGAGGATGAACACTAGCTATCTCGATGCCGTGTGTGAGTCCCATTTCAACTCATAACATGCCACGAGCCAGAGTGCGCAGTATTGACGTTTGACTGTAGACCTGCACGATGTCGAATTCGTCACTTCCCACCCCTTCCCCTTCCCCAAGGGCGACCACAGGGCTCTGCTCACAGCGTCAGCAACTGGAGACGACGAATACCGCCTATCTCCACCCTACGAGCCTCTGGGCCCTGGTGATGCTCAAATTCTGGAAGGTCTAGCCGCATTGAAGGAATTGCAGAAAGAGGGCAAAGTCCGCAAGATTGGTATCGCCGGATTTCCCCTCCCCCTCCTATTACGGCTATCCCACCTAGCCGCCAATACGCCCTCTGTCGGTCCGTTGGATCTCGTCCAGACGTATGGACAGCAAACGGTGCAGAATCCCTCATTGGAGGTATACCTGCCAGAATTCAAAAAGGCGGGTGTGAGGCAAATCATGAATGCCGCTCCTCTTTCCATGGGTATCCTCACCACTGGCGGTGGTCCGGATTGGCACCCCGTAAACGTCGCCAAGGGCCCAGTGTACGATGCGTGTCGGGAAGCAAGCCAGCTTTGCCAGGATCAGGGGACGAGTATAGAGGAAGTCGCGGTCAACTTCGCTTACAAGGGTTTGAAGGATGGCGACCGCGATATCCCAGTCGTCATCGGCTGCAAGGTCATCGACGAGCTGAAGAGGACTATCAAAGGCTGGAGGGCAGTCAATGTTCCAGGCGAAGTGTCAGCCGAGACCAGGGCGAAGATTGACACCGTGGAGAAACAAGTCGAGGAGCTGTTCGAGCGCAAGGGCATCAAGGGTTGGAGTTGGCAGAGTCCCTCGCCGGGTTCCCTATGATCGTTGTCCAGAGTACCTTATTGTTAGATGAGATGCAGTTGTACATATCATCGATCACTATGAGATGATAGCTTGGGGTCAAGCAAAGAGGATGAGCTACAAATTTCTGACTCCTTACTGGACACCTCTGCATCTGTTAGGCAGCCGATTCCGCCATTTCTTCGACAGCTTCCGCCCTCGATCCACCGCGACATCGCCTTCCCGGGGAGCCCGTGGCGGTCCAGTAGTTGTTCTCTCCTTTCGCACTCCTGTAACCCACGTTCTCACCATGCCTTCACTTCTACCTCTTTGCGCCACCGGACGTTCAGCAGGCACTCGCGTCCGCTCGTCTCGACCTCGAATTCGGAACCCTGCTATCCGTGGGGCATTCCCCATTCCAAGTAGATCGAAGGGATTAAGCCCGGGTCGCGCTGCCGTATTGCGAACTTGAGGACCGAATTGAGTCGTGTTGGTGGGTCGATCACTTCGGCTTCGCATCTCGCGGCGATTTCTCCTTTCCGCTTTCGCCCGCCTTCGTTCCTCCTTGATCCTTATTCTCTCCATCTGAACCACTCGCCGGCGTTCCAGGTCGGGCTTTCTATCCCAGGTATAGAGTCCAAAACCCCTTGCGGGGTTGACACCCATCCGATCCTCCCTCGGCTCAGCTTGTCGCGAAGGAAATCGTCTCGGATCTGGCTCCAGTGGGCGATTGTCCCTGCCGCCGAAGAGCTGGGCAAAGCCATTACCATATCGTCTAGGAGGGGGATATCGGCTGCTTTGATCGAACCAGGTTGATTGTCCGTCAGCCAAACTGCGAGGCGCAGTCGGTGGAGGTCGACCTCTGTCTACGCCATTCTGCCAATCCAACACTGGGCCATCGTCATTGTTGCCGTTTTCCCTTGTCATTCTTGGTCGGTTGAACATCTTTTTCCAAAACCCGCGACCATTTTGCCCCTGCCGATCTTGACCAACAAATTGAGCACCGTGGAACTGATTGGCGACGGAGCGAGGAGCCGATCCGGGAAGCCGGTTGAAAGAGCCAAATTGATTGCCGAAACCCATGCCCTGGCCCATGGGCAATGGACGAGGCATAGCAGGCGGGGAGTTTCTCTCGGAGGGCGGCTCGATGCTAGGCGGGCGAGGAGGGGAAGGAGGTGGATTCCTTGATGCAGTTCTGTAGAGCGGCACGCCCATTTGCGAGCGAGGTGCCCCCATTCCGGGCTTGTTCCAAGGCCCTAGCGGACCTGGCTGTGGGTATGCCCATGGTCCAATACCAGGTCGAAGGGGAGATATTGGAGGGTAAAGCGGTCCAATCGCTTGCGGCCAAGGCGTGAGGTATATTCCTTCCTGACGGCCTATCGAGCCTTTACGCTCCAGCTCCTCGTCTCGCTCTCTTTCCCTCCTCTCCAGATCCGCACGCATTCTCGACAAATCCTCTTCTGATGCATCTATAGTCTCACGATGACGGGGATGGTGCTTGCTGTTCGAGCTGTTGGAAGCCGAGGGGTACTTTGTATCTCGCACCTCATCTACCACACCAGATCGTGGATGATGGATATCATGTCTCCGCCGTCGTGAATCTGGCTGGATGACGAGACTATCTCGCAGCCTCCTGATGACTGAAGGTGGGCTTTTCGGCGGCGGAGTGGGTGGAACTTCAGACAGCGGCGACGAGGGATAAGGCTGGGCCGAGCGGGCCTGATTCCGTCGGCTCCGACCATCTCGATTGCGGATCCAGGCGAGAGATACCCGTAGCCTATGCCTGCCAGAGGGTACCTCGAATGACACGTCGTTCGGCTCTGACAATTCTGACATAGGGCTGGGAGCATCGATCGGTACGCTTGAAGGTGGAGGCGGAGCTGGTAACCGCTTGTCTGGGCCATGCGGCGGGGCAGTGACAAGTGGGACCGGCGGTTCGAGTGAAGGAGTCGACTCATGAAGTATTACAGTTGGTGGATCTTCACCATGACCCTTCGTTTCCCCTGAGGATCTTTGGCTTTGATTACCAGATGTTTTACTCCGTGATCTTGGTTGTTCTGGCTTCTGCGAGACATGCCGGGACAGTGTTCCGGTCTTCTCAAGCTATTCCTGATCAGCCCAGAGTCTTCTATGGGTTTTGGCTCACGCACCGTGACAGGAATGGATGGTGCTTGTTGCGCGGGCGACGTGGTGATTGACGGATTGGTCTCACTCTTTGGGAGAGGATACGAAGCGGGCTGGAAGTGGGCACTGAGGTTGGCGGTCGATGGATCGCGTTGCTTGCGGCCGATTCCGTCTGCAGAGCGGTCCTTCGTGAATGAGTGAGATGGAGTCAACGAAGACCGAGGTAGGGGCAATTGCTGCCGATGGGGTAAGGCAGTTGGCGGAGCTGAAATACCTCCTGCTAAGGCAATGCTGCCATTGCCCGCCTGTGCAGGGGCACTAGGTGTAGGATTTGGGATACTCGTTGATCTGGGTCCGCGAAGCTGGGACGTTGATCCAGGTTGGCTGAGTACCGGAGCAGAAGAGGACTGAGCTTTGGCGTGTTCGGCAACAGATGCTTTCGGATCGTTGGACGAAACATCAACTGCCGAGACTTCGATATTCGCAGCCTTGAGATTCGATCCATCGTGCGATCTTTGGCGCTGTACGGACCTGGCTTCCGTTGCCGGGGGTTCCCGAGTCTGGGATGTAGGCTGCAGCGTCGATTGCTTGGGTTGATACTGCGACAGAAGATTAGCACCCTGGCAATGTCGTTCTCTTGATCACACTCACGTTGTCTGCAACTCGTCTCGTAAGTGCGATTTCCCCATCGAGATTCTCTCTAGAACGCGACTTGACCGTCTTCTTCGACCGGCGGGAAGCTTGTGATCCTAGCGAGGGGACTTCTACCGGTATTTCGGGAACACCCGGCACCGTAAGATGTTGATTCGAGGCGTATCGTCGCAGTGGTGCTTCCACCTGATCTCGAGATGAAGAGGGATCTTTGCGTTGTGACCTGTTGGAGCCTAGAGATCGAGGTGGGTCTGCAGAAGTTTGGTCTCCCTGGTCTCCTTGTACAGGTCGTGCGGACCTTTGAGAAGTCCGAGACCCCATCTGCCTTGTCGACTGGGCTTCGTTTGCCGACTTCGACTTTGTCACCTCCGCATGCTGGCTTGGCCCGACAAGAGGGGATTTGCGGGTCCTCTCCAATTGATCAGTCTTGGCTGTTGCAGTCTCTAATCGAGGCGATACGGTGACAGATCTGCCAAGTGGTGTCTTGGGCTCGTTGGGCCCCAGCCCGATAGAACCTCTTGGAGAATCATCCATTCGAGGTATCTGCGCCTCACTGACACCTCGATGGTTCGAAACCAGCCTCTCCTTGCTCTTTGACATTCCGAGCAAACTCGCAAGGCGGCGATTGGACGGCTTGCTCGATGTATCTGACGCCGCGGGGCTCTCCACATGACGCTGACGGAGAATGTCGAAGGGTAGATCCAGGGCGGATGAGAGGTATGCGTCTCGTTGAGCTCGAGTCGATTTCGGTGATGGAGCAGGGTAGACTGGATCTCCTGGGGCTAGAGAAATGTGTTTCGCTACTGCGTTTGACGGAGGTGCTGGAGCCAGCATTGATTGTGGAGGATGAGCCAGTAGTGGTACTGGAGGTGAACGAGCTGGTCTTGCCGCCGCGCTTCCTGACGGAGCAGGCATGTTGATAGCCTGTATTGGGGGTAAAGACGAGCTGCTGCTATTTGGACCTCCCACTATTCCAGGTCGAGGATATAGTAGAGCTTCTCTCGCCATGCGGCGTTGTTGGACGATGGTTGTAGCTTCAGTTCCTGTATCGGTTCTGAATGTCGAGAGGCTATCCCAAAATGCGCTCCCTACTCCTACTGCTTTGCCAGGCTGACTTTCTGCGGTGTTGACTCCTCCTTCTTTCGTGACGTCCTCTTTCCACTCCTGATACCGCGCTCTCTTATCCCTTTCCACATCAATGTCCGTTTGGGTCATGAGGGCGTATGAAACGTCGGATTCGTGGCTAGGCGGGAGGACGGGTTTGACGGGCGACATCTGAGCTGGGAGAGGGACTGGGTTGACTGGCGGGGCAAGAGGAACCATGGGCGACTTTTGTCCTTGAGAGACCATGTTGGCTCGGATTGTTCAAGTTGTTGAAAAAGGGGTTGAATTGACAGTTGCTTTTGGTTGCGGCGAAGGGGTGCAGAGACCGTCGCCGCTAGCAGACTAGCTGTTCTGAGGAGCGTGAGCTATGTACGTCGGCGCCGACACCAAAGCAGCGTGGGATACTGGGTCGAGGGCGAGGTATGCTTCTGAAGTTCTGATGGCTCTTCAGGCGCAAAGGGCGTGTTTGTGTGTATCCGGGATGGGGTTGATCGTGTCCCTACTCGCGGTCGTGTCAACCTTATGCAGACCATCCTGCAAACCGACTGTATTCAGCTTTCACTCTTCGCTGCGTACAATACGACGTGTACGACTAGGGATGAAAGAGATGTGGAACAACAGACTCACTGTACCGTACGCTGAAACGACCTCTCGGGTTTTTTCTCCAAGAATGACAATAAGACCTTCATTCAACCCATACCCAAGTCGCAGCCAGACCAGCCCAGATCGCTCTAATGTCTCCAGCATGGGGAAGCGGCACTCGAATCAGTCTCGGGCGATCTCCCTGATCTCCCAGACCCAGATTGCCATGTTCGTTCCACCCCCCGCTCCAAAGTTTGCCCCCCTCACTCTGATCGTGCACAAGGAGATGTTCTGATCCAGCAATGATCCTGCTTATCCTGCTTCCTTCCGGAATCTCCACCTCTCCTGGTACTCTACTATCGTCCCGGACACCTCGTAGAAGCTGTCCGTGGGTATTGGACCCTTGAGAATGTATGCCATGGGTGCTGAGGAGGAAGCTCCCATTCCACGTCGCGGCGATGCCGTCGATTCCGGTTCTCCTCAAGTCCGCCAACTGTCCTTTTGCATCGCTTCCCCATGCTATCACGGTCCCGTCAGAGAGCAAGGCGATGGTATGAGATGCACCAAGGGCGATGTCGATGATACGGGTGTTTGTCGGAATTGACAGATGGAGCTGGGTCGGGGGTTGGAACGGGGAGTAGGCTTGTGCTTTGCCTTTTCCCTTTCTTTTGCTCTGTCCATTGCTAGTCGAGCTGGAGATACCGCTATCGAACGGAGTGGTGAGACTGGAGGTATACGATGCGGTGTCCAGTTCCCCTTTTCTACTAGCACCCCAGCCTATGATCCGCTGCCCGCCTGGGCCTGTGACCACCGCAATGACATGTCGCTGACCTCCCTTAATCGTCTCCACGTATTCGCCCTTGTTTAGACCCAAGTCTACTATACTTGGATTATCGGAGGGTTTGGTGACCGCAACCTTGTCACCCGCGACGTGCCCGGAGACTGGTTTGCCGAGTTCCCCAAAATCGTTCGATCCGCAGGATACCAATACCTGTTCCAGCCCATGCGCCTGACCTACAGCTGATCCGCCTCCACCCTCGCCAAGGTCTGATTCTTCGTTTCTCTGGTATACCACAAAGCTCGAAGTCCAAGTCGCTGCAATCTTGACAGGCTCCCAATCGCCAGTCAAGCCGGCAGATGTGGCCAGGCTGAGCAATTTGAATCTTCCTTGGGGCTTCACATCGTCGAACAGAGCGCACCGCGGGCCCAGTTGACCAAGAGTATTGGTACCTGCAGCCAGAAGATAGCGGTGACCATCTCGCCATATGAGAAGTAAAGCGTGGTTCGCGGCGGAGACGAGGTCAAGGATGCGAATCTCTTTTGCGGAGTCGAAAAAGTCGTCCAGGGATGGGTGGAATTCGCAGCGTGTGAGAATACTGACATCTTCTGCGTGATTCAGCGATAGCTGAGATGCTCCATTGGAGCCACAAGCGAAAAGATTGGGTCGCATCGAGGGAGTGTAGTGACTGTGTGTTGTTCTTTGGTCGTTCTAGGAGCGAGAGATGCAAGCTTTGCTGCTTGGATGCAGAATAGGTCCAAGCTCAAACACGTGGAGCCCCGCACACACCCGCACGCCGCCAAATCAGGCCAGCATGATGCTCGGTGCGTGAGCCAAGCTGTCCTGCTTGAGACTTTCGTTTGAAGGCCCGGCATTTCACCAATACGTGTTCAGCGTGACAGTCGTCGATGATCCATCTGCGATCATAAGGCTAGCTCTGCGGGTACTGTGTTATTATACCACCTCCCTTCTATCCACTCGACCCTTCCCAGTCCGCTGGCCGTGCCGACCGCCAGCCAGCCGGCATTGTGTATACCCCCAGCATTGTTCCACACGGCTTTATGCACCCCCACATACGGCGACCACAGAGCTGTGGATACGAAGGCAGGATTGGTTTCTGCCTTCTTGATCAGTTTCGGGGTATGTCGCTCTCCGGCATCACCGAGAGTCATGACGTCGGGGATAAAGCTGTCTGTCAATCTGTACTCTTGGCTATGGGAGTCGTAGTCCATCTCAAAGAGGCGGCGGAAGAGCAGTGGCTAATCGTCATCCACCGTCAGCCTAGTCTCTACAAATCTGGATGCACGCACCAATTTCCTTCTCCTGTGCTGGCCGGTGAAATAGTTCGCAATCAAGGACGATCCATCCGTGCTGCATGATACAACCATCGTGTGATAGTCCGATGCCGCAACGTCCTGATGAGAAGGTGATCTGGTCAGCCTGATCTAGACCTTGGCTACAAGCATACTCACCAGGATAGGGCCACGGTGGGCGGATATACCGGTCGCTCGGGTGACACCGATTCCAAACACTTTCTGAGCTTGAACAACGTGGTCGATATCCGCATATAGAGGACCAGCTAGGTGTGGGGCCCAAGTACACGCAAGTGATGGCGCTAAAGAGATATACATCAGCTCGCTCTAGCATTCAGCACTCACTCCTTTGCCTATTCAGCTCGACTCGTACTGTCGGGTCTCGCACATCCACCATTGTGACAGACCCATCGTATGATGACAAAATCACGTATGGCGGGTCGCCATCATACTCAGCAAAGCCTTTCACGTCTCCGGGGGCGACTCTGACCGCACGAGCGGTACTTATCGACGACAAGGCGACTTGGAAGTAAGATACCGGCATGACTGTAGTGAGGTCAGCTTATGACATGCAGGACTCGATGACAACTCACTGTCTGCCTTCTTGCCCGACCTCAGGGCGTCGCCTACATCCCAAACAATGCCATGGCCTGGACCATCATCCCCATCAGCGTGAACTAATATGTTGACGAGTACCTGCTCCACCCACCATTGGACGTTCCCACCGCTATGCGCTCGCCTGTCATCCAGTCGCAAGTGGTACATGTAGCGTCGTCCACTTCCAATTTCAGGAGTGGCTCGTCGAGAGGGACTGCTATATGTTAGCTTATACGAGCAGTACTCCGAGGACTCAAGCTGCTCACGATATATGGGTCCATTGTTCACCGAGTCGCCGGGTGTGAGAGCCTCAGGCCGAGGTACGGGATACAACGACACACTTCCATCCAGTTGGATACAGGCCAGTATCCCCAATTTTGGCAGGCCGCCACTATTTCTTCCCGTAGCATCGTCCTGAACGATCCGTCAACTCTTCACGGTCACCAGCCCTCGCCTAGCTTACCTCATCATAAGCACCCAGTGGCATCCACTTGATCTCTGTAGCAGAACCGCCTTTAATGCAAAGAACCATCTCGCACCGAAGTGCACTTTGAGACGGTGAGCTCGTCTGGCCCTCACCATCTCCACCCGATAACGCTTGAGTTACAGGGACGAGTGACCATATTTGAATCGAGCCCTTCTCTTGCGGATGAGCCTTCTGGCCAATCAGAGGCTGAGTGTCCAAATCGGGAAGGGTGGATATGGCGAGATATTGCTTCGGCGATGATAGTGGGACAGGACACCAATCCATTCCCCAGATGGGTCCGCCGGCGGAGAAGATGAAGCCGTCACGTAGCCCGTCCTGATCGCCTGAGCAGAAGTCAGCCACTGCACAAGGCCTGATTGTGGCTACCCGGACTCACTGAGCTTCTGGGTTTGAAATCGTGCAAATGCTTGAGCAGTCTGGGAACCGTATGCCCCGACATGGCAATTGATCTGCCCTTGAGGGAGATACTCAGCCGCAGCACTGAAGGGATGATATCAGTGGCATTTCGTGTGAATCGACTCGCCCTTCTCACCTCTCCGAAAGCAAGTCTGAGTGGCTGATTTTGAGACGGCCTGTACCCTCCAATTCCAGCCTGACATCCTGTCTAAACTTCCAACCAGCATCGACTTGTTTTCCTTTCCCCTTCCGAGAAGTCTCTGCCGTACTCGCAACTTGGTCCGTACCCCCCGATCTGGCATCTTCATACATCCCCTTCCACCATCCTTCGCCTTGCCACATCTCCCAGGGCGACTCCAAGCCATAGTAGTCCTGGATCTTCCATCCCGTCACCTGCCTCGTTTCCTTCCTTTTTATGGTATCTTCTCCGTGCTCATCACTGACCCATCGAATCAGCTCCTTGCTGTATGGCTGCTCGCGGGGATGTCGAGTCAACCTCGTAATGACAGGCGTTGATGGTCCAGAAGTAAATCCCTCTACTCCGAGATTCCTATATTTCTCATTCTCCCGCCCGGTCCCTTGCTTCTGCTGCTCGCTCCGGATAGCCGGCTTGGCAAGCACCACAGTGGATTGCTGAAGGATCGATCGGTAGGCGGGTGGTAGGCTGTCAAGACCGATCCCTCCTGGTCTGCCGCCTTGTGTGCTCAAACCGGGTTTGTTCGGTCTGTCGTACGACGGGATAATAGCTCGGACGACTTGGTTTTTCTTGGCCCTAGGTCGCCGAGAAGCTTCTTTGCCTTTGATACGATTCTTCATTCCTCGTCCCGAGCCGTTTTGCCGTCTCTCACTCTCATTGATGGAGACGAGGTCTGATTCATCTTCGTCGACGTCCATCTCGTCATCTTCACCCTCTTCTAGCTCCTTGAGGTCGTCACTGGAATGTTCGTCGCTTGAATGGCCATCCCTGTCGACTCGACCACTTGCACCCGGCCCTCCTCTCCCCTTCTTCTTTTCCTTGGGTTGATCAACGTCCGGCTGGAATTCCGAGCTGTCGCCTGAGCTCAACGATATCGCATCCCCATCGTCCGAAGACTCCGCTCCAGAGCCGGGACCCTCTTTCTCCTTGCCTTTAGCTCGGGAGCTTTCAGCTGGATGGCCTTTTTCCGAATCCGAGTCCTCAGAGAGCAGCTCCAGTCCGGCCATGGATGCGTAGGAAGGGCGCGATTTGCGCTCCCGCAGGGACACCATGGTGAGTGTTGAAGAGGGATTCGGTGGGAGAGTTCTGGGTCTCACATCCAGCAGTCTGTGCTGCTACGACTGCGATCCCCACAGCTAGTCGAAGCCAGTTAATGCAGTATGTGTGTTATCAATTTCTGTAGCCAGCTTCGCTCATGATTGTGCTAGTCCCAAGCTGGTCCTGCTGTTGTCAACATTGATTGATCCGTGCCTGGCCAGAAGATAGGTCCACGGAGTTGTCCTGCCGTCTCCGTTCTTTCCAGCGTACTCCTTTAGCGCACTCACGGTCCCGCGTCTGGCAGGTAGCGCCCCAACTTGCTTCATCATCGCTGCATCTATATGGAGAACCTTTTCGCTATGGCTTTGACGTCCTGTGAGTCACCGAGACCAGATACATTCGTGTCATGTCGTGTCATATGCCTTCGTGTATCATCATCTACAGGACTACCGAAGGGGCCATCTTTGTGGGAGGGGTCTGGTCATATCCTGGACTGGCCCTCATGCTCCACCGCAACGTCAGACCTCCTCACGCGCGAGTCTCCTGCTACGTTGTACATCTTGGCTTGGAGCTTGTCCTTGACGAATTTTCCCGTGCGAGCGATCTTCAACTGGAAGATGCCCTTGTTCTATATGTCAAAGTCAGTTCTATATTCCCGTCTCCGAGTGCGGAACACACGTCGACTTACGCGTTTGTGCAGGGCGTGGGAGTGTGCCTTGCCGTCCTTCACTGAACCGTCATCGCTGTCGTCACTATCGTCGTTGCGACTCCTCGCCAACCCAGATCTTCGCTTGAAAGAAGTTGTTGAACCCATGGATAACCTGGAGGTCCTGTCTTTCGAGCCCGCTCTGTCGACACCTTCCTCGTCATCCTGGTCGTCCTCGTCCTCGTCATCATCATCTGAGATCAAGGCGGAGGGGCTCAATGCCCGCTTGTCACCTTTCTCCATTTCCGTTGCCAAATCCCAGGCTTCGTAAACCCGCTTGAATCGTAGATCCTTCTTGCACAACTTCTTGTGCACTCGACTAACTCCGGGCTGTACCACCAGACTTAGGTTGACAAAACCCATCAACTTGACGTCCGTGGATGAGCCGATGGAGCTCGCCCTCTTCCGGGATGTGGGTGAGGGCCGAGCGTCAAAGACTTGGTCGGCGCCGAGCTGAGGCGCTTGTACCTCGGACTCCCTTTGTATCCTGTAATACCGCGTCGATGCCTTTACAGCGTCACCAATCTCGGAAGTGTTGAACACCGGAACTGTCCGTTGACAAAGTGTACCATCGGGACAATCATCAAGTCGGACTGTAGCGATACCGAATGCCTTCTTCTTCTTGACCACTTTTGACTTTGTGACGAAACTGATGATTATCGAGCAGCTGTGTCGATATTGCACCGCCAGCTTGATTGGCTTTTCAATCTCCCACTCCACCTCGGTCATCTCGTCAAAGTCGAAGGAAGTGGAGCTCGCGAATCGTGCTGAGCCTGGTGTGTCTGGCAGATCACCCTCAATGGATCTGCGAATACTGCTATCACCGGCGTCGTCCGCTTCGTTGGCGGTGTCGAGGATGTACTGATCGCTTTCGGTCTGGATCATCAGCGACACTGACTTGTTGGTATGCCGTGACAAGTCGGTGGCTGAGATCGACTTGATCTCCAGTGTCGCGGTCTCATACCCTGACACTCGGGGCGGCAAGTCGATATCGATAGGCTTGAAGAGGAGGGACAGGCGTATCCTTCCCCAGCCAAGTCCTCCGACCAATGGGTACCATCTGCAGCGAGATGATTAGTCTTGCCAGAAGTCATGTATAATCCTGCACGACTTACCGGGTCAAGTTGCTCCTATCGGAAAAGACGTCTGCGAGGCGGATGGTCGCGATACCCAGGATAGGGTCTGGGAAGACTCGGCGTGAGTATGTCTTCGGATCGAGGCTTTGAGATTCACACTCACCATGCTCTCGATTCCGCTCATCTCGGACCACGAAAGTGATCTTGGCCATCCTCCAATCTCGCAAGAACCTCTCGCTGACAGCATTGAAGTAGGGTAACGGCGTGAGTTGCTTCGTTCGGGTTCTATACACCAATCGATCGTTCAAATGCACTTCGACATAGGCAGAGGGTGGGTCTGGGTTTTCGCCGGGCGTGCGATCCACCACGTCGTCCAGAGCAGGCTTGCCCGCCGCCGCTGACAATTTGCGATCCAGCGCGCCCGAGAAAGTGCCATCAAGAGACTCGACCTCGAGATCTGCGCCAGCATCAGTATGAAGCAGAGCAAGATCGAGACTGTCCGTATCCCGAACTTACCGTTACATTGGTGGATATGGAACTAAGAGCGTCCGTCAGATCACGTCTTGTCGTTCATCCCGGACCGCTCACCTGTAAGACACCGCTTCTCAACTTTTCCGACGGCTTCACCTCAGCCTCCATCGCCTCCCTCTCGCGCTCGCCAGAGAACCAAGCTAGTGTCTCTTGACGGCGCTGCTTCCTCTCTTCCTCCCAGTTTGGTACGTCCATGTAGCTCTCCATCCATTTCATCCATGAAGGCAGAATCATGTCCTCCTTGGTCGGTTCGCCCTTCCTCTCGCTATGTTCTGAGGCGGCTCTCTCATGCATCTCCTTTTCTGACATTTGCCAGAGTGGGTAAAAGCGAACAGACCACTCGAGCACGCCTTGCACTCTCATTCCTGATCTATCAGCCCGCAGTTCGTCCCATCGGCGATGTAGACCTTGACTGGGGTCAGTCTTCTGAGCTTGTTCGACCAGATCCGCGATCTCGACCTCGATAGTCCCCATCGCATCGTCGGCGGAGAATCGATCGGAATCGCAAACGTTCAATCGGAGCCTCTCGCCGGATTCGATGGCATCTGCGCCAACGAGGACTGAGGGGTAAGCGATGTTAAATTTTCTAGACTCACTGAAAGCCGGCTCCTCCCAGGAGGGTGATCGAGTATCGATGATCGTTCGAGTACTGAATACTGCCGGGAAACAACATCAGTACCCATGACCAAGTGCCAGGACTCGACTTGTCAGACTCACATGGCTTGTTGAACTTGGTCATCGAGACGGCAACGTATGGATCGCATGATCCTGCGAGAAAGTCAGATCCCGACTTAAGAATCCGACTCACCCATCGCGTCAGTCTTTGGCAGATCCTCTGCCGCATGAATGACAAGATGCAGGATACCGACCGAATTTGTCCTCAGTGAAGCTTCCTGTCCCATTAGGAGTCGGTCGAGATCAACGGTGAATGATTCAGGTCGAACAAAGGCTTGGGCGACCTCGGCGATTGACTTTTGGACTGACTCAGAAGTTAGAGCTGAAGCCTCTCTCGTAGCATATATATAAGCTCACCAAACCACTTCATCCCCGGCAACTCCATAGCGTTGAAAGCTCCCTTCTTCAAGGGATTGGCCGAGATGTCGAACTCAGGCAAGCGGGGGAACGAAAACGTGGCGGTCCGGACGAACGGAGGAGTAGCAGAGAGTAGAAGACGGAGATTGAGCTAATGGGTCAGCAAGGGCTGGCTTAGCGCATCACTCACAGTGCCCTTGACGGATAGAATGTCGATGTAGACGGCTATATAGGTCATTCAGCGGGCACCTCTCGCCGGTGACTCACGAATTTCTGATTTCCCAACACCTTTCAAACCCCAGCCAAAGTAAGCCTGCGAGGGTCAGCATCAAGGCTAGTCAATCTTTGGTCTGACCCACCAAGACGTGCAGTCCCCAGCCTTTCTTCTTGGTACTCTCTGTGCGAGTGTACTCAAAGCCAACCTGATAGTTGACGAATTGTCCGATAGAACCGTCTTCCTCTTCCATGTCCTCGGCAGAACCCCCTCCCGTGGCTTCCTTGTTCACGGAGTCCACATTATCCCCGGTGTGCTGACCCGTCCGAGGTGAGGCAGCAGAAGCAGCACGTCTGCGCTTGGAAATACGCTGTAGCACGAAATCCCTTTTCCTCCGTTTTTGAGCCTCAAAAGCAACTTCATTCGCGTCCAAAGAGCTGAAGCTGGCGGCCGAGCCGGATCGATTCAAGGTCGGTTTAGCACTCAAGGACCCGCTGGGAGCACGGGTTACTCCGGGAGAAGGAGGTTTCGTAGGTGTAGACTTGGTGCGCTGGTGCGAGGACGGCTTCTCGCTCTTTTCGGTCTCCTTATGCTTGGGCGGGGTCAAAGATGCGAACCATTCTTCGTCCGACATTGGGCGCATGGAAGTGAGGAGCAGTGGCTGAGAGCCAAGCGCGGGAGATGTGAGGCGAACCGAGGTCTGTTCTTCAGCGAGGTCTTCAAAAAGTACTCACGATAATCGGTGGCACCTGTTGTATCAAGGCGTCCTCCAAGAGATCGATGAAAGGTGTCAAGACATCAGTGGAGATCAAGGGGAACAATGCGTATAAGGCGTGGTTTCTAGAGGTTAGCAACTCTCTTTGTAAATGAACTCACACCCAGGTCACGGATTCCGGACCTTCTCCTGGACGATGGGGATCCTGCATATTCACCTGCACCTTGCGCTGACTGGCGAGGCCCGGATACTTGATCAAGGCGTATACGACAACCGTTACACCGGCGAGCCAAGGCGGAAGCCGCACGAAGAGGAGGTTGGCAACCAGAGCTCCAAGTAGCAACCATTCTATAGGAGGCAGCGTGTATTTGAGTGGTATGATTGCCTCGCCATCGCTGGCAGTCTCGCCAGGCGAAACGGTCGCAAATTTGGGAGGCGGTACCGACGTGATTGGGACAGATTGAGCAGCGTGTACTCCATTCATCGAAAGCTCACTCGTGACAGGCACAGGTGCTGATCTGATCGCTTCGCTGGTCTGACCTAGGCTCGGCTGACTTGGAGTCACTGGAGAGAGGCCGTCTGGGGGAGTAGCCGGAGTTAGGTGAACCCGAGGCGAGCTCGCTGGTTCTACGGATTCCACTTGTGCAACCAAGATAGGCGAGGGCAGTGGCCTTGTCGGAGCCGGACGACGGGGCAGAGCGGGTGGAAGGCTCATATTGCTGGCAAGCGGCGAGGGCGATGGGGACTTTCTTGCGGGAAGAGGAGGTGGAAGCGGTGAACCGCTCATGATGGCTGAGTCGGGATTGACTTCGCAGTCGCGACAAAGGAGGTTGAGCTGTCTTGGGGCTATGGCAAGATGGTGAGGTGAGTGAGCATGGCGGCGAGATCTGGCCTGGTCCGCTGCATTTCTTCTTGGCTGCTCGCTCTGCTTCGGTTGAGCATAGCAGTTGCACTGAATGGAAATTGCTGCGGACCGAGTGAGTACCGTAAGAAGAGCGCCGAGGATGATATCATCAAACCGCCAGGCACGGAATTCGCGGAAATGGTTGTTGTCGCCAGCAGATCCTTTGAGATCGCATTAACTGCTTGACAGTATCCATTCACTCGGCCCACGCAAAGCTCCCTCACTTCAGTCTCGGGGTCGTGGAGATGCTCAGGCCGTCATGGCTGATACAGCAGATCATACCGCCGGCTTTGCTAACGTACTTTGGGTCAGTTGGCAGTGTCATCGTGGTGAATGGGGCGCTGACACACAGGCAGCTGGGCGCTGTACATCTGCGTGACAGAGGTTGGACCGAAGTACATTGGGGAACAGCTCGGAAATAGCACACTCGGGACTATATATTCCTCGTTGGCAGTCACGCTCATACCGACAGTATCTGGGTTCTTCCTCAAGCTATACTTTCTTCCAGCAAACCAATCGGTCCCTCCGCGAGATCCACCTTCAGAAATCACCTTGAAGAAAGTCGTCTTTGAATGCCTGCCTCCTGCAGAAGCCGCAGCAGTACGAGAAGCAAATGATGAGCCGCCATCAGAGGGACCCTTGGTCAATCGCTGTTGGAAGGGAAAGTGCGCGGGGAGATGGAAGCCAGCGAGGGCGAGACACTGCTCGGAATGCGGGACATGTCGAGCTGGATTTGATCATCATTGTGCATTTGTGAGTATCAAACCTCCATGTCTTCATATGGCAACTGATGGAATCCAGTTTGCAAACTGCCTGACGGCGCCGCATATCCCCACATTCCTCTGCCTGTTGACATGGACACCACCCACGATCATCCTGCTTTCTTCGCCTCTGTATCTCGCCCTCGCTCGTCGCGCTACTCAAGCATGGTCGGTCTCATGGTCTGATCCTAGCATCCGGCTATGGTGGTACGAATGGAGATGGAGCTGGGCAATAGCGGGAGGTCCAGTGGGCAGATATATGGGCGGACTGGTTTTAGGTTGGAAAGCAATTGACCGAGCGGACGGTGGAGGGTCGCTCAGACTGGAGATCGGTATCCTCGCTGGTATCGGATTGATACTGGCGATGATCACTACAGTGAGTTCACCTTCCACTACGAAAGCTGATATCCAGGCTTTGGGTATTGCGACTGCATCCCTTGTGACCAAGGGCCACCTGACGGTCGACAGAGAGCGGCATCGCTCACAGGCTCGTGCCAAAGCTGCAATCGCTCATCTAAGAGATAAAGGCCAAGTGATAACACCTGACATGCTGGCCAATCTTGAAAGGTGGAGTCAGCGTCACTACTACTACGTCCCACACGAGTCGGGGCAGGGCAAGATAGTAGAGTTGGAGCTCGGAGACGGCCCGTACGATCTTGGCGATGGCGCCAATTGGACGGTGATCATGGGTGGAGGTTGGGGTTGGCTACTGCCATGGCAGGCGGTAAGAAGAGGCATGCGGGACGAGATATACAACTGGCCTCTCAGCGCAGCGGCTCTAGCATCTTTGCGGAGCTCGCAGCACTCGTAGACGCGTAGATAGGCATGGATGCAGATAAGTTGATAAGAGAAGTCAAACCGATGAGGGCAAGGGCGACGTAGACGGTTGCTATCTCCGTACATCACGCGGTCGCTGTACCACATTGCGAGATCGCCAAGCTTAAGGCTCTTCTCTCGAAATGGACTGGAATGACCTGGAGTGACCTGGAGTGACCCTACATTAGTCGCACCTTAGCGGACCATAGCTCCGCAAGAGCACGCGACTTTGATCTGCCCACTCGTCACCTGATCACCTTGCTACCACGAGAGCACGACAAAGCACCACCCATACTGTTGGTACCACATGGATCTGGGAAACACGAGGCAACAGATGCCCGCTCAGATGAATTCGCTGCGGGGATCGACTCCGCTAGAACGGGCTAGAACTGCGTTCTGGGCGCTTCAAGTCTCAGCTGACATCTAAAAACTCAGAGTCTCGGACTTCCTTGTTAGCGCCTTTCAGGTGATTTCAGACACGCATGGACAGCGGTGGCAGGTCTCTGATCAGCTCTGAAGCTTGAAGTCTGGAGTTGTCGGGGCCTATTCTGGCTGATCGTCTGAGGACATCTGGGACCTATCTGACCCGCGCTGTGGACAGCGGGTCTCGGCAGATCCAGCATACATAGGATGACAGATCGGTGCTAGTGACCGGTGGCAGAGCAGTAGATTTGGACCGATGGCAGCGGGCACCAAACGTCGTGAGCACTGAGCAGTACTTTTACAGTCTAGTGCAGTTGCCAGTGGCAGTAGGTGGCAGTAGGTGCCGGTGGGCTGTCTGTCATGTCGATCATGCATCTTCAGTGCCTTCCGTCAGTCTTCCGCTGTCTTCCGTTAGCCAAGGTTAGCCATTGCGACTTCATCAGTCGATCATTGCGGAGCCAGTTCCTGCTGCAGGAGGGCAGTCCTGGGCTGTCCTGGGCAATCTGCTGCCGAGGAGAGCCGAGAGTCGGCTACTTCGGCAGAGGCGCTCTGATCACTCACTCTGAGTCACTCGCGAGCTTCCAGTCACAGTAGTGCAACCTAGTGCAACTCACCAGCAGCAGTCACTCAGAGTAGCTCAGAGTCACTCCTATCGAAGATAACGACACCGTGGCGTGAGATGAAGATATGGTACAGCGTGGTGTTCTTTTTGACTTTCCCCCTTGGCAGGATCGACCTCGCTCGCAGTCCAAATTTAGCTCACTTTTGGACCAGGTCCGGGAGCTGGTCCGGGTGAGCCCAGGTGAGCCCAGGTGAGCCCAGGTGAGCCCAGGTGACACCTCTTGTCGCCCTCCCTGTGCCGCATCGGTGCCGTACTTCTGTCACCATTTTGGTGGGACTTGCCGGCGCCAAAACGCCAATATGAGCCAATCAGCAAAGGACCACGCGAGTCCAGAGTTTATCAGACGATGACTCCAGCAAAAACGCGAATTGATACGAGACGACGGGACCTTTTTTGTCCGATCAGCCCGGCTATGGACGCTTCCGATGGCACTCCGATGGCGCTTTCCCCATGCTGGTCCATTATGCAAAGGTGATCTACCGCTCAGGATCCAGCGCCCAATCTTTTGGCCCATGCTTCACCACCGTCAAAACGACGCTAGTAGAAGAGCTGCCCTGCTCGGCACCTCTCGGCGGAAGCACCTCCAGAGCAACACCCTGCAACACCTGATGTGCTGGGTCAATCACCGAGGGAGCTCTTGCCGAAAGATACGGGATGATTAGGGCAGATCTAGATTGCAGCTTATCCCGTTTACGGCCGCTCAGCTCAAGCTCATCTCACCTCATATTACTGAACCTAGAACGACATGCACCCTCGTGCACCACATGCTACCAAGGCCAGCTCGCGAGAATCAGCTGATAAGGCGCGATAAGGTCTAGTGCGAGCTGGTCGTGTGCGAGAAAGGGCTCACATATATAGCCTCGTAACCGGGGAGTCAGTCCCCTCGACACGAACTCGTTACAAACCTCATTCACCATGTCGACCACGCTCGAGGACGAGAAGAAGATCTTTGACAATGATGGAGGGGACGTGCACGACAGCATCGTTGCTGTCTTGCCATCGGACCAGGCTGTGAGTGTCGAGTTCGTAGGGATCGGGGAATTTGCCACTGACGATCACTCAGAACATCGAGTCCGACCACCACATGCCCTCGCTGGACGAGTCCGAGGCTAACCAGGTCAAAAAGTGAGTACAGTGGACCATCTGAGCCTGGGACCTCTACTCACGACCACTCAGCGACCTCAAGCTCACCGGAAAGGATCTGGCCGAGGCCGAAGAGTACGCTCAGACACTCACCCTCGAGCGGGTCTACGAGATCCTCGAGGACACTGTCGCTGTCCACGAGTACGACCCCAATTTCCCCGTTGGTGCCATTCAGCATGCCAAGGAGTTCCTCAACAACCCAGACGTCATGGCCAACCCGGAGAAGCACGCCGCGCTGGTTCACGAGATGTTCATCGAGGCGGCCCTGATCGAGAACCACTCGCCATACGCCGAAGTTCGAGCTGTGGTTGACAACAAAGACGACCCAACATTGCCCTCTTCGACCATCCGAACATGGGTGATTGGAATCCTCTTCGTCGTCGCCGGTGCTTTCATCAACCAGTTATTCTCCATCCGACAGCCTTCGATCACCGTCGGTGCCAACGTCGCACAGTTGCTCGCCTACCCTGTCGGTAAATTCTGCGAGCGGGTTCTCCCAGACAAAGGCTTCACTCTCTTCGGCTCTCGACACTCTCTCAACCCCGGTCCATTCAACAAGAAGGAGCACATGATGATCACCATTATGGCCACCGTCGGTTTCTCCACCCCTTACACCGGTAACATCATCCTCACCCAGTACCTGCCTCAGTACTTCAACCAGTCTTACGCCGCCCAGTTCTCCTACCAGATCCTCCTCACGTTGTCCATCAACTTTATCGGTTACGGTATGGCTGGTATCACCCGACGTTTCCTCGTCAACCCCATCCACGCGGTTTGGCCCACGTCCCTCGTTACCATTGCCCTCAACTCGGCACTGCACCATGGCAACGACAGCTTCCCAGTCAAGGGTCCATTCGGCCTCACCTTCCGGGCCACCCGAATGAAGTGCTTCGTCCTCGCCTTCACCGCCATGTTCTTCTACTTCTGGTTCCCATCCTACATCTTCACCGCGCTCTCAGTGTTCAACTGGATGAGTTGGATCGCCCCCAACAACCAGGTGTTCAACAACATTGTCGGTTCCGTCAACGGTCTCGGATACAACCCCATCCCCACCTTTGACTGGAACACGTTGGTGCTGAACGCCGATCCTCTGGTCGTGCCCGCCTTCTCCATCATCAACTCGACCCTCGGCATGTTCTTGACCGGGTTCATGATCATCGGTATCTACTACACCAACACCTGGAACACTGGCTACCTCCCGATCAACTCGAACAAGACGTTCAACCGAAACGGTACCCGATACAACATTCTCGCCATTACCGACGACCGAGGTATCTTCGACCAGGCCTCGTACGAGGCCTACTCGCCCGCGTATATGGCCGCTGGTAACATTGTCGTCTACTTCTGGTTCTTCGCCATCTACTCTGCCGTCGTGTCCTACGCCTTCCTCTACCACCGAAAGGAGATCGCTATTGGTGTCAAGAACGCCTTCCGACGAGGCAAGCGATCCGAGCTGTTCAAGGACGTCCACAACAGGCTCATGAGCGCCTACCCCGATGTCGGAGAGATCTGGTACTTCTTGGTGCTCTGTATCGCCCTCGCCCTCGGATGCTGCGGTGTTGGTATCTGGGAGACGTACACCTCGCCAGTCGTGGTGTTCTACGGTATCGTCCTGTGCGCTGTCTGTGTCATCCCAATCGGTATCATCAAGTCGATCACCGGTTTGGAGGTCACGATGAACGTGCTCGCCGAGTTCATCGGTGGTTCGTGGGTTGCCGGTAACGCCTTGGCCATGAACTTCTTCAGTGAGTACGAGTCCGATTAGTACTGTGTATAGCCACTGACCACCACATAGAATCCTTCGGATACGTCACTTGCGCCCACGCCATTGCCTTTGCCAACGACTTGAAGCTCGCCCACTACGTCAAGGTCCCACCCAGACACACCTTTGCCGCCCAGATCATCGCCACCCTCGTCTCCTCGTTTGTCTGCGCCGGTGTCTTCAACTTCCAGATCAACATGGCCAACGTCTGCACGCCCGAGGCCTCGTTCCGAATGACCTGCCCAGGTATCAACACCTTCTTCACCGCCTCGGTCGTCTGGGGAACGCTCGGCCCACACAGGATGTTCGGCAGCGGCGGTCAGTACACTGCCATCCTCGCCGGTTTCCCCGTCGGTTTCCTCATCCCCATCGTCTTCTACTACGCCATGAAGAAGTTCCCCAACCACTCGTGGCTCCGACAGGTCCACCCAATCCCACTCATCTACGGTGGTATCTACTGGGCTCCTTACAACTTGTCTTACCAGTGGCCCGCTCTTCCCGTCGCCATCTTCTCGATGATCTACCTCAAGAAGAGGTTCCTCGCCTTCTGGTCCAGATACAACTACATCATCTCGGCCGCGTTCTCTACAGCCATTGCGGTATGCGCTATTGTGGTCTTCTTCGCCATCCAGCTACCCGAAGTTGAGCTGAACTGGTGGGGAAACACGGTCTCGTACGAAGGATGCGAGGGTACAGCTTGCACGGCGCTCGAGGTTCCGGAGACTGGATTCGGTCCAGCCGTCGGCTCTTTCCACTAGTCTTCTCCCATTTCCCATCTCACCTCTCGCATTTCTTGATGACCTTCATGCCATAGCCCTATCAAAAGACGACTTAATGACATAGGCGTTGTATCTACATCACCAGTTTATAGTTGTCCAGATGCATCCTTGCAATCACACGGTTTCGATCGTTCGGAATTGATTTGAAAACACTTCGGATTCTCGGAATTGATTTGGTTCCGAAGTTCCGCCGAACTCCGATCGTTTTGATGTGTCTCGACCAAGTCTCGGCGATGATCTCGGTTTGCCTGACAGTGAGCGAGCGAGCATGAACGTTGGACTGTCAACTTATGCCTATGTAGGAGCAGCGTGAAGATGCAATGACCACTGGTTGGCCTCCTCTTGATTGCTTTCCTTAGCTTCTTGCATGTGCCGTAACAAGCCTTACAGATAGAGATCTCGTAGGACTGGTTCGATTTCGACTGCGAGGCACTTCTGCATGCTGCAACTAAGTCGCCAGCTAGGTAGGCAAGACATCTAGATGCTATCGAAGAATGAGAGATCTTGTGCAGATAGGCCCTGTGCGGAAGACGGTCTTTCTATCGGTGGCACGGCGCCTACTTTCTGTGGTGCAAATGGCGCGACGGGTTGTAATGACTGTACAGGTGGGGTGGCCCGACCAGCAATCTGACCTGGCGAGAAGGCCGAGGGCGCTAGTCCTTGCATTCCCTTATCCCCTTCTTCTGCATTATCCAGGAGACTCGCCTTCTTCCCCTGTTGCGAGGACGCAGGTCGAGAGGGCGCCGGGGGAGGGGACAAGAATGGGAATCCCGCAGATGGCTTCGAGTCTGCCTTTGGAGGCGGATCCAGTATCGGTCCGATGGGCGAAGCTGGAGCTGGCCACCGTTTCCCCTTTGACGATGATGCGGTCGACATCAAGGAGAGGGTATGACTGTGATCTAATGATTGTGAGGGGTTTCTAGAGTGCGATTGGGGTGTCGAGAAGCGTGCTGCCCCGGTTGCGGCCGAGACGTGGGTGGGTGCTTGGATCGGGGTAGGTCTAGCTGTAAACATGGGTGCCGGGCTACTGAACGACGAAGAGGAATTCTGGACAGGTTGAGGTGTTTCGTCAAAGTCTGAAAAGTCGCCAAAATCACCGAAATCGTCGTTGGCCTTGGCTGGTGCGCGAGGTGCACTTTGACTGGCGTTCAAGGTCGTCCCGAAATCTCCGAAATCAAACGCTGTCGACGATCCCGCAAAATTGCTTTGGACCGGAGCAGACGGCTTGGCGATGGTTGGAGGTGATATAGGCGATGCTGTTCTCGCTATGGATGATGGTGTCGCTGATCTATCGGGCACTGGCTTCGTACTCGACGCTGGGGCCAAGAACTCGTCCCACATTGAAGGACCTGTACTGACACCGGTGCTCCCAGATGCCACCGGCGGCGCTGGCGTCGAGTTGGAATCCGAGTTGAAGTCGAGACCACCTAACAGATCCATGTCGGATGACCTGGAGGGCTGGGGCTGCGTCGCCATTCTAGCCACGAATTTGTTGCTCGATGCTGACTGCGAGGTGCTCCTCGAGTAGGCCGGTGCAGTCGGACCTCGAGGCGGTGGCGCAAGGGCTTGCGGTAGTGGCATCGGTCTTGAGGAGAGCATCGACTCCAAACTCGCCATCTCCTCGGGCCGACCTGATTCCATCGAGAGCAAGTCCCCGATTCCCCTTTCTGGAACGGGAGGGCTGCTCATCGACGGCACTTCTGCCAAGAAGGAGAAATCGTCCGCCGACAGCTCCATATCCTTTGCGTCGACATCTGTGGCTTTGGGAACCTGACTAGACGTAGGCTTCCGTGACAATCTCCCAAAGAATCGAGTCACAGCGGACGGACCTGCGTTAGGGTTCGCAACTGCGTTCTGAGACGTGGAATCGACCATTCCACCGGGAGCATCATGACCTCCATCCTCGTCGAGCTCCGTAAGATTCGGGTATATCGATTGTGGGGGAGGTGCGGGCGAGTTTGGTCGAGAGGGTTTACTGGAAATGGAGGGTGCTCTACTGGATGTCGCTCGAGTGTCGGTTGACGGTCTGACCATAGATACTGGGCTTGGAAGTGGGTCTGCACTTGACGTTGACAATTGCTTGACCTCCAAAATACCTCCTCCTGAGGTGACGAGTGGTTTCTCCGCAGTCTGTTTTCGGCCCCAAAATGACCACCGACTTTGCCCAGCGTCCGCCTGCGACTGCGCCTCGACGACTGCAGGAGCTTCCGGTTCGCCAAGCTTGGATCTACTGAGCCAGGGAGAGTCCGTTGACAAGTTCTCCGTCCGCCTCGTCCGCCTGGCAAGAGACAGTTGAATGAGGGAAGTAGTCGGGGTGGGATTGGGCCTGTTTAGAGCGTAGGCATACCGCTCATGCGTAGTAAGATTGTTGATGACAGGCGGATAGGTGTCGATGTCTGGCGGGATAGTCGAGAGCGACCTGAGCTTTTCAAACCTGTGACAGACGGTCAGCGCCTTTGTCCGTCCTGAACGCCGTCAGAATTACTCACGTTTCTTCGTTTAGCTTCTCCAAGGCTTGTGCGAGTTTCTGCTCATCTGCCTCTGTGAGAGAATCAAGCTTATTCAGACCGATACTCGCAACCGAGACCTCCTTCCAGTTATTCTTCAAAGCTTCTACCTTTTCGCGGGGCTATCATCGTAAATCAGTAACGCTTCAAGATCCTTCACATGTGTTCACTCACCACTCGTTGCTGCTGGATTTGGAGTTTCCGCTGTGCGACTTCCCAATCCTCCTCTGCGACTGTCTTCACCACTGGACTGGCCTCGCGAACAGGCTGGACGCCTCCCCAGCCATCTTCGGCATCGTCCCCCTCTGCCGTCTCGTCAAACCCCTCTTTACCTCCCCAAGCTTGTTTCAGATCTTCGTATCCATCTCTGCCACTCTCTGAGCCCATGTCGTCTCCGCCGCCTCCCCAGGGGTCACCGTTGGGACCGGCCGAGAAAGTGCCAAAACCATCGTCCCCAAATGACGGTGAATTGGGCAGGGCCGGTGTGCTCGGTCTCGACGATCTAGAAGGTCCCAGCGCGGCCTTCAGCGCTTCTTCAGGATCTTGCTCCTCTTCTTCGAATGTTTGCGATCTATGATCTAGTGATGACCTTGGCGTGTGCCGAGACGAGCTTGCTATACTAGCCGGACGATCGAATGAAGCTTGGTATATGGGCGATGGAGACCGAGGCAAGGGGACCGTCACAGGGACTTCTGACTGTTCTTCTTCCTCATTGGGCGCCAATTGTGGACTGTTCAGCGACCAGACCGGTTGAGCGCCCGCCTCGGTTGATGGTGTTCCCGGTGCAGGCTCAGCCGAACGGCCTGACGGCTCAAACGTCGGCATCGACGTCTCTCCCCAGCCACTGTCTCCATCTTGTCCCCAGTTGTCGTCCTTCCTTGTGGCTTCTATACTGCTTCGCAGCTGAGAAGGCGGCAGGGCATTATGTTGGGCCGAGGAAGGCGGACCCCAGGGATCTGAATCGAGATCAGGAGGCGCTGGCGACGACGAAGGTGATCTCGATGGAAAGTCTAGGGGAGCAGCTGTCGCCGTAGGTTTTGCAGTCGTCCCCCATGAAGGTCCAGTAGCCCAAGGATCCTCCATTGCGGGACGTGGATGCTCACTTGTGAGCTCGTATGCAGTGTGAAATGATTGCAATGTCAACGTGTCGAGATGGAAAGGTCGAATGGCCCAGGCGGTTGGTTTTGTTGTTGGATCCGCGAGTGAATTCCAACGCGTACTGCAGTCTCCTCCGAGTCTCCTCTCATCGACCCCGTTTGCGTCCAACAACAATTCCACCTTGAGACATGCGAGCATAGCTGTCCAGCGAGTAGCTCACCAACCCGGTCGGTAACTGCATACACAGTGAATACGAAGCATGACGGAGAAGTCCCGACGACCACCAATACCCACAACGACATCCCCTTCGTCGTCAGGTCAACCACTTCACAATCGCTCGACGTCACTCTCTATCGCACGCTCGCCCAGTGTATTGGCCTCTGCCGGACCTTTCGCCTCGCCCGCCAACGAAGATGATATCGAAGCTCTATCGGCGTTCAACTTTGGTCTATCCCTAACACCCTCATCGTCAATTCAGTCCCATCCCCCGACTTCCCCTCCAATCACCCCAGTCAATGGCAGGCGGCACTCTGACCATTCTGGTGAATCGACAAATTATACACTGTCGAGAACGATATCGCATCCGCCGTCCTATAGGCATTCCAGATTGAAATCCGGCACAGAATCCTATGACGACGAGTACGATGATGGAGAAGGTCAAGATTCTGCGGTCCCCCTCCGCAAGACGGTCTCTTTCGCTCAAGAAGACAACGTTCGGGAGTACACGAGGAACACGGAAGAGTTCACGCGCGAGGGAGAGAGGGACGCAGGAGACGTAGTGGGCGAAGGAGGTTTCACGTATACTGGGGGATTTCAGAGTATAGACAGCAAGGAGATGATAGGCATCGTCGTTAGCTTCTCTGCTGTGGCCGTTCTGGCTCTGGCAGCGGGTCTGACGACGGTGTACGACTGGGTATTCTAGACCCGGGTGCGGGGGGACAATCACGACACTATTTAACGACAATGCACGATATCGATACATGAACAACAACGGGTGGATACTATGGCATATCTTATACGAATCGACGAGCGGTTTAGAAAACCCAGTCGGCGTCGGCTTCTGCTTCGGCCCAAGGGAACTTTTCACGCCTGGATGATGGTCAGCTAGATCTTGGACGTCACTTAAGACACTCACAAAGCTTTCGAGAACAGTCGTTCCAGAGGGACATCGTACTTTCTTGCCCAAGCCACCGTAAGACGAGGATCCTGGAGCTGGTCAGAGGGGAGACTTTACAGGTAACAGATCGAACTCACAATGTAGTTGATCTTGGAAGTACCCAGAGCGACATCTTTGGTCTTGTCTCTGTCGCTCATCTGCACCTTGGCAGCTGCGATTCGCTCGTCCATTTTGGAGATCTGCTCCAGTAGCTTTTCCTCGGTAGCTACTCATCACGTCAATCGACGATCTCAAATTGGTCTGATATCCACTCACCCCCTCGCCTGGGCTCGACGTGCTTGGTCTTGCGCTCCTTTGCCAGCGCCTTGAACTCCGCCTTGATCTCTTTCAACCGCTCATCCAGGTCCGATTTGGGTTTCTTCGGTTCCTTGTTCTCCACTAATTTGAGGTTTTCCTTCTCGAACTTCTTGGCCGCTTGATCCAGTGCCTTCTCCTTCAGTTCCTCCTCATGACGCTCCATGAACTCTTCATCCATATCCGATTCGTCGGCAGCAAGCTCGGATTTCTTCTTTTTGAGCTTCGGCTCCAGGGTGAATAGCTGGTATCGCAGCTTCATTCGTTGGTACTTGAGAGCTCGAACCTGCAAAAGATGAGCTTGCATTCTCGCTGCGAGGATGGTGTACTTACCTTGTCACCCATCTTGGCGAAACTCTCGGCAAAGCCCTTGCTGACAGTCTTTTGATGGTTACACAAGATAGCAACGTCCCTGTTTGCGACGTTGTATGCCGAGATCTTCTCTTGTATCGATCCATTAGGCGGCGTGTTCTTCAATTGCTGCTGGAAAGTCCACGATGCGTTGTAGGTACGGAATACCTTGGCCGTGAGGCCTTTCATCTGATCGTTCAGGTACTTGTTGAGCGTTGCGGTCTGAAGCCAGGGTCAGTCAACATAAAGTCGAACCAGAATATTCCTACTCACCGTCAATCTGTCGAACAGATCATCTCCCTTTTTCTTCGGCTCCGCTTTGAAGATCTTGATATTCTTGAATACCTGAGTATCGACGTCCACTTCCTGGTGAAACCTCATCGAATCTTTACCCAAGAAGTCGAAGACGACCTTGTTGGGCGGCTCCAGGGTGACGTGCTCGTATCGCAGCGAACAACAACCGACAGTATCGGCCTCATCTTCGCCTTTCTCGTTACCAGCTCGCAGAGCCAGACGATCGATGAAATACAGTGCCGTCGCCCGTTGGCGATCAGCCATGACTTTCGACTTGAGATCCTCCGTGTAGTCTTTTCGGATCTTGTCGACGTGTTTCTACCCCTGCGGTTAGCTATTGTGTGGAACATCACACCTCGATTGGCTTACGATGAGTTCTCTGGCCTTTTCAAACTTGGCTCGATCACTTTGTCCTTTCCAGGAACTGCCAGCTGCCAGGAAGACGTATTTCGCCTGGTTGTTCACATTTTCCTTCCAATGCGCCAACCAAGTGACCGTGCTGTCGTGCTGGACCTATGAAGCGTCAGTAAATGCAAAAGTACTGATATGACAGTGAGACTCACTCCACCCCAGGTTCCTGGAATATTTGGTACAGGGACTGGAGCGTCTTTACCGATATTGAGGATGATGTCCTCCGGCCGCAGACGTTTCTACGAGCGCCGTCAGCACAGTCACAGTCACTCGGAACGCGCATGAACTCACTTTCAATGTACCCTTTCTCGGATGATCGCCTCGACCTCGGAACAAGCCTGGAGGTTCCGCTCGAAAGTTGCCGAGTTTCTCCTCTCTCCCATCAACCTCCGCAAATAGATATGGCTTCTCTAGCTCGTCCTTCGCCTCCTTGATCCTGAAGCGGACGTCAGCGCGCAGACGTGAAAAGCGAAGCGAGACTTACGCTTTCTTCTGGTCTTTCGTCAACGACTTCTTCTTCTCCCTTTCCTGTTCGAAGTATTCGTACATCGGGGTGAAGTCGCATTTCTCCAGCGAAGTGATTTTGATGCCCTCTTTCTGGAGAGACATAAGCTTGAGCATTGACAGGGGTTGCAAGCCAGGGTTTAGCTCACCGGGGGATGGGCCGTGACAATCGCTTTGAAGTCTCTGAAAAAGTTTGTCTGGAAGACCTTATCTTGAACGTGATCTGTGGCCAACATAGCACCCCAAAAGCCCGCGACTTCTTCTGACTCGGGCGGCAGCGTCAACGGTGTGCCTGTTACAAAGTCAGCAGACAACTGGAGCTCGGGTAGAACCTCGGCTCACCGTCGTACTTCATCTTGACACCCTTTGGCAACGGCACATATGCTGGAGGGAACAGCACGGCGTTGTGTTTCAATGTGGTCCATTTCACCGAGCCATCGCCCATCGCATCTTGCTCCCACCACTTGTACTACGAGGACATCAGCCAAACCCGGTTCAAACTTGCTAGATGCAAGACCAACCTTGTCATCCTCCTCTTCTCTGTGAATAAGTCAGCATGATGCTCAAAGATACGCCGAGAGACTCACTCTTTCGCTTTCTTCTCTTTCTTCACCTGGGCAGAAGACTTCTCCTCCTTCTTTGCCTTGCCATCCTTCTTCGCCGCGGGCTTCTTCTTGGCCAGTGGCTTCTCGTCCTCACTTTCCGATTCCTGCTTGGCCTTGGCCTTCGACGCCGATCCATTGCTCTGTTTGGACTTGGCGGGAGCTGCCTTCTTCTTCGCTAGTGGCTTCTCATCCTCTGAAGACTCTGACACTTCTGACGACTCCTCATCGCTTTCTTGCTTCGCTTTGGCTTTGCCCTTGGCCGGGGCTTTGCCCTTTGCGGGCGCCTTTCTGGCCAGAGGCTTCTCATCGTCCGAGTCGGAAGAGTGGGAGGAGGTGGACTTGCGAGCCTGCTTGGAACGACCATTGCTCTTTGGCTACCGGAGTTAGTAACCCAGTCTGAGTTGATCAAGGTAATCTCCTACGCACTGCCTGAGGCTCCGCTTTGACTTTTGGCGACGACGGTCCTGCATCCGACTCGCTATCACTGTCCACTACCCTCTTCTTCGCCTTCGCATTGCCGACTGATGCTCTGGGCTTTTTGGCCTATCTCAAAAGGTCAGCACTACTAACCTAGCCAACAAAGTGGAGGTCGTCCACGCACCAGTGGTTTTTCATCTTCACTGCTGCTATCGCTCTTCACCACTCGCTTCTTGGCATTTCCATTCGCTTTGCTAGCTGGAGGCTTGCCGTTGGTCCCTGGTGCACCGTTGACGCCTGGGTGTTGGGGTACTTCCACCTGAGGCGCGTGCGACGCGACGACTGAGGGGTCCATCTCCAATGTGGGGGCCTCCACCGCCATTGGTTCTGGTGCTGACATCTTGCTTCGAGGTCTATAAGTTCGGATTTGTTGAAACCAAGGTACCGCTTGCCGTGATAGAGTGTTTGGTCGCAAGCACAGTCTTTGTTGGATGAAAGGGAAGGCAAGTCGGAGGGCTCTAGTCATTCATATGAGATGGAGGCTTGGAAACGGACAAGTCCGCGGTTTTAATCCCTGGCGGGTGGACGATCCGCATCCCGCGCCGGATTTAACCAAGTCCGTTAATGCCGAGTATAACGCCGAGCGTGGCAAAGTTAAGCAGCTAGCCGCGCTCTGTCTGCCTTCCGCCTGGAGCGGGAATCATGACTTCACCGAATGAGTACCGATTCCGGAGCGCATTTCCTCCTGCCATCAGCCAGCTAGCTTGTTGTACATCGACTTTGCCAGTGCTGAGAGCAGGCCAAGGTCAAATGTCAACACCTCTCACCTGGATACGGGAGATGTACGCCTCCGCCGTTCGAGACCGTCGTCTCCACCGAATACTCGTCGATGATCTCGGACCTGACGATCCGGGCGGACTGATCAGATCATGACATCTTCAAAGCTGGTCTGGGCGTGTTTCACGGCGCTCGACCATCCAACCTCCTTTGTCAACGCCATTCAACCTCATTCAACCAACGCCGAAGACGGTGAGGCTTGAAAGGGCTTGAGTGAGAACGTGTGAACATGACATGCAAACACTGTCGGCTGACGGAAGGACAGCTCGTACCTCGAAACACACATCCCACATCAATCAACACTCTCCGCCTCGACTTTTGATTGAAAGCTTGATTGCTTCCCTGTGCTCCAGGTCTTGACCCGGCCCCCTTGACAACGTCTTAGATAGCGTCCTTCCGTCACTGGTCCCCACCTCGACGCCATCGACCCCTTGCTTCGTCATTGCGATCTCAGCCAGGTACGATTATACTTCGGCGTCAGATCGTCATTCAGCAACTCCAAGATTGTATGAACCATGACGAAGAATGAAGCGAGTATAAAGAATCCCACAGATTCAGCTCAATCACGACCATCTTCTCCTCCCGTCAGTCCAGCAGGAGATACAAACGGCGCACCCAAGAGGAAATCCTGGTTCAATCACCTTCGCAATCCCGCTCGGAGCAAAGATCCTCCACCATCCTCCTACCAACCTCTTGGAGCGATAGTCCAACAAGAGGAAGCAGGAGGCGACAAGACCGACAGATTGAGACCAATCCAATTCTCTCCGAATCGCATAGCCACTCTATACGTCACTCCCTCCGAGCGCAATCTCTACCTCGCGGCCATGGCTCATCTGAGTGAAGACCCTCGGCCACTACCATTATGGTCAGAACCCGCACCGACCCTCCCTCAATTCCCTATATCACCCACCATCGAGCACGGAGCCCACTCTAACGTCCAGATGCCGAATGGAGCCGTCTTCTCCCCTACGTCGCCCACCTCACCGTACGGCGCTTCTCACGGTGACCACCTGCCGCTGTCGTCGCTAGCCATGTCACCCAAGCTGGTCACTTCACCGAATCTGCCGTTGACAGGGTCTGGATTGCAGATCCGAGACGAGTTTAGGAACATTGGTCGTCCTCAGACCACCGCCACAAAGCACGCCCTGCTATCGCTCAATCCTCCCGGATCACTGCGATTCACCGGATTCCCTCTCGCCGCTCTGATCGCCATTGACGAGGTGTTGATCGAGAATTGGCCATTGGGCGTCCTCAAGAGAAGCGATTCTGTCGATGCTCTGAAGAAAAGGCTCTCCCAGGACAGAGATGCTGAAATCATTTGGAAAGTCGATCTCGAAGGGAAGGCTTGGAAAAGAAAGGGTAGTCAGGAGCTAGAGTGAGTATCCGATAACCTGTGGAAGCATCTCACTGATCTCATTGCCCAGCTCTGTGCGGCTTCTCTTGGCCATCCTCACCAAGCTAGGTGTATACGGGTGGTCCGTCGTAGATTCGGTGAAAGCAGCTGGAGTCAAAGTGAGTACTAGGTAGACATTCGCTAGAGTCAAAGAAGCTGAACCTTATGGTAGAAGGACTCCCACAATCTGCTCACGAGATACTCCGCCGCCACAGAGGAGCTTCCTCCCTGCCTCTTCGCCTTGTCTTTTCCTCGTGAGCTTTGCGAACGAATTCCTCTGCCACGATAAGCTGACAATACTATAGTACCTGATCGTATTTCCGTCATATCTGCACCATCCAAGTCGACTCCTGCACTCATTGCCGCCGTGCGAAATGCAATCTCGTCAAACCCCTACAACACCGGAGGTCACTCCCGCATGGCCACTGGAGATACTACAATGACCGCTGGAACTGCTTCGTCCGAGACTTCCAAGGTGGTCTGGGGGAAAGGCAACGAGATCAAGCTAGAGGGATGGGTACATCATGGCGTGTATCGATTCTGGGTTGGGGGAATGAGGCGTTGGCTTGTCGGTAATGTCAAGAAGAAGGTCGTGGACAAGTGAGTGGCTTCAGGATCGCATTCCCGTTCGCGCACTGACTTCCCCAGTCTCCATCCTGGCTTGCTCATAGGAATTGTCAACAACCTCGCCGCTCTGCACTTCTCGCTCGCCGCCTCTGTACCGCTCTTGCCTGTCACCAAAGGCCGTGATATCCTTTTCTTCTCCAGCACACCTCCATCTGGCCTCACACATTTGGACACTTTCAAGCCAAACACTTCAGGAACCAATACCGCTGGTTCTGAGTCTCCAGTTTTCGTATCGCCAGGCAGCTCACCTCGAATGACTGCTCCTCCTCTTCCACCTCGACGCGATCCAGGCCAAACCGGGTTCGCAGACAGTTCGAATGCTCAACCCCTCTCTCCCCGACCAGCCGGGACGGAAAGACGAATCCTGCCCTGGACATCGATCTTGAGCGATGCACCTGGAAGCGATCAAAGGGCGGCGTCACCTGCGAAGTCGAGTGGACATAAGCACAACCTCAGCCAAGGCTCTTCTACGGCAGCACCCCCACCCTCGGCCATGCCGGTCATCAGCACCGGTCGTCTTCGTACTTCATCGCAGGACTCATCTCGTCCCCTGATTGGACACGGTGGAAGTAGCTCGGTCCAATCTTCGCCTAGACCACGGAATGTGTTGATGAAGAAGGCCTCTTTGCGAAGACACAGAAGTAATTCTGGCAATAACACACCAACAGCACCAGCCTCGCAAGCCCGTGATACCATCGAAGGGAGCGACAGTGAGAAGTGGTCCATGATCGACGTTCCCGCTCACGTCGGTAAGCTGGGTATCGCGGACCAAAGACCAGAGCAAGATGTTGCGACTACGAATCAAGACGTGTTCGCCAGGACTGTACCTCCGACTCAAATCACCAATATGGGCGGTCCAGCTCCAGGAAGACGTTATGGCAATATCGAGGCGCCGGCCGCTCAGTCTCGACATGTAGTTCAGCCATTGCAACACGGTGGCTATGGCGGCATCGAGGTTGTCGAGCCCAACGTCTCGTCGTCTGCTGCATCAGCGAAGTCAGTATCCACCGACTCGAACGAGTACCTCCCTACCAACTCGATGATGGATAATGAAGCGGTACCCCCAGGCCAGCTGTTGAGTCTCGGTGGACCATACAACCCCGAATCGGTCATCGGTCTCCAGTTGCACACTGTCCCTCCGCCAGCCCAAGGTCATATCAGTACCACTGCCCACGACGGCTTCACCACGACTACCTCTGCCCCCATTTCTGTTCCTGTCAAGGAAACTTCCACCGCGCCGAAAAGGACGAACGAGGCAGTGGTCGATGTAGGGGGCGGGATCGGCATACCGAGCATGTACGGCAGCGTGCACAATATGGGCACTACGAGGTCGATGATGTCTGGTATCTCCGGGACCACTCACTTCCCCGAACGACAGGGCGAACCAGCGATTTACGGCCAAATGCAGTCGCAAGGACAGGTTCCGGAACCGGGTCAATCAGGTGGTCCGCCGCAAGTTCCAACACGACCTCATATCCCTGGTGGTTGGCACACGAGCTTCAACAACGGCGCCAGCGCGGAGCCTATGCCGGCCACCGTCGCCTACGGGGGCAATACGGTCACTTCAGTACCGGATATTGCCTCCGCGTCAACGGAGGCGGCGGTTCTCGACACCAATGTCACCGATTTTCAAGCTCTAGACCCATCCCTCCCCGTGGATCTCCCACAAGCTGAGGCCGAGGAAGTGGACGCAAAAGGGAAAGGCAAAGAAGTGGGAAGCAAACCAGCTGGCATGCTAGGAAGGATCCTGAAAGGGCCCAGGAGTCCAGCAAGGAAGGTTGGCGGTGGAGCGGGTAAAGACTCGCATCAGGCTTTGCGAGAGGTCAGCAGCGGCACTTCCCCGGTGAATGCGGGCAGCTCAAAGACAAAGGTCATCATCAAGTGAAGGACACTATGGACTGTGCAGTAATGTAGACACACGTAGATAGGTATGGGCGAGACTCGATATCCCTAATAATGCATCGTGTAGTATGGTCATGAGTCATGTGGATCGTACGGTGATCACCACTTGACCGCTTCGTGGGTCACTCCGGTGACACCGCTCTGCAAAATGTCTCCTTCGACCTTCATGAATCTAGTACGAAGGAACTCCCATCGTTTGCCCATGTCATTTCCGCAGGCCTCGTTGACTATCCGATCCATCAGGTCGTCCGCCTTAGCGTATTGATCTCCTTGCCACAGTCGATCCGCCTTGCCCGCTTGTCCATTGGGCATGACAATCGCGGATCCGTTGAGATCCTGGGGGACAGTGGGGGGCGAAGGAGGAGGCGTGGGCAATCCCGACCAATAAATCCTCTCCACTTTCTCTACCCATTCTTTCGTGCTCCATCTCATTCCCTCATCCGCGCCTTCTTTCTCCTTTGGATTGACCAGTTCCACCCCTTCATCCGCCATAGGTCTTGGGTAACCCTCCTCGTCCACTTCCATGCCATCAACCGCTTGACCGATCGCCGAGGCCTTTTGCACCGGTTTCATCTGACCTCCGCCGTTGACACATCCACCTGGGCAGGCCATGACCTCGACGAAATCCAACTTCTTCTCTTCCCTATGCACCAGTCCGTTCACCCTGCTGATACTGCCCTCGACATTGGACGACATGGGCGTGACGGGGGTACCGGGCGTGTCGGGCGTATTGATCGTTGACGTTCCGACCTTCTTCTTCCTCCTGGCGGCGATAGCGGCAGACAACTTTGAAGCTCCGGCCCCGCCACGACCTTTGATCAATCCAGTCTCCTTGCCCACTTTCCTCACTAGATTCTGCAGGTTTCGGAATCCATAACACTTGGCCCCTTTAAAAATGACTTCCCCGGTTACCGCATCTTCGAGCAAATATTCCACGTTGTCAGTCGATCCTCTGATTTCCCTTACTGTAGTGGTCGTGGGGTTCGGATGTCGGGCGGAAAGGTAGTTGATGATGGTGTGAAGGTACGAGCCAGAGCTCGTTCCGGGGTGCTGTAGCATTTCGGGCCAAGGCGAAGACAAGCGATCTGCCAGATCGCTGGCTGGTGTCGAGGCATTCTCACCTTCGACCGGCTGGTGAGGGTCAAACCCTAGGTCCGAGAGAAGAAGATCCAATTCTCCTGTCGTCAACACACAATCCACGTCTCTCGTTGAGTACATTGACGAGTAGAAGTCGGACCGCGAAGCCTCCAGTTTCTTGTCGTAGCATGGCATCGCTGTGACATGGTAGATGTGATCAGGACTGCAAATGAGACGTCAGCCTGATTCTCAGCGAGGATAAAACGGAAGCTCACCTTAAACTCATCTTCCCGCCCCACCATGTCTTCGCCAAAGCACCCATGATACCCTGACTGCTTCGAGCCCCGCTCATCATAGGTAGCATGTCACCTTGGGCCTTCTCAGCATAGCACACCCATCCAGGACAAGCACTAGCCAACAAAGGCAGCGGTCCTGGATCCGGCGCTCCTCCTCGATCCACCTGCTTGCCCTTATCCCTCTTTGCCCAATCCAGTCTCTCTTGGTACTCCACTACCGATTCTCGAAGCGAGATATGTCGAGCGAATGTTGTATCCCAAGTCCGCCAGCCTCCGCGGGAAGGATGAGCGAGGAAGGCTCGGATTCGACGCAGGAGACTGACTAGTGGAATTGGAGGCTTGCCCCCAGAGGAGGAATAGGAAGCTGATAGCGAGGCGAGGGTTTGTGGCGAGATGGAGAGAACGGGTGTCCGTGTATGACTTCGCGATGGTTCCTCAAAGTTCCGGGCAGTTCCATCGGTCGAAGCAGGCAGTACTGTGGTGTTGCCATGGGCGATGAAATGCAGTACTTCATTATGTGATTGCATGGTAATCAGCATGGACTCAGTCGATGTGATGCAGCCACTGTGTGCGTATATCAGCTTTGAACTCCTCTCTCTGGGGTCCAAGATGCTCACCTGCAAGCTAGACAGTCGTTGAGGTTGATCTCGGCCTTCTCCAGGGCCTGCTTTCCATTTGCCTTGGCAGCGCCAGAAGAGGGACCAGCTACAGAGGTGGGATAGGTGGACACCTCGTAGTAATTGTTATTCGAATCGATCTGGATCTCGGTCTACGGCAATGATCAGCCCTTCATATCGCACAGGTCAGAGAATAATTCTCACAGGCCCATCCTGCTCTTTTCCAGTGTTCTTAGGCCCTCGGACAGGGATGATGCAAGCTTGAGACGGAGTGAGGAAATCGTCCAAATCGGTGATCGTCTGGCTGTATTAGCTTAAGGTACGAGTGTGTCTCAAAGCAACTCACTAGCGCTCCGGAGAATGCCATCTTTCCTAGCTTCCTGAACGAGAGGCGGCGCGATGAGTCTCACAATGATCGTTCCCGGATCTCTTCGCCTTCACTTGACTTGCTTGACAAGCAATCCAACTTTTGCTGATGCACGCTTGAAATGGCATCGACGGTATTGGCCGGCAACGGATTTGCCACCCGGCGAAGGCCGCACAGCCGCCATCGCCCAATCAGAAGTCCACGTCATGCTTATCCCGCACACAGGCCGCGGAATCAAATCTATCTTCTGCACCTTGGTGTCACTGACGCTAGCGCTGTTTGCGGTGGTGTCGAATAACTTTTGAGCTTTGTTCACTTCCCACCGCTTCTTATCTTCTCCCCCCATCCACAACAACTCAACAACAACATCCTCCACATCACACGTCCACCCCCCAAGCTGCATACTGTGCATACCCGGCCAGATGTCGGACAGCCTCCAACAGCACCCACTCAGCCTCGCAGACGTCACAAGCGAAGACTTTGCATTGGATCCCACGCTGACAGGAGACGCCACAGCGCTTTTCCTATCAGAGCATATCAACAATCACCACGACAATGAAGCGTCTTCATCCACGGTCGATGCTTCGAACAATAATAATGGGCAATCCGCCGACTTCTTGGGCGATCAGCAACTAGAGGATGGTGCAGGAGACAACCTCACAGTGGAGGGACTGGACGACGCGGCGGTGAGAGCAATCAAGGCGTCTTTGTCACAGGCGCAAGCTCGCCAGGAGTCGGAAACTAGTGAGCTGGAGGGGGAAGAGACTGTAAATCCGGAAGACCTACGATGGGGAGACAAGGACAAGCCGATACACAATCCCCCAGTACACATGGCGCCGTACTCCAAACCAGACAGAAATGAGGAAACGCCACATCCCGAGCATATGACCTTCGACAATAGATCCGAATTCGAATCTTGGCTCCAGGGAGAAAGCTCGTGGTGTCATTTCGTTCAACGCCGCACAACCACGCCGCACAAGAGAGCAGCAGAAAGGGCAAAGGCTCGAGAAAAAGCCCATGAGAAAGCTCTGATGAGTGAGTCGCGCACGTTAGGACTCGACGTCATCGTACTGAATCATCCTTCAGATATGACGCCGGAAGAAGCTGCTAGCGCCCCAGCTTTGAAGAAGCGACGTCGCGCAGTCACTTCGCCTGTGGTAGAAAAAGTCACCTACACCTGTCACCATGCTGGAAAGTACTCCTCGAAACACTCTGATTCTTTGCCCGCAAACAAGTTGCGTTTGAACACCAAAACCAGTGTGAAATGCAATTGCCCGGCAAGGGTAGTCCTGACCGAGACAGGGGAGGGGAAATGTACCGCGCAGTATCATTGGAAGCATGAGGGCCATGGTAGGTAACAAAAACCTCTGATGAGCACCACGCTGACGACCACTGTAGAGGCGTACGGGGATGCAGAGTTGGAGTCTGGCAAATTGCCCAAAGTGATCGACGATTGGCTGGTGGGCCAGATTGCTGCTGGAAAAGATACAGAGGAGATCAGGAAAGCCTTGACATTGACAGAAAATGAGAAGGCTGAGGTGAGTGAGGAAAGCGACGCGCGGCAGAACACGCTTACTGACATCCTGCAGTACCTGCGGAAAGCGATTGTCGACCCCTCATCCATCACGCCCGATATGCCGCCCCCATTGGCCTTCCAAATGAAGATCAAGTACCCCGATATCTACAACCGATACAGAAAGCTTCGAGGTCCTATTCGAGCTACGAAAGAGCCTAAGCCAAAGCGACTTAGCAAGAAACGAAAGAGAGCTCTGGAGGAGGCCGAGAACACTGGTAATTCCGCCACGCCTGATATTCTGGATCCGAACACGAACTCCGCTGTCGATCCGATCCTGGCATCAGGCGAATATATGACGCACCAAGTCGACGATAATGCTATCAACCTGCACAACCACGAGAGTCGAGATCTATCACACACCTACGCCGGCCCGCAAATCAAGGCTGATCACGACGATGGTGTTCTTCGTAATCTTGGCAATGGTGCCGAGAATGACAACAGCGTGGACCATCAATTCGACGTGGATCTATCCTCTCACGAGATGCTCGCGCAATTCGCGGATCAGCAGGGACATGCGGATCTGGCACAGGCCTTACTCCGACTGCCAGGGGGACCAGACTCGTCGAGTACCGATCATCAGAATCATCAAAGTGGGTCGTCGCACCAGAATGGAGGTATCGGAGTGAATATCGGAGATGGCCCACGCAATGGCGTGCACGGTGACGAGGACGATCACGACGGTGTGGACGGAGCCAATTTCGCAGAGCAGGTATTTAAGATGGCGAGAATGGCGGCTGCCGAGGCGGATCATGGAGGTGGTGCCGACGAAGAGGCAGACGCGAATACTTGGGAAGCTATTCAGTTGATGCAGTAGGATTCCAGAGGGAGTCGGCGCAAGTGTAGGATCAGAGCGCTGCGACGGGGCTATGATGCGGTTAAATGGGCGTTTCTACCTAGATAGACGAATCGTGTTGTACGGCGGTGTTTTTGTATGTAAAGATCTCAAATGGCCGCAGAGTATACGGCGATTGACACAGATGACTTACTGCAACCACAAGGCAGTCATATTCGAGAGGCTGCAACTGGCTGCCTGAATCGAGCAAGACGGGAACTGACATGACATGGCTTGAAGATCCGCTACCTCTACAACACTGTCTCACGGGAGAGATCGTCCAACGAACGCCCTGCCTCACGACTTTCCCTTTTTCTGCTCCTTCATCGCTGCGATCCTCTGCGAACATTGCTTGGTCAGTCAAACTCCACAAATCTGAAACAGGATACTCACTGCTTTGCGCTCTTCCCGCCTTCTGGCCATTTCCTTGTCCTTCTCCTCCTTGGACATATTTGCCAGACTTGGCTGTTGTGACGACATGGCCGGTGACGCCGTCGCCGAACGATCTTCTTCCTCTCCCCAGCCATCAAACGAAGCAGAAGCCGACGGTACAGGTGAGGGTTTTGCCATAGTGGCGGTGATAGACGGCGCCGGCGAGGCAATCGCTTTAGGTGACATGTGAGGCGTTGAAGCTGGAACGGGCGATTTGACTGGTTTCGCTTTGGGCGGGGAGGTGACTGCTGCCGAAGGACCGTTACCCGATGCTATTTGGGCAGGTTTGACGTAGTATGACTGAGGAGGCGGGACTACGATCTCTGGCACTGGCGCCGATTCGAATGCGGCCCAATCGTCATCGTCGGCGTTGACGTCGATCAAATCTTCAGTTCCCCAAGCATTCTCAACACCGTCATCGTCCCATTCACCTGCCACGGCATCGGCGACACTTGGCTGAGTTTTGGGTTTCACTCCGCCAAGCTTCATTCCCGTAGAGCTGGCCGGCTTGATGGTCGGTTTGACCGCTTTCTTCACGCCGATACTAGACATTCGCGAAGTTGAAGCGGTCGAAGTCGCTCCGAAGGAGGCAGGGTTGTCAAAGCTCAGCCTGGGCGAAGCATTGGGCGTGCTGGATGGACTGCCTCCGTTGGTTGAGGGGAATGCGGGCGGGGCGAGAGTGGGTGCAGCTGTTGCGGCGATACTGGAATGAGCTTCAGAGCTGTTGAGTTGTTTGCCGATGGAAGCGATAGCCCACCCGGCCAAGGCGCCCGCTGCACCGGTAGCGCTGTTGACCAAGCCGGCTTGTCCGTTGCCGTTGGCTGTAGTTGTCACAGGACCATTTGACGCAGCGGCGCGTTCTTCAGACAGGACCGTGTCGGGCTAGAACAAAGGTCAGTAATAATTCGATGAGTCACACCAGAGCTGCTAACCATAGCGGCGGCCATCTCCTCGATACGCTTCAAGAACATGTTCATCGCTCTCCATGCCTGATCACGGACAATCCTGTTGAGGATTAGTTTTAGTCACGCTCGCCAGAAAAGGCGGGCAAACTCACTTCTCCTTGTCTACCAGCGTGAATGCCATATTTGGCACGACCTTTCCTGCCAGGTCGTCTCGGTCGAAACACTCCACCGTGGCCATCAAAGCCATCAGACCCGCCACTCTAGCATGGACGAATGGGTCTTTCAGACTACGGGCGAATGCGGGGACGAGGACCTTCTTCTTGGTATTTGGACCCAACATTGGAGCCAACCGGCCAATGAGGATACAAGTGTTGGTTCGGATTGACGCCTCGTTGTCCGTCTGCATCTTTGCGAGGAGTCTCAGTAGATCGTTGTTCAGGATCCTATCTGTGAGCTGTATCGCGCATTAGCGGAAATGCCCAGTCTGTACGTCTCGGTACCCACCTTGGATGCCAAGGGGAAGACGGCTTTTACGGTGTTTTCTCGTATTACAGGCACTGTGTCCGCAAACCCAGTGATCTGAAAATCAGATGAAAGGTCAGCAGAGTTTCGGTGAAGCACTCAAGCAATATCAACTCACCAGATGAGGCCAGACTTTATCCACGACCGTTCTCTGATCGAGCTTGTCTCCGTATTCTGACAGCCCGTCCAATAGAGCCATTCTCGTCCCTCTATCTGGGCTCGCATATAGCTTAATGACTGGCTCCAGTACCAGCTTGGGGTACTCTGCCGGCGAGACAGCTTTTCCCAATTCCAGCACCAAGGGTAACATCGCTCCGCTGGGTGCCGTCGGTAATGAGATTGAATGCAATAACGACGGTAAGACCTTGTACAGCAAGAATGGCTGTGGTATGCTTCCCGCCGCGGCGGACTCTTTGATTGTCCGCAGCAGGGAGAGTTTGTCGGCTTCGGATTTGAGCTCGAAGCCATCCAACCCTTCGACCAAATTTGCTATAGGGTTATTTGACCAGAGACCAGCTGTTGCTGCTTCTGAGACGAAAGCGGCGGTCGATAGTCGCGTCCGAGGATTGGGGTTCAGCATGCGCTTCCACAGAGGGAACAGTATGCGAGGTATGGAGCCCGATGAAGATGGAGTGGGTTGCGCAGCGAGGTTGGGCAAAGGTGCTCCGGGGTTGTACAGAACATATAGGAGCAGAGCAAGGAGGTATGTGTCAGATTGTGCGGGATCCGCTCTGAGTGCGTTGTCAGGACGCGTAACGTTACTGCAGATATTGACTCACTCTCTCAGAGCACCCCATCCGCCTTTTTTGACTTCTGGTGCAGAGATCTCCCCAACATCTCCAGGCGCTACCCCTCCCAGACCCCATAGTACACCGGCGGCATCGTCTTTCTGGGTCAAAAGGTCAAATCCACTCAGTCTCCATTCCATAGCTGGCGTCAGGAATATTGACGATGGGAGGAGATAGGCGTGATGGAACAGAAGTGGAGGGGAGTTCAGGAACGCTAGAGCAGTCTATTGATTGCGTTAGCTGTCGGTACAATCCTGCACACCAGAGCACAGCTCACGGCAATACTTCTGATTCCCCAACCAATCCAGTCCTCTTTGCCCTTGCCCTTGACAGAGCTTGATCCAGCTAAAGGCCCGCCGCTTGCCCAGTCCCTCAAGACACCGTCAAGTGGCCGTACTCGTTCCGTTGCGATGTAGACATGCGTCTCCGTCTCCACAGAGTCGATGTATCGGATTCTGCGGAGCCGTGAGCATTAGATGTCGCGATACCCATGTATCTGAGGACCCACTCACACATCGGGGTGACGTATTGTCCTGAGCTTCTTCAGTCCATTTCGTGCGAGCTGCATTAACGTCCGTCTGTCCTTGTTGCCAGGCTGCAACGGCGGCAGAGTCGCGTCGAAGATGAACAAAGTGAGGAGAGTGCCATCGTCCTGAAGCCCTATCAGACATGTTCCAACCTGGTTCCCAGCTCGCACTCGACTAACCTTCTTGACGCCCTCTCGCAACTCCCATATCGAGCTGCCAGGTTCTAAACCTGGAATTCGCTCGCCGATGGAGAACGGGAACGAGACCCCTGTCGAGCTCAGGACACTGGTGGTGAGGTTCTTGAGGTAGTTCATCGTGAGCGAAGGCGCCAGCGAGAAGCCCTCTTTGTATGTTTTGTCAGGCCAGTAACGACGAGTATCATGCTGTATTTCCTCCCTGCTCGACGTGGAGAGAGGACGGCCGGCCAGCGCGGTCATCATCGATGTCTTATGCGCGCTTGAGAGCTTTTGAGCGGATAGCGCGTGTTTGAGTTGCGTTAAATACCATGCCACGTGTCGCTGTCCCAGAATTTTGACTCGACCAAGGACCAAGACATCTTATCGAACGCTTCAACATCAGTTCCTTGAACACCTACAACGAACAAAGACAACTACCCAACTACCTGCCCTCAAAGGGCCATCGAGTATCTAGATACTACGTGCTGCTAGCTCTACGGTATGTATCGATTTTTCAGCGCTTGCGTCGCTGACGAAATGGCAATCACAGCTCGTTCGAGTCAAAAGTCAGAATGCTCGTCCTAGCTGGATCATCAGCCATTACCCCGACTCGACGGAGTACCCTGCTCAAGGTGTTCCAGGAGGCGAGCGCTGGAATCACCTCTATCGATGCAGTACAGCTCCATCTCGTCAACCCGACAGGCACCGACTCAGAGGTTCAGCTAAGCAAGGCGGATTCGGAAGAGCGAAAGATTCTGGACGCTCTTTTGGCCTATGGCGACGACGAGAGGCTTACTACCACCAAACAGTTCTTGGAGAATGGGGTGGATGCTACGTCAAAAGTGGACACAACGCTCGCTCTTTACATCCTACCTCGAGCAGGCACCATCTCCCCATGGTCCTCAAAAGCCACGGAGATCGCCAAGATCTGTAAATTGGGCGACCACGTCGCGAGGCTTGAAAGGGGTACTCTATATCTCCTCACCTCGTCAACCCCAATCAGCCTCCCCCAGATCCATCACCAGCTGCATCTGATTCACGACCGAATGACCCAGCTCGTCCATACGTCCATCCCCTCATCGGCGACCGTCTTCCCACCTACGCCTCCCAACCTATCACCTCTGATCACTATTCCCATCATCGGAGCTGAAGACCCACAGGCGGTTCTCGGTGAGGCGAATGCTCGACTGGGTCTGGCTTTGTCGGAAGCGGAGATTCCGTACCTCGTCGAACAGTTCCTTGCAGCGGGCCGAAACCCGACCGACGCCGAGCTCTTCATGTTCGCCCAGGTCAACTCGGAGCACTGTCGCCACAAGATCTTCAACGCCAAATGGACTATCGACGGCAAGGATCAGGAGAACAGTCTGTTCGGGATGATCAGAAACACGGAAAAGCACGTCCAGTCCTTCGGAACCATTTCCGCCTACGAGGACAATGCTGCTGTGATGGATGGACATGCTGCGCCCCGATTTGCAGTTGGAGGAGCCGGAGATGGCAAGTACGGAAGCATCGACGAGGCCATGCCCATCCTCATCAAAGTCGAGACGCATAACCACCCGACTGCTGTTTCGCCCTATCCCGGAGCTGCTACTGGTTCTGGAGGAGAGATCAGAGATGAGGGAGCGACCGGAAAGGGCTCGAGGCCTAAAGCTGGTTTGGCTGGATTCACCGTGTCGGATCTACGAATCCCTGACTTTGTGCAGCCTTGGGAGTCGGATATCGGCAAGCCAAGTCATATCGCCTCAGCCCTCGACATCATGCTTGAAGCTCCTCTCGGTGGTGCCGCTTTCAACAACGAGTTTGGACGACCGGCTTTGGGCGGATACTTCAGGACTTTCCTCATGTCCGTGCCATCGGCCTCTGGCGAGAACGAGTGGAGGGGGTACCACAAGCCAATCATGATCGCCGGTGGTCTCGGTAACGTCCGACCTCAATTCGCCAAGAAGACCCACATCGACCCCGGAGCGAAGATCATTGTTCTCGGTGGTCCCGGCATGTTGATCGGTCTTGGAGGTGGAGCCGCGTCTAGTTTGACCAGTGGAGCAAGCTCGGCAGACCTCGACTTTGCCTCAGTGCAGAGGGAGAACCCGGAGATGGAGAGGCGATGTCAGCAAGTGATCGACGCTTGTGTCAACCGAGGTGACGGCGCCGGAAATCCAATCCAGTCGATCCACGACGTCGGCGCCGGTGGTCTGTCCAACGCTCTGCCCGAGCTCGTACACGATTGTGGCCTCGGAGCGGTGTTTGAGATCCGAGACGTCCTGGTCGACGACTCAAGCATGTCGCCAATGGAGATTTGGTGTAACGAGAGTCAGGAGCGATACGTCCTTGCCGTGGGTCCCAACGATCTTCCGGCCTTTGAGGAGATTGCCAAGCGAGAAAGATGTCCCTTCTCGGTCGTCGGTGTCGCTACCAAGGAAGAAAGACTCGTTGTCACCGACAGGAAACTTGGCGAGAACGTGATCGACATTGCCATGTCGGTCCTCTTCGGCAAACCACCTAGAATGCACCGAACGACCGAGTCGATCGCGCCCAAGCGAGAGCAATTCGACTCTTCCCTGTTCACCTACTTGCCAGTGTACAAGGGTGCACCAGTCACTTCGTTGATGGCGGAGACTGTCAACCGAGTTCTCAGACTCCCAAGCGTTGGCTCCAAGTCTTTCCTGATCACCATCGGGGACAGGACAATCTCCGGTCTGGTCACCAGAGACCAGATGGTCGGCCCTTGGCAGGTCCCAGTCGCCGACGTCGCCGTTACACGATCGTCTTACGGGTTCAACGTCGTCGTCGGCGAAGCAATGTCCATGGGAGAGAGGACACCATTGGCTTTGCTCAACGCTGGTGCATCGGCACGAATGGCCATCGCCGAGTCGCTCACCAACCTCGCCGCGGCCTCGTTTGGCGATCTATCCAAAGTCAAACTCAGTGCCAACTGGATGTCAGCGGCCTCTCATGAGGGCGAGGGCGCCAAGCTCTACGAAGCCGTTCACGCGGTTGGTATGGACCTCTGCCCCAAACTCGGCGTTGGAGTGCCCGTCGGCAAAGACTCGATGTCCATGTCGATGAAATGGCCCGGTCGACACGGAGAGCAGAATCAAGTCACTGCTCCTCTGTCTCTGATTGTCACTGCCTTCTCCGCCGTCGACCACGTCGAGAGGACTTGGACGCCCCAGATCCAGACTGACTCTGGCGACTCTGTTCTGGTCTTTGTCGACTTGGCCAGAGGCAAGCAGAGACTCGGTGGCTCCGCCCTCGCTCAAGTCTTCCAGCAGCTCGGAGCGGAGGCACCAGATGTGGAGGACGCCGCGGATCTCAAAGCCTTCCTTCATGCTGTCCAGGCTCTGAAGTCCACCAGCACCGTGCTCGCCTACCACGACCGATCGGACGGTGGTCTCTTCACCACCTTGGCAGAGATGTCGTTCGCCGGACGATCAGGTCTGGAAATCTCCCTCGACGCGATCAGCTCTGGGTCAGACTACATCGCTGGTCTGTTCAACGAGGAGCTTGGAGCTGTGATGCAAGTGCGGACCAACGACCTCGTCGCGTTCACCGACGCTTTTGTCAAAGCTGGTTTCCCGACCCGTCACATCCACGTCGTCGCAAAGGTGCTCGGAAGGCAAGATCAGTCCATCACCCTGATCCACCAGTCGGAAGCCATCTACACTTCGACGCGAGGCACTCTGCAGCAACTCTGGGCCGAGACCTCGTACCGACTCCAAGCTATGCGAGACGAGCCAAAGGGTGCCAAAGAGGAATTCGACTCCATCCTGGATGATGAAGACGATGGTATCGTATACGATATCAAGGCTCCCTTCTTGCCAGACGTCGTTCGATCACCCTCTTCCGCGCCAAAAGTCGCAATCCTCCGAGAACAGGGTGTCAACGGTCACATCGAGATGGCCTGGTCTTTCCACGAAGCCGGATTCGATGCTATCGACGTTCACATGTCCGACATCATTTCCGGCAGACTGTCTCTCTACGGCTTTGCGGGTTTGGCCGCCTGCGGCGGTTTCTCCTATGGTGACGTTCTTGGCGCTGGAAATGGATGGGCCAAATCAGTCTTGCTCAACGAGATCGCCAGGAAGGAATTCAAAGCGTTCTTCGAGCGCGAGGATACTTTCGCCTTGGGTGTCTGCAACGGATGTCAGTTCTTCTCTCAACTCAAGCAGATCATCCCCGGCACAGCGTCTTGGCCGGCATTCAAGACGAACCGATCGGAGAGGTTCGAGGGTCGTGTGTCGACTGTGCAAATCTCGCAGGCGACCGCCGCCCGAAGTGTCCTCCTGAAGGACATGGAGGGATCTTGCATGCCAGTCGCCGTGGCTCATGGAGAGGGCAGAGCTTCGTTCGACACTACGGGCGACTTGGCCAAGTTGACAGAGAGCGGCCTCGTCCCCGTGCGATACATCGATAGCAAGAAGAGGATCGCCACGCGATACCCGGCCAACCCCAACGGCAGTCCGGAGGGTATTGCCGCTGTGCAATCGGAGAACGGAAGGGTGTTGGCGATTATGCCACACCCGGAGAGAGTCGTCGCTAGGGAGAGCAACAGTTGGTTCCCGTCGGAACAGGGCAAGGAGTGGGGAGGAAAGGGTCCTTGGTTCAGATTGTTCCAGAACGCGTACGCGTTTGCGACGAAACAGCAGTAGGCTGCGTCTGAGAATGAGAAGCGTTGTTGGCAGTGTTGATAGATGTTTCTTTGGGTAAAATGACAAAAATGTATGGTTGTTCGGCTTGGAGACTGGAGTGTAGCTTGGTCATTGAGCACCGTGGGAAACAAGAAGACGATCTGCACCTAGCGGAACCAAACAGAAAATGTTCAACCACGTTTCACGTTTCAGGTTGGAATTGCGACCCACTTCTGCGGACCCTTCGAGCTCATTGGCAGCGACTTTCAGACACCTCAATCACGTGGATCTCTTTGAAAAGATGGTGGCACAGGCAAAGTCGGTCAAAAAGCCCCTTCCGGACATGATGACCTCGATCAGAATCACCGATAACGGCGAGGTGGAAATCGTTGATCAGCTGCTGCTCCCGTGAGTTCAGTTGTTGCATTTTCAATTGTCGAGATCTGAACGTAGACAGTCACACCGTTACATGGCTCAAGGTCGAGACGCCTGAAGAGGCTTACGATGCCATCAAGTCAATGAAAGTGTGTTCCGCCTTTCACCGTCACATCGCCAAGTCTAAGCAGTCCGCTGACTCCGCGCTAGATCCGAGGAGCACCAGCAATTGGATCACTAGCTGCTCTCTCCCTTCGCTCTCACCTGTCCTCGTCTAAAGCTCCCTCGTTTATATCTCCTGCGGATGTTTCCGACCACGTTCTGCCCATTCTTGACTACCTCGAGTCCTCCAGGCCGACTGCTGTCAACCTCGGTGAAGCGATGAACCGGATCCGGGCAACGCTCAAGAACGGACAGGCCGGGAATGATGAGTCTGCGGCGAAAGACTTGGTGCAGAAGGTCAAGGATGTATGCGGTGCTGTCCACGGAGAGGATCTGGAAAGGTGCATGACAATGGGAAGACTGGGCGCCGAGTGGTTCTGGAAACACAAGAAGGGAGGAGACGCCAAGAAGGGCTTGAAGATCGTCACCGTTTGTAACACCGGTAGTCTAGCCACGTCGGTGAGTACAAACTCAGCGCGAGGAAAAGCTGCTAAAAATGTCGCTGTCAGGGCTACGGAACCGCTCTGGGTGTAATTACTGCGTTGTTCGAGGAGGATCAGCTGGACCAGGCGTATTATGCCCAGACAGCTCCTTATCACCAGGGTGAGCGGGGCAGCAGCTTGGCCTGTAATATTGCTGACACACACATACAGGTTCTCGACTGACGTCTTTGGAGTTGACTACACTGCAAGTCCCGAGCACGATGATCTGTGGGTGATATGCAGTAACGCCTTCACTGAACTAACTGACCGAAATAGGCGACAACATGCTGGGTTCATTGTTCCAGCTACATGATGTCGACGGTGTGGTCGTTGGAGCCGACAGAATCGTTGCCAACGGTGATACCGCCAACAAAGTGACTAGCTCAATAAATTTTCGACCGTGAATGTTAGCTGATCTTACACTCAGATCGGCACCTACCAAGCTGCTGTCTTGGCGCAGAGACACGACATACCTTTCATGGTGGTCGCCCCTGTGACCACTGTGGATCTTTCCCTCAAAACGGGTAAAGAGTAAGCTACTGGCTTGACACCGGTCGATAGATAGCTGACAAGGTGACAGGATCAAGATCGAGCAACGACCTGGTGTCGAGGCCACTCAGATAAGAGGAAGGAACGTCGAGACTGGGGAAATGGCCGTTGTCAGAATAACGCCCGAGGGAGTGGGATCTGGCTCGGAGCCATGGCAAGGGGTCTACAATCCCGCCTTCGACGTAACACCAGCAGAGCTCATCAGTAAGTAGCTTGCTGATACCCCTGGAAGTGTAGCTGCTAATCATTGTCGTGATCAGGCTGCGTGGTCACTGAGAAGGGCGTCGCGGAGCGAAAAGAGGGCGAGAAAGCCATCGACGTTGCCTCGATCTGTTAGATTGCGATCCCGAATCGCATCACTGTGCATAGACGGCTGGACGCAACTCATTGTGGAAGCTGCATTCTGGCCTGACCAAAACTGTTCTATGTAGCTGTCAGTGTGGAGACGTACTAGGATTGACCTATACCCGGTGGCGAGGATGAAGGGCGTGTCATACCCTCCTTCCTTTGTCTCCCACCATCCTCCCCAGGCGTAGAGACAAAGGATACCTAGCCGGCATTCAGGCGTTTCACTGGTGCTCGAGACTGAGTGTTGACAACTGATCGACTCTGACATCGCGAGATCTACATCTGCTAAGCATCTCACTATTCTTCACCAGTAACTTTTTCGCACCGATACCTCGGCATTCGACGATACCCTACTGCACTCGAACGAGCAGCAAGCAGTGCAACCTCAGAGGATTTGACCCGGCTTTCCAGCAGAAGTTGGGCGACATGCCATTTACCGCGGGCGACCGGGCGCATAGACGCAAGAGTCAATGGAGGCTCTCATTCCCTCTGCTGCTACTATACGCTTTGACTCGCATATCAAGCTCGTCAGCGCAGTACATCCGTCCCCGTTCCACAGACGACCAACCGCATGGCTGGGGATCGAGGGAGGTACATGCCTCGGAGCAAATAGCCAAACGTGGTGTAAGTATACATCTCCATCGAATGGTTGTGAGGGCTGACGGCGATGCAGACACAAGATTCGACGAGTAAAGAGCTGCATGTGAACTCCTACGGAGACTTCTGCCTATTGGCACCCAAAGACCCATTTGGCTACATCTCAGGTGGGCCAGAGGTCGTGTCGTGGTGTGCAAAGGTGAGTGCATATCATAGGTATGGTCATTCCCGAAGAGCTGGTAGCTGACTGAAGAATATAGGATGGACACGGGACCAGGTTGATACCTGATGGGACGCTACATGGCGTGACATTCGTCAAGACGGATAATTGGGTGCAAGTGTCGGGATAGTGAGTTCAGCTGAAGGCGTGCCCTGTTCATATGCTTACATCCCTTGACAACAGTGGTGACTTGACCAAAATCAACATAGCCCCGGGAGACATGGGAGGACAATTTGATTCCAAGGACCACAAGCCCGATGGTAGCAAGGTCATGGTTGGAGGAAAGGAAGTCTCCAATTGGGTCGTGAGTTGCTCTGGTTTTGTTGACTAAGTGAAAGTTGACTCTGCTGTAGACTCTAATATCAGCGACGACGTACTGCATGAGGGCGTGTACGGGAGATGCCAAGTTTTGTCCCACGACCTACGACCATATGGGGTGTTGGTTCCTCACAGGGAACAAAGTCGGCGATGATGGAACATGGCAGGACTGCTCCTCTGACGATGGAGATCCTCCAGGGGTATTCGATGGAAAGACCTATGTGCAGGTGAGTCATCACATGCTAAGCATTCGAAGCATCTCCTCATGAAATATCGTAGGAAGCGGAGCCGACCCCAGATCCCACGTCACCTGCCCTCCGGAATTGCAATGCTGGGAGCAGTGTCGCCAATGGCCAGTCTCCTCCGCCTTTGTACAACTGGGATGGCAGTGGCGTCGCGGTACCGAATGGCCAGCAGCCAACGGAAACGAAAGACGGTCACCAATCCACGTCGTGGGTCGCTGTCCAAACGTGTGTGCCGTGCGGAGGTGGAAAGACGGAACAGGTCCAGATGACACAAATACAGACCGGCAACGCGATGGCTGTGGCAGACGCTGCAGAGAGTGGGATCAGCGTGTCTCAAGAGGTCCCCAAGGTGCAAGCGTCGAAAACGCTCAGTGGTGGGGGTCTGACGTCTGGACTTGCCAATCTCCAAGATCAACTCGCAGCTAGAAAACGGGATGGCGAGACGACGACGAGTAATGGCCAATGCTGTTACACTACCTGGACCCCATCGGTGATCGGCGGTGCTGGACCCACCAAGACCTCGAGCGGTGGATCGGGGCAGGCCACCAAGACCAGCGGATCCGGCTCGGCGGGTCCTACGACTTCCGGCAAATCCGCCGCAGGCGGCGTCTCCTTCAGCGGAGTCCTACCGTCCACTTCGAGCGGAAGCAAGCCCTCCGGGTCAGTCAGCGCAAGTGTTGGTAATCGACCGATTGTCAGTGGAACCGGCGGCAACCTGACCACTGGCAACGTGACGGGCAACGGGACCGGGAACGGAACGGGCAACGATTCGAGCTATGCTGGCAAATTGCATATTATCGGAGTTGACGGAATGGGCAAGGTCTTCGCCATGACCGTGATCCTGGCATTGTCGCTGGCTGGCGCGATTGGCGGATGGAGTGTAATTTGAGTTCGAGGCTAGTTGCTAGTTGTGGTCGAACTAGTGTAGAAGCTTGCTCGCATTTTGTATCGTATCATCTGTGAGGCCTCGGGTCTGGAATAGGTCATCGGTCGTAGTCGGACTTCTGGCCGTATGTATTGTTGATTACCCTGGATATCGGGGTCGCCATCCTCAGCTGTCGAGGTGAACTGGTGAAGCCACGCTTTGGAGTCGACTGCTGCGGTAGATGCCATGCATGCCGAGGCCAGACAGACCACGAGCAGTTTTGGGGCATCAAACGATGTACGCCCTGCTCTTGGCCTTGAGCTAGAACACCGCAGAAGCTCGGCAAAAGGCCAGTGAGAGACAAGGTGTTGTGTCTTTGGTGACGATCACCAGCCGCCTGTGACGTGTCTGGCGCTCGCTCTGACTCGCAGCTCTTCTTGGCTTCCAGCTTCCAGCTTCCGGTATATCCCTCACGCGGATACGATACGAGCGATGGTGAGTGTGAAAGGTGAAATGGGTGCATTAAAGCGCTCTCGACGTCATATCCCGCAATGCTTATCACTCAGTGAGCACGAATGAGGTGCATAGAAATGAGAGGGTCGTCGAGTATCGACCTGTATCGACCCGGAAAGCAGGCTAAAATTTGCTAAAACGTTTGCCATTGCCGCAGTGATCGACGCTTGCGGATTGCCAAGAGAACCGATAGCGACGTGCTAAAAATGGCCAGAGCTTGGACTTGCAATTCGCCGAGTGTACTGATTCCAGAGGCCAGAGCCCGGACACCTATAGCACGCCTTGGCCGGTGCTAACAGTATGCTGGACGATCTGTGCGATACAATTTGGGGTGTTCACACCGAGCACTGTCACGTTCGTCGCGATAGATCGTCATGACCGTTGGGGGAATCCTCGCGATAAGGGCTATCATGCTGTACATCTGGTGAATACCTCCTTGTTGCCTGGACGAATGGCTCGACGGCACACCGCTAGCACTACTAGAGTGTCACAGTGTAGTGTGCTTCGCGCTCAGCTGTGCCAAGTCTCGCAGCGACGTTGGCAGACCTGTGCAGATACGATGGTATGAGATGGTGCTAGAGGACTGGTACGTCCAGGTACCCAACCCCAGTCACAACACGCTAGAGTACTACATTATGTCCTCTACGCAGCATCGATCCGGACCGTACGATGATCTGAAACGCCCAAGAGATATCTACCGCCCGTGGGTTGCCGCGTTGCCAAGCACAACATGAACATTCTAAACTAGACTAAGGCTGAGAGTCAGTACGGTGTTATCTATGCTTTGACCCTTTGCTCCAAGTGCTCGCAGCGTTCCTTGGCCGAGGTCACTGCTGAACACGAGGGCAGATCGGTGCAGATATCGTGGATACATAGATCGAGACCGGTGACATGTACAGCTTTCGGCTTCTCACCCCTCCTTCCCCTCCTCCTCCTCACCCGGACAGTTAGTAACGCGAGATAAACCTAAATCTCCTCTAGCTCTCTCCGCCGTTGTCTATCACATCCGCAGCTCTGCGATCTGCGCTACTCTACTCTGTCACCTTGCGACCTTTCCCGACCCAATTTCGAATCCTATACTAGTGGATACTCTCGCCCTCGACCAACCCACCTTGAAGGAAGGGTTATAAAGCCACAGGATTTGGCCTCAGCGAGATCTTCTACACCCTCCAAACCTCCAATCATGCCAGGATCGACTCCTACCTTCGACAAGGTCAAATTCGACCAGACCATTTTCGACAAACCAACACGGCCTGCTTCTCCATCGCCACTCCAGGAGGAACTGCAGGCAGGTGACCATGCCGATGGCGATAGATCTATCTCCGCTGGACCTTCGTCAACCGCTTTGGGCGACATGTCCCGCAAGACCTCCTCTGTGTGGTCCGACGGCGGTGACATGACACAGGCGGCCGCATTCCGGTCGCATAAGCAGCGAGACTCCGATGCCACTTGGGTCAATGCACCCGGCAGCCGACGATCGTCCAAGGCGAAAGACATCAACGACGACAGCGAGTTGAACATCGACGTAGTTGAAGACCCATACTCTCCTCGAGAGAAAAACCGATCCAACTCTGCCATTTCGACACCCGAGACTCTGATCGATGGTCGAGGTCCTTCCGAAAACGAGAAAGGCGCTGTCGTTCACACCGAGGAAGCTGGTCTTCCCGAAGATCCCATGGGAGGGAACACCGCAGCCAGCACCAAGCCAAGTCGACTATGGTACCACCCCATCTCGCTGCTGAAGACATTGCTGGGCTATTGGTTCCTCATCGGCATGGGTATTTTCATCTTGCTCGCCTGGGCTTTCCCTTCGGTGGGCAAGAAGTACGGAGGTGGGTAGAATCGTCGATTGACCAAAAGGTGAAAGGCTAATGTGTATCTAGACATTCAGGCTCAATACACCGTCAGTGACAGGCAACAAGCTTCGATTATCGTTCCGTTACTCACTTTGGTACTTAGGTCTCATATGGCTGTATCGCGCTCATATTCCTTATAACCGGGTTGACTTTGTCAACCACTGCGCTGTACAACCAGATCAAAAACTGGTATTGTCACTTGTTTACCCAAGTCTTCTCCCTCTTGTTCTTTCCTACCGTCATGTTTGCCATTGTCAACATCATCAAAGCCGCCAACAACTCCACCATCGACCCCTACATCTTGGTCGGCCTGATGATGATGTCTGTCCTCCCCACCACCGTCGCCGCCAATGTCACCATGACGCGCGAGGCGAAAGGAAACGAGGAGGCGGCAACCGCCGAATGCTGCATTGGTGAGTGAGGCAGCTTGGATCGTTTCGATGTTTGCTGATCCGAGGTACTCTAGGCCAAGTGCTTGGTATCTTCCTCTCACCACTTCTTCTCCAAGCTTTCATGTCCACTCCAGGATGGGAGTACGGACAACCCGTCGCTTCTGGCGGACGATCCAGTTCCGAGGGTCTTCGACAGATCTACGGACAGGTCGGTCAGCACATGGGCCTGGCCATCTTCTTGCCAATGGTGAGCATTCTGGGTATTGAAGTTAAGGCATTAGTTGATCAAATTTGTCTTTTTTAGTTTGTTGGACAAGCGATTCAGAAGTGAGTTCGAAGAACGGGCATCGATCAAAGAAGATAGCTGATCCGCCCCCAGCATCTGGAAAGCGAAGACTAAGCTCGTGGCCACCAAGTTGAAACTACCCAAGGTCGGATCCTTCCTGCTCTTGATCTTGATCTGGTGAGAGATGAACCATCAATCGCCCGAGCCACCACTCACACTGTGACAGGGCCATCTTCTGCGAACAATTCGACCAGAAAGCCTTCGAAAGCGTCTCGCCCGCCAACATCATCCTCGTCTGCTTCCTCAACCTCACCCTCTACCTGGTCTTCACTTTGATCACCGTCTTCCTCACTCGACTCCCCTTTCTCGGACCCGTCTACACCAACGTCGATGGCGAAGTCCAGCGGGTTCCACGATGGCGCAGGACCCTCTTGTCTCTTCGCTTCAACAAAGCCGAGGCCACCGCGATCTGCTTCTGCTCCGCCGCCAAAGGTCTCGTCGTTGGCTCCCCCATCTTGGACATCCTGTATGGTGGTTTACCAGAGGAGACTCGGGCGGTCATCTCGATTCCATTGGTGCTGTACCAAGGCGAGCAGATCGCTTGTGGCACACTCTTGACATACTTGTTCTTGAGATGGAACGAGAAGCCAGACGCGTTGATCAAGGAGAAGCCGGAAGAGGAGATCCAGAGTGTTTAGTGCGCGATCAGCCTCGAATCAAAACACTGTTGGGCTGACGCGAATGGGAAGTTGTCGATTAGATGAGATTGTCCAAGTGATATCAGCTGTATATACCATCGAGCGGTGAAGACTAGTAGTCAGAAGTGTATCAAATAGACAAGCTTGAGTATAGAACCCAGCATAGAAGGACACGATGCATCCAGTGCCAAGCAAGTGCCACATGACCGGTATTATTGTCCAACCTCCCAATGAGCCTCGGTGTTATAAGCTGTGAGGGCGTCCACGGAGGTCCACGGTGACGTTGATTACGGAATCAAAAGTGAGATTTGTTTTGGCTGCAGGCGATAGAGTGTTTTCACCCAGAGTCACCCAAAGCGCTAAAGGCTTGGCCCGTTGGGAAGCTGTGCTGCGCTGTTCACTACCTGTCCACTATCACCTGTTGTCATTCTATCTACTCGTCAATCACACCTCGCTCTTTACCACCGTCGCAACACGTACCCAGCTACATCAACTCTCACCCTCTCACCGATTTCCGCTCTCGCATCCCCCGCGTGAAACACGTCGTGCCGGGAACTGAAAGGGAACAAAAACATCACAACACTGGAACTTGCCACCTTTTCGTAAAGCACCGCACTCGACTACCGGCAATCGTCAAAGACTCCTTTCTCAAGGCAAAGCGTTGATCTTAGGTCCAATCAACACATAAGGATCACTCGAACAGAAGCTTGCGGCTCTTAGAGGAAACGTCCATCGCTCGTTGTCGCCCTAGATATCGATTCGCCGCGCTAAGCGACAATCGTTGAACCTTTCGCCTAGCACCTATCACACTTTATCAACACCACCATGCTGTCCTACATCCTCGCTCTCACCGCGTCTCTGATACTGTCCCCTGTTGCTCTGGCGCAGGGCGATCTATCGTTCGCCAACAACATGACAGATCTCGAAGGAACGTGGTCGTCGAATCCCTCTGTATCGACAGGAGGCGTGAGTCCGGTTTCACGTTTGGCCCCGAGCGCAATGACATGGAAGGATAAAGTGCTGATGACCCATCACCTTGTAGGAATTCTGTGTGCCAGCCGAGATGAAGTTCAAGTACCCAGATAACACGGGTATCGCATACTCATTGTGAGTCGAAGAGTCATGCCGCAGTCACAGTCTCAGTGAAACAAGGGGAAAAGCTGATGGTCAAACCCAGCACGAACGATGGATTCTTCGAGGAGGCTCAGTACAGATACCAGTCCAACGCTTCGAACCCAGCTTGTATCCAGGCCACTATCTTCTGGCAACATGGCACATACAGCTTGAACGACAACGGTTCTCTGAGTTTGTTCCCCTTCCCCTCCGATGGCCGAATCCAGGTTCAGGATCCATGCGCCGCTACCACCAACATCATCACATACTACAACCAGCAGGTGAGTAGCTGCAATCATCTGCTTAAAGAGACCGAAGCTGACCATGCCACAGGTCCTGTTCGCGGATTGGGGAATCATCATCGACGAGCAGACACGGAACTACGTTCTGCATCTGAACCGTTTCGATGGAGCCAAGATGCCATACGTGGGTGATCATTATCGTGTGGTGATACAAAGCTTATGCGCTATTACAGATGTACCTCACGGCCAGACCACCTAGCATGCTTCCGACTCAAGTGCTGACCGGTGTCAACGTGAGTTGCGCTGCGTCGTAACTGGAAAAGTCACTCACACATACACCTCCTTTAGGCAAGTGGACAGACCGTCAACACGAGGAAACGATCGACAATGTCCGTCAAATCCTTCTTCAAGAGATCCGCCGCTCCACCAAAGACTTCGATCAGCAGGGAAAGCGCAATGGCAGGAGCTATTGGAGTGGCATTGGCCGGCGCCGCCTACTTTGGAGTCACACTGCTATAGTCCATTATGGATACTTCAGTTGCTTAGTCACTGAGCAGGCAGATCCTCCGGGCTTCATCGGGCATGAGGACGTTTCGAGCAAGAGCCAGACCCCCGGCTGGCGCTTTGAGGGAGATAGAATGTGCAGAGCCTTGCCGCTGCTGTATAGTGTACCAATAGTCATCGCCGAAGGCAAATCGGTCGGGACACCAACCGACCAAAACATCATCACACCACACAACATCCTACTATGCCGGCCTAAAGGCAGCATACGACTTACGCCAACCAACGGACTTTTTTTCAACCCCCCTTTTCTTCACCTCACAACCCTCTTACACTGCACGCAATGCGATCGCGATCAATCAAACGAGTTTTGCCCTGGTTTCTTCTTGTGTTCACGTAGACAAATCTCATGCATGGCCTAACGACAAACGGGAATCCGCAATGTTCATCATTCTACAAGGTCATGACTGCTTTGAGATCTCGTACCCCTTGAATTCACTCTGCACCCGCGAGTAATGCTCCATCTCGCTCTGACTAACACTTGGCACGAGCTTTTCTAGGGCAAGCACAAAGTCCTGCTTGTTGACCAGTACCTCGATCTCGCCCGGCCGGGCCATTCTCGAGAGGTAATACTGAGGCGTGAGGGGATATGGATGTCCCTGACGCTCTGAAGCGTCGACTGCGGCGTGCTCGTCGTTCCACTTTCCAATCACCGAATCTACCGCTTCGGCCTTTCGGGTCATTGCTCGCAACATCGCATCCGAACACAGCGCGTAAAAGTCGGCACCGGTGTAGTTGAACGGGCAGGACTGGGCGATTTCCTCCAGATCCAACTCTGGGTCCAGATTGAATTTCCTGGTCAAAGCCTTGAGTATGCCATATTGAGCAGTGTGCGTCTGTGCCACGGAGAGATAGAGCATTCTGTCGAATCGGCCTGGCCGTAATAATGCCGGGTCGAGTAAGTCGGGTCGATTGGTAGCACCCATGACGAATACCGTCGAGTCGGAACCAGCTGGTCCAGACGACATGCCATCTAGCTCAGCCAAGAGCTGTGAGACAATCCTATCCATGACGCCGCCAGAGTCGCCTTGATTGCCTCGTTTGGGCGCGACAGAATCGAGCTCGTCCATGAAGATAATACAGGGACTGGCGTCTCGAGCGCGCTGGAACACCCGTCGGACATTGGCTTCCGATTCGCCAATGTACATGTTGAGCAGCTCTGGACCTTTGACCGAGAAGAAGTTGAGCGAGCACGTCGTCGCAACGGCTTTCGCTAGTAACGTCTTTCCAGTGCCAGGTGGCCCATAGAGCAGTATACCTGATAGCCATATCAGCTCAGTCTTAACAGTTGAAAGGGCTCGCTCACCAGATCGCTTTTTCAGGCCGTCTGCAAAGAGTTCCGGACGCTCAAGGGGCAATTGGACAGTCTCCAGAATCTCCTTTTTGATATCGGCCAACCCGCCAACATCCTCCCATTTCACATTGGGAATCTTTGGCGCCCCGATGCTATCCGAGTAGCTGGCTCTGGCATCGCCAAGGGCTTTATCCATGTCTTCCTTGGTTATCGGCAGACCGGCGAGCTTTAGGTCTGTTGTGGGCCGGTTCACGGCCTCGATGACTCGCTTGAGAGCGATGTCTTGGGCACGATCAACAAGGGCTCGGATGTCGGCCGCTTGTAAAGCAGCCGATTGTGAGGATATGCTCTGTAACGGCAGGTCCGGCGAGACAGCTATTCCAGCAAGACAGGTTTTGGCGATCTGTAAACGTTCCGCTTCGTTTGGAGCCTATGACACAACTCCCTCGTCAGCGCTGACGCTATATGTTCGTGCTTGCACTCACACCCAGCTCTATCTCCTGCTTGAACACACCGAGCACCTCCCCAGGCACCGCGTCGGCGTCGCACGTGGTGCCAATCAAGATACACGGGTATCCATCCGCCTCTGTTGCCTTTTGCAGTGCCTTGACTGCGTCTTCCAAGACTTTTGCAATTGCCGGAGGTCGACCGCTTGGTCCACTCTCCGCCTTGGACGCCAGAGCCTCGACGTGACGCAGCAGCAGGATGGACGGACTGCATGATGCAGCTTTATCGACCGCGGCGAGGATCGAGCCTTCGGTGTGGGCAGGTGTACCGCCGACAATATCCCAGCTCTCCACCTGGGTTGCAACGTCAGCATTCGTGCATACAAGACTTGCAGTCATGAACATACCTTGACTACGTTGTATCCTAGCTCATCGGCTAAGCGAAGCAGCATTGCAGTCTTGCCCGATCCACGAGCCCCTTTGACCAGCACCGATAGCTGTAGCATGCTTGCAAACGACGACTTGAAGCACGAGACGAGTAAATCATGCAGTCGAGTGGTATTCTTCCTGCTGAACGGTTCAGGAGGGGAACCTTGTATAGGAGATGAGCACAAGTCCTCGCACGCTATCGCGACTCCACTCACACAAGCCTTGCCACGACTGGTCGAAATGTCTTCTCACCACTCTCCCCTTTTCCAGACCCGTGAGCACCAATTTCGTCTCTCCATCCTTGCCGGCGTCAACCCAACATCCCAACTCCCCTGCCCGGGCTTTCGACGATGTCGAACATCGGAAATCCTCTTCGAGCGGAACGAGCGGCTCGTACGACAGTGAAGTGACGATGAAATATGCTATCGATGTGGGATTGCGTGAACGGGTGTTGCCCTTTGTCCAGGCAGAAGCACCTTCCTCGTCATCCGAGTCGGAAAATCCCTCAGAGTCACTCTCTTCGCCATCGGCGGCGTTCAAGGGTCGATCTTGCCAGATGGGAATGGGGACAACATCACCTCTCTTCACCATCCGCATCGCTTCGCCGTCGTCGGCGCCACTTCTCCGCTTGCCTTTCGATGATTCCGAGGTCTTGGAAGCGAACGCCGTGCGAAGGCCTCTGAGCCACGAGCGCTCATACCGCTTATCTACACCTTCTGTCGTCGCGATCCTCGCCAAAGTCATGGTTTTGGCTGTTGGCAGGGTCGGCAAGCGTGTTCCGAAGGCAGTAGGCTGGATCAAGAGGTCCATATTCGTTGGCGTTGAGGAGCCATATAGCGATCGGAAGAGGTTCGGTGTGAGAATAGCGGGATTGGGCGGTCTGCGTCTCATATGAGCATCTTGCAGCTCGTAGAGGTACTAGACTTACAGATCCAGATCGTCCGCATCTAGCCGCTCCCAGGCCAAGGCCTTGACCAGCCTTCCCGAAGAGCTGGGAGTGCCGGTAGACGTCTTCGCTTCTTTCGTTCTCAGAAGTACCTAGTGTAGGGTGTTTAGCATACATCTTACAGACCATATCATCGTATCGGCTCACCCAGTCTCCTTCGAAGATGCCCGCTCGGCCCAATCCCGCCACACTGAGCCAACAAATCTCCTCGTCCGAGCTCCTACTGGAGGATGGCCCCTGTGAAACGACTGGTGTGAAGCTTGTTCCGAGATACTCGACTTCCTGATCTGCTGCAAAGACATCCTTCACATCCACCGGGGGACTAGGCGGGCGTGTGAAGCCCACTCCATTGGGTCTAGGGGTGATAGAGCCCGAGGTTTCCGAGATTGACTGCGCGAGATCTCCTGCATCCAAGCTAGAATCCTCCATTCCTGCTAGTCCATTTTCGTCCCCGTGATCCGTGTGAAGGTCTAGAGAAGCTGATAGGAAAGCGTCTGGGTCGAAATCCGCCATGGACCTCGTTGTCCGGCCATGACTACTCTCGCTGACGGCTCCATCGCCGTCCACCCAGTCCGCTTGAGCATTGATAATGTGCGGTTCGGTCGAAATGACAATCCGTGTGGAGCGGTTGAGGGTACCTTGTTGGACGGGATCCGTGAGAAGCACTTTGAAGGATTGTGTTGGGCCGGTTCGATGTGGGACAGTGATCAAAGCTTCTTGGCGCATGATTAGCGGAGGTTCGTCGAGCTTGGTCGAATGCCCGTTCGTGCCATTACCATTCGACAAGTGAATATGCGACTCATCCCTGTCGTAGTAAGACGTGAAGTCATAGTCGCCCAATTCGTATCCAGCAGGAATGGCAGAGTGTGAAGCCACGTTGAGCACAGGTTGCAGCACCAACAAGGAGAGGCCTATTGGCCGATGAAGGTGCACCGAAACGCTGAGCGGTGTGATCGAAAACGGAGGCAGGAGCTTGCCGGGGAGATACAGCACGGACGAGTTCTCAGACCCTTCGGATTCAGGCTAATGGGTCATGAGATAACGTTCCTGGCGATACCCATTCGTCCCGCTTGAACTCACCTGATCTGACCGTTTGACCCATAACACCGTCGAATCTCGTTGCTCCAGATCCTCCAGTCTCCTGTCTCGAGGCCATCTCACAGCTATCCCAATCACTTCAAGGTCCTCGTGCCCATATACTAAACTCGTTCGGCTGGTTTGGCCCTGACGTTTCTGCAGTGTTGCCCAAAAGCTAGGGGAAGCAAGTCCCCATTCGATACCCGTTTGGCTATCAGAGCCTCGCCAAGGGTTCGAGCTGGCCAGTAGTCGGACCTCAGCCTTGATAGGCCTGGGAGATGTCCTAGGAGCTGGCATTGATGAAAGTAGCGGGCTGCACAGAGCTGAGAGAGGAGATGATGAACGAAGAGGTTGCTGAACCAGAAGACGGCAGTTTTGGGCCGGTTACCTCGCCCAGCCGAGATCCGCCAGTTTGACTTCGCGCGTGGAGCTGGGACACCTCTTGCCCTGGCATGCCTGGCACCTACAGCTCAGGTGTCCTAATGCACCACACCTGCTATCACGAACATACATCTCCAGCATTGGTATTATACATGCAGATCAGTCCCACCAGGTATATACCGCTCTGTCTATTCATCATCCGTCGCGAAGATAGTCTCGATACCCTCCCATCCTCCTGCCGCTCCAGCTTTCTCTCTCTCGGACCAGAAGGCCACTTCGCCGCTCTCACTCCTTCTCGGATTCCACAGCCGCTCATTTGTATCTGGATCCTGGGCTGGGATGAACCATCGCGCTTCGTGAGGTGGCAGCTTGCCCTCTGCACGGAGTTTACGCGTCGATCTCTGCTTCTCCTCGTTCATCGTCTTGAGCCTATAGTCCGAGGTCAGTTCATGCAAGTTCGCAATGCTGCGGCGCACGCACCCCTGAGCTCTGTCATACTCCGCGTTCTCAAACGCTCGCTGGTCTGTACGCAGACGGCAATCCGTAGGGCAGAGGTACGGCCTCAGACCGGTAGGGATGTCGTTCTGTAGATTCAAGTCAGCGTTGATTAGACCCGTGATATTTGCCGGGACACTTACTAAGGTTATGGCGTATGGGGTCAGATTGAAAGGCGCTTTGGGCTTTTCGCTATTTCGCCAGAGAAGAAGATACTCCTTCTGCGACGGAACGACCTGGGTGTCGACATCGAGCGGAGCCGAGCTGGCACCGGCCTCCCTGGCCACAAGTTGCGTATCCCATCCTGCTCAATCAGCACGTATCCACCAAGTCTCAACGTGGCCCCACTCACTACCTGCGATATCCCACGCCGTGTTCTCGTTGGCGTCCTGAACGTGACCCTTGATCTCGAAAGCGTCCTTGCCTCTCCAGCCCCTGGGCTTGAAGGTAAGGGTGCAAGTCTCGCCAGTTCGGTGATTTGCTGAAAATCGTCAGTCGGGAATGCCGTCGCTGAGTGAGGAAGATGGGAGGAAGATTGCTCACTGACGACAAGATCACCGTAATGGTCGATGATGGGCGAGCCCATGATGAAGTTCGACACATTGGTCGTGACCTTCTTCCACCTATTCCAATAATCAGCTAGGCCATTCAGCAAAGTATGGATAACTCACGAATAGTGCTCGACCACCAGATCCTCTCCATACTCCTCTCCAGCCGGGGGGTACTCCAATCCCTCCTTAACAAACGACTTGGGGATTACCAGCTCTGCGTGTGCCACTCCAGTAGGTCGAATTTCGAAGCTCCTGCCTTGGAACTTGTTCTGAGCGTCGACTTCACCGAAGTACTTCCAGCTCGGCGCCTCGCAATAACAAGCCGAAATGGGCTATTTCATATCAGCAGGTGCCATATCCTCGAGGGGACAATCACGTACTGGATGATGAGATACCTGTTCGGAGATATACCTGTATCGATTGGGTATAGCGTATTCGAACGACTGGCTCAAGAGCGGGTTGAAAGGCTTGGCGATTCGTCCAATGGTTGAGCTGTAGTTGCTCATTGCAAACGCGCCGACAAAGGCAATTCGCTTCAAGCTATCCGGTTCCTGCGCGGCAACAGTCAGGCAGGCGTCGTACTCCATATCTTCGGCTGTGTTATCGTTAGGTCACATGCCATCAAACCAAACAGAGGCAATCTTACCCATCCGCTGAAGCATCGAAGTACACTCGTTGAAGCTGACCGGAAAGGAGATCTTGGTCAAGTCTTTGCCGACTGAGGACTTCAAGATGCTCCACACTAGCGCCACATCAGCACACACCTCACAAGGACAAGGTCGTACTCACAAGAAACACTTGGTCGCTTGTCGTCATCGATAGGAAGTCTGTTCCTCACATGGAGGTACGGTTCGAGACTTTGACGGGCCAGATACTCTTGGATTTTTGGGGAGCCTTTGCCTTTGTGCGAGAGAGCATTGGCAGCGGAAGCCTTCCTCTCAGGACCTTCCCCTGGCGTGCCCGGTCTCTCCGGTTTGGCAATACTGTCGTATAGTCGCAGGTTCGGCAGTGTGTTTTGCTCGATGGCGTCAAAGAACTCGTCATCGTCTTCATTCTCAGAATCGGAATCCGCTCCTGCGGCAACGACGGCGTCGTGAACCTCTTGGATATTGCTGATCGAGCCTCGATCCATCATGCCGGGTCTTATGGGAGACGCAACGTCGGTATAACCTTTCTGAGGCGTGGTAGGAAGCTGTGGCGCTCCTGCTGAAGTGGCAGATGAGGCTCCGTCCAGTGCCGCAGAGAACTGTGTCGAAGTGCTGGACCCGGGGACAAGGTCTGCGCCTGGCGAGTTTGGTAGACTGTGACCCGCACCAAGACCCGCTAGAACGCCTCGAGCTTGGCGTAAAGCTCTCCGCTTCTTCTCGTTGTCTTTGGCGGCCTCGGTCAATTGTCGATCCATCTCTGCTTGCTGCTGTGCCACAGTCAACATGTTCTCCTCCCAGACGCGTCTCGCCTCAATCTCGCGCTGAATCCTGCCCAGTAGATATTTCTCCCTATCCTGCGACATGATGCTCTGTGCAGAGATCTGCCCGGCGAGGGTGGCAAGCGAAGATCGTAGAGCCTCCTTGACGGCTTGCTGCCTTGATGGTGTACGGCTCATAGGAGCGCCTCTTCCAGGCGAGCTCTGAGCCACAGCTGGGTTTGTGACGATAGAGTCGACCAGCTGCTGAGTGAGATCGATCTGGGCTTTGATGTTGAGCACACCAAGATCGAATGTGTTGGCATGAGGCAAACCATATGTGGGGCCGTGCGATTCGCTCCCTTCTCCATCACCACCCAGAAGACTTTCCTTCTCGGCCGCTTCGAAGATTGACATGGTCTCAGCATCGTCAACCGCTTGTGTTCTGGAGGGGGAGCTACCACGCTTTTTGACACTGCGGATAGTCGAGTGGGGAGCGAAAGAACTTCCGCTGATGCTGGTAGTTGTTCGTTGAAGCTGTGGGCTCAAGAAGCTGTCGGTGGGAGGCATAGCAGCGATGGTGGAGGCCAGAGGCCTTTCCGAGTTGGAGGAGTGCATACTCAGAGCTCGGGCGGGCGGTGGGACCGTATGTCGATTCAGCGTCTCTGACGTCCTGCCTCTCTCGTCCTGCTTGGAGTAGACTTCGATGTTCAGGCGGATCGTTTGGACCCATCGAGCAATTTCGGCTCGGTGCGCCGACTTGACAATAAATTTGGGCACGGATGCGGATGCAGACGAGTGCACCTCGAATCTGGATCCATCGCTTGATGGATGCAAGCTAGCGCTGGCGAGGGAGATCGATCCGCGACAAGCAATTGCCTCGTCCTCGCGATTCCGGTCTACGCTGGGTAAGCCGGATGCTGCCGGATACAACAAAGCACTTACAGTAGCTCAAGATGCCGTTCTCCAGCACGAACCATCGGGTACGCCAGCCACTGCGGTAATTGACCCACTTGCTCAAGAAGCCCTTGAGGTCGGGAGGTCGGCCGTCGCTTTTGGCTTGCACGAGATTGTCCTGGTTGCTGACTGCACGAGGCGTCAGTTAATGACCTCGAAGTCGCGACAGAACCTCACATTGCTTGAGGAAGACCTTGATCCGCTCATCGGCATTCTTCTCGTGCTCCAACACCTTCCTGCCCTTCCTGTCTCGAAGGAAGACGTCGGCACCTTTTTTGACGGCTAGCTCGACTAGACGAAGATCGCGTCGCCTGGCTATCAGTAAACTGGTCAGGAAAGCTTCACGCACCTGGCTGCCTCGTGCAGCAAGCTGGTTCCACTGTGTTCGTCCAGCACGTTGAGGTTCAGAATCTCCGCTCTAACCCGGCAATTAGTCTCCCTGTGTGCTGGGAGTCTCCCGTACACACCTTGGGCTCTCCAGGAATTCAGTCATGTTCAAGCTTTCGTCAATGGAGCTAAGAGGGCTAGAAACGTATCCAGCTAGTTGAGCCAGGAACTTGAGCTGCAGAGTAGTACGAGAGTCTGCTTAGAGTATTAGCAGACATTCTTATTACAGATGACACGCCACCCACCTTCGATGACTTGCGCGACCTCCGAGCTGCTAGCTGCTTCCAAAGCAGTTCGACCTGAATCATCCCGGATGGTGTCGTTGATCTTGGGGTGAAGGAGGAGGATCCTCACTGCTCGGATCAGCCACTGACCCAGAGTTTCCATAAGGTGTCAGTGAACTCACCGACTTCGGCTCTGCCAATCTCACTAGCAACGTGCAACGGGGTACTGAGGGATCCACTGGCGACCGGCAAGTTAGGAGATGGCAATTTGGACAAGATGAGCTGGATTATCGGTACTAAAGATGTTGTCAGTGATACACAGATGTACCTGTCCACTGGTACACACCCGAAGCTACCCTCACTGCCATGCCTAGAAGCTGGCCGGCCTTGAGGGCATCCTCCTGTCCGCTCAGGGAACCTCCACTCGGTTGCAGCTCGTCAACAAACGGTCGGACCAAAGTTGGATCATCGGATCGAAGGGCTTCCAAGAGTTTGAAACTGTACAGCGCGTTGTTGGGTGCATTTCCTGTAGACAAGAGGGAGGCCGAGGTTGCGCTGTTCGACAAATCTGCGCACAAGAGGGATTAGATATCGGCAATCTATGAACGTGAGAAACGAAAAGCAACTCACTGTTGTTGGCCACGTCGCTGTTCCTACTGCGACCAACAGCGATGGGGGAGCTCATGGTTGATCTATCAAACGAGATAGAGCGTAATGTTGTGGTCAGGCCATGCACTACGAGTACTTGTAGCGGTCAATAGATACAGAAAGGCGTTGGAAAGGCGGAGGAGATGATACTGATATGGAGGATCTCATGAAAGGGGCTCCCAGCTGATCACTACCTCCTCCCGGGTAATCTTCGGGAAAATCATCTCTAGCTACGCGTCACGGGCTTCGAGCATGGGGCAGCAGCACAGCTGAGCTTGACAGAGCTTGACTGCTCTCTTGCTGCTCTCTCAACTGGTCTCAAAGTCAACAGCTGGTTTTCGTTGTCGCGGTGGTGAACACAGCCAGTGAGGCAGCCCAGAACAAAATGGGTTGTGAGTCAGTGCGGGTCGGTGTATATTGCAATGGCTGAAGCACAACGACAGTGACCTTCTCGTCACTATGGGGTCGGCTGTTCACACGTAAGGAGACCAAAGTCCTCATCCTAGGCCTCGACAATGCAGGCAAGGTTCGTCGCGTAGGTTTCAAGCTGGACTGACTCGGAGCTAGTCAACGATCCTGTATAGGATCACAATGGGCTCAGTGGTCGCATCGGCACCGACGGTTGGATCAAATCACGAGATATACGATTACAAAGGCGTCCGCTTCGGATTGATCGATATCGGAGGTCAAACGGCCTTGAGATCAAGTTGGAACCAGTACTTTGCGGGGACCACAGCGATCATATTGGTCATTGACTCGAATGACCCCGCTCGATTGCCACTTGCCAAAGCCGAGCTGCAGAAGCTGATAGTAGATCAGGTGGGTGCATGTCGTGGGAACGAGTGAGCTATTTCTGACTTGAGATTATGCTCAGAGCTTGTCCGAAGCTCTGCTTCTTGTCTTGGCCAACAAGCAAGATCTACCCGTAGAACAGGGTCGCCAGACACCCGCTCAAGTCTCCGAAGCACTGGGATTGACCGACTTGCGCGAGAGGGAATGGCAGATCATGGGCTGCAGCGCTTTGACTGGACTCGGGCTCTTTGAAGGCATGGATTGGCTGGTTGGAAAGCTTGCCGCTAGCTAGGGTCCTCGAGACATTCACTTCCTTATTCAACTACATTACAATGCCGACACGCCAACTGCGCGTTGTGGTTATCTCGCATCACATGGAGGCCACGACACCATCTCGATCCGTTCTCGCCTATGATTGGCAACCAACGAGAAGCGACCTCGTGGCGAGATCCTAGGGCCGACACGTCAGAGGCTCACGCTATACCTGTATACTGTCGGACAACGCACAGTGTGCGGTTGGAGTGGCTTCACCAGCTTCGCCTAATATGACCTCTCATTAGTCGCCCACCTCATCAAGTTTTCAGCATGCATCCTTGCAACTACCAACGCTGTATCCTACCTACTCCAGTCCACTTTCCGAAATGACACATGCCAATCCTATCGTCCCGATCGTCGTCCCGATTGTCTTCCCAATCGTCGACTGCACTGTCAATTACTGCGCTGTTATGTTCTCACTCCGATCCGTACGGTTTCGGCCACACCTGCTCCAGAGTGATATCGCTGGGCACCGCCCTAAAGGTGACCAAGTCCTCATGAACGGGCAAAGCGCCCAAATCCTCGGGTTCCTTCACATCCCGATCGATGATCACCGGGATGATGTCGAACGTGGTCTCCCAGGACTCTTGATCGAAGCCCTCGGAAGTCCAGGCCTTGCTGAAGTTCTCGCGAAGTCGTTTCATGACATCCTCACGGATTTCGGTCTTGATGGAAGGGATGTCTTTTCGGGTCTCTTCTTCAGCCGAAAGGCGATCGTTCAACTGCTTGGTCGTCTCTTCGGTCTTCAAGCGGATCGACTCGGTGGTCAGTGTGGCCCTCTCGAACTCCACTTGAGCTGACCAAGCCTCGGACTTTGTCCCAACCGGGATCCTGTTACTCTTAGACCAAACATTTTCGCCGAGACGCTCGTCCTCAGAGCACGCTTTCAACAGCTCATTGAGGTCCAGTAAGGACGGCTTGAAGGATTGAAGGTATTTATCGTTGAATTTGTTGTGATTGCTGTATTAAACATGTGCGGCCATGCCTGCGCCAGCACTGTCCCCGATACCTACGCCGTGGGACCAGTGAGTTGGATTGAACAGATAACCAACCGCTCGGTCGTTGTAGACCTCGGAGGTTCTGGTGGCGATGTCTTTCAGCGCTGCCTCCTTCGAGATTGTCGAGTCGAGGAGTGTTTCGGGGACCTCGACGGTCATGCCAACAAAGCCTGCGAAGGAGGGCTCTTCGTCAAACTCCACATCAACCTCACACCTCATGATTGAAGGGCGGACGTGGTAAGCCAACCTGTTGCGAAGCGCGGTGTCCGGGAGAAAGTCGTAGAGCTCATTCCTCTGTTCTTCACTGAAGTTGTCAGGAACTTTGCCGTCTCGAAGGGTAAGAAACAGTGTGACCAGGCGGTTCCTCTTGGGTCCGTCCAGCTCGATCTCAGACTTGACACGTATGGCTCGGTGATCGGTGAGAGTTTGAGTGAGAGCCGAGAAGGCCTTCTCAAATTGGTCGTCGGATGACATATCGTATGGAGATGATAGCTGCTAAGCGCTTGGTCAGAAGGAGGCTGTCGGTGTGTGTGAAACAGTGAATTGTGATGTGTATCTGTATACGCTTAGCAGACCTGGTGGCGGATAAAGTTGAAGCGATGGGACAGACCAAGACAGACTTCATGAGACAAGCCGTTTCCCGTGTTCCGTGATATATACTGTAGGTCGTGGGTATGTACGACTCTGTACGACTCACCCTGGGCGGCATACGCTCACTGGGTCGCACAAGCAGCACCGCAGTAATCAGCTACGTCATGCAACCCCTCGGATTTCGGAAGAGCGAAGAAGGCAGGGGCCCGCAGGCCGTCCTTTGACATGGCGCTTGCAAACGCGTTTCCGAAAGAGCGAATGTGTGTCAACTGGGCTTTAGCTAGAGCTTCGCGAGCTAGAAGTCTCGAACGAAGCTACCGCCGGAAGAGCGTTGAAGCCTTGGAGCTTGTAAGTCTCAGTGAGACTCTATGACGACTGTGAGTAGTCACTAGTCAGCATTCGAGACCAGTGGCGACTCGGGATGCTGAGATGCTCCCACTCGTAAGTCATGAGACTCATCACTTGACCGTGGCGAGCCGACCGCCGACTCGGTACGAAGCCACGCTTGCGATGGTTTACTCATGCATCTTGCCCAATCTCCAGCCACTATATTCGCAATTTCGTACCTGTCGCCTCCACTAGCTCGACTCTCTACGGTCTCGTACGGTGTTCCAGACGTCCAGCTCTATTACTCTGCTTCCGTGAACAAATCCCATTCGTCAGCCTTGATATCATCTGGCCAAGCGTCGTCGATGGTCACCGTGCTGGGGACGGCGGCGAGCGAGAGGCCATTCTCATGGACGGGTTGGTCGGGTTCTTCAATGGCAGCATCAACCATCTCCCTGTCGAGGAGGATGGTGCCGAGGTCGAATGTCGATCTCCAGGTCTTATGATCCACCGTGCCGTCGTTCCAGGCCTCTCGGAAAGACTCCTCCAGACGGGTCAAGTTCTCTGGGACAATCTCATTGCTGATGAGCGTGTATCGGCGATCCGCCTCGTCCTTGAAATCAGGCAGGTCTTTGGACAGTCGGGTGATCTCGACTTCAACATCGTCCAGTGTCAATGGATGTCTCAACACCTGGGAGGTCGCTGTGACCTCCTCACTCGGGTCCCCCTTCTTGATTGCGTCCTTCCATGCTGCTACTCCTAGCGCTTCCTCCGACTTGCACCAACTCCACAAGTCTGAAATGGATAAGCCCGCCACGCTTTTCTCGAACCTTGTCCTGCGCGCCCCGTTCTCCACCCAACACATGAGAGGTGATCGCGCTCGAAGTGCAATCCACGAGATTCCATCTCATGGATCGCTTCTTGTGCCTCGGGCCGAAAGTTTGGTGAATCAGAGATTGGTTGAAATTGTCCCAAGCAACCGTCATGACCTCTTTCATGGACTGCTCCAATGATTTGGTCGGGTCGAAAAGACCCTTTGGAGCTTCGACAGTCACGCTCGCATATGGCACATACTCGGGGTCGTCCAGCTCGATGTCGCTTGTAGCTGAGTTCAGTGAGGTACGCACGCAAGACTGTGCTTTGCCACGCAGAGCACCGTTCACGATCTCCTCCCGTAACGTCTCGATCTCTTCCTCAGAAAGCTGTGACACAAGAGCCGCATCGCCCAGCTTGTCTTTCAATCGCCTAATGTTTTGGCGCTTCGGCTTTTCTTGCTCCTCCGACATTACCATGATATGGCGCTGCGCCGCGATCGCGCCAATGATATCATCGAAAGCTTGAGTGAAATCATCGTTGTCCATGGAGGGATTTGCGTCAGACATCTCGCTGATTGTCAATCTGGAATTGAGGGTGAGTGCAGCCACTGCGCGACAGAGGTGAGGAACTGCTTGTATATCAGCATGTGTAGAGGCATGCGCCACCCTGCCTTCCCCATCGTAAAGGATGAGGGTCAGATACTCTCAATGCCCTCCTTTTGGACCATCGCTTTCCGTATCAAGTCACGTTTCAGGGAGTCAATGAGGGTTCTTCACTTCTAATTCGATTGCGGGAAGAAGTATCGTCTGATCCTCGGTCGCCTTCTTACTGCCGCCTTCCACCTCACCATGCGCATACATGATCTGTCATATCACGGGAATCCCCTAGACCCACTGAGCCCAACGCCGGAGACTCCCGACGACCGGTCTCGCGTATCCCTACCGACGAGCTTGTGGATAAAGTTGCTACCCTCCCAATACCACGCCCTTCCGGCAGAAACGACTTGCCGAGCGAAGATCTCCCCAAAGCCGAGCATGACACCGTTGATGAAAGGTAGAACAAGGTTGATGCCCAAGACCGCCACGACACGGGATACCGACAGTGTCGATGGTGACGAAAAGACCGACAGAGTGAGCGAAGGGGGATGGGAAGGAGGCTGCTGGTTCGTGCCGCTTCCCGACTGTTGAGGTGAGCTCGGCTTGGACACCTCGACAAGATCTTCGCCCGAACCGCTCGACGACGATCGGTTGATCTCCTCCCAAGCTTGCGAAGTAGTGGAGTGTCTCGACTGCATCACAGAGTCGGTTGGCAGTGTGGGCGATGGTGACGACGAGTCTTGCATCGAGGGAGGAAGGGGTTCAGTCGACGTTGTTGGGTCGTACATTGTCTGTAACAAGTCAGCCCGGCTGCGACACCATTGTGGAGTTGACACTCGCCTGAGCCACCTTGGGCCTCTTCTGCCCCTCTGCCACGGCTTGGCCTGCAGCGAGATCCCGAGGAGTCACACCTCTGGCGTCCGTGACGACTTCTTTCGTCTCCTCGCCGTCGTCCGCGCCTTTGACCATCTCCCAGGCCTCTTTCACTTTTCGCTCTCGCTCCTCATTTTCCGCTGCGGTGTTCTTGCTGGTACTTCCGACTTTCCTGCCCTCGAGTTCCGCCTGCAACTTCTCCTGGTCGGCTTTGGCCTTTTTCTTCTGTTCAGCCTCCCGCTTGTCCGCTTTCACTTTGTCGGCCGCAGCCTTTGCCTCATCGGCATGCTCCTTCTCAATGGCTTCTCGGGTCGCTTTTGCCTTTTCTCGGGCCTCGTGCGATTCTGCCTGCCAGGCAGAGAGGTATCCCTCGTACGTGGCCTTCCATTCGTCCATTCCTGGCACGGGCTCGCTAGGCTCATTTTGAGCTGCAGGCGTGTCCTTCTCCGCTTGAGCTACGGCTGCCATCATCGATTGCGAGTCCTTCTTTCGAGGTTGAGGGGGAGGCATCGAGAATGACGCGCTGAGCGCCGACTGTAACATTGTCATCAGCCTAATCGTCCCGATACGCAATCGGCATATCACTCACGCCCAGAGTGTCTTCCATTCCGCTGGCGATACCTGCAGATACCATCTCCTGTTCAGCTTCGTCTCGTGTGTCGGACATGGGGGGGACTGATGGATCAAGAGGTTGTGTGCCCGATGTGCATGTGTTCATTGGACATTTTCGCTGCAGCCAGCCAGCCAGTGACGAGCCGGTGAGTGCTTCCGACGGAATCAAATACAGTGTGGGGTCCCACATCTCGGATGTCTAAGAGTTGAAGACGATCGATGCGGTGTTGCGGTGCAGGTTAGCTACTGTATCTCTATGTATGTAGCATCTGTCGACGTACGCTCAACGGTGGACAATAGTAAGCTTATAAGGTATGGCCTTGGCAGCTAGCACTGCGCTGTGATCATCCATCATGTCGATTTGCCCCGTGTGCAGCGACACTGTCCACGCCGACGAGGCGGCATTCGCCCACCACGTCAACTCGCATTTCGAAAACGGGGAATCCAGCAGGAACGGCTTGAACGGGAACAAGCGACACCCGTCGCAAGACAGCTCACGAAGTACTCACAAATACTCAAGGCTGGACGAACCGCACGAGGACAGCAGCTTGGAGTGCTTCATCTGCGGATATCCTTTGTCCGAACTGAACGAGCAGGCGAAGGAATCTCACGTCAACGGCTGCCTCGGTAGGTCAACAATTCGGGGCTTGAGCTCATGTATAGATGAGCAGAACAGGCATTCAGCTAGCGTAGATGGCAGTGAACGCGACTTTGACTACACGAAGGCCGATAACGGACAAGCAAAGGACAGCGACTGGGTAGCCGTAGAATGGGACGGTCCCGCCAAACCGGGTGGATGGACGGACTGGGTGAACAAGAAAGTAGAACGAGGAGATCAATGGTGATTCGAGCTCTCCAGTACGGTGGATCTATCCTGATCTATTTTAGGTTCACCGAGGGCGATAGGTCGAATCTACCGAGCAACTTTACGCCAAACGTCATTCCCGTTTTACAAGCACTACTTCAAGCCTCCTCGAAGAAGAACGTCACTCGACAAGCCGTCCTTTCTCGACCGATCTATCACATCAAAGGCGGGTGGTCCTTCGACTGGGGATGGGGTTGTGGCTATCGAAATGCTCTCATGGCCATCTCTGCCATGATCCAACTGCCTCAATACCAGAAGGTCTTCGTAAGGAGCGAGAACGGCGCGGACCCCGGGGTGAGGAGGGTGCAGGGCTGGATAGAGGAAGCCTGGGCGGAAGGATTCGATCAGGAGGGGAAGCAGCAACTCAAGGGCAAGGTGCTCGGAACGCGGAAATGGATCGGAACTACAGGTCAGGGTTATCGCAAATATCAAATTGCTCGTGCTGATATTGATCCAGATCTATACGCCATGTTCACGTACAAAGGCATTCCGTGAGTGGTCCCAAGCCAGTCCAGACATGGATCGCAACTGACTTATAACAGATGCCAGCTTCGTTCGTGCTTCACGTCCTGCTCTCCCCAAGATCACGTACTGATACCGCTAAATTCAGGTGACTTTCCCAAAGCGAGAAAGGGGTCAGACGCGTATTCGCCCAGTCTCTCTCTCCAGTCTTGGGTCAAAGAGTACTTCCAATCCGGCATCAACACCAGTACACGCTCTCCCAAACCTACCAATGCCTTAGAAGCAATGATGAGCAATAGTCACAACCAATCGAGTAACATCCACATCTCCCACAAATTGCCCGTCATTTTGCAGCATTCAGGTCATTCTAGGACTATAATCGGCTACGAAGAGACTCGCCAAGGCGTCAACCTACTGGTTCTCGACCCCGGGCGTACCACACCAAAAGAGATCAGAGGGGCCGCTATTGAGTCTATGTCCTCCACACAGCCTACACGACCTCGCCAATCATCCATGAACTCGATGAACTCTGGCACGTCTATACCCAAACCTCCAAAATTATCGCATCATTCGTCGTCGCACGAATCGATCCAGTTCGACATCCCATACAGCAACGGCGCCTCAGAGACAGCGCCCTTGGGTCTCCAGGAAGAGGTTGTTGAGTCGCCCATGGCGGATCAAGACGAGAGCTCGAATGACGGTGGTTGGATCAAGAGGACTTTGACCAAGAAGAGGTCTAAAGGCGAGAGTGGACCTTCTGTCTCGGTGGATGCCGCGGTCAAGAAGGCGCTGGAGAAAGTCACGGTGCCAAAGGCTTTGAGTTGTTTCAGAGTGAGCCTTTCCAACCTCGCTCAACACCCAGAATACCAGATTCTGCACTTTACCGGCGGGCCACTCCTCACCGCACAAGAAAGGCGACAACGCATGGTCGTCTCCTCCAGCCGTGCCGGGCCATAACGCATCGGGCCTCTTTCATACGCATTACTGTACGCATGTAGCTTGTACTACCAGCATGTATCGATAGTGCATGTTCCGCCACGCATAGCAGGTGGCCGAGACCTTGATCCCCATCTGTCCTGAACGATCAATGCATACTACATCGCCCAATTGAGATCATGCCGACTCTGCGGCAGCCTCTGTGGCAGTGACAGATGGCGCGACAGCCTCTACCGAGTTCGCAACGACTGGCCTCATAGCCGGGAACAACAAGACCTCCTTGATGTTCGCAGAGTCGGTCAAGAACATGACCAATCTGTCGATACCCAGACCCCAACCTCCGGTAGGAGGTAGACCGTACTCGAGGGCGTTGAGGAAAGTCTCGTCAACACCCTGAGCCTCGTCATCACCCTGGTTCTTCTGCCTGGTCTGCTCCTCGAATCGCTCTCTCTGGTCGAAGGGATCGTTCAATTCGGTGTACGCGTTGCAGATCTCCTTGGTGCACATGAACGCCTCGAATCGCTCACACAATCCAGGTCGAGATCGGTGGTACTTGGCCAATGGGGACATGACCTGTGGGTGACCGACGATGAACGAGGGGTTGATGCACTGCACCTCGATGAAGTCTCCGACGAGCTATAGCGTGGTCAACACTATACTGTTCCGCGTATGAAATGTACTCACCTTGTCGAGCAACCTAGCGTTGGTCTTTGGCTCACTGCAGTCAACATTGTGCTTCTCGCACAAGTCTCTCAAGAACTTGTTGGCGTTCTCATCGTGCAGCGTATCTCCTGGTGGGAAAGTCACGCCCAACTGCTTCTCGAGCTCTCCAATCATGTCGTACCTCTTCCAGGGGGTGGCGAAGTCGACCTCGTACACCTTCTTGCCTTCGCCCTTGCCTTGTGGGTGGAACTGGAGCTTGGTGCCGCCAGTCAAGAATTTGACCAAGCCCGAGATCATCGACTCGGTCATCTCCATCAGGTCGTACATGTCGGCGTAGGCCATGTAGAACTCGCAGATGGTGAATTCGGGGTTGTGCGTCATGTCGATCTGCTCGTTTCGGAAGACTCGTCCAATCTCGAATACTCGGTCCAATCCACCGACGACAAGCTCCTTGAGATACAGCTCGGGAGCGATACGTAGGTACAGGTCGAGCTTGAGATCGTTGTGGTGGGTGATGAATGGCTTGGCCGTAGCTCCTCCGGCGATCATGGTGGTGATAGGTGTCTCGACCTAGTGACGGATTAATTACTGCTGCATTACACGAGAGTAACGCTCACCTCCATGAAGCCCAGACTGTCGAGGTACTTTCGGACATAGTTGATAGTCCTGGATCGGGTGATAAACAGATCCCTTGTCGACTGGTTGATCATCAAGTCAAGGTATCTCTTCCTGTATCTCGTCTCCGTATCCGTGACACCTTCTCTTCCTGGCAACTGGTGGAGACATGGGGCGAGGAGGTCGATCTTGCTGATGGTAAGGGACAGCTCTCCCATCTTGGTTCGCGAGGGGAAACCAGTGACACCGATGATGTCGCCTCGTCGGATGATGTCGTGAACCGTCATGAAATCCTCTTGGTTCTCGGCGTGCCTGAATAATGAGCTTGGGCTCTAATGTGAGAGTAGGGTCCGCTCACTGGATCTGCGCCATGACCTGGACCTTCTGCCCATCTGCCCTGACGTCGTAGAATCTCATCTTGGACGAAGCGGCTCGAATCGTGTGGACTCTTCCAGCGAGGGTGATCTAGGTTGACGGATCAGCATGTCGCTTGACGGTGAACTCGGGGTACTCACGGGCTTGCCCGATTCTACCGTAACACCATTCTCGATCTTGCCCTCGGCTCCCCATTCCTCGACGAATCGTGGGATCGACTGAGAAACGTGGAACTTGTGGGGGTATGGGTTGGGCTGCTTGGTCTCCCTGAGCTTGTTGATGGTCTTGGATCGGAGTTCGTAGAAGTCCTGTATCAGAATGAGCCAGTATATTCACTGCACGTCTGGACCACTCACCGCAGCGGTGAGCTCGGACTCGGCCTCAGCGGCAGAGGGTCCCTCGGCGACCTTCTTGGTCGCTGCAGGGGCGGCTGGGGCTTCGGCAGCCTTCTTCGCTTTAGCCTCGAGCTTGGCTCTCTCCTTCTGTCTTCGCTTGAGCTCACTACGGACTATCAGAGATCGTTGAAGCTGCATTTGTACACTCGTGCTCACGACTTGGAAACCATCTCTCCAGTCACCTCATCCTTGAGGAGCTTGACCTCGGCGTCGGCCGGTGCAGACATTCTGAACTGTCGGGTTGAGTTGTAGTTGGTGATAAGGGGTAGGGCGATGTGACGATGCGAAGCGAGATTTGTCTCGATTGTTGGTTTGGAAACTCGTTGAGCTGTTGAGACGAGATTCCTGATTGCGCTACGAAGCATATACCTCTCTAAGGGATGTGCAAGTGCTGTCGAGTCGGTCGAACAAAGGACACACTCGACTATACCCTACCCTCCTCAGCCTATGGCTTGCTTGAGTGCGGACTCGAGAACGGCAGCAAAAGTCGAAATTACATTCATGACGTGGCAAAATCAATTGCCAATTGATAACCACCCAAAGTTGACAACCGACTTCTCCAAAGCTTGCTATAGATCGCGAGTCTTGCTCTTGGTTCACTTGATTGACCACCGACAAGCAGTCACATATAACATGTTCAACCCGCTGCAATCTTTCACGAGCGCCCTGCGGCTCGCCATGCCGCTCAGGGCGTCGTCCTCGCGGCGTACACTGGTACCGGCTTTCCGACCTATGATCGCTTCTTCTTCCTCAAGATCCATCGTGAACATCACTCTCAGCAATATAAAGAAGGCTCCTGGCTCATCACAACATGTAAGTGTAGTGACTACGGCTCAGTGTCGGACCATGCTGAAAGACTCATTAGACCAGGAGAAGGGGTCGAGGTGTTGGAAGTGGAAAAGGTGGACACACGTCGGGAAGGGGTCACAAGGGAGCGAGGGCGAGAGGGACAGGTGTGCCATATAGAGGATTCGAAGGTGGTCAGACTCCTCTGCACAGGAGGTTGCCAAAGCGGGGTTTCGTGAACATGTCAGTCAAGTCTCAATGCCATCGACAGGGTACTTCTGCTAATCACAACGGTCAGGCTGCGGAAAGAATACGCTCCTCTGAACATTGCATCTTTGCAGCAATGGATTCAGGCGAAAAGAATAGATCCGACCCAGCCCATAACGATTCACCAAGTAGTGCAATCGAATCTCGTCCACAGCATCAGCAAGATCAGCGGAGTCAAGCTATTAGGAGAGGCCGATCCAACAATTCCACTGCCGCCACTGGACTGTCAGTTGAGCAAATACTCGAAAAAAGCGGCTAGACAGATCATCGCTGCGGGCGGCAAAGTCAGCGCAGTTTACCATAACAATCTTGGTCTGAGAGCAGAGGCATATCCACAAAAATTCCCCGGCATCAAGCAGGCCAAACCTACACGAAGAGCGGATATCGGTGCGTTATGCTGCTCATGTTGTCCCGTCGCAAATACTGATTGCCCCTTGTCTGCAGAGTACTACACCGACCCCAAGAACCACGGCTATTTGTCGTCTCCAGAGGTCAAAGAAGCTTTCTTCAGGGAGAGAGGATGGCGAACGCCCGAAGAGAAGAAGGCCGACAAGGAAGCTTACGCTATGGTCAAGTACTAGTCGCGCGGATGTATCATTCATTGTAACGTTGACGGAGCTCTCTTGGCCGGGACCGCAAGACGAGCTGGGATGGACAAGTTCTGCATCTCCTGTATGATTCCAGGCCGGCTCAATAATCCCTCCTGCGACGATCGTCGACTGGATAACGGTCCTCCCTGCGATCTCGTCCGTCATAGCGTCTTACATCGACATCCGGCCGCCGGGCATCCTCGCCACCACGGCGAGATGGAGATCTTGACCGGTCCCCTCGGCGATCAGGCGCGCCGCGATCTGATCGAGAGTAGTCTGACCGCCTGGAGTCGTCGGGTCGAGCGTGGTCTGACCGCCTTGAGTCGTCTCTTCGATATCGCTCATCCTGCTCCTCTCTCCTTGAGCGATCCTCCCGTCCATCACGATCTCTCGTTGATGACCGGTGATCTCTCTCCACAGGTCTATCGCGAGACCCGGCCCCCCGATCCTTGCCGTCTCGGACTTCGCTACCGTTTCTGTGGCTCTCACTCCTGATGTCCCTGCTCCTCTCCTGTTTGACCTTGTCGACCTTGGAGGCCTTTTTCAGCTCTTTAGCCGCTTTCTTCGCTCTCTTCGCCTCTTTGCGAGCTCGCCTCTCCTCTTTGCTCTCTCCGTCATGCTTGCGTTTCTTATCTTTGCCATTGGTGATCCCCTTTGATTTTCCCTTTTCTTTCTTCTTCTCCGCTCGGAGGAACGCTGCCATTGGGTCCTCTTCGTCAATCTGGTCATCCGGCTCGGAATCGGATGAATCAGAATCGTCAGAAGCTATTCTCTGTCAACTTACTGTTCCTCTGCGGGATGCGGCTGGACTTACCATCCAGTACGGGAGGCATGGCATTGTAGGTTGGCTCCTCGGGCGCTATGTGATCGCCATCGTCGTTTCTCTCTCCGGGCTGCCTGTAGTTCCGACAGTGATCCACGCGGATTGTTCGACCGACGACGATCGCTCCATTCATATTGTCCACCGCCAGAACAGTCGACCGCTGGTCTTCGTACATGACGAATCCAAATCCTTTGGTTTTCCCCGTCTCTTTGTCACGCGGTAGGTTGATGTTGACGACTTCGCCAAATCTGCGTCCAAGTGATCAGTTCCGCGTCTCCTGCCTCGCAATGGATTGGACGTACTGGGAGAATACAGCGATGACATCGCCTTCCGTGAGCTCATAGGCGAGTCCTCCTACGAACACGTACGCCGAGTCTAGTTCATGTCAGCATATAATCCCGGTTGCCAGCGAGTAGCGCACCCTTGTATTCGTCATGCCAGGATCCCTTGCCGGAAACACCCAAATCCAACTCTCGCTGGTTGATCCGGTTGACCTCGCGAATAGAGCTTTAACAGGGTCAGCGGTTCGCACAAGCCACCGGCTGCGTGCTCACTTCATATTCTCAGACCTGGCGCGATTGCTTGCGTGCTGCACAAAGAGCCCTTCTTCTTCTAGCTATACTCCGCTCTTGCTGTTTGGGGAGTAGTTCTGGTCAGTGTCCAATGTTGATCTGGTCTGTCTTGCTGCTTCCATCCTGCAGAGGTCCTCCTCTCGCTTGCCACGTGTTCGGGTTCTTTGCCACCCAACAAAACGTCGAAATCGTTACGTAACGCCCTTCCGACCTGAAACCCTGCTGCTGCAGCAGCGCGCGCGTCTGCATCGCATCGTGTCTTGCGGTGTCGTGAACTCGTGTTCACATTTCATTCTGTCCAACGCCTCACTTTCACTCAGTACTGCCCTACTGAACGCTCATCAACTTATCAGGACGCAAGTATAGCCGATACCAGGAACGTCAAATCGATCTGTACAGTGGGAAATCGAACGCAATTCTACGTCGCCTCTAATTGAGCCCGGACCATCAATTTGCCCGCTTCTCCTTCGGGACCATTGCCCATCATCATGTCGAATCAGTATCAAGCGCTGCCAACAGGATCTCCTCCTCGATCGCGCCCCTCCTCACCCCAGAACGCGTCTATACCACGACCCGACGACGTTGATGCGGATGAAGACAGTCATAGACCGCTGAGGGCGTCTGTACAAGCAGAATTCAATCGGCCCCCGCCAGCGACGTGGAAGCGGGCGCTATTGATACTGGCCATGCTGGTCATGGCGTGGGCTTCGGTCAAGCTGGGTGGATGGGGGAAGAAGAAGCCGGAGGTCATTTACGCTTCAAGGTGAGTTAGAGACTCCTCTCTACCCGTTTGGACACATTGGCTTCGTCGGGGAATGGATAGGGGGACTCGAGGCTTCAAGGCCGAGGGACAGCAGAGCCCATGGTCGATCTAGTCACCTCACTTTCCGAGTCCTGCACCCGGTTAGTCACCGCAAAAGCTCACTCTACATCTCAGGTATAACGAAGAGTTCAAGTACCGCCCTGCCGCCTCACCCGTGATCACTGAATACCTCAAGGACGGGCGTATGCGACTGCGAGGTGCGACTGTCGGCGGTGTTGGCGTTCGCGAACAGGATATACCCAAAACTCCGGCGCAGAAGAAAGCCGAGGAGAAGAAGAGAATAGAAGAGGCGCGTGCGGCTGCAAAGGAGCGATTGGGGCTGAAGAGGAAGGGAAAGAAGGGCAAGAAGTCGAAAAAGTCGGAGATTTGATGTGATGAAGCTTGTGAAGGTGGTAACTGTCAATAACTGCGCAGAGCGCGGATCGTCGAGGGAACAGCTAGCCTGTCGATATTTTTCCGAGAACGTCTGATTGTGGTTACCTGGCCCTTTTGTAGCTATAGCTGTGCGGCAGAGTGTACGCTCTAGCCGTCCAAGCCCACTCTGGCGGATGCATGTCCTGCTCATATGCTCATACTGCCCGAAGATCCGATCAGACTTCAGAGTCAGACGCAGGTTAGGGAGGGTTAGGGCCCGAGCTAATGTGCGATTTGCGATTGGCTGATCGGAGCAAGCCGGAACCAAATTTCCACACACTTTGACCGATTCCAACCGAAGAAACAGGAGAGCCACCGGACACTCAGTCACCGACGATCGAGAGCATATCGAGAGCAGGTCAACTGTGTACGTTGTCCATCTGTGCATCTAGCATCAGTAGTCTCACCTTCTCTCAACTCTCTGATCACCTGCACGCTGCCCGCTCAACACATCAGAGCGTGAAACACAGCACAAGATGATGAGATTATCGCGCGCGATCGCGAGGCAGCCATTGGCCCAGTCTTCAAGACGGTCATATGTTGTCGCCTCCCAAACCGCCAAAGCGAAGGAAGCACCTGTGAGTGCACACTCAGTCTGGTTATAGATCGCGAAGAGGACTGGATCGAGTCGAAGCTAACTCGGAGTAGAACTTTGGCCAGGCAAAAGGCTACCCCGTCATTGACCATGAGTACGTCGATCTGAAAGTTTTGTTGAGGGGTGTAAGCTAATCCGCGTCTCTAGGTTCGATGCCGTCGTTGTGTGAGTGGAAGAAAGAGGTGGTTTAGAGATCGGAGCTGACGCCGCACAGTGGTGCTGGAGGTGCTGGTCTACGAGCCGCTTTCGGTTTGGGTGAGTCTACGCGTGTTACCGCTATCCTGTTCGCTTACTGAATACTTTCCTTTACAGCCGAGGCTGGATTGAAGACTGCTTGTATCACCAAACTGTTCCCAACGCGAAGTCACACCGTCGCCGCTCAGGGTGGTGTCAACGCCGCTCTGGGTAACATGACGGAGGATGATTGGAGATGGCACATGTAAGCAACTGGATCGCGAGTCTGGTCGTTTCTTTCACTGACCAATTTCATGCAATAGGTATGACACCGTCAAAGGATCGGATTGGCTAGGAGATCAGGATGCCATTCACTACATGTGCAGAGAAGCCCCCAACACGGTCATCGAGGTGAGTTCGGCATTTTGCTTCTGGTGCAAAAGCTGACCAGCCGATCCAGCTCGAACACTTCGGTGTCCCTTTCTCGCGAACCAAGGAGGGAAAGATCTACCAGCGGGCTTTCGGTGGTCAGTCTTTGAAGTACGGTAAAGGTGGACAGGCGTACCGATGTGCTGCGGCCGCCGATCGAACTGGACACGCCATTCTGCATACCCTCTACGGCCAATCGCTCCGACACAACACCAACTTCTTCATCGAGTACTTCGCGCTCGACCTGTTGATGCAAGACGGCGAGTGTGTCGGTGTCCTTGCTCTCAACATGGAGGACGGAACGCTTCACCGATTTAGATCTCACAAGACGGTTTTGGCCACTGGCGGTTACGGTCGAGCCTACTTCTCGTGTACCAGTGCACACACCTGTTCTGGTGACGGAAACGCCATGGTTGTCCGAGCCGGTCTGCCATTGCAGGATCTAGAGTTCGTCCAGTTCCACCCAACCGGTATCTACGGTGCAGGTTGTCTGATCACTGAGGGTACGTCGCGAAACCAGTTAAATTTATGTTCATGCTGACATTTGCTCAGGATCGCGAGGAGAGGGAGGATACTTGCTCAACTCGGAGGGAGAGAGATTCATGGAGCGATACGCCCCAACTGCCAAGGATTTGGCATCGCGAGACGTCGTGTCCCGATCGATGACCCTGGAGATCAGAGAGGGACGAGGTGTTGGACCAGAGAAGGACCACATCTTCCTCCAGTTGAGCCACTTGCCACCTGAGATCCTGCACGAGCGACTCCCAGGTATCTCTGAGACCGCTGCCATCTTTGCCGGCGTGGACGTGACCAAGGAGCCTATCCCAGTTCTGCCAACGGTCCACTACAAGTGAGTTACCCCCTTATCTTCATCTATATATACTGACTCTTCTCAGCATGGGTGGTATCCCTACGAAGTACACCGGAGAGGTCATCACCACCGACAAGGAGGGCAAGGACGTTGTTGTTCCCGGTCTGTACGCCGCTGGAGAGGCCGCTTGTGTCTCTGTCCACGGTGCAAACCGACTCGGTGCCAACTCGCTGCTCGACATTGTCGTCTTTGGTCGAGCTTGCGCCAACCACATCAAAGAGACTCTGGAGCCAGGAAAGCCCCACAAGCCATTCAAGGGCGACCTCGGAAAGGAGAGCATTGCCGAGCTTGACCGAGTCAGGAACTCGACCGGTCCATTGTCGACCGCTCAGGTCCGACTCAACATGCAGAAGACGATGCAGACGGATGCTGCCGTCTTCCGAACGCAAGAGTCGCTCGACCAGGGTGTGGAGAAGATGACCGAGGTGTACAAGTCGTACGACCAGGTTGGTATCAAGGACAGGAGTATGATCTGGAACTCGTGAGTAAACCCAGCATTGCACTGATGTTGGCGCTAATACGTCCGATAGCGACCTTGTCGAGACGCTCGAGTTGAGGAACATTATGCAGAACGCCATCCAGACTGTCGTGTCTGCCGCTGCTCGAAAGGAGTCTCGAGGTGCCCACGCCCGAGAGGACTTCCCCGACCGAGACGAGTGAGTCATACCAGGATCCGTCTCGATCTTGTACTGATATGTCACAGTGATAAATGGATGAAACACACTCTGTCGTTCCAGCACAACCCAGACTCGCCAGAGGTCGAGCTGAAGTACCGAAACGTCATTGCCGAGACGCTCGACTCTGCCGAGTGCAAGCCCGTTCCTCCTTTCAAGAGGTGAGTCTACGTATGGGTTAGGCTCAAACCTGTTCATCGAGCTAATCAATGTGTAGGACGTACTAAATGGTGATATTGCGTCGTGTCTGTGGAGCAGAGTGGGGAGATGGGAGCGCGTCGTCGTTTCTTGGTGTATGAGAGCTAGCAGTATACATATGCACATTTAGCATGTTCTGGCCGGAGGCCTCATGGACGATCAGTGTGCGCCGGGCATAGGAGTGCCGCACCGCATGCGGTGGTGTCTTAGTAAGCCTCCGAGGTTGTTTCTGAACGAGTGAACCACACCGGTGAAGTCATGGTCGGGAGATCTGAAATTCGGGCCGTCGAAATTGCCCAGAGAGCGAAAATCGAAGACGACCTCGATCCTCAATATTCAGTGTTCGATATCTCACTTCGAGTATAGCTGTGACGACCGCCAGGTCTCATGGCCTTGGGATCGCCAGAGAGGACAGATAACCGCAACGAGGCCGGCTAGCACGGTCATATTCCGCAAATTCTCCACCTGTTCTCGCTGTCAAGACACACCTTTGTCCTTTACGGTTCACACCTCGCCAATTCACGTTGTTGGCACATTGATCACCGCCCCACTTGTCCCGGCCTAGTCTGCTGCTGAGAGCACAAAGGATGTCGCGTCGGTCCACAGTGCAGCTGCTCCATTCCCCTTCGATACTCTCTTTGTCATTCGTATTCAAAAGCCGACCGAGTGCGTCCAAATCATCATGACATCGACTGAAACAACGGCGCGAAACGGCCCGCCCAAACATCACAAACCAATATACGACTCTCGAGGACCAGAGGGGCCGATGTCCGGAGCGATACTGAGTCAGACGTTCTTTCAACTGCCAATACCGCCCATCCTATTCTTGATTCCACCTGCGCATGCGCTACAGTGGTTGTTTCGGGGTATATTCCTGGTATACTACTTCCTCATTGCGGTACCCCTTGCCTTGATCCTGGTACCGCTTTCAGTGTTCTGCCACTCTTGGTCACCGGGCCCGACTAGCGTCAAGCCACTGCGACGGTACACCCTGCTTCCCATACACCCAGACAACCTCCCGCCCAATGTGTCAATCACTGCAGCGATCGTTCGGGGTATTGCCGTGTACTGGCTCGGAACGTTCATTTGGGCAATTACTAGCTTGGGCAACGCTCCCGAGGCGACGGAAGACGGCGCAAGATGGACATCAAAGTTGACTTGCAAGTTGATCAACATGTTCCCTGGTCACACTCGCCTTGTGGTGTTCGAGCAGTATATCCGTGCAGCACCCGAATGGACAAAGATCGGCGTCATGAAGGATTGTCAAGTCGAGCACAAGGAGATGCTGCTGCTCACCTTGCAGAACCACCCGCAAACATCTGAAACGAGCGCGGCAAAGCAGTACCGCCGTCGTGATGGGGGCTCGGGAGGAAAGGCGATTTTGTATCTCGCAGGAGGGGGGTATGTCACTGGAACACCACTTGGTCAGCCGGCAATGTTCTCTCTGGTCAGATCACTACCGCCAGTCGAGGAGATTGGTTATACCCTGTTCGCACCATACGTCCGCAAGTCCTTGTCAAGAGATAGGGCATTCCCAGTACCCTTGATCGACGCACTGGCCGCGTACGTCCACATACGACAATTGGGTTATGCCGCGGAGGATGTCACCCTGATTGGCGACTCGGCTGGAGGTGGCTTGTGTTGGAGTCTTTTAGCCTACCTCGCCGTCTTTGGCGAGGCGAAAGTCAAACACCCGATCGATGGGATGACCCTCGGAGTTCCTGGACGCAGCGTACTCATTTCTCCATGGTTGTCACTCCCTCCCACCCCGACAACCCTCTACCCCGACTTGGTCGATCAACCACAGTTGTTGAACGCAGCTAGGTGTTACTTGGGAAGGTATCCGATTCTCAAGCACCGCCCAGACGCTTTCGGCAGCGATCTACCTATCTACCTCGAGGCCATCTCACAAGCATTCCGCAGGGCGACCAGCGTTATTCATCTGATGAGACACAAGCAGACAAAGGACATCGAGGAGGTGGAGAAAGATATCCTGCAACCTCAAGACGACATCAAGCCCAGCCAAAAGTACGCTAAATTGGGTGCTTGGCTCAGAGAGGAGGTTTTCGAGGAATTATCCTCCCACCACCCGCTTTTGTCGCCTTCGACCGACCTATCTTCGGCTTTCGTTCAAGGGGTGTTGCAGATCCTGACTAGGGAGAAGTCGAGAATGCTGGTGTATGCAGGCACGGCAGAGTGGTTCTATCAACCAGCAATGGATCTGGCAGAGAGCGCAAGAGCAATTGGGGTCGACGTGACTGTGGGTGAAGAAGAGGGTGGGTTCCACGTGGAAGGTTGTCTGGCGCCCAGAGAGTGGACGGGAGCGTCGGACCGCTTGGTCAGTACCATGGAGAAGTGGATGAAAGACGGGGAGTCAAGTCGAAATTGAGGTAGATCTTTGTCTGGTGATTATGTCTGTATCTCTATCATCATCCGTTAATGCTGTGGAGATGTCATCTTTTGCCTCATGCCTCGTCTCAAACAGAACCTGCTCTTAACCTTGCGCGAAAGGTATGAATACATGGAAGAAATAGTATCCCAACAAGGCGATACCTCGTCCGACAACCAAAGCCTGAATTCCGGGAGCCAACTATGCTCCCTCTACGCAGTCTCTCTCCCTCACCGCACTTAGTATCCCCCTCTTCCTCTAGGCGTGAATCCCCCTCGGCCACCTCGTGGCGCTCCCCGTCCACCGCTGCTGAATCCTCTCGAACCGCCTCGGCCACCTCGGTCACCGCCACCGAAACCGCCTCGTCCTCTTGGTGCACCTCGTCCTCGAGTCATGGGCGCGCCTCGACCTCTAACTCCACCTCGACCACCACCTCGAGCACCGCCACGTTCTGCAAATAGATGTATCAGTGGGGTGGACACAATTGGTTATGACAGGCAACTCACTCTCGACTGTTGATGTGACGGAACAGATTGAGGAAAGGGACAATTGTGGGAAGACCAAGAAGTCAGCTGGTGTCGGCAATGAATCAGTCATGCCAACGTACCCTTGGCTCCGGCGATCTTTGGCTTCGGCAAGAACCTCTCTATAGGTAACAGCTTGTCTCCGCCAATGTACACCTTGTCCTCCTTTTTGAAACTGCTAGCCTGCATCCCCTGGTCCATTTTGACCGTAAAGTACACCTCGTTTATGGGACCGAGGATCTCATCAACTTTGCCTATTTGCGTCTTGTTCTCGAGGTAAATTGGGGCGTTGAAGTATGGGATCTTGGTTGGCGCCGACAATTGACACAACATTTCCGATTCGACAGGGTGTAGGAATGCTCCGATCTCTGCAAAACGGACTTTCAGCTTGCATTCTTCCTGAAGGTATCATCTGACAGCTCTTTGACCCACCTTGAACCTCTGCTGGGGGTCCGAAGTCCCTCTGCTGGTAACCGCCTCGTCCACCACCTCGACCACCACCGCCGAATCCACCTCTGCTTCCACCTCGAACTCCGGCCGCGCCGCCTCGCGAAAATCCTCTGCCGCTCATTTCGCTTCTGATCTCGACGTTCTAGATCGTCGTGTGTCGGTGTATGGTCGTCTATCGCTTTCTCGACCACTTGTATACAGACTGACTTGGCTGCTCGACTTTAGCTCTAGCTGTGACCGCACGCTATGCTGGAAGTGCATTCGACATTTTTGGTGGAGGTCCCCGGAACAGCATTTTTTCAAATTTGGTTCCGCTGAAACAGCAGCAACCACCGTCGGCAATTTGCGGCGTTACGACTGGCTGTATTAGGGCCAGAGCATGCATCATGATCTGCTGGGGTGGTCTCTTTGCATAACTCAGACTCCAGGGTATCATCGATAGCCCCTTCAGTGATAGTATTCATCTGGCAGCCTGATTCCATCATCTATCCCGGCATTCTATGATACCATCGTCAATGGTGTTGTCACGGTAACGTCTGAAGAGAGCTGACAACCGGAAAAACGGCACTCACCATGCTCCTCCCGCCATCCACGCTGATGACTGCGTTGGTCATGTACCTCCCCGCCTGACTAGACAACATCAAGACAGGACCCAGAATTTCCTCTTTGGTGCCGGCACGACCCAATGGTGTACGCATGACGACCTTCTTTACCGCTGGAAGGAGTTCCTGGTGGCCAGCGTCGTTGATGCGAGCTGTGATGTCCGTAGGAAATGTTCCTGGGAGTATAGCATTCACGCGGATCTTCAACCTGATCCCGGACATCAGCGACTATCGTTGGAACCTCCACAGTCGCCTTACGGGGATAGTCGTCCCGCGAGCATAGTCGTCAAGTGTACAGCTGCCAGAGTCAGCTCGTGGCCTATCTGAGCCTGCCAGTACGACTCACCTGCGGCCTGAGTGATCATATCGATCAACAATTCTACTCGGGGAGTTGACCACTGAATGGGTTGTTACCCACCTTCGAGACGCCATATGTCAAGGTCGAGACGGGCCTGGCAGATCAGCTTATGCTCAGGTTATACTTGAGTGAAGGCGATTCACCTTTGATTCGCTATTGCTGCTATCGATGCAATGACGACAACGCTCGGATCGTCGCTCTTACGGAGCAGCGGGACCAGACCCGCAGTCATGAAGTACGGTCCTGTGGCGTAAGTAGGTCCTACAATATTGCCGGCTGGGCTTACCATTGACATTGACTACAAATGTGGCGATCAGCAGAAGGGTTTAGAAGCTAGACATGTACTCTGTAGACATACCCTGGTTTGTTGTGTTCCAGTCCTCGCTACAGAGATGAGCGATATCACTGGCTAGATGGCACACGCCGTGCTCACTCTTCGACGCCCTCCCAGACCAGTTTCTCCACTTGATCAGCTGCGTCAGCGTTAGCGCGGCAATCTTCAGCGTGGACATGCAACCCCCCATCCCTGTGATCGGTGATCTGCGTTCGCCATGGCTTCTGTATCGCTGCGTTGTTTATCAATACATCGACCTGGGCGTTGTCAGATCCCGCGACACTACCGGACGCGTGTGAAAGGTCACCTTTGTCTCGGTGGAGCTCAAGCAGGTGACGGTGGAATGTACTCCGTCTTTCGTGCTAACGTCCCCCTGGATACTGGCGTGACCGGTATCAGCGATCCCCTTTTGCCGTAGTGCTCCTTTTTGACTTTATAACTGTACTCACGCGTGGATAGATCCCCCTCCCGAGCCATACTGCTGTGTGACTTCATTCACCGTTCTGTCCAACACCTCTTCCCGCCTGCCGATGATGTAGACTTTTGCCCCATTCTCGACAAACCCTTCCGCTAGCATTCGTCCTATCCCCGTACCCCCACCAGTGATCACCACGACCTGTTCGGAAGCAGGTCAGTCATGAAGAACATGATCAGTGGATTCGGTAAAGGAGGACGTCGATTACCTTGCCTGAGACTGAGAATAGCTCTGAGGCGCGGCAGCTCATGGCGACCTGGCAGTCCTATTCGACGTCAGTCTTGAGTTGAGTGATCGGCGTATATCTTTAGTTGCAGATCCTATCGTGCTGGAAGGTGCATCAAGTTGGAGTGTAATGTCACGTTGCAGCGGTTGGGATGTGGAGTGGCTCAGTGAATGCTGGACTGTGACCTTTTCATGCTGTGGCCTAGATTGTCTGCAAATTGTCTGGGACGCTGTCGCTGACCGGTTGGCCGGACGCTGCCGGACGCAGCGTCGCAGTCGACGGCGACGTCGTGTCAACAAAGCGGAGATCTTTTCGACTCCGCCCATTGAATCTGAAACATGATGCATGAGCAGCTGCAGGCAGCAGAGAACTAGCTAGCCGTGAGCTATAGCGCGACATGACATCGCTGCATATAAGTGGACACTTGCTGGATCGCGCGGACTCACTGTGAACGTCCAAGATTACCTCGGTCGGAGCATGGATCAATAGTATGTCGGATTACAAAAGCGCCAAAGAGGCCTTCCACTCGGACAACCTCGGTGCCTCATTATGGAGCATCAACGCCGTCAGTCTGGCTGCTTGGGTGAGTGCGTCCATGGAGGCAGTAGCTATCAAAATCACTTCAAGCTGAACGCTCATATAGACCTCCTATGCCCTCTACGCTGTCATTGCTAGGAGGCGCCCTGTTTCGGTGGTGCTGGACTACGCAACGACATGCCTGCCATTACTCCTGGCAGTGACGTCTTTCGCCCAGCGGCCATACCTCCTGAATGGTCTGATCGCCACATTGGCATGTATTGCCCATCTTTATTGGCCAACTACCACCGGTATCAGGGATCCTGTAGGTACATCGACATCGAAACAACGCAAATCAAAGGGCAAATGGCTAGATGAGAGTGATTCCGATGAAGAGCCTGCTGTGCCCGTAGCTCCGTTCACATTGGCCCCAACCTCTTCTGCCACGAGTACAGCAATAGCATATCCATCCTCAACGGCTCTCGAATCTAATATATCCTCACCTCGGCTCAGCGTCGAATCGTCGACATCGTCTCCAACGACGTTATCCCCCATAGCGCCAGATGGCCCATCTCAACGAACTTGGAAGCGACGGCACTCCCCAACACCATCTACGCATACACATACCGCGATCAATATTCTCGCCACGCCAGAGGCGGCAAAGTTCCCTCCTGACACCCCCAGCCCCCGATCATACCCCTCGAGAAAGGACAAATCCGAGGTCAAGGAGTCCGTTGCCATTACTGCGAACGATGGCATGCCCAAATCACCCTTCCTCTCGGTCTATAGGGCACACATGATGGTAATGACGATACACTGCATCTTGGCGGTGGACTTTCCTATATTTCCCCGATGGCAGGGCAAATGCGAGGATTTCGGGACGAGCCTGGTGAGTGGATCATTTCAGTCGACACAGCACGGGAAGCTAAATCCGAACCTAGATGGACGTTGGAGTTGGGTCGTTCGTGTTTTCGCTCGGCATCGTTTCGGTGCGACAGCTCGCTACCAAAGGACAAACAGGTCAAAGCGGGCCTGCATGGCTGTGGTCCTGTGTCAAGGCTTTGCGAAAGTCGTCTGCCGTTCTAGCACTGGGCGTGGTCAGGGTGCTGATGGTCAAGGGTGCCGAATATCCGGTATGTCCTTTCCCCGCACTGAAACTCAGTATCTGACAAATCGCTGTAGGAACACGTCACTGAATACGGTGTTCATTGGAACTTCTTCTTCACATTGGGGCTATTACCCGTCCTCGGCAGGCTCCTCGCACCTATAAAGCGGATCGGTATATCGTGGTCGGCGCAAGCTATTCTCGTGATGGCGACACACCAACTCGCTCTTAGTGGTGGACTCCAAACTTGGGTCCTGTCGCCCGTTCGAGAAGGACTGGTCGGAATGAACAAAGAGGGTTTGGTCAGTTTACCCGGTTATGCAGCGATATACCTCTTGGGGTTGAGTACTGGCCAGCACGTGCTGCGATCCTCGGTGGACCCGCATTCGGCAACCAAGACCGACGCGAGGGTAGGAGAGAATGCCCAAGAGCATGCTGTCAGCAGAGCGGAGAAGAGAAGGACCGAGTTGGCAATGGAGCTATTTGGGTATAGTGTAGGATGGTGGACGTTGGTCATTGGCTGGACGGCGTTCGGGGGCAAAGTGTCAAGAAGAATGGTACGTTTATCACCATCCTTACATTGCTATCCCCTCATGCCGAAACGAGACACAGCGCTGAATCAATTCCAGGCGAATCCACCATATGTCCTCTGGACCGCGGCGTACAATTCGACCTTCCTCCTAGGGTACCTGGTCATCGAGATGCTCTTCTTTCCAACCACCACCGCAACAACAACACCAAGGAGTCCCGCCGTACCTAGGCTGCTGGACGCCATCAACAGGAACGGACTGGTCGTCTTCCTTGTCGCGAACCTCCTCACAGGCCTGGTCAACGTTTCCATGGAGACGATGTACCTTGGGGATAGGGCAGCATTAGTCGTGTTGCTGGGGTACAGTGGGGCTGTATGCGCTATAGCATGGTTCACTCGGGGAAGGCGGCTCAAACTGTGATCGTGTCGGAGATCGCCAAACACGGTGATACGTTTGGTCCGCTATGACGGAACGGATCACGGACTGGCCAGGAAAGCTCCACCTTGCTGTCAGCGTTACAAGGAGCCTACAAACCAAGTCCATCAGTCGACGCTCGAGCCGAGAGAAGGCCCTCCCCAGTATGTTGGGGACATCTCCCACAACGCCGCCACGTGCCTCCAGTAGGATCTGCAAGACGATGACATAGTCTATACGATCTACCAATCTATACCTCTAGATTTTGTAACCACTGTGACTGTTGAGGTAGGAACATGTATTCCTAGCTTTATGTTGCCTCACTGCTGCTCTTTGAGCTCCCGGATGTGCGGGTTGACCATGCCCCTTGACTCGAGATCTTCCAGCGAGATATATCTCGCTCCTTGTATCTTCTTCAGGCAGTTCTAGCCGAGGAACAGTCAGCATCGACTCCTGGTCACGCACAGTCAAGATGGTTTGAAGGAATAAACGAAGACTCACATCGTAGCCACAAGCACAGTCGAAGCCCTGGGCCATGTCCCATTCGGTACTGGGGTAGAAGAAGGTGATTGCCTCGCCGGCTTTCAGACCCGCTGGAGTGGTGCGGACACACCACTGTTCTGGCAATTTGGAAGACAGGTCCACGTAGGCGGTAGGCGAGCAAGAGTGGTTCACTAAAGTGGACGTTGTGATCAGCGAGCCGTACATTGCAAGGAGGACATTTGAGACAAGTCCAGTTCCATCCTGCGAGCCCAAGGGAAACATCTTGTCTCGAGGGCTTAGTATAGCGATCGAGTTGTACTTACTGAATAGCAGGTCCGAGTTCAGCTCGAAATGGTCTCGAGGACCGGTACCGAATTGCACGGAAGAGTATGCCTTCTCAGGCGCCAATGAAGCATTCGCGATGTTCGTGATGACGCTGTCAGGCTCGATATCCTACTCCAAGCATTAGCTGAAGCCTTGAGCATGAGAACGAGCGAGTGACTGGTCATACTCACCTTTACAGCGACCAAACGACTCGAGTAGGTCTCCTCGTCCGAGCTATCACTGGAGGTACTGGAGCTGAACTCGACTCTGAACAGATCCGAGTGCGTAGGAGCGTATGTCTTTCCGCCGTTGGTATTCGCAGAGGTGGGCTTTGTCCATGACTGGGGAGGATCCAGCGGGAGGAGGGGCTTGGCGGAGGGCATGGCGAGAGTCGTACCGGCAGAGGTGAGCGAGAGGGGTCTTTCGACAAGATTGATGGTGTATCTGGATACTAAACAGATTGAGCACAAGGTACACACTGTACAAAGGAGATGAATGGAGGGATGCATCTCTCTACGCTCTCGGTGACTCGCTCGACTCGCCAGCTGCAGGATCGTTCCGGTTAGGTTCGCAATTGCCGGCGGAGAAACGTGGGGGGCAATGATTATGTAAGCAACCATTCCGATATAGGACATGTCCGCTGGAATCGCCATCTCGGCCCGGACTGATCGATTCGACCGTGAGTGACGTAATGATCCCATTCCAGCGTGCGGCCTTTTTTCGGAACCGTCAAACGGACCGATGGAACGGTGGTCGACGGGTCGAGTCGAGATCGCGAACCCATGCGGGCGGGTGACTCACATACAGTGATAGTGATGAGAATGGTGAAAGCTGTTTGGTCTTGGCTTGAAACCAGCTCACGACTATAACGACTGAGAAGTCAGGTGGTCAGCTCAGCACTGACAGCAGGGGCACGAAGAGGCCGCCAGCTTGATCGACATCCACGGTGTCATCGACGATAGACACGGCCGGACACTCATCGACCGTTCACTCTCGACGACGTTTGTGACGCGTGACGACAGGCTGCCAATCCAAAAGGGGTCTCCGACTCTCCATCAGCGCTCAGCGCTCAGCGTTCACCTAGAAAGAGCTTCGAGCTGCGCATCAAAGGCAGCCTTTCTTGCCCCAACTCAAAAAGTTGCTTTATCACACGAAAGGCAAAGGGATCGGCGTCATCCCCCTTGATCTTCTAGGCTCTAGATTTCTGGAAACATTTCTCACGAAGGCTGGGCCACAGTCAGATCAGGCAGGGCTCGACAAGTCTGCTTCAATCAAATCCTTATCATTCTTCAGTCACTTTCTTGAAGAGAAAGGTGCATCATGCAGCCTATCCCCTCACCTCTGCCCCGATCATCATCGCCCATACCTCCACCCATCTTCGATTCAGCCAAGATCCACCCTCACCACCGCCATGTGCGGTCTCCATCGCCCACGCCGGTGTTTGAGAAGTCAGATCGACGCTCCAGTCAGACTCGGAGCAATGACATCCCCTGGAAACAACTCATACCCCTCATGCTGTTCCGTATCGCCGACGCAGCGAGTTATGTCGTCATCTTCCCCTTCATTGTCGACATGATTACCTCGTTCAATGTCGCCCAGGATCGTATAGGCCTGTATGCCGGTCTGGGCGAGGGAACGTTGATGCTGGTGGAGGCGGTGGTGGCTCCGGTATGGGCAAAGCTGGCGGACAAGTATGGCAGGAGACCGTGTATGCTGGGCGGGTTTGGCATCCTGCTTGCATCGAATGCGATGGTCGGGTTCTGCAGTCAGGTTTGGCAGGTCATCTTCTGGAGAGCGGTCTGTGAGTTTCATGGTGAAGAGGCACACTTCACAACTTCCACTGACGAGCTGATAGTTGGCATCAATCCTATCGGAGTCGTTGGCAAGATCTTCGCGTCTGAGATATGTCACCCAGGCAATCGAGCCAAAGTCTTTTCGATATTCTCCCCCGGATTCTCCATGGGCGCAATGGTCGGCACATTCCTCGGTGGAGAGCTCGCACATCCATATGGTCGAATGCCTTGGTGGCTCGGTGGGACTACCGAGTTGTGGAAGCGTTGGCCATACGGTCTTCCCTGTGTGGTCACCGCTGGCATGTGAGTATCATCAGAATGAAGTTCGCGGTGAAGCTCATTTGGCGGTACTTCAGAGGCGGCCTGGCTGTTTTCATTGGATATTTCACTCTCGAGGAGACTCTTCCTCCTCATGACGAAAAGCACGACACTCATAGCACGCAGAAGAAGTCCGACATCGCATCTTATAGAGCGGCTCTGAAAGTACCTCATTTCGTTGTCATTACCGTGGTCTTCTGCTGTGAGTAGAGCTATGTGCTCTGGAGTTGAAGAAGCTGATGAACGATGACAGGTTTTCAGCTGGGTAAGCTGGGGTCATTTTTACCTCTCTGAGGATGCAGCTGCTGACCCCTACTCAGCTACAATGTCCTGGGACGGCGTGTTCTCCAACTATACCTATACCGACGTGTCGAAAGGAGGACTGGGACTGCCAGTGGGTAGCGTGTGAAAGTGTAGCAGTGGACCTGCTGACCTCGCGGTCCAGGTCGACGCGATTGGGCTGATCATGTCGTGCACATCGATATTGTACATCGCCACAACACCCTTCATCCTTCCCCGCTTCCAAGCCAGACTTGGCTCTGTCAAGACTTTAGCCTGGGTCACACTCACCTGGCCCATGTTGGCTCTCCTTATACCCCTCGCGCAGAAGTTTGCAGTCAGCAGTCGCCCGATGATGTGGCTGGTCTTGCTCTTGCAGCAGACGACCAAGAACTTTGGCAATTTCGCTTGGCCGTGAGTCGACTGAGTATCCCAGCTACACCGCCAAGGAGTCAAGCTGACTGGACATGTGATCTGTAGTCTGTGTGACATGCTCACTGTTGGAGTCTTCGACGAACAACCGCATCTACTAGCTGTAGGCAGTGCCATCTCCCTCATCGCCGGCGTGAGTCCACAAGCGTAATGACCTGTCATCTGAGCACTGACGAGCCTGTTTAGGCCTTTGGACGCGCGATAGGACCTGCTGGCCTCGGATGGATATACTCCATATCTACACAGTATCAAGCTGGGACATGGGGTCGACAAATCCCTTGGTTGACTTTCTTGGTTATATCCATGATTCCTGTCATCCTCGTCCGGTTGCTCACAGAGGAGAAGGACGTCTCGAGGGGAACTTACGAAGCTGTGCCCTTGGTAGAGGCTGGGAGAGGGAGCCTGGCGGATGAAGATGACGAAGAGCGGTTATATGAGACTGGCACCGTCCGGGCCACAGGGAGGGAGGTCTGAGGATCCGACGACTCCCCCGCTCAATCCGGTCAACTGGGACCCTGGGTGCGTCATGTCGGAATCACGGTGTATTTGCCTGCGGTGTTTACTTTATACTGGACTATTGTAGCATAGTAATTTGGAATGAAGGGACGAAACGAATGCAAAGCTATGACCAACGGGCTGCGAACAGGGTAGGATCGAGACGGGGCGTCTGCAAGTTGGATCCTGGTCCCTGGAGGAGGATCGCGAGTCGCGACGCGTCGCGTGTCGCGAAAGTTGACGAAAGGTAATTTTGCTGCAACCTGTCTCTTCGTTCCTCTACATCCACACCAAATCAGTGGCATCGGCAACAGACATCTGTATCTACATCTCATAGCCCAGGGATCTCTAATCATCGGGAGTCGAACGGCCATCATGGAATACATATCAATATTACCCGACAGTGAGTTGCCTGAACACGGAGCGCGGTGTTGAGCGATACTGATTCGTGCTAGACATCGCTTTGGATGCAGAGCATCGGTATATGCGCTTACCCCATCCTCGGACAGGTCAGCACTGTGTAGAAAGAAGGTGTTGTCCAGAGCTGATGAGGTTGTGGATTAGGGCTGGCGCAGCTATACCTCCCGACGCAACAGGATGGTCAAGAGGCTATACTGGAAGTCGTCAGATTGCAGGGTAGCAAGCGCCGGACGTGGTTCATCGGTGATAATACGATAGACTGTAGGTGACAACAAAACTGAACAAAACTGCCTCTCGCTCTCCGTCGTAATCGTCTCTGTGAGCTGGTTAGAGTTGACACTAAGCCTTTCGCAGCCGGAACGATGTTAATCCACCATCCCGTCGACCCGCTGTTCCTGGTCATTCCGCTGGTCATGTCATTATTGTCCGTGAGTCAGGATGCCTCGAAGCTTCTTATCTGGATTGTAACGATATGGTGGTATATACTGATGGTCTCATCAGACAAGCTCATCTTCTACCCCATTCCAACCACTATCCGCACTGATCTCCACGATATCCTCATCACCGGCATTCGCCCTCTCCGAGCCTTTCACCAAGCCCGGCCCGAAAGACAGCGCGGGAACTTACAACGATGATGTGTCTAGATTGCTGGGCACGCGATCCGTCAAGAGGGTCTTCAAGCTATGTTGCGAGAGGAAATGTGAGCGAATCTTCAAGCGTAGACGAAGAGTTGCCTTGCTAAATCTAGTCTTAGTCATACCCGCTGGTCCGCCAACGCCTCCTGCCGAATCGATCTCAGCGGCAGTGAAGTCAAGAGGCACTTCGTACTATCGCCCCTCGATGGAGATGATCCTGAAATTGCTCAAAATCAAGATCGACTACTTCGCCAGTGAAGACCAATGGAACTGCTTTGATCACCTCGTGAGAAGTTTGGGCAGAGACGGATTATTGGGTAAAGACACCAATCAAGAGCTCGTACGGAGTGAGTACAACTCTTCAACATACTCAGACGAAGTTGCTGATTATCTGCTCTCAGCTGCACGGATCAAAGCGACTGTCGAGCATTATAGCCAGTATCTCCCACCTTCCGTCACCAAGACGCTCAACGATTCATACGAGTAAGTCGCCGTGGCAATATTAAGTCAAGCGCACAGTCCTGATACGGTCTAGCTTTGCCGCATTGAATACTCATCTGGCCAACATGACTGCAGCAACACTGGCAGCATCTATGCCGCCCTCGAATTCCAACAAAGACAAAGCCGCTGCAGCGGCGGCTAAGCGAAAGGCAACTACGGGCTCCCGGGGTGTCGAAGCGTTGAAGAAGGTCAACACGAGCTCAATGGCCAAGATGACGAGCTTCTTCAAGCCAAAGGGGAAGTAGGATCAGTAATTCGGATGCATCTGTTGTACAAGAGTAGATATTGGACAGTGATATATATCGTACATGGGCGGACGTAGATGTCGAATGATACGGGTTGTTGAGAGCTACATTTCACTCCGGAATCTTCATGTGGCGGGCTCTCTGGCAGGTGCATCTCGTGCTGCTCGTCGTTGCAGCAGACTCATCGGGTTCCTAGCCAGGCTGAGTCCGCTCAATCCTGTGTACCAGAATGATCAGCTATGACGACAGACAGTAGCCCAGGACACTCACGACTTCCGGCGGTCCTGCTGATCGACCCAAAAGACCTGGAGTGAGATGACGAGGAAGTCGTGTTGGCCGAGGTCACAGTGCCGACCCTGATTCCGCCCGCCATGTCGATATGTGAAGTGACTCGCCCGTTCGTCGGCGAATAAGCTGGGTTCACAGCATTCCCCGTGAGATCGGGGAATACTGTTGTCGGTAGACCCATGGGACGACCGACCCTTCCGCCACAAGTACCGCCCCAAGCGGTGGCTCTGGATCTTGGTGCTCCGCCAACTGTCACCAGACTGGTGGTACTGCTCCGCCTGGAGGACATGGACGTGGAAGTCAAGTGGCCCCCTGGGGCGGAGAGCGATGGTAGAGGCTGATGAGTCGGCTGGGAAGACTGAGATCGCTGATTGGCCAAGTTGGAGGAGACTCGATGAGAGCTTATACTCTCCCGAATGCTGTATCGCCGAGAGTCATCATCTGAGCCCTCGTCTTCGCCGTCCTCGTGGTCAGGCAGGGCGACGGCGTGGATCTCTGGCGAAACGGTGTAATGCGCTGCAATCATCTCCGGCGTGGCATACGCCGAGAATGGCATGGTTGAGGATGAGACGGACGTTGTGCTCAGCGGCGGGTCGGCGGGAGTCGGAGAGGTGGCTCCAGAAGTGCTGGCGCCCTCTTCACCGGTACTGCTAGCAGGGGTCGGAGTTGGCATCGTCCTATCGCCCCCGTTGGGCGCTCGGACCATCATCACCTCTGTAGGGGGTCAGCTGGTGGTTCGAGACTGGTTGGCCGGGGCGTGGACTCACGAGTTCGGAGTGTGTTCACAATAGCTCTCAGACTTCCCACCTCATCCATCACCCGAAGACTCTCTGTCATTGTGCGACTGAGTGTTGTGTCAGCTTGCACGTTAAGATCCGTACTGTGATCAACTAACATTTCGTTCCTGCGCTCCATGTCGTCCATGCCTCCGGCCAAGTGCATGACGATACCCCTGAGCGCCCTTAGCGATGTCTGATCCACACCGCGGGACAGGCGTGTGAAGACATAATCTGCGAATGACTGATGGGGTACCAAGCCGAATGACGGAGGCTGCCTAGTCGTCGGTGTCGTATTGACAGGCGCTGCGGCGGGTGCTCCCCCGTTCCCAGCTTCAGACGCGTTATCGTCATCCTCTCCCTCTTCCTCGGACTCGCGCTCGTCGTCGTAAAGTGCTGCAAGGATGGCGTCGTCCAAATGACCAAGAACACCAAGATGGGCCGTTGGATTCGTGGTCGAGCTCGCAGCTACTGGTCGCGGTCGAGCATCGAATAGGAATTCTGGTTCAGTACGATCGACTGGCGGAATAGTGTTCAAGTCCTCCACTCTGTTTGGCGATTCGAACCTGTGTCCTGCGATTCCTCTCGGGGCAATGTCGTCGCCGCGGAGGTAGGCCTGAACGTCTCTTGTCATAGTGTCACCGCACACCTCGACCAACCGATCGGTGAGGACCTTCACATGTCGGACCAAAGCCTTGTTACGCTCTTCGAGCTTTTTGACCCGAGAGGAGAGTGCCTTGTTCCAATCCGAGGCCCGCTTGACGCGGTCTTCTAGAGCTTCAAAGCGAGCGTCGTTGTTGCTGAAGAAGGTGGACAAAGCTTCGAAGGGACATTGCGATAGGTGAGCCGAGAGTTGAGATCGGGTGGTGATGACATTACAGCCTCTCTCGCTGTGAGAGCACGGGACGCGGACTTTATGACAGACCCATCTGTGCAAACTCCCATCGATCTCTACCGGAAAAGCGCGTCAGTCGGTCCGATATCCGTTACCGCACGACGCCTATCATCTTACGTGGAAGTCCGCAGAGGGTACAGATGGGCTTTGGTTCGTCGTACCCGGTAGTATTGTGTCCCTACCCCTCTTGTCAGCGAGTTGCATGACCACGGGCGTGTTCTCCACGTCCGGTAAAGCAGTCAGACTCACGTTGCGGCCCACCAAAGTCAATATGACCTTGCACTTGTGACACTCCATCTTCCTACGGAAACACGCATAAGCCCGATGATGGGACAGCTTTGACCTGGACATCTGTCCCATTAGTCAGCGTGGTCACCATTTTAGGCTTAGCAGGGCTTAGCTGTAACGCACCGTGATACCACAGTCTCCGTCGGGACATGTGACGATCGCCTTTGAACACGTCCTGAGGTGGTTCAACAGGAGCCCTCGCTCCATCTCCTCTCCACAGCCTTCCTCGCAACATCTGACCTTGAGCTCGTCCAGCATCTGGCACAGGGGTCAGTCCTACATTGTGTGCAGCGCGTTGGGCAGATCCTCTGTCCACTGCTTACTCACCACCTGGACGAGCTGCTCGGTATCCTTAAGACTCGAGTAAGTCAACGCAGAGCGGTCTATTGGGCATTGCGGGTTGATCGAGATGGCCTTCTCGATACACTCTCTGCAGAAAGTATGTTTGCACGACGTTGTCGTCACGGGTTCCACCAGCGCCGACTGGCATATCGCACAGGTCTAAATAGCGGCTATCAGCAGTGCTCGAGGGTGATTGTATTGGCTGACTCACCAGGTTCGCGTCCACGTCCTCGACGTAGTCGTAGTACACCTCGGCGCAGTGCGTCATCCTGGATGGGCTAGACAGCGATTGTAGGCGCAATGGGTGATATCAACTTGGTCAGAGGTGGTGATAAGCTGGGTACGTGCACGTCTGCTCGTCCCGTCTGATCCTTCGCCCCCGGTACTCCACTTCGTGTTGGACGCGACCGGATCGCGAAGCCTGACTGAATCACTCCCGGTTCCCCTTCAGCCGTCAATCAAAGGATGCAGCCCATGCTACTCCACGTTGGCGATTCTCCCACGGACCTGAGGCCTGAGCATCTGACTCGCTCGTTCCTGAGTCGGTCCAGACCACACAGAGAGGAGAGGAGAGGAGAGTTGCGAAGACTTCCGAGAACACTGTGTGGCTGGTTCGAGCACAGAAGCTGGACGGGATGATTCTTCTCCGAGTGTACAGTGCACTCTCTGGGTGAGACTGCCTTCCATCACGACCTATCGCGGCGAAACTGAAGCCGAACTCATGCGCGGTGTCTTCGTCCCTCGGGGTCCAACAAAGACCAACAGCAGGCTCATGACCATCCCCACCGAGCTGGCTACCAGTGTATGGGTCGAGCTCGATGATGTCGCTGCCCATGTCGACGCTGCATTTCGAAACAGGCGGGCACGCACGATCTCAAACGGCCCTTTATTGCCACTTTGGGCAACTTTGATTGGCTGGAGCATGGATAGCTAGGTCCAGTTGCTCGCCCAGTGCTGAGCTTTGCTAAAGCGGTCCTATTGGATTATAAACCTCCCCGTCCAGCGGGTCGGTCTGCATGTATTATACTATAAGATGATGTGACAAAATGTCCAAATAGCTCGGATCTGGGATATGAGCTCACTCCAGAATCTCCCATTCTGGCTGGATCTCACTCTCCAAAACCCAGACTTCCTCGTACTCATCCTCGTCCTCGTCCCAGTCGTCACCTTCCTCGAACGATCGCCCTGCAAGTTCATCCTCGTCCTCGTCACAATCCTCCTCGTCCTCGCCGGCGGCTTCGGTGGAAGTGGGCTGTGGCGCTTCGGAGGAGGTGGAAGTTGCTTCGGTGGAAGTTGGCTCGGCGGTCGAGCTCGTCACTTCAGCGGACGAGGTGGCAGCGGGGAACTCGGAAGTTGACGAGGGGAGATCGGTAGAGGTCGAGGTAGCGCTGGGGATGGCGCTAGATTCGGTCGAAGAAGGGGTAGGGATTGCGATACCGTTGTCGCCTATGATACTGCTCGTCGCCTCGACAGAGGTGCTCTCCGCAGAGGGACTAGCCTCTGAAGAGACGGCGGTCGGTGCGGGAGCTGCGGTCGAAGTTGCCGCTGACGCAGAGGTAGCGGAGGCCGCTGCGCTCTCGGACAGAGTCATTGTGACATTGACAGTCTGGAAGGCGGTGGTGTATTCGGTGTACACACCGTCCTCGTTCTCGGCAACACTTGGGACGGGAGTGATGGAGGCGGAGGGCACCAAGGAGACAGTCGACGAGGCGACGTCGGAGGTCGACGTGGCTTCGGAGGTAGTAGACGTGGCCTCGGCGGTGGAAGTAGAAGAGGAGACAACTTCGGTCGAGGAGGGGGATTCGACCTGAGTCTCACTTGGGGAGGGCGCTTCCGATGTAGGAGCAGGAGATTCGGCGGCGCTGGAGGTAGCTTCGGCGGTAGATGATGCACTGGCGGCACTCTCTGAAGCGCTGATCACCTCGGTAGGCGAAGGAGCGGATTCAGAAGAGCTTGCGCTCGTTGATACCGGGATCTCAGACGCCGAAACTTGAGGCATCGTCGCAGAGACCGATTCCGTAGGGGAGGAGATGGCATCGGTGGCTGTGACGACAATGGGGCTCTGGGTGGCACTTGGCGCCGTACCACTGACGCCAGTCTCGATGGGGCTTGTCGAGTTGGTGTCAATGGGCAAGGTGGCGTTCACTCCGGTATCAATTGGACTTGTCGAATTGGTGTCAATGGGCAAAGTGGTGTTCAACCCAGTGTCAATTGGACTCGTCGAGTTGGTGTCAATTGGCATTGTACCGTTGATTCCGGGGACGGCCACTGTGGAATTTGGCGAGGTGGTGGGTTGCTCGTATGGGCTTTCACCTCCTACTGGCCTTGTGATGTGTGGTCCATCGTGGTCCGTTGGAGGGTTGGACACAGTGGGAGAGGCATTCGTGTCGGAGGTAGCGGTTGCACCAGGGATGTCTGTAGGACTAGCCTGGCCATCTCCATTGTCCTGCTCGGAACCTTCATCGCCGGACTGACCCTCCTCGGAGGGAGAGTCAGATGACTCTGGGATAGAAGCAGAGGAAGTAGGGAATGGATAGTCTGAAGACTCGGCGCTCGAAGCTGGGACACTGTCACTCTCGCCCTCAGTGGACGTTGGCGAGGGAGCAGCGGTGGCGACTGGCCATGAGCCTGGCGGCGGTCGGACAGAGGTTGCAGGCTGCAAGTATGGGTTTTCCGCGGATGGGATCGCTGGAGCCTCACCACTTGATTCCGAGTCGCCATCGTCGTTGCTCCCGCTGGACGAGTCGGTCGTTCCTGGTGAAGATGGCGTAGTGGCAGTTGGAGCGCCGTTGAAGTCCGGCATCGTGGTCACTGGACCGGCGTAGCTAGGGGGAGCTTGACTTGAAACGGCGGTAGGCTCGGCCTGTTCAATACTCGAAATGGCGGCACTTGGCTGTTGACCTGATGATCCACCGTAATTTCCGCTCGAGCCGTAATCGCCCGAACCGGTATGATCGCCTCCGTGGCCATAACTGCTATCCGAGCCGGACGAGGGAGTCGAGCTGGATCCATTGGAGCCATAGTTGTGGCCGCTGTTTCCAGTGTAGCTGCCATCTGATCCACTCGATTCCGATCCTGATGATCCACTGCCGGAGCTCTCGCTTCCAGATGACTGCTCTGATCCACTTGATCCAGATCCAGATCCAGAGCCAGAGCCAGAGCCGTAGTCGTGACCACTGCTGCTACCTCCGTAGTTCCCATCGTTACCGTAGTCGCCACTGCCGGAGTGGTCGCCTCCATGGCCGTAGCTCGAGTCGGACGACGGAGCGGACGTGGCCGCGGGCGTGGTGTAGGTTGTACTAGGGACAAAAGTGGGAACGGCGGTAGCAGTGCCATCTGAACCGATATGAACGACGTAATCCCAGGTACCGTCGGCTTCCTGCAGAGTCGCATCAGCATTGGGCTTTTTGCTGAAAGGCGGACTCCGTGACAGAAAGTCAAGAATAGTAGACTCACCTGAGTGGGCTCTAGGATAACCTCGAGAGTCAACGTGGGTAAGAAGCCTCCAACCATCTTCTGAGCGTACTCCTGAGCTAGTCTATCCGCTTCCGCCTGAACATTGAGATGCCCAGCATGGGCATTATCACTAGTCGCGGCGGCGGATGGCGATGGCGCGGCCGTCGATTCCGGTACGTAAGGCGTGTAGCTGAATGAACCAAAGGTAGACGTTGCTGCTGCTACTACCGAGCTGACTGCTTCATCGGGTATGCCGCTGGCAGCAGCAGGAACGGTGTCAAAGCCCGAGTCGGTATTGACGGCAGGTGTCGAGCCTGTCTCTTTGGCTGGAAGGTAGTCCTCGAGCGCTTTGGTAGACGTGGCCACTGGGATCCCAGTGTAGTCTGCCCCTCCGGCCCTCTTCCTCTGAGCTACTTTAGACCCATCGCGGACGTGCTTGAAGTGGTTTTGGCCGAACCGTCTAGGACTAGGCAGGGCGAATGCCGAGTCGGCCAGGAAGGGAAGTAGGAGGATGAGAACAGCGTTTGAGAGTGAAAGCTGCATTGTCGATGAGCCGTGTGGCTATGTGGTCGAGACGGATAGGGAGAGATGTCGAGAATGGTCGTTTGGGCGTTGCCTCCAGGGCAAGACGAATACGAGTCTGGTCGGGAGAACGGTGAGAGTCGGTGCTGGAACGAGAATTGGGAGACCAGTTGTGTCGATGCTTCAAGCAACGGACACGAAAGGAGTGTGAGTACACTTCGACCTATGCGATAGTGTGAAAGCGTTTGACAGACGACGAGATGAGGTTGGAGAAAGAGATTTGAGATGAAGATGGCATTGGACAATTGCACCGTAGCTCAATGTTAATGTTCATGTTGTCGATTTTCGCGCCCTGACGCACACCCTAAGGTCTTTCAGAGTCCAGAATGACGATCACGGTTAGCTCGGTGGCCGTCGCGAGCGCAGCGGGTCGGCCAAGGAAATGGGTTGTGCCTCGACGTAGCTTGACAGAGCTCTAGGCCGTGAGATGGAGATGTGCCGTCAAGACGAGACATCCTTATGAGCGTTGCCCTGCGGGGGGTCCTGGGCTGGCCTGCCTCACGGTGATGGAAACGCCTCTTGCGCCCATGGCTCATGTCGATAAAAGTGTATTTCTTGAACGAGAGATGGCTCGACGGGTGATGTATATCACTCGCGAGGGTCGGCAAAGAAAGAACAGAGAGATGGCTGGTCAAAGTCATTTGTGCGCGGGGGAGGGAGATCGAGGAGGGTATTCTTAGGTGGGGGGTACGCTTATACAATGGCCGTGGGCCAAAGATAGAGTAACCGGAAGCAGATTGAGGCTGTAGCTGATACAAGGGTCCGCTGCCTGACTTGAATGGCGGCTGTAGATCAGCCTCACTGCCAATTTCGCTGCAACCGCTGGTCCAACTTGAACCTGGCTTAACTTCAGCTCAAGCTATAGGTCTGTAAGGTTTACCAACAACTCACAATGGCCGTCTCACTCGCATCATCCTCGCGCCTCACTCTATCCGCCTTTTCGCTCTCGCCATCACTAATCGCCGTTCGAACGAAGTTCACGGACGGAAGAGCGCGATATGTGAAACGACCACCACCAAGGCCCAAAATGCCTAGAACGACATCACCCCATTCCACCGCTGAGCCTTTACCCTCTTCTGGAGCCTCTCAACCCCAGCCACCTCACCTCGGCGAGTTTGTCCAGACTACATCCTCAGTACAGCTCTCCGATCGGCCCGAATTGAGGATCCACCACTCTCCGCCATCCACAGCACCCAATTACACTTCGGGACAGGTACCCGATCTGCTCAAGTGGCTAGGTGGGACCAGTGTCAAATTGACAGGAGAGGAGGCTCTGCCATTGCGAAAGGAGAGAAAAGGGTCGGCAGGTCATGTCGTCAAGACGTGGACAGCAGAGCAGATTGCGGAGTTCCAGAGACTGAGAGCAGAAGGTTTGACGTGTAAAGAAATTGCCAATGAGTGAGTCTCAACGTGGATCGATTCGGTATAGTAGATGTTGATCTTCACTTAGATCGGGTATGCCGGAAATACAAGCCAAGTTCATTTCCTATGTAGCACCAGAAACACCAGCGGCCAAAGCGAGGAGATTAGCAAGAGCTACAGCGAAGATGAATAACTGGGGAGAGAAGAAGCGGTTCGCGAAAGCCGTCAAGGAGAGGAGAAGAGAGTTCTGGTAATTGCGCCTGCTGGATTTCCCTATGGAGGGACATGGGCCCTCCCACACTTGACCCGCTATGGTGTCAGCATGTATCAGTACCTTGGCCGAGCATTTGTGATCATCGTATCACTTCATGCCAATTTATGCCCCGCCCGCCGTGATAACGTCCAGACAGTTTCAGGTTCAAATGTCACTGACTAAGGGCTCGCCTGGTCCTCTCTAGGCGCCATGACATGTGTCTATTGTACAACGTGAAGCCGGTACGGACCGCTACCGCAAGGTGCTTCGTCTCCTCCGCATCATGCACTATCATGGGACTATCTCTAATCCTGAGGTCGTTACTCGGCTCGCTCTCGCTGTCTCTTGGGACTCCTCAACGCTGATAGCTCGTCCGGGAGCTGTGCGCTACGAGTCCCCAGCCTATTTCGTCATCAGCGCCCCAGCCCGCCGTTGTCAATCACACGGGCGCACCCACAATCGCCCTTCTCCACCGAATCCTCCTCTCCCGCCTCGTGCGTTCATCTCGGTCTCTTCGTCGCCCACCATTTTGGCTCGACGGAAAGCTGATGCCCCAACGATTCCCCTCTCGCTGGGTTTTGCCTCTTCTTGCATGATGGCACGGAAAGCAGCGTCTCGATGGAGGTTGTACGCTACTTGAGCGTCTTGATCCGATTGAGCCGATTGTCTCGTAGCGAGGATCTGGTCGTCCAACGCCGCGACGAGGGATAAAGCGGTGGTGCACCTAAGCCGATCAGTTCAGCGGTATATCGGGAATGCCTGTCGTATTATCCTCACCAATTCTGGAGTCCTTGCTTGATAGCCCCGAGATCCTCAAGCTTGACATCCCTGCTGGACACGGAGTCCACATGCAGAACTTGCTCCTGATGATGCATCTTTCCAGCGAGCAGGTTGGCGTAGATGACATCGATGATGAGGTCCTCCAACTCGCGTATGGAGTCGACCTGAAGTGCCGAGAGTAGCGTCTCATACTTGAGTGACTGCAGGAAGTCAGTCGGAATCTCCACTTCTGTAAGGTAGACCCACGCGGTGTTGTAGAGCCAGTGACACCAGTGTTAGGTGTTTCAACTTGACGAGCTGGAAGGGTGATAAGGCGGGATACAGGTCTTTACTGGCTGTGATTGACGGTCAGCCAACTGTAGCTCTTTGTTACTGCGCGCAACTGGAGGACGCAATGACCAACCTGTATAGACCTGCAGTGTGCCATATGCAAAGAGCTCGAGGAGAGCATATGCCTTGCCTCCATCATTGTCCGCTTTGAGCTGTGACAAGTATCAGTCGCTCTATAGCAATAGTTGGGCGGGATGTAGACTGACCTGCTGGATGTTCGGTAGATCTAGTAGTTCACCAAAATTGTACACTCCAGGCTAGATGACTGGTCAGTCACTGCTACCTCCTCCCTGGAGTAGATCCATCACATACCGCTGATGTTGCGTCCGATATGACTTTGGCCGCCGAAGCGCCTTTTGTCGATCTTGCCAGGAGAAGGTATGGCTCCAATGCGGATGCTGATGACTCTGCCATTGTGCGTAGTTGGAGCTTTGGGTCTTGGATCAGTAAGTATACGTTGGACGCTCAGAAGAAGATGGTGCTGGAGGAAGGAGAGACTAGCGCAGGACGGGCCTCCACTTGGGTCGAGCGGGATCAATTCAGTTGACTCTGGAGTCTTGCTGCCATGCTGGTCTCGACGCTGATCTCAACTCTCTGATGGTGTGCTCTTGACTTCTGTTTACCCTTCCTGCAACGTCAATCCAAGTCACCGAATTCGACCCGGCTACACTCGATCAAAGCTCAATATGGTGGGAGCGTCTGTAGCACTACCGCCAGCGTCCTCGACCGAGCTCGACAACTCCCCCGCAGGCCAATACACAACGCAAGAGAAATTACTCCTCGCCCAAGCGGTCTACAAAGTCGGCGCGATTGCCTGGCCCGTCGTCTCGACATTGCTCACGGAGCATCCTCTGATCCGGGATAGAAGTAGACCCACGGAACTGTTCTCGGCGCAATCATGTGAAGCGGCTTATATCGCTTTGATGAGGAGTATAGGCCAGAACGTGTGAGTGCCGTGATCAGGCAGTTCCCTACCGCATCTCCTGCTACACCTGCATATGTGGTAGACGAAGCTTGAGTTGTGCTGATTGGTGATGTCCAGTCCCTCGCCCGATGCAATGAAGCCACAAGCGAAATCACACCTCCATCTCGCCCATACATTCTTCTTTGCCCGGTTGACAGAGTTGAAAGAGAACATCAGAGTATACGAGGAAAAGTTCACGCATTTGATGCTCGAGATCAGCGAGATAAAGGCTGGAAACCTGGACGCATCGATACAGAAAGAGCTGAGGGAGATCCTGGCCAAGCGATACGGGAAGAAATTACTGGATTCTTGGGTCCCTCCCCCAGAGCAGGTCAAAGACGCCGTCGAACGAGGTCCTCCTAGTGAAGAGGAGTTGCGAGTGGATGCAGAGCAGAAAGATGCGGTCACGACTCCAGGAGCCATGGTCGACGAAAGCACGAGCCATACACCTGTGGAAGTTGGGGAGCAGGGGGATGTCCCAACTGTGACGGAAACGACAGCCGCGGACCACTCGATCCAAGTGGATCAACTTCACCCCACGGAATCCCACCAAATCCCAGCAACACCTTCTAAGCCGTCCCCCGCCGTTTCGGAACTCTCGCCCCCACCCTCCGTCAAACCTGACAACAAGTCTACTGCACCAGCAGCCCCACCATCACCATCACCAGTAGACGAGAGCGCGCCTCGTGCTTCCAAGCGAAAGGCGCCCAACCCACCAAAAGGAGGTCCCGCGCCCAAGAAGGCCAGCAGAGGCGGACGTACAGAGTCTACAGCGACACACTCGCCCCAGCCCCAAGAGATCGACTCTGTGCTCCAGCCTGACATCGCCGAGGAGATGGAGGAAGATGGAGCTGGGGGCCGGGGTCGAAGGCAGGGAAGGCGGAGCACCGGTCGTGTGGCAACTTCCGTCCAATCAACCTCGATGGAAAGCCCTACGAAGACAGCGAAAGATTCCTCGCCGGCTGTTTCCCGACGCGCGCCTTCCGTGTCGAGCACAACGTCGGCCGCTACGCCAGCCGAGGAGAGGCGATCTGGGCGCAGGGGACGACCTTCCAGTAGCCGTACGATGCGGGACGATGTTGCCAAGAGGAACCTCACGGAGTCTGTTGCGGACGACGAAGTGAAAGAGGAGGAACAAGAGGTGGACCACGGAGCCGCAGAGGAAAAGGCGGATGAGGATGAAGTGCAGGAGAGCAAACCCTCGAGATCGACGAGAAGGGGACGAAAGACCACTGAGCCTATCACCGAGGAGGAGAAAATGGACAAGAAGGACGAAAAGGAGAAACCGACCCGAGGCAGACCCAAGCGATCTTCCATGCGAAGTGAGTATTGAGGACGGATTGGACTCCGCGTATCTTGCTCATCATGCAGCGCCCGCACTGGCCGATGACGAGGAGAGACCGGACGAAGCTGCCTCGACGTCAGGCGCGACGAATGACGCACTCCCCTCCGCCGTCGCATCCAGCATCCCAGGTCGAATGTCTCGGTTCGCACGGCCCGACACGCCAAAAGACGCCAAAGCCGCTCAGAAAATGATGTATTCGCTCCTGGAAGCCGTGACGAGTCATCGTAATGGAAGTGTATTCCAGAACCCCGTGAAAAAGGTCAGTCGCCCCGCACTCCTGTGCGTAGATCACAGCTGACCCGACAATACAGGCCGATGCGCCAGATTACTATGAGATCATCAAACGGCCCATGGACCTGAAAACGATACGCTCAAAGATCCGAGACGGCAGTATCAGCAGTATTGACGAGTTTGAGCGTGACCTCTTGCTCATGTTCGCGTGAGTGCACTACTCTATTCATATTGAAGGAATGAGGGCCGAGCTGATAGAGGGGTAGGAACGCGACAATGTATAATGGAAAAGGAAGCCAGGTTTACGAAATGGCAATGGACATGATGAGGGAGAGCGAGAACCAGATCGCCCACTTCAGGACCATGCAGAATGATCTTGGGCGGTAGGTCACCGCGGAGGAGCTTGAACGAAGGGACGCCGTTGGAGCGCGAGGTGGAACCGGAGCAGCATGGTTCTTCTTGGTGCGTTCACGAGTTGTCTGCAAGTGCTACTACCTCGTGACCAGCCCCGGCCATTCGCTGGCCGTCGTGCCAGTGTGAATAGTCGATATTTCGACAGGTATAGGTGTCAAGATCACATGATAGGACGGCGATGTCGATGTATGGATCACATCCTCCGAACAGCGGCCGCTGACACCTCCAATGTCAACGCCAACGATATGTCAAGGGGCTAACAGAGACTGACGTGCGACTGATATGCAAATCGGTTCGGACATTGCCTGCCGTGTCAGGACGAATCACCAGCTATGGTCGCCCAAGCCGCACATCCGGTCCATCATCAATGTCATTTGATACAGAATTCTACAATGGTTTCGCTCGAGTATGAATCGGTTCTACAACTTCATTGTCCCCCTCAGTCCCGCCTTCCGTCCCCACATATCTCCCATTCAAGCTTACATACCCATCCGCGACACGTCCCTCGGCCTCATCGGCCCTCGTGTACAGTGCCTCCCAAAATCGCGGCGTAGCTGATCCCCCTCGTCTCGCCCTTGCCGCTGGTTGATCGTTTCGGCTTGACCGTCTCGCCGAGATATGGCACTACGCCCGTGATAGGAGTCTTCGACGCGTGCCTCTCTGCACGTCGATGATCCGCAAGATCAAACTCATCCTCGAGCTCCAGTTCACCAAGGACAATGACATCCTCCTCGCTCTGACTGCCGTCGTCCTCGAGCTGCTCCTCGCGAAGGTTGGTATCGTCCAATGTGTTGATGTGCTCCCAGTCATCGTCATCGTCCTCCATGTCGTCTTCCGAGCCAGACCTGCCTAGAGGCGATCGTCGAGTCGCCAGCAGGCCGGGTGTAGATGGGGTATTGGTCAACGTGGGTGAAGCCCTGCCTCGATGCTCGACCCGTCCAGCAATTGTAGGCTTTGCCGCGGTTGGAGCGGCATCTGGGAGAGCTATGACTGTGGGGTTGGAGACAAAGTCGAAGCCAAGGGCTGTAGCGGTGGTAGCTGTCATACACGTGTTAGCTATCAACTCCCATGAAGAGTGCATCCAGTCACTCACCTCTCTTCTCTCGCTTACCCTTTCCCTCCTCGATCAAGCCTTCGATTCCGACCTCTACAGCGCCATTATTTGCCTCGGTCGCTTTGGCCGTCTGCTCCTTGATCTGGTCGACGACCTTGACGCCACTGAAAGGCGGCAGCGACCTCGAGTGCGTGTCGTGAAGGAGGGAGATTTCAGACCTCCAGTCGAGCTTGTCAAGGGATTGCAGCGACTTTCTCGGCACCGAGCTTCCCGGTCGCATCCTCGTTGAGGTGGATGGGCGGTTCGACGCGGGGATAGGTCTTGGGGGGATGGGCATGGTGATAGGTAGGGGTATAGGTGGATGCGGGGATGGCCAAGGTCACAAGTATTGGTACCACAAGTGTAGAAATAGGAAAGACGCAAGAAGTGTGACAAGGAAGGTCGCAAGGTTGAACAAGAAGATCGATTGAAGGACACGAGGTGAACAATGAGCACGACCCTAAGGGTGCGGTACGTGAACACTGAAGAGCTACGCACGTTGCCACCGCTTATCAGTGTGGGTGGGGTGTGTGAAGCGAAGGCGGGAAGTCAAAGTCAAAGGGGAAAGCCTATGATGAAAGGGGATTCATTACCGACCAGTCGATAGTGAGCGAGTTCAAGTACAAGACATAGCTCTGGCGAGGGATGCACAGGAGATAGACGTCTCTCCCAACCAGCTCACTGTGCCCCCCACCACTTGGACGTGTCAACATGTCCTTATCTCTCTATCCCGCCACCCAGCCCTGCTGTGCTTGGACGCGTCATATCTATTCGGCCCGGCTCATCCTTCGTACCCGGGTGGCAAATTACCCCGTTCGGCGCGTCACAATCTACAAATCACCGTGGGAGAGTAGAGGTGGAGGCTAGTTAGCTGAGGGGGACCGGTGGTCCGGGGTCCGCCGAGCGACTGTTGCGCTGCTGGAGGAGGAGCTGTCCACAATCTGGTATTCGAACCTCACTAGAACCTCAATAGAACTAGCTGCTGGGGGCACTCGAAAGTCACGAATCAAGTCCAAGCCTCGTAGGAAGACAACGTCCCGAAGTTCGCTACAATCGACAAACGAAGAACACCAGCCATGCCAGTGCTTCTAGAGGGGTGAGTGTCGACCGTGTGTCGACTTCTTTCTGATAGCAGATTGTGAAGGCCCAGTACTAACGCCCTGACCTTAAGAACATGCCACTGTAAGGCAGTCAAGTACACTGTGGAGGTGAGCACTTTTCAGATGGTCTGGCATCAGCTGACGTCAATACAGTCCAACACCCCGGTGCCCTTCGCTGTGAGTGTTATGTTCAACCCGGGTAGCAAGTAATGACCTATGTTGACCTCTGAGCCCAGCTTTGCCAATGCTCGATCTGCAGAAAGGTCGGTGGATACATGGGCAGCGTGAACATGATGGGCAATTTCGACACCTTGAACATCATCCGAGGCAAGGACAAGATCAAGTGAGTGAACGTTAGTCAGGGCTGAGGACGTTGAGGATCGGACACCGGAAGCATCGGACGCTTAGACTGGTCACCCTGGAGCTCTATCGTACCGATGATCTCTAGATAGGAGGCCGCTCTAGTCAATGTGGTTACTGACATCGTCTTGCAACCAGGATCTACCACGCCGCAGTCGAGTTTGACGAAGACGACAAGCCAAAGAAGATGGGCAATTCCAAGCGCAGCTTTTGCACCGAATGCAGCTCGATGCTTTGGAACTATCACGACGAGTGGCCAAACGTGGGTCCCGTTGTGCCCGATCGTTATCGCTACTCCCGGCGCTCGACTCTGACCGAGCCTTAGTGGATCTACCCCTTCGCCTCTACAATTGACGCACCCAACCCACTGCCATCCCCGCCCAATGGCCACAAAATGATCTCCATCAAAAGGGAGGATTGCCCTTCTTACGTCCCGCTGCCAGAGGGCGTAGAGGGTCAGACGGGATATGGGGATATGGAGGGTATTGAGGTGGGTCACTACTTAGGGCATCCACCAAGCACTCAGCTGACGGCGCCACCAGGCCTGGCACAAGAAGACGGGCGCTTGGGTGGAGTAAGGCAGAGCGATCGAGCCGAAAAGCAGCTGCTTAGCGCAAGTATATCCAGTATCGGCCCTCCATCTACAGCCTAGTCAGTCAAAGTCTTAAGTCCAGTCAGTATCCAGTAACAGTAAAAGATCATGCAGTTTTCGTCAGTCAGAGCGAGTCAGGCCCAGGCATAAGGTCCAATGTCGAAGGGTCTAAGTCGAATTATAGCATAGTATCGTCAACACCAATCCCACGGGGTATCGTCTCCTCGACTTCTTAGTTCCTCATTCTCCTATCGTTACAGCTTGATCTCAACATTGCTATCCTCTCCCGCTGCGCTTTGACGGCCACACAGCGCTCTAGTACCTCGCTGGCCCTGGTGCGGCGATGTACTCCACCCTCCGCTCGTTCTTCGAAATAACCCACCAGGCGTGAATGACACCTGAGTCGGACATTCAGCTTCAACTACAGAAACAGAGATCTAGCCTGATGGACTGACCTGGAATCCAGCCTAGGATCCATAAGAGAATGTTTATCCAGAAATCCGCAGCACAGCCTACGGGATTGCACTGTCAGCAAGGTTCGCGACTTCTCATCTCTCAAGAGCCTCTCAATCAATGATGACCAATTGACGGCCGCGGTCGGGCATGGGAAGTATCGAGTAGACATACCTCGTTTGGCGAATCTAGAGGGAGTGAGTCAGCTGGAGTTCGCAGATCCGGGTTTGGTGCTACTCACACTGAGAACGGAGGGATGAAGATAGCGATGAAGTAGAGTAGCACGTCGGAATTGGCTACAATCAAGATAATCGAGTCAGTATCTCAGTCTCCCTGTATACATTTGACTCTTCTGCACTCACACGAAGGTGCTCGGTTGGACATTGCGCTGTGCTTGTCCAGTCGTCGTCGGTCTCACTGAGATGTGGTGGTCTGTTTCTAGTCGAGATGGCGAATAGTCTGATGATGTACTGGATGCCAAGTGACGAGAGGGTAGAACGCCCAACTTGGTCTTCCTTTATAACACCTCTCCTCCCAGTCCCCAGATGACTCAAAGTTCTTACGGCCACAGTCAATGCCGGAGGGTCCGACGGCTGCTGCGGAGACTTGAGGCTGATTTCATGACGCAATACAAAGTGCATGTGCTCTGGGTCTCGGTCATCCCTGGTCACCCCTCCTCCCTCGTATAGACAGGAGGATCGCCTTGTAGCACAGCCCAGAATAGCGCTCGCTCGTCTCACTGCCTCTTCACTGCATGAACACCCTCACTGAAGAGTCGAGGCTATGCCTGGCTATGCCCATGCACGACGCCGGCCACCGCCAAAAAGCGATGAGAAGATCGCGGAGATGCGCGAACGTCAACAAATCCACTATCCCCGCTCAAAGGCCGATCGACGGTAGTGAGCGTCGACTACTCGCTCAATCGCTCTCAGTCTCGTGTTCGTCTACGACATGCGGACACACATTGTGTGAGTCAAAACAGTGTTATGATTGGTAAAGTATAAAAGAAACACCGAGCGTCTGTGAGTCGTAGAACGGCCATGAATGTGCTCAATGGTCGAATTCCTGGCTCATCTCCATCTCCTCCCCCTCCTCCGCCATCTCTCCATTGTGTTCCTTCTTCAGCCTGTCCAACGAGTCTTCCAGCCTATCGCACCCTGAACAAGACACCTTTCTATCCCCCTCTACTCCGCCTTCCATGATTCTCTCGTCGATCCAATGCCGACTACTGGAACGCCTCGGGTGGGATGGTGCCCTTGATTTGCTCAAAGTTGAGCACGGCTCGCTCAAACACCCAGTCATTTTGCTCCAAACACATCCTCGCGAATTGCTCGTTCATGCCGGTTTGTTGTCGAAGTTGAGCCAGCAATGCTCCTTGATCGACCTGAGCGCCGGTGTTGACCATTGGGGGCGGGGCAATGGGACGGGAAGGAGCGGCTAAAATGATTCCATGCTTGAACAATGATCGTTCGGGTCCATACGCCTCGCTGGAGAGGTACGACTGGACGACCATGGAGTCGGAGATGATAGTCACGGGCCATCCTGCGAGTTGAGCACTAAAAGCGGGTTAGCACCACGCAAACGCTGGATTCAGGCGACTCACGATGAGCCTGCCGGGGCATCGGTCAGGATAAAGGTTCGAGAAAACGACCTGAAAGTACCAGTCGGCACTGATAGGTGTGTAGGTCAGCATCGACTGGAGATGGCTCCTATATGATACTCACTCTCTTCGAATTGGCCCTGAATCATCGCACACAGTCTCGTGTTGACTCCCTCCCCATCCAGGATCCACGAATCCACACACCACTTTGTCGCATCCTCCAGCGGGTGTTTTGTCACGGGTACACTCTTATTCCACCATGTTCGCAGGTTGTCGGAGTCCATGGGCGTCCGGAGCGAGCTGACCATGTCGCCCGTACTAGCGTTTTTGCGGAGCAAATTTCGAGCAGGTAGCTTATCCCACGATGAAAACGGGGCGTTGTCTGGTCGGAGGTGCCGTGTCTTTCGCACCTTTCTGCCGATCAACGAGGACGAGTTGATGGAAGTGGCATTGACGGAGATGGTCGCTTTGGGCGAGTATGCCGGGAGCAGTTGCGATCGGTCGGTGTCAAACAAGCTGAAGAATCTGGCGAAAAAATGAGCTCATGCTAATCGGATAGCTTTCACGAGCGATACTCACTTGGCGCAGAATTGCATAACAAAACCCTGAACCAGCTCGTTTTCCACGAAACCGCCTTGGACATCGACGGGGTACGTGAACGGAGCCTTGGCCAAAGCGTCTTTAGTAGCGCGATCCCGGGTGATTTGAGGTTGTCGCTGGATTGGGAAGACGATACGGAACAGGTTGACTCCGTCCAAGATGAGGAGGCCGGGGAAGAGGCGAAGGATATTTCTGCGCAACAAACTGTCAATCGTCTGTAGTGTAAATACACACCGACTGTACTCACTGTTGGTACTTCTCCCCGCCATTGGGCTCCTGGATGGTCTTTTCCCGGAAGAAACAGCCGTTGAGTTTGAGCTCGATGAGACTCTTGAGGGATCCCTTGGCCGAGACTAGTTTCCCCTTCTTCTCGTTTTGACCAAGGAGTTGGTCGAGCGCTTGGGCTTCGCGGATAGGATTCTCGCTGAGATCTAGAGCTCGAAGATTGGGCAGGAATCGTGGTACTTGACTCAAATGCGTCAAATCCTTGTAGTGGTTTTTGGCGAGAGATAAAGTGTGAATGGTAATATTCTTCTCCTGCAATTGGTTGTCAATGAAAGGTTTTGGAAGAGAGGAGCTGTATTCACAATTTGAATGACCTGGTTGATCCAAGAGAAGAAGATGGTGCCAACGGCGTGTTCAGCGCTGGCATGGCCCGGTGGAAATATTCCTTGTTCCTTAAGCCATGGATCATCGGTCACACCCTGGCCATACGTATCAGCCGGACACGTCACTCGGATCTATTGAAACACCTACTGCTAGATTCAAGACACCCTCTCCTATCATTTTTGACATCAACCACGCCTTCATCTCGTCCGTTCCAATGTGCTCTTTCAGCTTGGCCTTGGATATCCTGCCCGCCTCCAAGCGCTCCCTCTCGTCGGGCCGGAGCAATTCTGGCGTTCCTGCTGGGGCTCGACGGGGATCAATGTTCAGATTGGGTTGTCGGGGTCGAGAGCTGATTCTCGATGCGAGGTGACCTGAAGACGCGGAAGCATGATTGTCGTGAGAAGATCCGGCTCGGCTTGAAGTAGGTAGGACCCGGCCGCCCCGCGTCACGGGGGGCCCTCGAGCATAAGGCGCGTTGTTTCCAGGTCGATGTCGTCCAGACTGTTGAGCAATGAGGTTGGAGAAGTGGATTGGGAGGTAGGGAGAGTCGAACAGTCGCGGGTTTACAATGAGAGTGAAATGTCGAGAACGTCGGTTGTTCGGTGGGTATGACATGTTTATGAAGTAGAGAGAAGGAAAAGCCAAGTGTAAGCGTTATGTTTCTTCCTGAAGAGGCGAGCGGCTCCGGACTAAAGGTCGTCGACCAGAGGTGGGATAGCCAGCGCTGATCATTGTAACGCGACCAGGTGAATGGAGGGCGTTTCGGGTGGCAAAGGAGGGCATCTTGCGTCTCGCTTCGTCCAGAATACTCGTGGTCGCATCCCAGAGATGTGACACCTCCAATTGACCTGACCGTTTGATCCGGATGTGAGAGCTTGCACTGTCCAGACCACCCCCGTGTGGACTTTCCAGGAGGGGATAGTGAACTACGAATCTAACCTACCTGATCAAGAACGCCTCCGCTATTTCTAGCTTCTCTCCGAGCAGACGCGCCTCCTCTCGGGCGTCCGCCGTCGACCTCCATGCCATTGACGGGAGCGGCATCCATGCCAGCGGCTCTCAACGCACTGCCCAGAGTTCGCGCGGCGGCAGTCCGCCCTTGACCTCGGATAGAAAGCCCTCGACTGCTGCTACCGCTCGCTTGAGCCGGAGGAGTAGCTACACTGGAGTTCATGGCAGCGAGAGCCTGTTGAAATGCTGCGGCCCCGGAGGACATGGTGACAGATGGTGATCGTGATTTAGCGTGGGAGTGTCGATTGGATGTGGATCCGGTTCGAGGTGAAGGTACCGTGTCGGGATTCCCTCACTGAGTGTCGCGCGCGCCTTTCAGCTCACGAACGACTTTCGTAGACTGCTTCTCGGGTGTATCGCAGTGAGGGCGGTCCGGGACTCGGAAATAGGTAGAGTGAAGAAGTCGATGGAGACGTGAGCTCTTCGTATATAGGTGTAGTCGACCAAGCTGAGTCGCTGAGTCGCCCACCAGCTGGTTTAGGTTCACGAGGGTCATTTGGGTGGCAAATTTTGATTCCGCCGGCTCGGTCCTGGATGGCATTAATTGGTTCCGCCACACTCTCGAAAACGCCGACTTGATAGCTATGTAGCATCGACGACTTGAACGGTAGCCTCGAGATACCAAGTGGTGACGACGAAGCGATACACACTCGGACCGGTCTAGCACATCTGAGGGACCAGAGGATAATCGCCAGTGAAAATGTCTGCGCAAGTTGCCGTCGCGACGAACGGAAATGGGGAAGGAGTCAATGGACATGTGAAAGGAGATGCCAAAGGCAAAGCTGGGGCCAAGTTGTCTAGAGCGGCGCTCAAGAGGATGAAGGCAAAGGCGAAAGCTGCCGCTGGAGGGAGGAGCGAATCTGAGGCACTGAGCGAGGTCACCGAGAGTGACACCGAGGTGGGTGCAGTGTTCCGATGAGCCGATTGATGACCGCTTACACAAACCCAGTCTATATCGTCACTGGCAACAGTAGACTCGATATCGCTTGACGCATCGGATCCAAATTATGCCGCGTTCGCCAATGTCTTTCAGCACTTCCAAGAGCAAGGCCCAGATGGGATAGCAGCGGCAGATAGTGGGCCGAGTAAAGGAGAGATCTACTATTCCGACGAAGAGGACGAAGATGAGGAGTCGAGGGAGAAGGCCAGGCGAGCGCAGGACGAGTCGGGAATGACTAGACGGCAGAGGAGACAGGCTGCGGTGTGTCCAGATCGTTTCACCTGTAGAATCTTGGCTCACGTGCTCTCTAGAAACTTACAGTAGCGGAGTTGAAGCAGTTGGTGGAGAGACCAGAAGTTGTGGAATGGTTCGACTGCGATGCTCGCGATCCTCGATTGTTGGTCAACTTGAAGTCGTATAGAAAGTGAGCAGAGGTCGCTCGTTCTCATGGGAGTGTAGCTGACATCATACCAGTACCGTGCCCGTTCCAGGCCACTGGAATGCCAAGCGAGATTATCTTGCAGGCAAGAGGGGTATCGAAAAGCCCCCATACTTGTTACCTTGTGAGTCCAAATCATCAACTCACCGAATCACGCTCACATCGCACCAGCCTGGATCGCGGATACTGGTATTGGAGAGCAGAGAGATGCCGTCAAATCGAAAGAGGCCGATCAGACATTGAGGCAGAAAACCCGAGAACGAGTTCAGCCAAAGATGGGCAAGATCGACATCGACTACCAAAAGCTTCATGACGCGTTTTTCCGGTTCCAGGGAAAGCCGAGCATGTCCAAGTTTGGCGAGGCGTGAGTGGCAACGGTCGATTTCGTTTCATACTGACGTCGATCCAGGTACTACGAGGGTAAAGAGCTGGAGACGGATCTGAGAACGAAGCGACCTGGAGAGCTGTCAGACGAGCTTGTCGAGGCGTTGTCGATTCCTCCATTGGCACCTCCGCCCTGGCTCATAGCCATGCAACGTTTCGGCCCACCACCCAGTTATCCGAATCTGAGGATAAGGGGTTTGAACGCTCCCATACCGCCAGGGTGAGCTCATCATGCGACTCTTATGATAGGTCTTCTCAGCTGACATCGCTTTAGCGCTCAATGGGGTTTCCATCCCGGAGGTTGGGGTAAGCCTCCCATGGACGACTTCAACAGGCCCCTCTATGGCGACGTGTTTGGTGTGGTGCAAGGAGCGGAAATTGCCGTACGTGCAGTGTTCAGCCATTGTCTAGACCTACTTCTGACGTTTTGCAGAACCAGAGCAATATCAACAGAGAGCTGTGGGGTGAGATCGAGCCGATGGATGAGGGTAAGTTTCGCAGTCAAATCCCACTCCGAGGTAAGATGCTAATACCTGTCTTAGAAGAAGAGGAAGAGGAGGAAGAGGAGGAGGAAGACGAGCCGGAGGAGGAACCCGAGGAGAGGCCTTCGAGATCGGCTGCCGCCCCTGGTGCAGGTGCCGAGACGCCGAGTGGACTGGCCACGCCATCAGGGTATCAATCCATGGTATCGACGGTACCCGGTGGACTGGAGACGCCCGACTTTATCGAACTGCGAAAGAACGCGCGGGCGGATACAGAGGACCTGCCCAGTGGACCCAAAGAGCTGTACCATGTCATTCCAGAACGGGAGACGACCTCCAAAGGGTTCATGGGCAGTTCTACAGCTTACGACATGTCGACCGTCGGTCAGAGTCGTGCTTCGGGTCCTGCGGTCCTGGGTGCGGAAGAGAGAAGCGGCAAGCGCAAGGCTGGAGATGTGGAGATTTCAGTCGACACGGATGATGATCTGACCCAAGCTCAGTTGAAGGAGAGGTACGAAGCGTCCAGGGCACAGCAGAGCAGAGTTCATGTGCCTGGAGCCGACGCCGACAGGAGCGGATTCGACGATGTTGTCGCGGGAGAGATGAAAAAGAGGACAAAGAAGGATTCTGGCAAGGGCAAAGAAAAGGCAGAAAAGTTCAAGTTCTAGACAGAGATCTTGTACGCTCCGGAGCCACTCTGTCCAGCGTCATGCATGGTGTATTTCTATCAGTGGTAACAGTTTTTCTCGTTCAGTAAATGCAGTGATCTCGCTCTTCGTGTAAGCAGTCTGGTAACATGCGATAGATTCCTCGTTTCAAATTATCGTAAAATCGACCTCGAATTCCCTGTTTCCTCCTCTTCTCCGGTCTACTTGACACGCCTTTCAGGCTCCATATTGCTGGCTCCTTCTTTGATACCTCGGACTGCTAGACGGCTGGTTCTGCGCGAAAGGGTTGTTGCCTCCAGGAAGCGCTGCTCCTTGACCATTATGGTACGGACCAGAGTAACTAGCTCGCTGGCCATGGCCGTGATGGCCGGGATGAGGGGGCGGAGCATAGTTGTACGACGCCTGGTTTGGCTGGAGAGGGGTATACATCATTCCCAAATTTTGGTCCCTCGTGTCAAACGCGTCGAAAGCGGAGTTTGGCGCAGACGTCGCCGCGGGCGGTGGATATGTCGGGAGATAAGCCGCTCGCGATGAGGACGATTGGGCCGGTTGCGCCGATAGAGGTGGGTCGTACTCGCTCACTTGGCCTCGACGGTAGTCCGGAGCCGCAGATGACGAAGCGTGATGCGGCGACGCTCCGATGGGCGGTTGCATTGAGTATGCCGGATGAGCAGACATGGACTGCGAATGGGCATGACCGCTGGGTCGCCGAGAGTGTCCCCCTGCGGATGGCATGACATGGCCGTATGGCGTGGGGAACATCCAAGACTGACCAGACATGGTGGCGAGCTCGGCCTGCTCTTGTAGATACTCGAGCTGGGGGTAGCTCGTATGTGCCATACTGCTCGTTTTCGAATGACCAGCCTGTCGTCGTTCCCATTCTCGTATTGCGTCGTCTCGATTCATCACCGGTGTCAAGTTTCGCGTGCCGGACGGGTCTGGCGCACCAAAGTGGGTCAGACGAGCTAGAGCCGGAGGAATGGCGTCCATCTGGTTGATCGTATTGGCCCTATTCCTCGACTGGGGGTAGTACGAGTTTGGCGGTGGATTCGTCTGGGCAGTAACCATTGGAGCGTTGTTGCGCATCGATGCGTGGGATGACGACGTGGACATTGATGGTACACGCGCCTGACCAAAGTTGGGCTGAGGTGGCGGCATCTGTTGTTGCCATTGGCCCTGGCCAGCAGAAGGCCGTGACTGATGCGTTTGCGAGGGGACCCTCTGAGAGTATGGCGACTGTTGAGACTGTGATTGAGCCTGCCTCATGTCGTATCCTGGGGAGAACGGCGGGGGTCGGGCACTCGCCGCTTGAGCTTGCGCCTGTGCTTGAGCGGTGTACGACTGGTGTTGAGCCAGCTGCTGGTTGTACGCCGCAGCGTCGGAGTACACCCTTTGCCCTCGGTTCGAGGAGGGGGATTGCACCAGACCGCCATACTTTTTCGTTGGCGTCGTCGCGGGAATGGGCTCTGTTGGCGTTTGCGCCTTCTTGATTGTGCTCGTAGCTGGTTGATATGGCCCCGTGAACTTTTCTCCCGTGATGAAGGGATGTTTCGCAGCTTGTTGGGGCGACCATCTCTGGATTGGATCGAGATTGAGGAGTCCCTTGACAAAGTCGACAAATGCTCGTCGGTTGGCCATTTCTGTTCGTCAGCAACTGTTCACTTAGAGTTTGACTCACCTTTGTCGATATCAGATTGCTTTTGGTTCTTCTTGGAGTAGGGATACTCCATGATAATCTCCGTAAGCTTGGTTTGCTTGAAGTACTGCTTGCTAGGCTGCTCTTTGGTCCGATGCTCGGTCGCATATTGATCCATCGACTTGAGCACATATTGCTTCTTGCCATAGGCGTCGACGCCGGTGTAGTTGAAGAACTCGTGGGTTTGCTTGCCGACCTCGAGTAGGTGCCCGGGCGGATTACTGATAACAATTAGCACATTCACACCATCGCCACGGCGCTTGCTCACCCTAGCATGTCGACTATTCGTGAGACCTGGTTGTATTCACTGGTTCCGGGGAACAATGGAAGACCAAGGAACAATTCCACCACGATACAGCCCAGCGACCACATGTCGATCGAGGTGGAGTATGGCAGTCCGAGCAGCACTTCTGGCGAACGATAGAACCGGGATTGGATGTAGGTGTAGACTGTCTGCATTTCGTGACAGGCAGAGCCGAAGTCGATGACTTTGATTTGAGGCGATTGTAGGCTGCGAGTCATTAGCAACAGCTTGAGCGGGCGGTGAACTCACGTCTTGAGAAGGATATTCTCTGGCTTGAGATCGCAATGGATCAACCGGGCATCCTTCAACACGGCCAGACTCTCCAGGAGCTGTTGTGTGAAGACTTTGACCAATTGCGTACTGAGACCCTTGAATTGATTTTGCTTGATGAGCTCGTACAAATTGGAAGAAAGGCATTCAAAGACCAGACACAGATGATTCTTGTGCGTAAACGACTCGATCATCCGGATGATGTGATGCGTGTCGTTTGGATCGTACTCGCGGTTGAGCTGAGTGTGTCAGTAACGAGTCCTGTGACTTAGCTCGAGTGACGTACTAGTTCCAGGATTGCGACCTCCATCTTTGATTGATTCAGATATGCCGGCTTGTTCTTCACCACTTTGACGGCAATGATCTCGTGCGTTCTCATATTTTGACACTTGACAACTTGTCCAAAGGTTCCTTGTCCGAGAACATCGAGGATCAAGTACCTTAGGAAGGTCAGCTAAACCTCTCAACGAGATGGCTCACCTGTCTCTGCCGCCTTCGCCACCTAGGACGTCGTTCACGTAGAGGATGTAGTCCCAGTCCTCGTTGTCCGCACCGTCGTTGTGTACTGGCTTGCTTGGCTTGGTGAGGACTCGACGGGGATTATCCGATGTTTCGTAGCGGAACTGTGGACTGCAGAGAGCGTAGGTCTGAGGCAATTGCGCAGTGAGGCATTTCAAGGGCTAAGCTTGATCAGCAGTCTGTTAGATGATGGGGTACTCACGCTGATGAATTTGCCTGGAGCATCGGAATCCGCTCTTCGGCCTACATTCGGCACTTTGATTTGAGGCTGCAAATCCGTCAAATCTCGGACCTGCTTGAAACCCTGCTTCGACTGCCTGGAAACATCTCCTGACCTGACTCGGAGAGGCTGGCCTCTAGGCGGTCCAGAGTCGTATGGCCTCGCTGCCGGAGTCGCGGGTTGACTGGCCGGGTACTGCTGCGCGGACAATGTTCGCGTGTCGAATAGAGGGGAGGAAGGCATGGCCACGTCGCCTTCGTACCAGCCAGCGGTGTTGTGATGCGGAGAGGCGGGCAAGGTCGGAGGATTGTCATACCTCGGTGACAGGTCGTAAGGGTTGTTGATCGGAGAGTGTGGGCTTGTGCCTGGTAGAGATGGCTTCAGATATGGTGAGAGCTGGTCCGAGGACGGGGACGGCTGGGTGAAAGAGCTCGAAGATTGAACGCGTTGTCCCACTGGACGCCGATGATCTGTCCATTGCGCCTGTTGAGTACCGGTGATGACGGGCACAGAGGGTCCCGGGTCCGGTCCTCGGGGGATGTACGGGTTGTTCGAGAAGGAATCCCGGTGAGCGTGACTCGCGTAAGGAGGTCGAGTCGGGGACGCCGATCCCCCTGAATCTCGTGTGACAGCCCCTGGTCGGGTCAGATTATGGGTAGGAAGGGGCGGTGGATTCATGTTGTTGTTGGAGATTGGTCGATTTGGTGACATGATCACATCCCTCGGTGAATGAGGGGGAGCTCTTCCGCCGTATCCTGGCCAAGGCGGAGTTGCCGAGCTCATATCCATACTGCCCAAACCCGACTCTACATCGTCCGGGGAGTAGGCATACGGGTCTTTCCTCCTGCCTAGAGACGCGCTTCTGGCCAAAGATCCCAAGGAAGTCGAGGCCGGTGGAGGTAGCATGAGGTCACTTCGATTCGCCTGGGGGAAAGGAACCGCGGAATGAGGTAAAGCGGAAGACATGCTGCCTTGTCGATAGTGCTGACTCGCTGAGGTTGCTGGAGTCAGAGGTGAGCTGGGATTGTAAGGTGAAGATAGGCTCTGATTGTGAGAGACACTCTGCCGCGATTGATGATAGGGTGATCTGGCTGCGGGTGGAGGAACCGGTGGTTGAGTTGAAGGTTGAGGTAGATCTTGATGACTCGCGCTTCGATACCCCGATGAATGTGCAGGAGACGCGTCGGGAGCTGGATAGTTGAACAAGGGTAGTGCAAAGTTGTCGCCGTTGTAGACGCCAGTGTCGTGTCTTTGATTATCGTGATACGATGTCGGCCTTGACATTGCACAGCACTGGACTCGAGACGACTGTCACAGCGCCGACCCTACTCGTTGGTATGCAGCAGGCAGATGTGGCTCGGTCTGGAAGAACGGCCTAGATTCACTGGATGATCTACGAAGACAGGAGTGTCAAAGTCAGCATCGTCATCCTGGGCTTGTCCAAACAGGAGAGGAAGGTTGAATGGAGGGGAAATGGCTCAAATTACGGCGAAGCTAACTTGAGTCGTTGTCGCTTCATCCGTACTCACTAGGCAGTTGACAACTCAAGCACCGGCGTATCTTGATTCCAAGTTCCACGATGCTTGCTCCTGTGCCATCGAGCACCTTGGCTTAGTGTCAGGGAAAGGGGGACGTGAAGTTGATTCGTGACGCAATTGGATGCTCGCCTTTGTCGTGATCTGCTGCGTTGTTCCGCAGCTCGTGCAACAAGACACCTGGTGTCCTGTCGTCGCCGGTGGATGCTATTAAGGCCGTTGAGATCGCGCTTTGGACACTCGGAGACAGCAGTAGCAGTACGAGTTGAAGTGCTCGAGGTGATCAGAACGTGAACCGCCGCGACTCAGGCCGGTAAATTAGATTCCGCGGCTGACCAGCTAACCTTAGCTAGACCGACTCTGACTTGCCGAGCTATCACCTAGCCATGTTCATGATTGCATCTTTTCTAGTGGTACAACTCTCCCTCCGACAAGCTCAAGGCGGGGTGCATCTAGTCTCCTCTACCCAGCTTGTCAAGGGCTCGGATGCCCTGTTCCTCCCACTCTGCTTTCGTGACCCAGAATGCCTCCTTGTCCTTCATAATGTCTGCCAAGACAGCACCGCCCAGGAACACCATGTGCTTTCTCCTGGGTGGGTCTTCGATTCGGATTTTGAAGTTCTGATGACAGTGTCAATGGAGTGACTGCGTGTTGGCGAATCTAGACTCACCTTCAATCTCGATCCATCTCCGCCGAGGACTCGTGTCAAGTACAGTTGCTTCATCTCCTTCTCCAATCTAGATGGGAATCCGGGGTACATTGACGATCCACCGGAGAGGACAATGTGCTTGTATAGCTCTGATCGGGTGTCCACAGCAGCTTGCTGGATGGTCTGGAACAGGAGTTCTGAGAGGCACGTGTCAGCTCAGTAAGGCTAAACCCTAATCACCCACCTGCTACACCGGGCTGCTCGACATCGACGAGGTGCGGCTGGAACATGCACTCTGGGGCCTCGTATCGCTCGGATCCGACCTTGATGACTCGTCCGTCGGGCAACTAGGGTTCCGTCAGCGTGATTCCGAACACGGTACCGGTCGGACTTGCCGTATAGTTTTCCACTAGAACCGTCGTCTCCTCACTGAGCTTTTTGTCCAGCTCGAGATCGTAACTCATGAAACACAGAGCCTCCTTGATGCCTCTGACAGTCTCAAAGTCTGCCGTCCTCTCGAACGCGTAACCCCGCATCAGGAGTAGCTTGATCAGGTATCGGGTGACATCTCGACCTGCAACGTCCAGTCGACGTGTCAAGTGGGGAAGAGCGAAACCATCGTAGACAGGGACGATATGGGTCACACCATCTCCAGAGTCGACAACGACACCAGTTTGTAGACCTGCAGATGCTCAGCTTGATACTATAGCTGAGTAAACTTCACTCACCCTGGGCGTACAGTGTTAGGACGGCTTGAATGGCCACGTAGACGCCTCCAAAGCCATACTCCTCGAACATGACCTGGCACATTCGCTGCCTGTTCACTTTAGGGTTCATTGGTGGTTCCGTCAACAGAATCTTTTGATCTCTCGTGTCGACTTTGAGCTTTTCGTCAAACGTGTAGTCCCAGAGGTGCTTCATGTCCTCCCAGTTCTTGACTATTCCGTGCTCCATTGGCTGTGTGACCTGCAGAGACGCCCGGTTTTCGGCAGCCTCATCACCGACCATGATATCCCGGATAGAGGTACTGCCTTGCCTCTCCTCGGCTCGCAGGATCGGCCTTCCTACCACCGAGGGGAAGACTGCGGACCACAGGAGTCAGCGTGCGGCCCATACCACGCCGTCTCCACCTGTAATCCACACTCACCATGTTCTGGGAAGTTTGATCCGGCCCAACCGCATTTGACGAACTATCATCAGGTCAGCGAGGGTTGATACTCCCAGACTAGCCACTTACACCGGTACCGTTGTCCACTACGATGGGATTCGACATGGCGAAAGAGTAGCTAGCTGCTGTGTTGATGGGTATACGAGTCGAGCTTGTCTGTAAACCTTGCGCGACCTGCTTCTCGAGCTCTCCGAGACCTATTCGAGCTATGCTATGCTATAGAGTATGCAGGTGTCGGCGGTCGACTTGCGGTTCAACAACCCATGCATCCTCTCTCACCTCCGACGTCAGATCACCGGGACCCTGAAACGGAGGATGCCTAGATAGGCGCACGGAGTTCGCCAGTGAGCGAGCCTAGATCGTAAGTGGCAACGTATTGTGCGGCCGGCCTGCGATAGTGCTGCGATGCTTGAGAGTTCGAACGACTGGCTTGTCGTCAATCCCTATAACTACATCTGCTGCGCAGTGTCCGGTATTGCCCTTGGCAAGCTCAGTCAGCAAAGCCCGTCATGGTGTGCAAGAAGTGCGAAAAGGTGAGCAGAAAATCGGTGACAACGCCCATAATTGGATCAGCGTCAGCAACTAGCATTCGCAACCCGGACATGAGCTGACTCTGCTATTGCCTCTTAGAAAACATCCACACTGGCAGCACCCGATCCCTTCCAGCCATCATCATCCACCCGGAAGATAGGAGAGAACAAGCTGCTAACAGCAAGGGCAAGGGCGTCGCCTTATACCAAGCCGGGAGCCGGAGGAGTAGGCAAGGGGAAGATCAATCCCTATGGCAACAAGTGCCTAGATTGTAAGGTGAGTCATCGTGTCCCATAAACAAGATGCTCGTTATCACAGCCGCTCTCAATCCCTACTATCCCGCTTTTCCGGTGGTCCCCTGCTGAGACCCTACAGCAATCGGTATCTCAGAACAACGCTACACGATGTCAAAAGTGCGCGTATAAGAAGGGACTTTGTGCGATCTGCGGTAACATGGTTCTCGACACAAGTAGTGAGTTCTCCACCACAGTAGCGACGAAGAACCCCATACACCGAGCTTTGTTGCTATCTTGTCTCTGAGGAACTGGGGCTGAATCTGCCTGTAGGATACAAGCAAACAACGGCATAATCCGGCTCACAATCGCCGCTAGTCATTGTACTTGTACCGCATTCACTCTACATCCTGTTGTATGCGACATCGTAGGACGCCATGAGTCATACCCAGTCTGACTCTTGTCATTGCGCTCCGGTACGACCACTGTACGACCACTGTACAACCACTGTACGACCACTGTTTCGTGATCGCATAAACATCAGAGCGTGATTCACTCAGAGTGAGTCAGTGCCTCGATGTCGTCTTCGATCTCGGACATGAGAATCAGCGCGTCACCCGAGTCCCAACCCAGCTGCAAGACATCGACGCTATAACGACCATCCGTAAACAATGCACAATGCTATATTAGTTTATCATGCTAGGTTGATGCTATTGCCAAACAGCCCGATCCTTGGTGGTTCTCCCCACGTTTTTCCCGTCCTATGCTATATGCTACTAGTTGAGCAGACTACTCAAGCCCTTTGGCTTGACGTCTTCCGACATCATCTCTTCGTCCTCCCTATCTTTGATAGTCTCCTGAGATATCCCTCTTCGGGGTCTATGCTGATCGTCTCTTCTCGTCGCTTGTCCCGGTGACATTTGGCGCGTATAGCCTTGGTACTCTCGTTGTCTCTCTGGTGGCTGGTACGCCGGTGGCACCCTTCCATCAGCAAAGGTCGTAGCGAGTGGGGATGTGCGTGGTGTGGGGCCTCCAGGGATCGGAAGCGGTAATCGCGGTTCGGGCAAAGTTGGTATCGTCTGCATGCGCGTGTGTGGTGGCGCTGTTTCATCTGAGACAGCAATTAGTACATGAGACATATGGCATCCGGCCAATATGGTCCGTGCCCGAGTAACTCACACGATGAATATGATCGCGGATCAGTGGTCGCGCTCGAGACTGGTTCCGACAGGAGCGCTTCATATCGGTGGCGCAAGTCGACTGTAATGCGACTCAACACATCTCGAAGACCTCTGATATCGTTTCCAGGAACTACAGCTCAGAGTCAATCCCGATCATAATCTCATGCGTCTGAGGTTGAGCTCTCGTTCACCCACCTTGACCGTCACCCACACACCCACTCAGCTGCAGGAGATACGACGAGAGATCAAGGTTTGACCTGACATTGGCCAACCTCTCGTAACTAATCATGTGACTCAACCGCTGAACCTTGTCTTCCAGAGTGGCGACTTGGTTCGTCAAGGTGTCAATGGGCGAATGCTGCGGTTGAGGGTAATACGTCTCCGTGTAGGGCACTGGAGTACGCTCTGTGCTGAATCGGCGCGGTGGGTCCGGGTGGTATCGATGGGAAGAATGACCAGAGTCCGAAGATGCAGGTGGATGTATGGGTGGCGGGGGCATTCTTGTAGTTTGGCCACCTTGATTGTCCCATTGACCGTCTCTGGACCATGGCCTCTGCTCCACTATGAGGGAACTCGGGGTTCGAGTCTGTACCGAATCACGGGGCAGGCCAAATGGTCTCGGAGGGGGGTCAAAAGCGGGCAGTGGCGAGTTTGTCGATACAGAATCCTGCTGAGAATTCTGCCCGAGCGTATCCCTCATCCATCCGGCGATAGGCCGCGGAACGTCCTCGTCCGTAGGAGACCCAGGCCCAGCGTCTGTAGTAGACGGCCGAGTAGTTTTCCGTTTAATCGACGCCAGCAGATGAGGCTCTCCCCTGCGGAACAACGGGTGCCGGAACTCCCATGCACCGGGGTCTGAAGTAGTTGCGAATAGGTCGTTCACCTTGTTGAAGCTACGGGTCAGCCCGATACACATCGTGATTACTCACGAATACATGTTGAGCTGGCGGACGAACGATTGCCAGTTGTTGTGCTTGAAGAATCGAGGGAGCACGGTTCTGACAAGTCTCAGCAAAACGAAGCGCGGACTGAACTCACTTTGCAAACTCAGTGGGACTCGGACAAGTGAACAAAGTTCCATCCGCGGACCAATGGATCAACCCGGTCCGAGCAATGTCCTCGTCCTCGAGCATGGCGTATAGCTTGCCAACAAATGCAGCCTGAGTCTTCAACGGTGGATTGACCAAAGGCTGACCTGAAGACAGGTGGAGCGAGGGAGGCGGAGAAGGAAGCCGAGATGGAGCCGAAGCAGACAACTGGGGGCGCCGCGAAGAAGATCTTGTCGAGGTTTCGGATTGCTCTGGCTCGTTCTCCGACGACGACGCGGTCTGCCATGTGGGTGGCATCGAAGAGTTCGGATTGATCGACCGAGAGCGGTTCGACGATGAGCCCGATCCCGAATAGGAGCTTTGAGCAGGAGGAAGGGAGATGCGAGGTGTATATGATGTTGGAAGCGATTCACTGGGAGGCGATCTGGGGGAGAAGATGGTAGACCCCGCCGAAGTACTGAGCGGGTAGCGTCGAGAGGTGGTGGTGGTGGACGTAGTATTGGTATTGGTATTCGTATTGGTGTTCGTGTTGGTCGCAGTCACTGTTGTTACCTTTTGATCGGAGTATCTTTGCTTGCTACCATTGTCAGAATGACGGGGCGATCCTCGAGTTGAGTTAACGTCCTGATCGGTCTCGCCCCCCTTTGAGCTGACAGGGTCTCGGCCAGACCTGTCCCCACTCTGTCTCCTTGCTTTCTTCTCCGGACTGTGTCCTGCCTTCAGGGAAAGCCTCCGCTTGCTGCTGCTGCTGCCGTCTTGGTCATGTTGCTCGACGTCGTCCGTTGACATCTCGGCCATTGTCCGAGATCCGGGCGCATGAGATGTCGAAGTTGAGTGATTAGCCGGCCAAATTACAGGGACGTCGATGTTCTGAAACTCAGGTCAGCTTGGAGCGCATGATAGCATGATAGGCCGTGCAGGGGAAAGTGAGATGGCCGGCAGTGTAAACTCGGCGAAACTTACTTGCTTGCCTGAACCGAAACTATGGCTGCAGATCCGCAACAAGCTCTCTCGCAAAGGTGGTGTAACACGTTGCCGCAATCCCAGAACTCTAAGGGTGTGTGTTTGGTCTCGCGGTGGACATGCGGCCGCTGCAGGTAAATACCGTTCCGGACCGTTTGGTCCTGATGAGAGGTCCCTTGCCGCTAGATCGTCCTTTAGCGTTCCAAAGGAGCGAGTCGTCCGCGGTGTTGTGTCGATTCCTCTACGGTCCCAAACTCGGTCCTGTCCATTTCAACGCTTCGATCTTCAGTCAACCCCGACCGCTTGGTACCTGGTCGGGACGGCACAGGCACTGATGTGTGTTTTTGTAAGGTATGTCGACCCGCGTTGAATGATAAACCTTTGTCTCGGCTGAGTGCAGATCTTTTGTTGGAATCGATCACAGAGGAGGCTAGTGTTGACGTTGCGTTGAAGTTGCGGCAGATCGTTGTGGTATGTTGGATCGCTCAATGGGTAGATCACTGAACGTCACTGACGTCTGACGACTAGAGTGACGCAATCAGACAAGTATAAACACCTTATACTTGCCCTTACTTGCCCCGTTTGGTACAGTTCGGTACCTAGAGAGCCAAGATCTGGGAGCGAAGCCGTTCTCGACAAGAGTGACGAAATGGATCTTGTCAAGTTGGTGGAGCGACTTTAGGCAGAAGGGCTCTGGCCGTGATCAACAGACTACCGATGCCTAACATTTCGCTCATGTCGGCGAAGGATCGAGCGGCGGCTATATCTCTACTGGCCTACTGGGATGCGTCGAAAACTTGGTTTACCGGATGCAACCTGGTGAGTCACGGATTGTCACGGACACAATCTCGTGGCCGATAAAAGACGGCGCGGTCTCCGACTCCCACACATCGACTGCATGCGTGCCTGAAGGTTTACCCTGTGCAAGTCGCGCCACGTCGTGCTTCAGCGCCTCAGTCTGCCTCAGTCCACGGGCTATTGGCTGCTGCTGCCATCACATTCAGCCGTTCAGGTACGGATCGGTAGTAACAGCCGGCCGGTATCAACTCACGGTGCTGCGAGGTTAGCGCGAGGTGCGCTTTGAGTCACAGCCGTTCTGGCCAGCTTGAAAAGGGTCTCATTAGGTCCCACTGGATCCAATGACCACTGACGCAAGCGCGCCGTTTGGGTTGAGCATGTGTCAATGAGTCGGGCTAGATCGATCGGAAGTGCTTCAACATTGATGGATGCCAGTGGAGGCGAGTCTCCCTTTCTCGCTGCTGAACGGATTTTGAACGGGGCTTCGAGGAATCAGGTACAGGCACAGGAACGTGCCTGAGACCGATCCCTGGGAACCCAGTTGAGCCCTGTTCGGTGACTCGCCTCTCTCCGGCGCCCTCCCCGGTGTCAGCCCGTGTCCGTCATTTTCGCCTTTTTGATGCCGCCAATGAACCGACAGGCGGCGGCAGGCGGCGGCTCTTGCGTCATATCCGCCTAACTCCTGCTGCAAGCTCCTCGCAGCTCCTGGCCCCTCCTGGCCCCTCCTGGCCCGCACCGACATTCGCCATGGCCGAACACTAAAGAGTGAATGGCATTAGATGGCATTGGATGTCCTGCAGAACATGATGCACGAGCCGACGATGACGTCGGAATGGCCAGGCCATACATGATCTAGTGTTGCCCAGCTGTCAGCATCTAAGTAGGAAGTTATAAGAAGTCCTGGATCTTGCAAGTGTGAGCCTGTGTGAGCACTACATAGTGTGAATCCCATAAGTTCGGGCGGCCTGTGGAGCGGAATGACGTGACTGGGCCAGATCTGGTGAAGCCTGGTAGAGCCTGGTACTGTAGAGCCTGGTAATGAAACTTGAAAGCTGGGACGCAACTCTTACGACGCTGGACACAAGCGATCTCAAGCGATCCTTCACGACAGTCCACGAAGGTCCACGACCCCTGTAGACAGCTGTAGACCCAGGTAGACCCCTGTAGAACTCCTGTAAGCTTACGCCTCTAAAACTGGTAACTTACCAGCGTGTACGACTCCGCGGCTCCCATATAGATCTTGTGGTCGTAAGAGGTCGTAAGTACCTGATCTGCAGACGTTCTCGGCTCGGGCTTTGGCTTTTGGCTTTTGGCTTCTGGCAGTTCCTGGCCTGCGGCAACGTGTGACGTCTGTCGTGACGACTTCTAGATCATCTCATGACGGGATTCCCATGAAGCGACAGCTAATTAGTGACAGCCGACGGAAGCCGTGATCCTGACGATCCTGACGGAACGTTTCACAGGTACGGTAACATCGCCAGGCAGCATTCCAAGACGTGGTCGTCAGGTCGGTTCCGACGGCCTGCAGATGACCGCTTGCACTTATACTTGTAGTTAGGCAGAGGGCAGAGTCGGGCAAGTAGAGTCGCACAGCGGTCGAGCTATGCAGACTCCAGTACTTACGGTCCGCACACAGAGACGGGACCGCGTAAGGCGGGATCAGTCCAGCCACTGGCTTCACATTCGACGCGACTGCTCGAAGTCTCCTCTACATTGGTAAATCGCTCATAGAAGGTAGATCATATCGTTCAATGATCAATGTGGAGCACGGCGGCATGATTTACGAGGTTTCTCACCGCCTCGGCATCACCGCTTCAACCCAACTTCCCTTGTCGGCTTGCTGTTCTGGAGTCAATCTCGAAACGGACTTGTAGGGTCTTTTGCTGCGGCTCAGTCCTCCTCTCAATCTTTCATTGAGGAATGAGCAGACGCGTCTAATCAGACAATGATGGATGCTAGTCCTCCTTCTCATCTAAGTCATCTTGCTGGTACGAGATACGCTTTACGCCTGATTTCAGAATAGTCGTGGGACTCGTGGCCCATGGGTCATGGTAGAAATTCTGCGGACGGACCAGGCATCGGACCGGGGAGCTCTTCGCTGCGGTGCGTATAGAGGAGGGTAGAACTAACAAGGACTCCAAGCAAACTTTGAGTTGACTCCAAGCAGCCAGGCGATCTAGAGCAAATCTAGAGCAGATGCTGATATCGATGAAGTCAGATGAAATTGCTTCCGTCACTGTTGTTCTCTTTCGCAACGATCTCTGCCTCACTAGAGTCACTCACACAAACGACTTGAGAGACACTCGGCCAGGCGCCTGCACTTCGAATTCATCAGGCTCACGCTGCGGTGCATCGTAGGCACCTTCACTTGATGCCCAACTTTGAGACATTATGACCCTCGACATGAGTACAATGACCGGTCCATCAAAACGAGCGTGAGTTACGCGCATGGACTCCCTGTGGCAGGAGCTAGAAGTCCGAGCTAGTTCGCTTCCTTGCCGACAGCTGATCATAGAACTTAGAGGCCCTCGTGGGTGGCAGCCGTTACCATACATCCACTCTGGGTTTGTGGTGCACCCATACCACCCTCTACCGCCAGCTTCGACCCCACGGACCCCGCTCTTCAACCCTGCTGCCGAGGAGGAAGGTACTTTACGCCAGTCGCACGACTTTGCGTCTACTGCCGCTACTGCAAATCCATATGGGATTCCGCTGGATATTGGAGACGAGTTCTTCGCTTTCGAAGAGTACAAATGTAGCTTGGAGGAGGATGGGAGGGGTGATGTGTGGTTCCGAGGGTATGTTGTGATGTGTACTCGAATAATTGAGGGCGCATGTTGACACTCTTCCAGCTATGTTGTGCAGGCCGTGAACCTCACAACACTGTCGTCATCATCGTCCAGCCCCAACACATATCCAAAACCCGAGCCATCAGTGCTGATTGGCATCTTTCCTTCCTCCTGCGTGCACGTCCGGCCAGATATCTCGGTGGATGATGGCTCGCTTTCTGCAGCCTACGAAGCGGCGGTACGTCTCGCAGACGAGGATAGAGGGAGAGAACCGCAAGCCCGGGAGATGGAAGCTGTAAAAGAGGAAGACGAGGAAGAAGACGAGGAGACCAAAGTTCGCTCGCCCAAGCTCGAGCCTTCAAAGAGGTCGTCGGTTATTGTGGGAGGTGTAGTGGATATTCCTGCTGGGTCTTCTTTGACAAGACGACAGAGTCTTGGGAGCAGCAGTAAGGCCAAACGACCCAAATCCCTGATTCTCGACAAGGCCCAGACCATCCTCGCGGAAGAAGAGGCAAAGGAACAGCCACCATTACCCCGACTTACTGCTGGTGACTCGACGATAGCCGGTCAACAGTGGCCCCTAGTGGATGAGATAGCCTGTGCCATCAGAGAATGGAATGTGGTGAGTAATCGACCCCGTGAAACCAGCTCACTCTGTAGCGCTTGCCAACTTACCTCGCCAACCGGGAATACAGGCTGTTTAGTACCGTCACCCAGCACATTGATGCTCTACTTCTGGGCCGGCGGCAGCTGCTCTCCCAGACCCTGAGCGGAGGAGAGCTTAACAAGGTCCGCCGGGAGTGTGTCTCGAGGTTGGCTAAATGCAACGTTGCGCAGGGCCTCGAGGTCATAGTGAGGAATCTCGACGACGGCAGCGTCATGGCCACGGACAAGGACAAAGCGTATGCTGGAGCAACTTGGACCGATGGAATAACCTGCTACGTCCGACAGGCTCAGGTAAGAGCGTCAGATTGGACGTACGCTGACTGTAGTTTGCCTATATCGACGTTTTGCCGCTGGATAAACCGCCCACTCTCTTCACTCGGCTCAATTCCGATAAAGCATCCAGAGCGAGTCCATCGCACCACCTTCTACTCGACTTCAAGGCGTTCATTGCCAGCCCCTGCGCTCCAGGAGAAACCGCCGAACTGTTTTTCTCACTGTACAACCAAAATGAAAACCGCTTCGTCACCGAGGAATTTCATCTCGTGCTCAACCACCTCGGGAGTCCAGCCCGTGATTCCGAGCAACGCCTCGGTCGGCTCAAGACACTATTTACGGAGCTCAAGCCTGAAGACCTGTCGAATCACGTTTATCTAGTCTGCAAGGTGGTGCGCAACGGAGCGCTGAAAATGCGGTCGGAGGCAATGGCCGGCACATTGGACTCGCAACATCGCAGTGGAATGACCAGGAGTCGCAGTGGAAATCTGCTTGGAGAGATGGGGACAATAAGGGAGAACGTCTCGAACGACGCTCTGACGGAAGACTCTTTTTCTGTGACTTCCGGTAGTCGCCAAGTCAACGCTCTCGATCGGACCATGACATCGACAGAGTCCATTGTCGACGGCAGACCCTCGTATCGACGCCCTTTAGGCTGCGCCGTTATCGAAATGCCGCTATTGTCAAAGCTGGTCTCTGATGCGCAAGGCACGGAAGTTATCATGCCCATATACATTCCTCGTGACGAGGCAAGCTTCGCAACATTGCACGAGGATGTTATTCATCGTCGATCCAAAGAGTTTTACACCACATCAAGGTAGGTTTACCGTTGTGTCCTCGGCTGATCACTCAGGGCCGAATCCATAGCGATCTCACTCAAGGTCTTCACTGGTGTGACCTCGCATGTGATTCAGTCCCACCCATCCATTCTCATCGACGTACCGATCACAAGTCGCCTTGGCTTCCCCGATGTTCCAGAGGTGAAGGCCCGCAGAAATGATCTCTACGTCAAGCTCTGGTCGGCCAATTTCTTCCCCGCACCCTCGTCAAATGGCGGCTCGATCCGCGGTCGCAAGACTATACCGGCCAATCACGGCAATGTCCAAGTGACAGTAGAAGCGAGAACATCCGATGGGACTTTGATCCCAGATGCCATGTTCGCCGGAGGCTCTGGAGAAGGCGCCACGCCATACTACCACTCTCTCGTTTTCTACAACAACGATAAGCCAACCTTGGGAGAGTTGATCAAGGTATCGCTACCCACCACTGACTGCCATCTCTTTCTCACATTCCGATCGAGAGGGAAATCGCACTCGGCCGACCTCGAAAAGCCTTTCGCATACGCCTACCTGCCTCTCATCACCGTCGGCTCCTGCATAGACGATGGATCACACGACCTGCCCCTCCATCGTATGGAGCGAAGCTTCCAACCAGCACCAAGCGCCTATCTATCTGGTGTTAGTGATGGAATGCTCCGTGACAAGATGGCGATTCGTACATACCTCTGCTCCAACGTGCTAAGCCAGGACAAAACCCTCCAAGCTCTATTTACATGGCAGGGCCACTCAATCGACGATCTCTCGCCGACGCTCCAGATGCTGCGATTTGTGGCGGAAGAGGAACTGGCCAAGTTCATCCCACGGATTCTCGACTCGCTGTTCGGCATGATGGCCGCAAGTCTCGGTGAACGACAGGTCGAAATAGACGATCAAGTACTTCAATGCCTCATCAAAGTGCTGTCAATGAACACCGATAGGCGGTTCCCGAACTTTGGCTCAGTCTTGGAACAGTACATCACCCAACACTTCAACCACCCCACTTCCTCCTTCAATCTACTTCGCTCAATGAAGACGACCATGTCAAAGCCCAACACCCAAGAGTACCGATCCTTCCTCAAAGTATGGCATCTATTCTTCCGGTTCATCGTACGGTCGAGGGAGTTGGACCGAGCCAAAGGTATTGGTCTGGACGCGACGTCTGCACATATCGAGGCAGACTTTCAGAGGCAGACGAAAGCGATCCTCGGCGAGATCAACACTTTGATGGTCAACAAGGACAAGAACCTGATCGGAACGCAAGCCGTCGCCGTGCAACACTATGCGGATATATTGCCCGATCTCGCTCAGGTGTTCCCCAAACTTGAAATTGCAGAGATGATCATTGATTTCGTCGACAAATTGACCTATGCCCAAGGATCAATCGCAATCTACAAATTGTCACTCCTGGTCCAGGTGGTCAATCACCTCTTCGACACGAAAGACACCCGAGCACTCCTGGTCCCAGCAACTGTTCGATGGGTCAAACCCCATTTGGGCAAGTACAACCCTGGCTTCGCGCTCAAGGAGGCTCAGTCGGTCAAAGACGCTAGACAGGTCAAATGGCTGGAGTGCAATCGCCTCGCAATCACGGTGAGTCGGAGAATCAGACGAGACGATTGAGCTGACGGCTATAGGTGATCGCGTGTATGGTCACCAAATTGCAGGAGTGGCACTCGTCGCCTGTGATCTTCGACGATGCCTCTCTTAAAGCCCAGGAAGAGGACAACTTGGAGTACTGCTTGACTCTATTGCCAAGGTATGTAAAAGCCAGAGTTTTCACTCGCTCATAGTCCAGCCTGTTCCAGTCACATGCCGAATTGGCCAGTCAGGAAACACAGTCCCTTCTTCTGCGGAATCGCTCAAGTGCTCCGGGATACAAAACCACGCCTGACCTGTTCCCCTCGTCACATCCATTCAACCTGATTGTCGATCTGCCACCTCCGTCTCTACTCAACCAGAACAGCGCGGGTGGCAGTGACATTCCCGCGTCTACCGGCTCCTTCAACAGTGGCCTCGCAGAGTGCACGACCGTTCTTATGACACTCATACTCGTCACGCCTCGACAAAACGCGACTCGTTGGCTGCTCGAGGTGGTTGACTTTGAAGGTGCAGCCGGTACCTCGACGATGCTACAGTCGGCTTTCGCGGCTTGTCGATCGATACTTCGGCATGAGCCATTCCCCGCGGTATGGCTATCTCTGCACTTGATGTGTCTAGAGGGAATAATTCGTTTGTTGGAGGTGGTATCGGAGGTTGTGGAAACGGAAACTTTCGTCCCAGCCGTCAACGCCATGGACAGCTTCGATATCAAGCTCTGGACATCGCTCTTCGAGTTGATATGCGAGTTGGCCGCATCGGACGAGCTCGTGCTAGAGGACCAGGGTCAACAGCGAAGACGAGCCCAGTGGATCATTGCTGGCGATCTGCGCGATCATACGGCTGCTTTACTGCATCGACTGTGGAATGCCATCGGATGGTCAGTAGAGCAAGCACAACCATCCAGTCTGAGATATGGAGGGGTGAGTAATAACTCGTAGCGCTGCTGACCGTCTAGTATCAAACCCGCCTGACCAACCTCGCCGGAAGAATCCTTGGACTTTGCCTTTCTGGACACGATGCAATGTGCGAGACGGCAGTCGAGATCCTCTTCTCAATGATCTATGCGGAGTATGTGCTTGATGGCAAGTTCGAGTCCATCAAAACGGAAATTTTGGCCAAACTCGACACACTCGTGAGTCCTCATAATAATACCAGTCATGTACTGGGCACATAGTGACTAATACATGTGTCCAGTTCTTGAGCAAAGCGCCCACTTCGGACCCGACGCTTCGAGCTTACTTTGTGGCCCAACTCCGAGTAGTATTCGAGGACTCGCCACAGATCGACTCTACCTTCCACTCCAAAGTTGGGTCTTTCTTGGATGAGATTGAGCTCTTCATCGATCTTCTCCTCACCTTGCGGGACCTACCGGAAGACTCAATCACTTGGAAGGACGAAAAGTCGTTGGCAGTCTACCGCCTGATGTTGTTCGCCAAACGAACCAACAGGCTGGATCTCTATATTCAGTTCACGCACCAGCTGATCCAGATCAGTCTCGCAAACAAAGACTGGCTCAGCGCCGGAAACGCTCTGCGGATGCACGCGGAGCTATACGAATGGAGATTGGATGGTGGACTGCTTGGCGAGTTCAAGGCTGGTACTATTGACTTGCCCATTCAGAATCACTTCGGGCGCAAGGAAAGCTTGTACTACCATGCCATCGATTATCTAGGTGAGTGACGGTAGAGAGGGCTCAGAGCTGTGGTACTGACCATACGTAGCCGAAGCTGAAGCGTACGAATCGGCACTGGAGTTATGCCAAGAAATGGTCGTACAGCATCAACGTCTCACTTTTACAATCCCAAAGCTCTCAGAGTTGCTTGTCTACCAAGCGAGGCTGTGGGAGAAGATTGGCAGTACTTCCCGACCCAAGCCAGAGTACTTCAGAGTGGTGAGTCCAGCCGATCAGTGACGCTAGTCGAGCTGACTCGCATGTAGGCATACTTTGGCGAAGTCAATCCGCTAGATAAAGGAAAAGACTACATCGTCAGGGGTCAGCCATGGGAGCGATACTCCGACTTGTAAGCTCCTCCATCATGCCCTATCGGAAAACGTGCTGACTTGATCAGTTGCGAGACGATACAGTCAAAGTTCCCTTCAGCCATGATCCATCGATCGAAAATCCCTCCGCCTGAATCGGTTCGATTGGGAGACGAGCCCGTCGTCTGGGTTACATCAGTAGTTCCGGAGCCCGATATGAATGTACCAGCACTCGCGGATGGAGTTGCGGAGAATGTCCAGAACCACTGGAGGTACAACAACATCAAGGCGTTCTCCAGTCAAAGGCCATATCTCCGCGATACGCGAGAGAGCGAGACAGTTCTCAGTTGGATGGAGAAGACAATTTTGACGAGTGAGCCATCCGGGGCAGGGGAAGTGTCGAGAGCTGACGAGAAAATCAGCCGCCGACGTGCTGCCTGGAGTACTGAATCGAAGCGAGGTGGTGGATATCCGTTACGAGCAAATCGCCCCAATCAGTAACGCCCTGAGCGAAATCGCCAAGGCGACCAAAACACTCAAAGCGTTGATTCAGCCAAGGACGGGGGCGCAAATCGAGTGAGTCGGTCAATCAAGTCGAGGTGCCCTACTGACTTATCCTATAGCATCAAATTGTTGGGCAACACTATCAACGGTGCTGTGGATTCACCTGTCAACGGCGGGGTCAAGCTATACCAGAGCGTGCGTGAATTCATTGGTCTTGACTGACATTTCCTCAGACGTTCCTGATTCCAGCCTACCTCGAAAATAATCCCGGCGATGCGATCCAGGTGCAAAAGCTGCGTTCGTCAATCATCGACTATGTGAAAGCCATCTCCGACACCATGGACGTTCACAGGCTCGAGTGCCGTGATCCCGCCTTCCACGAGGCCTTAAGAAGCCGTGGGTACCAGTATCCGCATCAAAGAGCCTGGTAAACTGATCATGTGACAGACTTCCACCGAGCGTTCCCGGATGAGATTGCTCAGATATCCAGTGGACGAAGCCGACTCGATCGGCCACAACTTGACGCGCCTCTCCCGCCTCTGCCTTCGGCTGGTCACTCGGACACGGCTTCGTCATTACAGATACCCAGCATTACGCATACCGATCCAGCCAGACTTTCCACAATGTCTTTCGGAACGACATCGGCGTATATCCTCCCTGCACTCAAGCTGGGTCCTTCTAGGGGCACAACGCCCATTCCAGGATCTACCGGCATTGAGATCACCAATGGCTCTCTCGACCACAGTAGAGGCACAATGTCACTCCCTCAATCACCCTCATTGCCCACTACGTCGACCTCCTCACTCAGACATTCGGTGTTGTCGACCAAGAGCCCGGTCAGATCGTTATCGAGGAACGCAGCCTCCTTCTCCGCTGGCACAGGTGGCCCCAAGTCAAGCCTTCACCGCGATCAGAGCGTAAATGGCAGCGTGAGGGGCGGACCGGCTGGTCGAGATGTGGCTGGAAGTGTGAGATCGTCAAGGGACGACAGTATCAGCTTCATCAGCGAGGGTACCGTCGGCGATTACGGAAACAATGTCACGACGTCGACAATCCAGGATGGCGGACAGACGGGCAAGAAAGACACGGGCACAGCGACAAAGAGCCGCTTGAAGCGGTTCAGCACGTTGATCAGAAGGTGAACATGTGTTTTCAGTGTAGTTTCTTCAGGAGGGGTCGTGCACAATTAGCACTACTCATCGTCATGACTTTCACATGTATGTGATACAAGGTTCCAAGCATGAGTCCACGGCTTGTCTCCCGAGCTGGTCAATGCCGCTCGTATTTATTATCGCTTGTAGCTTGAAGAACGTACGCCCAGGAAGGGAATTACGTAACGCTCAGTATCAGCAAAGCTTTTTTTGAACGGATGTCGATCACTAGTAGAGTACCTCGACTTTAGTGGTTGTCGACTTGCAGTCAGCTTGTGCGTCACTGAGCAATCCAATCCAATATCAGACAGCATGGCCAAGAAGATCGCAGCGCCGAAACAGGCAATTCAGCCTGCTCAGGGGAAGAAAATCACATTCGGGGAGGACGAAGACGAGGAAGAGCTCGACTTTGCACCAGTTGCAAGTTCGTCCAAAAGCCCGTACCGTGCGGCCAAGTCGAATCGGAGACACATCCAGGACGAAGAGAGCGGAGATGAGGAGGAGAGCGATGACGATGCACCGGAAGCGGTGGGGATGACACAAGGCAAAGCTGCAGAAAAGCTAGAGTTAGAGAAGCAACGTCGGTGAGTGCACAATCCACAGTATAGAGAGGGCTCGGAATGCTTGACTCTACTCCTGTTCATGAACTGACTATTCGCTTCTTACAGAGCACAAGACGAGAAGAAACGTCTGGCTAAGGAACGTCAAGCGAAGATAGCCGAAGCGAAGCAAGCCAAACTGGAAGCCAGCAAGAAGACGACGCCGAAGAAAGCTGGCAAGGGCAAAGCTGCACAGAAGCCCAACACCGAGGACGATGACGAGGATACTCGACGATTAAGGGCGAGAATGGAGAAGGCTATGGAGCAGGGTGATGAGCATTCCGACATGTCTGGCGAGGATTTCTCCGGTGACGAAGATGACGAAGAAGGATCGGAGGATGGTGAATCCTTCCACACAGAGTCCGAAGGGAACGGATCGGGGCTTGAGGACGAGGACGAGGAGGGCGAGGTGGACGAGGACGATGATGACGACTCGGAGACTCTAGAGGAGGGACCTATAGACGACGCAACGAGGCGACTAAGGGAGAGAATGCAGGAGGCAATGGAGGCAGCGGAGAGGAGAGCAGGCCTGGCGCCGGCACCCAAAGCCGGAAAGATGGAGTCAAAGTCGAAGGGCATTCTCAAAAACAGCTCCGCCTCGGACAGCACATCGGCGGCCGTGGCAGAGGGCAGTAAGAAGCGAAAGGTCGCAGCGGTAGAGGAGACTGCGGATGACGAGGAGAATTGGGACATGTCTGCAGGTGTTGGTGACGGACCGGGCTTCCTGTCTGCGGCAGCGCTGCGTGCAGCGGAGAAATCGCATCAAGAGCGAAAAGCGAGAAAACAGGCCAAAGCAACACAAGAGTCGGTGCGAAAGGTGGAAGCGAATGGGAACAAGAAGAAGAAGAGGAACAGGAGGAAGCTCAAGCGAGAGGATGGCAAGAAGGAGATCGAGTGAGTGGTCGTTTGTGCCAGCGGTCGCAGATCCAGACTGACGGTTTCGTAGTGGCAAGACGTTGCAGCTCCTGCAGCCAACCCTGGATCTAGCGCCTGGGTCTCTGCCTCCTGTCTTTTCCGCGAGCTCGTCACTGAAGGGCCAAGCTGCGGGGACCGCCTCCAAGACCAAGTTCGTCAAAGTCGCCATGAAGGCAAGCGGACAGATACCCAGTAAAGGGGTAATGGACGGAAGAAAGGCGGTGGCAGCGAAGAGGCGGCGTGTCTAAGAGATGCGTTACACCGAAGGGCACTTTATGCATCCTGTGTTTTTATGTACATCACTTGACGCGTTGTTATCCTGCGGCTAGTTCGCGTGCAGCATGTATGCAGCACAGCTCCAGTCCTGAGACATCGCAAATGCAGGATGGGCGGCACGGCTTCTTGATCACTGGTTCCTGGAGAACCTCCTCCACTTTGAGAGGCCGCTCAAGCGTTCACTGATTCTTGACTTCGTACAATTCACTACATTGCGGCCAGATAATATCCACCAAACCCCAGCACCACCGTCCAGAACCCACAAGACACAATGAACGACCCAGTGGCCTCCATATCCGCTCCTCCACCTCGATACCTTCTCGAGTCCGACTCGTCCGACGAGGAAGGGCAGGGATATTACGCCGGTGCGGCGGGAGGTCCCTCTTCACGACCTAAAATTCGACAGACAACGTCCGCAGAGATCTCCATCGAGGGCATCCCTGCCACTAAGTTGTATGACTGCGTGATCGTTGGTACTGGCCAAGCAGGCAGGTATATCGCGAAGAAAGCAGGAAAAGGGCACGAGGATCCGACGATAAAGGTGAAATCGTCAAACGGACTTCTGGGACGGGGCTGGGAGTTGAATGACAAGGAAGTGCTTCTTGCCCTGGACGATGTGGAAAATGAGGACGTATGGACGATCTCGAAGGCGCTCTTGGAGAAGATCAATGCATCAAGCTGGTACGTCTGAGAATTGTCCCGAGATGCGAGAAGCCATGCCTCAGCAAGAGCTGATGTAAATCTCTAGGGTGATAGTCTCGACATACCTGCCTTCCATGTACATCGTCAATGATAACAAGGCGGGAGAAAGAATCAGCGGTGAAGCCCCTATACGATACATCTCGTCTGCGGGACGCGATATAAATCGCGGGATTGAGAAGACCGGAGCCGTCAAGCTTAACTCCCCCAACTTCGTCACTGGTCTTTCGGCCGCTTTGGCATCAGCAGTGAGCTCAGCTTCTTCTCATATGAGAAATTCTACAACCTGCTGTTTGGCTGACTTTCATGATAGATCGTACATCCCGTTACCTCGGGAGTCGCAGAGGGCTTCACTATCCTATCCCTGCCTTTGCCTCTGTCGCAGATATCATCCGTGTATATGACGTCCACCGCTGGCGTCGTGGCTCCGGGTCTAGCCCAGCTCCTGAAGAGCGCTTCCACAACCTCATCAAGCGCTTGGGGCGAGGGAGACGATGAGCCGTATGTCAATATCGGTGCGGGAAGGAAGAAGGAGAGCAGGGGCAGTGGACAGAAGAGGGAGGAGTACAGTAGCATGTACATGTGATCAGGTATGAATGCATACCTGCGATCCGAGAACAGCACGGCCCAATATCTGGACAGACTGTTGGAAGCGGGAGAGAGTTGATGCATCCGGGTTCCCAGACGTTCCAAGCTGATGGCTGCTCGGAGAGGACCCAGCGAAGACACGAAGACCGCTGTTGTAGTCAGTTTGCTCTCCCACGCTGTGAGTTTGCATAAACTCGGGCATAGCGGGCAGTTGGCCGAGCCTGCGTAAGCCGATCGAGCGATCGATTCCTGCAGACGGGCCGATACCTTGGAACGTTATTATGACGACTCGAGGCGCTAATCTTTCACTCTATGGCCGATAAGGCGATTGCAGGAATCTGGCCTGGGATCAGAGACAGTCAGAGACAAGTGGGCCAGGCCGGGCCAGGCAGGGCCGCCGGCGACCGAAGCAGTCTGATCGGACTGTTCGATGGTCGTGTCGAACTCGATCGCGAGGATGCCGCGGTTCGAAAGGCCTGGCGGGCTGATCGCGCGGTCACCTTGGGATATAAGGCATGCATCATGGGCCGACGACTGCCCAGACCTACTCCACTCATCACTCTCAGCTCCCACTCCGAAAGTAACCCTCCCTAAACCTGATGTCATCCCTTCGAAGTAGTATCGCCAAAAGACCTATATTACCTCGGTCCCAGATATCCTCTTTGTCGCTTCCACCCCTTCTGCTTCCTATCCTACCTGCATCTCAGTGTTCCTCTTCCCCAGCGGCATACACCACCATCATAGCTAGAAGGACTACACCGTCACCAGGACCCTCCCGCAGTCGAACTCCATTACCACAACCGCAACAAATTCGCACCATGTCCACCACTGTCGATGATGTGCCTGAGATCATCCTGCAAACCAGGGCCGCAGCCAGCGGCAAGACTGGCGAATCGGTAGAGCCCAGACAGACCCTGCCCACCGAGGACATGGAGCCCGATCCAAGCAAAAGCATCCCCCTCCCGCCAAACAGGCAAAGGTTGATAGACGACGTGATCGCCCTATACTCTTGCCAGCCGACCGTAGAACGAGTCGCGAGGTACGCCCCAGGTGGGTCCATGTCCTCCATGATGAGCAATGGCCGTGTGCTAACATGTATTATCATAGCTTGTGTCTATGACGATCAGTTCGTCTACGCCAACGGTGAGTCACCGTGGCTGTCTCCGAGGGCGAGCAACTGCAGGTACTGATACCACCGCAGATCGATACAAGATGGCAGGACAATGGTTTGGCTTGCCAAAGCTTTTCCCAGCTTCCGAAAACCTCGGCTACGAGATCGTCAGAAACGACGACACTCTGATCCAGTTTAAGAACAAGCAGAGATGGTCGTTCCACCTCATTCCAAAGAAGGCGACCATCAACGCGTTGGTCAGTCTGGAGCTCGACCCCGCGACAAAAGACTCCGACTTCCCCCTCATCTTGTACCACAAGGTATGTTCACTCCAGACCGCCTTTTGCGAATAGCTCTCACACGTTAAAGGACCAAGCCAACGAGAAGGACTACTCGCACGAGGGCTTCGGCTTCTCATTCAAAAAGACCCAGGCCGATTTGGTCTCGAAGTTCATGAGCTCCAAGGAGGTGAAGTGGTTCAAGGTGAGTCCGTGATGTCGCTCGTCTCTGCTCGGTGCTGACCGCCACCCATTAGGGCGACGAGAACGCTGCCAAGGAGCCAGTCAAGAAGTACGGCAGTGGAACCAACGAGGCTCCAATGTCCACCGTTGTTTAAGTGTGCGGATTGTCATTCCAACGTAAAAAGTTGTAGCATTTACTCCATGCGAGTGTACGATGTATAGCTGTCATCCTGTCTATCTGCTCGAGCACGGGGCACTGCGGATGCGCTGATCGCTGTTGCAGTCCCTGGCAGATTCCTCGTACGACGGTGAATCGCTTTGGCTTGCTTTTAAGCGTGAGGTCGTTATCGTCGTTAATATGTTTATTCAATGCAGACGGTGTGGCTATCAAGTGTCATCGTCAGCTTGGGGGCGGGCCGAACGGACACCCGCACTGCTTGGGCAGTCCTCCCACTCACAAAAGTTCTATGCGTTCCGCCTAGTCCTCGACTGTGTCTCTCGGTCGATATTGCCCTCCTCTCGCCGCTATTGCCTCCTCCACATCCCTCGGTGGTCGACCCGTCACTCTGACCGCGTAGAAGCCTCGGACCTTCTTGTCTAGATCCAAGCGTCAGCTTGCCAGCCGATACCAGATGACGAGTCATCTAGCTCACCTGTCCGCTGCCATCTCGCGACCCAACTTTCTCCGGGATCAATCATCGCTATCATCCCATCCCACATCGAACTCGTGCACTCGGCGACTCTATCCGAGCTTCCTCTCATCTAAGTGACGAATTTATGGTCAGCTAGATTGCTACATGCAACAGCAGCTAAGCTTGCGACGAGTCTCACCTCCAATACGTCCTCGCAATTTGGACATCCTGTTCTCAGAAAGTCGTTGGCGGACTGTAGGATTGAGCAGATCAGGCACGCTCTTAGGCCTCCTTTTCCGTCTCCTCTGCCTGGCATCGTGGAATCAGGCGGATCTCAAGTCGAGCGTGAGTTTGCGTAGCGAGTGTGGTGTTGATAAGAGGACACGCTTCTAGCTATGTAGAGTACGTGTAGCCTAGACTAGTAGCAGGCAGCAGCAGCCAACGGCAACCAGCAGCTCAGGCGCTCAGGAGCGAGCTGAGATCTGCACACTGACCTTAAATCATCCCTCTCATTAGCGGTGCTCATTCGCCACCCAAGTCGACCTCCAAAGTCAACCGTGTTGCCGCCGCGCTCGAGTCTTCCAACTGCACCCTATACTTGCGACTACTTAAACACCCTACCTCACACCTCAGAGCCTGCACCACCATGACAGAGGTTGCCGATGACTCTCTCGAAGAAACAAACAGGCTGCGTATCGCCGCTGGTCTTGCTCCCATTGGCGCCGCTCCCGCAGACGGCGCGGTAGACACGCTCGTCGACCAGGATGAAGTGGCCGCCGCCAACTTCGAGGAGAGAAAGGCGGAGATGAAGCGGGACAGATCGGAAAAAGAAGTCAAGGAGCGTATAGCCAAAGCCAAGAACCAAAGGGCTTTGAACGCAAAGATGACAGGATCGACTCTGGGCGACAGCAGTAAAGACGACTCGTTAGACGCCAAAGCCTGGATCAGAAAGCAGAAGAAGAGGCAGAAGGAGCGAGAGAAGGAGTTGGCTGAGCGTAGAGCCAAGGAAATGGAGGAGGCCGACAAGTTGGCGGATTATGACGAGAGGGATCTGGCAGGCCTCAAAGTCGGTCACGGGGCGGAAGACTTTGAAGAAGGTCAAGATGTCGTTTTGACGCTCAAGGATAGCAAAGTGCTGGCAGAAGATGGTAAGTCACCCCTCTTGGTCTATGGCGAGTGATGATCTGACGGTGGTGTAGAGGACGAGCTGCAAAATGTCAACTTGGTCGACTATGCCGCGGACAAAGCTGCCAAAGATCGCAAACGGAAGGCTTTGGCTCAATATACCGGCTACGACGATGAGGAGTTTGACGAGAACAGGATAGGCCAGAAGGCGGACATCCTGGGCAAATACGACGACGAGTTTGCTACCGGCAAAGTGAGAAATGAGGGGTTCCGATTGGGTGCGCCTCAGCAGGCCAAGATGAAGGTGGAAGACGACGATGTCGAAATGGTCTCTCTCGGTCAAGCGCCAGCGACAAAAGTCAAGCTGAATCTGGACTTCTCGAGTGAGTTTAGTGCCTCATCATGGAAGGGCAGTGCTGACTGTCTTGACTTATTAGAGGACTTTGAGGTTTCGGACTATATGAAGGAGGGAGATGCAGGTTTCAAGCAGAGAAAGGTGAGTGCGAGTAGGTATCGCATCCGTCGCAAGCTGACTCCTTGTGTAGAAGAAGAAGTCGAAACGATCTGCTCGGAGGGCTGATGGCGATGAGGAAGATGATGCGATGGCTGTGGACGAGCCTGTCAAATTCGAGAAGCGGAGAGTGGACGACGGACCGCAGAACCTGGTCGACGACGATGATATTCAAGCCGCTCTAGCTCGGGCCAGGCGGGAAAGTGCGAAGAAGAAGCCGAAAGTCAAGGCAGAGGATATCGCCGCCCGAAGTGAGTCCCACCATGGCTTGTTGGGCTATGCTGATGCTGTCTTAGTCGTCTCGCAGCGGGAAGAGGACACTGCGCCTCAAGAGGAGAACGGAGACGAAGACGGGCGGATAACGTTTGACGACACATCAGAGTTCGTCAGAAACGTCAACGCGGAATCGAGAGCAGCGCCCGTCAAGCGAGAGAGGGCCGCGTCGCCACCTGCTGCTGCGCCACAAGAGCCTGTGATCGTCAAAGTCAAGGTGGAGCGTGATGAAGAAGGCGAGGTGGGAGAGGACGAGGACATGGATTCCGAGGACGAAGACGAGGCTCTGGCTGAGATGGCGGCGAGGGAGGGTTTGTCTCTGGCCGAGTACCGAGAGAAGATTGACTCGCAGATGCAGGAGATGGAGCGAGTCAAGCAGGAAGGTATGGAGGTGAGTTTGAGAATCGATGATCCGTTGTTCTGCTTGTTGATCGGGGAGCAGGCGGCGTCTTCCGAGGAGCCAGTGATGGGTACCGGTATGGCCGGCTACTTGAACATGCTCAAGCAGCAAGGATCGCTCAAAGCCAAGACGGCAGAGGACGAGGAGAGGGAGAGAGTGCAAAAGCAGAAGGATCTGTGGATGGCCGACTACCGACGTCGTATAGCCCAAAGAGAGCTGGAAAAGATCCAGGCCAGAGGAGGCAATAAGGATCAGGCGCAGAGAGAGTGGGAGGCAAAGATTCGAGAGCAGAACGAGGCAAGGGATGCTTTGGAGATCTACAAGAGCTACAAACCGGACATCAATATTGTCTATCATGACGAATTTGGCAGAGGTAAGTCACCGGCGTTCCTGTGCGTGTCAGGAGTTACGCTGATGACCACATTTTAGAGATGACGCCGAAGGAAGCTTGGAAGTCTCTGTCGCACAAATTCCAGTAAGTGCCCAATACAATCACCATTGGAGATTGACGCTGATGCCGGCCGCAGCGGGAAAACGTCCGGACGAATGAAGACGGAAAAGCGATTGAAGAAGATCGCAGAGGAGAGAAAGCAGATGACCATGAGCTCTGGAGACACGCCTTTGGGTATGACCAACGCCTTCGCCAGGCGACAGCAAAAGACTGGCGAGGCCCACATGGTTTTGTCTGTCGGAAACAAAGGGTGAGTCTGACGTGATCTCTAAGGAGATCCCAGCTGATATCATCACTTCAATCTAGTTCGGTTCAAGCGCCTACGACGAAATCTTCCAGGCGATAGATACCTTCTTATCTCCCTGTCCCGCGGGACAATCAATCTGCCTTCTTGCCGGCTAGGTGTAGTAGGCTACCCCCACGCACGGCGTTGTATGTAAATTGTAATCAATCCTATGAGCACAGTACCGTCATGCTATTGCTCGAAGTCGAGGGCGTTCAAGTCAGTAGGGCCGGTAAGAGGCCGTTGAGACGATTTGATTCCGTCGGATGGAATCGCCATTTTCCCGCAGATGATGTCGTGTTGGTGGGTTGGTGTCCCGGTGTAGGCGAATGTCACTCTGAAGACATCACAAGGTCTACCCCAACACTCAAAAGCACTCGTACCACAACATGGGTGCCGCTCAGTCCTCGCAGGCTCCTCAGGAGCAGGTCATCAACGCTCCGGAGCCATCGACGTCTGTTCAGGTGTGTGATCTTTCGTCAAGGGACAGTCTCTATCTCAGATTCTCAAGTCGTACTGACTACCGTTCGGCTGTCGCAGATCTCGCCGTCCCTGGTTGACAGACTGCTGCACCCAGCCGATACCCCCGACTCGAAGACGTCTCACGCTTCTACCGATGATATCGTCAGAAAACGACTAGCCGCCGAGTCTGCCCATTTGAGAACGCAAGAGGCAGAGATCCTATCTGCGATTTCCGCCGCATTGGAGAAGGAGAACTTGGACAAGGAGAAGCCCGGCATGAGCTCTGAAGTCCTCGGAAGGGATATCGAGGAAGTGAGGGAGAAGGTCGAGAGGATGAAGCAGGAGAGAGAGTCGAAAGAGGGAGAAGGAGTGAAAAGGGCTAAACAGGCCGTTGTTCAGTGCTACAAGTGAGTATCAAAGCTGGTCACTAGCCGTATCGTACATGGCTCGTCGTTCGCTGACATCCGACAACCTGCAGGACGAACTCGGACAAGCCACTAGATTGCTGGAGAGAGGTCGAGGCATTCAAGACAGAAGTCAACAAACTAGAACAGGTGAGCTCTTCTCCGGATTTTGGCTTCCACCTCAAGGCTGATAGACTGCCCAGGCGTTCGTGAAATCTCTGCATTAGACGATGCATACAACTGCGTTCCATCTCAGTGTCGTCACCGTATGGACAAAGGCGGATTATGGCCATACGTTGACAGGTTGACCTCAAGACGCACATTACGACCAAAATACCGTGCGACTGGTTTCACCCGTCAAAATCTCACTCTTACACTTTCAGAGTCGTAGAGTGGAGCTCTTGCCAAAGGGACTTAGGGGAAGACTGACTTGAAGCGTGTTTCGTGCAGCCCGTCCCCGAGCGGCTCCAGATATCAAAGGATGCTGTAAAACTGAAGTGGACCGGTATAATGGAGGACACCTCAAAACCGTTGTCCAGTATGTTCACCAAACCCAAGCATGTCCGCCGTCTGGTTCAGATATAGCTTGGTCTCGCATCCAATCTCGAGTGCAGCGCTTCTCCTCACTCGACTGCAGGGTCAGTTGATCATTCTAAGACCAATACTAACCAATTTTCGTGAATCGTCATGCGCAAGACAATCGGTAAAGTGGTGATCATTGACACCAACCCGCCATACCGCCCCTGGGACGGTAATCAAGCCACTTACCTCTTCTTCCCTATCTTCATCGCTTTCGTCCTGACCCTCTTGTCTGGGCTATCCGAGCCAATCATCGGCGGACTGAACGTCGTCAAGGTCAACACTGGTATCAATGGCACAGTGACATTCGGAGCTTGGGGATGGTGCTCCCAGAATGTGCCAGAGTTCAAGTAAGCGCATCACTCCCAAATCTACCACAGTCCGCTCTACAAGAGCTGGATTCACTATACTGATGGGTCTTACTTAGCAACACTTGTTCTGGGAATAAAGCCTTTGGGGGGTCCATGCACGCTGAGATCAACGATCTCCCAGGGCCCGTCCGATCGCTCACTGTCGTGGCTGATGCCCTGCCCGGACCGTACCTCATCGCCAACTCGGTCTTTCACGTTCTCGGTGAGTAGGCTCGATACGCAAGACCGGACAGAATGTTGACTTTGGGTGGAGGCGCACTGACCATGTGGCTCACTGTCACTTGGACCTTGGCAGCCGCTGGCTCGTGGCACAAGCAGGAGCAACAGGCCTGGGAGTGGACACGCTGTGCTTTCCACGGCACAGGCGTCTCAGCGCTCTTCGTCCTTATCGCTGTGAGTGGCGGCATCGGTCGCCAGAGGAGACTGATCTCATAGCTTTGCGACTTGTAGTGGGGCCTGGATCTCGGTATGGTCACCAAAGTCGCCTCTCAGGCAATCAACGCGGACGGATCGCAGCCCAAAGTGACACCGGGGTTCGTCCGTTCACCGTTGTCCCCCTCCATGATCAGGCGCTAACACTGAGACTCTCTAGCCCGGCGGTATGGATGATGATGACCGCGTTTCTGCTCAACTTCGTCACTTACATCGTCCGACTGGTCTACCTCCGCCGACAACCAAGACCACTCTGGTCCGTCAAAGGGTGAGTCAGTCCCGTCCCAGGCTGCTCCTGGCCGCGAAGTGGCACGAAGTTGACCATCGATCGTGTAGTGCCGGTGGCGACTTCCATAGTAACCCGATGCCACCAGTCTTGCCACTGTCGGCTGCTCTACCCCCCTCAGATGATCATCCACCCACATGGTGAGTACGCCCAGCCAGATGGCAGGTCGAGGCAAGACTGACCTTATACGTGATCAGGGAGAGCCTCAACCTTAATGATGCGGAACCGCTTCCCGAGAAAGTCGGTGTAGAGTTGACAGAGAAGGAGTCTCTCGCGCTGGAGGAAGTCCTCATGGAGCGAGAGAGGAGCCGTGGCAATCGTCACGGCAGCGGCTATGTTGTCTGAGACTTCTGATCAGAAGTGTACTGGCCGACAAGTAGTCAAGCAGGCGAGATGGCGAGGCGGAGGCGAGGTCGATAGACAACCAGAAAGTGGAGGCTGAAGTTCAAGTATGAGGACGAGCTATGAAGTATGAATCACTGAATCACTGTTGACGTCCAGAAGCTGCATAGATACCTGTAATGCATACCAATGAGACGGACGTTTGGTCAGTCGACCCCTTGGGCTCTGCACGCAATCCGACTTCCGAGGCTAGGAATTCTCGTCCGGTGTTGATTGAGTGCCCGGCACCGACTACCGCCTCGCTCGTCCCGCCTATGGTGATTGTTTCCCGCTTGAAGGTTGCTGCCCACCGCCCGTGCTGTGTAGAGACCCCTCTCAAGTAGGCACCATGGCAGGGCGTGCATGTCATGAACATCATAATCATTGCGATTGGAGAGTCAGGTATCTATGAGTGTAGAACAAGGGGTATCGTGGCCGTAAATGGGGTTTATTTAGCTGTATGGTAGATCGTTTCGTTGATTGATACAAGAGGCCAATCCTCAACACATCCCTCTCATCTCTCGCGTCTCGCCTCTACTTGCTTCACTCCCTTTTCCGATGTAAGGCGCCCAGCGCAGAAATTCTCCTCACTCCCTCGGATCTCTGAAGACGTCTTGGGCAAACTCCGCCATCCACTGTATCGTCTGGGCTTTGCCGGCCATATCTGCAAACTCTCTCGACGGGTCCGAAGACTTCATCAAAGTGGCTACATTGATCATCAGCGCTATCCCAGCTTCCTCCACCTGGGCACTCACGTCCAAAGACGATGCCGACGTTGTGCGTGGTCATCTTGTTTACAGAAGCGAGAGTGGTGACCCGGTTCAGATGAAGCATGACCGCTCGGAGGGTGTTGTAGTGGCTCTTTGGTAACTCTTGCACCAAGGCACAAAGAGCAGAATGCTTATTGTTTGGGTCTTTGATAGCTAGACATAGAGTCAGCTCGTGGTCGTAGATAAGGGCATTTTTCACTCACTGGCAGCTGCGATGAACGACTCGTGAAGCGCGTGTGTCAAGAGCGGATCCGGTAGTTGCCGCAAATACGTCTTGAACACCGAGGTAACGCTCGAGATATCGTTAAACTCCTCGATGTCGGCCAGGTCGAACGAATTGTAATTGCCTCGCTCGAACAACTGGGTGATTTGCTTGGATTGCGACGATCCTCCAGTCTTTCGATAGATGCCCTCATACTCCATGCCTACAGGTCGCGATGTCAGAAAAGAACGGTGTGATCGAGATTCGTACTTACCGACTACTTCCACAGCCGCGATACATTTTGAGACGATTACAGGGACTTCGGTGTCGTCGACGACGGTTTGTTCAGTCAAGTCTCGGCCAAACAGGGAGCCTGAAGCAAGTTAGCAAGGGGACTTCCAAGGTTCCGATTGAATACTCACCTGCAGGATCCTCTGCCACTTCAGCGTGCCCGTTTCTGGCTCCGGTGCAAGACCTCGGGATCTTCTCTGCGCATTTGGCATGACACACCAGACCGCAACTAGTACACTTGACCTCTTGCAGACCCCACATCTTCTCCTGGCAGACGTCGCAACGGGTGAACCGCATGGTGGAATGCTGCTGGAAAGAGTGGTCCTTGAAGCCGTACTCGGTCGATGGACGGGGTAAACCGCCTCCGCGTTTCTCACCACCCATCAAAGCGAGGGGCTTTGAGATACTGGCCGAGGTTGACGATACGTCGGGACCTTTGGAGAATTTGTTCCACTTGAACCGTCGAGCTGGTGCCGCCTCGATAGTCTCCGGTTTGGGCGCCTTGAGCACCTTTGCCGTTTCTTCCGGCACCTCCTGCAACGTCGCGCTGGTAGCCAGAGACGATAGGGACGGGGAGCCAGAGGGATGTGTCCTGATCTTGTTCTGGAACACGGTCGGTCCTCGTCCTCGAGCGAGACTGTCTTGTAACACCTCATTCTGGCGCGTGAGTGAGGCGTTCAATTCGGCCAACTCCTCGTTCTTCGCCGCGAGGGCCGTCGATTCCTCCAGGAATTGATCCTTGGTTTCTCGCAGATCCGCTATCTCCCGCTGCAAAGCTTCCCGCTGAGCGGTCAATGGCTCCAATTCCTCGCGATATTGCTCTTTGATAGTGTCCAGCCGATTTGTCAATGAACGACTAAGTGCCGAAGCAGTCTCTTCTGAAAGGGTAGAGCTGAACGGACAAAATGTCAGTCTAATCCCCTCTGCCTACCGCTCTCATACGCACTTTTTATTGCTATTCAGCTCCTCCACCTCCGCTAGCGTCATGTCTCGCTGAGCTCTCAACCTGCTGATATCCCTCTCCAGTCCCGTCAAGCTGCTCGCCAGATCGTGCGATCGCCTTCGCATGTTCTCTTGCCTCCTTTCGTCTCCGGAGATGACACTCAGACGGGCCGTTTGCGAGTGTACTTGTGCCCGCAACCGCTTGACTTCGCCCTCCAATTCTTGTCGATGAGCAAGCTCCTTGTCGTACTCTTCGCCGGCAACCGTCAAACCCTCGCTGTACTGCTGACTCGTCCTCTGTAAGATAATGGTCAGTTTCGACTCCTGCAGATGCCCCTGTCGACACTCACCTTGGCACCAGTGTACTTGTTCTTGAGACCGATGATGGTATCTTTCATGTCCTCAATCTCTCCGATAATGCCATTCAACATGGTCAAGTCGACAGGGACACTCTGGTCACCAGAGTGTTTGGCCGAACCGACCAATTCTACCAAACTCATGTACGCGCTGTCCACGCCGAGCCGCGAGTTGACAGACATAGTGCTCTCAGCTGATGGCTGACGGGTACGAAGGAGGTGAGGTGTGCTCCCAGATGCTCCATTGGCCGCGCTAGGCGAAAGGCGTGATCGCGTGGGGGATCTGGATGATGAAGGTTTGCCTTTGTCGCTGCTGGATAAGTCTCTCGAGGATGCAGACGGCGTGACCACAGGCTCGGTGACCTGTTTCAAGCTGTCGCTGTGTGACGGTCGTTCGAGCGGTGGTGAGAACGTGGCTCGGGGGATCATTGACGTGGGCGACGTTGGAGCTGATGACGGACTGATCTTCCTCGTCACACTTGTCGTGTCCGGCCGTACTGCAGACACGGCGACGACAGCGTCCGGTGACTTTTCTCCCAACGAAATGCCATTTGGCGACTCGTCCAGTCGGTTCAGGATCAGGGCAAAGTCGGGATCAGACAAGCTGAAGCTCATCCCGCTTACAGGTCGCATATCAGGCAAGTTTTTGCCGGATTCTCCATTGCCCTTGACGGTCGGGGTAGCTTCCTCTCGATCGCCAGACTTGACTGTCGAGTGACCGTTGACAGGCGTCTGCTCCACTGTTGAGAGCCCCTCCGGTAGCGAACTTGTACGAGGCGGATGAAATGGATCGTCGGCGATACTCTTCTGTGCGATAGACGGGGTGAGTGATGTTTTCGAACTGGGCTCTCGACTCCGCTTGGCCGTGGGTGACGTTGGAGACTGTTGACGCTGCAGTTGTTGACTACGCTGCTGCTCCTGTAAATCCGTGAAAGAGGCTCGTAATGGCGATGGGATGGGTGAGGGGGGCAAGTTCGACACTCGAGAGTCGACAGCCGAGTATGTGCCATTCTGAGGATCGATACTGAATGTCATTCCTGGATTGATCGACCTTCTCCTATCTGCCTTCGAGGTGGAGGGCACACCCAATCCCGACGCCTCCATCCACACTGGACCTACGCCAAGTCCAGCATTGGCGCCTGTATTGACACTCCCGCCACCCCGTGATGGCGAGGACTCTAAGAATGGCGAGGAGCGTGAGTCGGAGCTTTGGACAGAGCCGATGATTGGAGTCGTGCTGCTCTGTGGTTTTTTACTCTGCGGCGAGCCATTCAGACCTCCCGCACTCGCACTTCTAGATGCCGGTTGTGACGACTCTGAAGGTGAAGCCGGCAGAGGCATCTGCTCGGCTATCCTGCCGATTGGACTGGAAGCGCGGGGTACGAGTTTGTCTACACTCAGTTCTCGAGAGCGTACGGACAGAGGCTCGGTGGTTGATATCGGTATCGATTCCGTCAGGCGTGGAGACGACACGGAGTGCGATACGGCTGCTGGACTATTGAACGAGGGCGACACCCCGGTGGGTGGGATAGGCGAGCCCAGCGTCGGTAGAGGCGGTAGATTTGATGGTGGTTGAGGTGATGCGGTTCTATTTGATGGAATGGGTTTGCTGGTATCCGTCTTTCCATCCTTCTCAATTGCTGGCTGTTTGTCTCCGGCCGCAACTCCCTCCCAGGCACTCTCAAGGCCAGAGGCAGACCCATTCTCCTTCTCCTTGCGCTCTTTCTCCTTTCTAGCTGCTCGTTGTCTGCGCTGTTCGGCATGGCGCCGACTTCTAGCCACTCTGTCGTTGTGGCAAGCCTGTGGAGCACGGTCAGTACGGTGGATACTGTCTCTTGCCGACTCACCATGCAGTAGATCCCCTGCGAAGTCTTGGCGAAAACCAGCTCGTCTATTCTCCGCTTACACGTCTTGCACGTAAAGCAATTCGCGTGATAACTCTCATCTCCAGTCATGATGGCTTCCTCCGTGATGGGCTCGCCGCAATTCGTGCACTAAGGTGGTCAGCGTGACGATCCTAGCGCAATACCAGTCCACCTACGAGATAGGAACAGCTTCCGCAGACGGGCTTGCCGTTTGACAACAAGAGGAGATTCGTGTCTGCTGATACCTTCTCGTTGCACTTTGCACACCTGAAGCAGTCGACATGCCATAGGCTAGTGCTAGAAGGGTGGTAAGACGACAAGCCAACAATGGAGAGAACGGAGTTACTCACCCGAAAGCAACTACGACACCACCCAACTCTGGGTCAATCACCTGGTCGCAACCACCACATTTCGCTTCTGCTTCCCCCAAGTTGGGCAAGGACTCGCCCGTCTTTGCTTGTCCGTCCGTGCCATCGTGTTGGTGGGCTTTGTGGGAATGACCATTTATGAGATGAGGGCGAGATTGTTCTCTTCCGGGAGCGACTTCTCCATGATCGCGGGGTTGCGTGACCTGCGTAGGTTTGACGAAAGAAGGTGCTACTGTGGTCGAAGCCAAAGTCGAGGGAAGGCTTTGCGATGATGGAGCCGACTTTCCATTGACGACTACCGTCGCCCCTCCTGACATGGTCTCTGTTGGCATCTGCGCTACTTCCTCACTCATTCTAAACGCGTGCTTGCGCTGACGACAACGGTGGAGGTATTCACGACGTGTGGGCTATCATGCGGTTGAACGATGTGAGGTGGACGAGGAATGCTGCAGTAGGTTTCGGTGTAACGCGACAAGGTTACTTGCTTGCCTGCTTACTGTGCTGAAACCAATCGTTCGAGGGGCCTTTGCCTTTGACGCTGAAATAATCGTTGGAATTGTTCAAAGGGTTGAGATCCTGCTCCGCGGTCCTTTATGCTTCCTCCGCTGTGTAGCGTTTCGTCAATCCTCTAGATGATCCTATCGCAGATCTATAGCAAGCTAGAGAGCTAGTCGATGGATATATGCTGAGGCCGGTTGGACTGTGGACGTGTCGCGGTTGAGGCCTTTTGAGTTGTCTCGGCGCGCGTCGAGCTTCGAGTTGAGTTTTGATCGTTTTCACCGCTGTCGACCGGTTGTGCACGCAAGTGGCGATCGTGTCGAGCAGTCTGTTTTCGAAGACGACAATCACAACAACAATAACAACGATCAATGTGCGCTGCGTGAGGCTGCGTGTCACCCTAGCGCTCAGTCCTGAGTCTGATGATCCCAGTCCTCTTGCTCTCGCACCTTTTCACGTCCAGGGCAGCATCTCGCTAGCCTCCGGTGGCCAACGCGGGGTTGGGAAGATCGACGCGTCCTGGGGTTGGAGGCAAGGTGAGGGGATCATTTAGAGTAGAGGTTTCACTCCAGCTCCCCGCCTCGAAGAACAACAGCGAGCAACCAGCGAGTCTCATCAGTCAGCAACGGTAGCTATAAGCCACGAGTACATCAATCCTCATCTAGGCATACATACACTATACACGATCCACAGGACACCTGCAGACACAACACTAATCACTGGTCACTGAATATATTCCTGCTCATACTCCGCCTCTCGCTGACGGGCACATTCTGATCTCCAGCCGTGCCTCTCACATTCAACGCGTTCAGACTCCTCGACGGGGTGAAGCCCAGCTTGACCGGTCTCTTTGTCGCCGTATCCACGTTGACGGGTGGGAGGAGTATCATCTCCGCAGGAAGCTGCTTCTCGTCGCCCTCTCTCTGCCTCTTGAGCCCGGCGGACGAAGGTGATGGTTTCGGGTCAAACACATTGACCGGCCTCAGCGGCTGTCGTGTCGAAGGCGATGGTAGAGGTGCGGATCGTGGAGTGAAGAATGGGGTAGATTGGACTCCAGAAGGCGTTGCTCGAGTAGCAGCAATAGTCGCTGAGGCGATCGGCGCCGTAATCGATACTGGCACAGGGGGAGGCGGCATTTCGAGTGCAGCCAAAGAGAGGTTCTTGTTGGCAGCCGTGTTGCTGGCTGTTTCGCTATCGGCCGCGGTGGCAGCGGCAAGTTGTCGCTGGAGTTTGCCGACCTTTTTCTCCAATTTGACTTTACTTTTGAAAGCTTCTCTGACTCTGTCGTCTGCCTCGTCGACCTCTTGGACTTTGAGCGTGAGCGAAGCCTCGAGTTCTGAAGACGGGTGTATCAGTAAGATCCCCCATACATGGCCTTCGTACTCACCAGTAATTCTCTCCAGCAGCAACTCAGATTCGGTAGCAGGTGCCGATGACGCGTTTTCTGTCGCTTGACCCAGTCGACTCTTCATCTCCTCGTTCTCCACTTGCAGCGAGGCGAGAGTGTCCTGCGATTCCTTGGCAATGGTCTCCGAGGCGTGCAATCGAGCTTGGATCTCAGAGAGGCGATTCTGAGTATCCTGCAGCTGAGACTGTACCATTGTGATCTCAGACCTCAAGCTCGACTCGAGTTGGGAGAAGTCGTGTAACATCTGGGCGTCATTGACTCGAGCTTCGTTCGCATTGTTGAGCTCGTCGACCTTGGCCTTCTGGATAGCTGCCTCCTCACTAAATCGTTCGACCTGCAGTTGTGAAGCCTCGACCTCAGCGGCTTTGTCGGTCAGTTCGCTCTCCAGAGCAGCGATCCTAGCTTGACCAGTCGACATGGCTTCTTGGTGCAGATCCCGAAGAGCATCTCCCTTTTGCTGAAGTGTCGACTCGAGCTCGGCCATCGAGCCGCGGGACTCCGCCAATTCCGAGGTGAGGGCCGAAATCGTATCCTCCTTTTCTCGAAGCGTCATCTCCAGTCTAGCAACCATACTTTGGGTCTGGTCAATGGTCGCGAGGTGTTTGTCGACCAAACTTTGCTTGTCGTCACTCGCTCTGGCCAAATCGTCCCTCTCGCCTTCCAAAGCAGCCAAGCTCTCAAGCAGAGTCTCGAGTTCGCTATCGAGCTCCTTGATCCTAGCCTGAGCAGCCTGCAGCTCCATGGCAATTGTCGAGTCTTGTACCGATTGCGACTCCTGCAGCTCGTCGCTTACCTTCTCTGCTATCAAGAGTTTGGCGAGCAAATCTGCAATCTCGGATTCCAGAGACGCCTTGTGAGCGTGTACAGTGTCGAGCTCAGACTCAAGACCTGCGATCCGCTCGGAGGTCGATGTAGTGATTTGCTCGACCTGTAGTCGAGCTTCAGACAACTCGGATTTTAGCGCCTCGATTGATGCTTCAGCGGAGCTGAGATCTTGCAGAGTTTGCTCCAGGGCGGTCGTCCTGTCCGACAACTCTGTCCGCGCCTCGCCGAGTTCTGATCCAAGTCGTTCATTGATTTTCAACAGACGGCCATGTTCTCCAATGGCTGCGAGTTGCTCGGCTCGCAGTGTCGTTACCGTAGCGGTGAGACCGTCGAGTCGAGATGCCGCGCCTTGTAGAGCCTGAGTTGCAGTCTCGCGGATTCGGTCGATAGTGGCGTCCGACTGTCTGAGCATCTTTGTCCGAGCATACCACTCCCGCCTAGATTCCACAATCGATTTGTGATGGACAGCAAGGGCCAGCACCACGGTTCGGAGGTTGACCTCTGCTTTGAGCGTGATCTGTTCTTGGTCGCGGAGTTCTCGAACCGCATCTTCTTGCTCCCTGGCATTCTCTCCTGCCGCCTCCTCGGCTAGCTGCAAGTTCGCTTTGGCCTGCTTGATTTCATTCTCCAAGGCTTTGATGCGAGCTGGAACGACAAGAGTCAGTCTATAGGCCGTCATCCGAGTCCTCTCCAACTCACCGTCTCGTCTTTGTAGTTTACCCATGAGCTCCGCCTTTTCAATGCGCAGGTTGTCGATTGGCTCGAGAGGAGCCGGTAGTCCTGACCGCCTTCGTACATGTCCGTGCACGCTAGCGGGCCGTTCGCTGACCTGGATTGGCGTAGAAGAGGGTTGAGCCCGAGAGCTTCCGTAGATGATGGAGCTCCTCCTGTTCTGCTTCTCCGTTGCGCTGGCAGTGCTAGCTTGCCTATCCCATTGAATTTCCAAGCCCTCTAGAATATCCGCAGAAGAAGACAGCGAGGGTGTGCTGGGTTGGTCCTCTAATCTCGCTTGTAGCCTTTGGAACTCGCTCTCCATCGCTTGATGTCGCTTTCTCATCACATTCAAGTCGGACTCTGCCTTCTCTGCTCTGATGCGGATATGGGCTATCTCCGAGACGAGATCACCTGACATCTCCGCCTGGGCTCGATGTTCGATCTCACTCTCTTGCAATTTGCTTTCCAGCTCGGCGACCTTGGTGACCTGTTCCTCCTTAGACGCCGAGACCGCAGCCAGGTATCGCTCCAGGTGCTCCAGCTTGTCCACCAAGTCGGATTGTTCGGTATCGTGCGGACCATTTAGAAGGCCAGAGGATATACTGGAGAGTCGTTCCTTTGCAGTGTCAAACTCTGCCTGGACAGATGAGAGGAGTGTGGTCTGCTCGTCGAGGTCTCCTTGAGCTCTTGACAAGTTATCCCTCGCGATCGCACGCTCCGCCATCGCCGCCTGCCGGGCGAATTGATGCTCGTGGTTGACAAAATTCAAGCTGATCCTCAATTCATCCCTCTCGTGTCTCAGTCTCCTGACTTTATCTTCCAAGAGTCGTCTCTCCTTCATAGCGTTGTTGGTGACGGGCTCGATGACAATCTGGCTCGCTTGCAAACCACCGAGTTGACCCTCTAGATCGACTATCTTGAGTTTGGCATCTTCCAGGTCTTTGGTGATGACAAAGGTGGCCATGTCGAGCTCGTTGACGTGTTCTGATCGCTCTTGGGCCAGTACCGCCTGAAGCCTCGCGATCTCCTCTCGGCTGTCGAACAGTGCCGTCTCTCGGTCGTTGGCGACCGACTCTGAGGACCGGTTTGCCAATGTCTCCCGTAAGTCGGACAGCTGGTGCTCCAGATCGAATTTGATAGCGTTGACCTCGCCGAGCCGCTCGTGAATCTCTTCCAATTCGGAACTCTTGGAATTTAGGTTAACGAGAGAGCTTTCGAGCTGGCCACGTAGGACAGTGACATCCATTTGAGCTTCCTCCAGCTGCTCCTTCAGTGAACTAGCAGGGTGATCAGCTCAACCCAAGGGACGATTTGCAAAAGACGAGACTTACCTGACTGCCGTGTCATGTTCTTCCCTCAACATCGACATTTCGGCCAACATCGCCTGTCTCCCAGCTTGATCGGCTTCCTGCGATTGACGCGAGACTTGCAGGTCGTGGTGAAGTTGGTTCAACTTCGCTTCCAGCTCCACCACGGTGTCTTCGCTGCGCGACAAGGTTGACTGTATCTGGACGACCTCCTCATTGCTGAAAGTCCGGCATGACAAGGCGGCTTGTAGAGTTTGTATCGTCACATCACACTCGGCGATTCGGGTGCGCAGAGCCTCGCCTTCCATCCTTGCAGCCTCGGCTAGTGCAGAGACGTCTTCTATCGTCGCTCGATCCGCTTTGTTGGTTTCTTTCAAGCTTGCAATCAACTCTGAAAGCTCGGTTGTTCGGTTCTGTGCTGCATCGAGCGCTTCTTCGCTTTCGGTCAGCTTAACCTGGAGGCTGTCTCGCTCCTCGATTAACGCCTAGTGTTCAGCATCAGCTATGGCCTACCGGAGGGGAGAGCGACTCACCTGTATCTGATTCATGTGCGTCTCTTCTGCGGACACCTTCTCTCTGATTGTCTCCTCGAGAACATAGACAGACGCTTGAGCCGTCTCGAGGTCTTGCTCCAAAGCTAGCAGTCTCGACAAATCCACACTTGGTGCCGGGGACATCTTTGGTGAGCCCGGAAGAGGTACCGCGCCCTTCAGCCGCAATATCTCCTCGTCTTGCGCTTGCAACTCCTCTTCCATCGTTCTCATTTGAGCCTGCAGGGTCTTAAGCTCCCGCTGAAGCTGACGCGTGGGCTTGTCGAGTGAGAGTGAGCTCGCAGAGGATGATGTTGGTGCTGGAGCGGATCGAGCTTGAGCGAGTTCGGATTCGAGGTTCGAGATCGTTTTCTGCATTTGTTCCGCCGTATCCGAGTTGTCCAAGGTTATCCGAGGCGCCTGTTGCAGGGTCGCAGCCCGTTCCTGCTCCAATGCAGCCTCTAGCTCGGGAATCCTTTCGGCGAAAAATTCCAACCGCTCGATTGTCTGGGCCTTCTCCTTGACTTCCTCCTGAAGCGACTCCACCTTGGCGACCAACTGATGCAGCTCAGCATGAGCCTGTTTCTTGATCCGCTCAACCTCCTTCTTGGACCCATGGCCACCTTGTCGTCTCCAATCCTCGAGCTCGTAGTTGGCATCTTCCAATCGCGATTTGAGACCTTCGATGTCATTCTTGGCAGTCCGCTCCAAGGCCAGTTTGGCATTGGTGACCTTGTCCAGCTCCTTCCGAACCGAGGCAAGTTGTGATTTGAGGCTGTCGACTTCCACAGAAGACACGCCTTCGTTGGACCTCAAAGCGGTCAATTCTGCTTCCAGCTCTTTGATCCTTGCGAGAAGCGAAGCATCACTGCCAGCGGAAAGGGATGTAGACCGGCGCCGACTCTTGCCTCGTGGGGCTGCAGGAGACAAAGCTCCACCGAAAAAGTCCACAGTGGGCGAAGGGAGTTTGCGCGATCCAGATGATGATGTCTTGACGCTGCGAATCTCCTCCTCACTGCGCCGAAGGCTGATCTCCAACTCCTTGACGCGAGACTGGAGTTTCTTGTTCTCATCGGAGAGCATCTTTGAAGAGTCTGACGAGGAGCCAGCGACATCAAGGTCTAGCGGGGAAGTGAGCACAGGTGGTCATCCAGTCTATCTTTCACTCACCCCATTGCAGACGGCCTTTCTCTTTCTCCCCCACTTTCAAATTGTCCGTCGCCACAGTAAATGATTGCTGCAGGTTGTCGTGTTGTAGTCTCAGCGTCGCCAACTCCTGTTTCGAGAACCGGATCAGCCAGAGAACTAGAGTCGCGTATAAAAGACCCACAGTTGTACGCTGAGTCAGGAGAGACTCGGCAGTGTGCGCCTTCTCGGCCTCATTCTGCAACTGCACAAACAAGTCAAATCCAGCCAACAGACCGACATCGTCCGCGCTCACTCTGTACTCCGCGCTTTCCTTCGCTTTGATCGCGTCATTCAGGTCATCAAGTCGCTTTTTCTGCTCATTTCGTATAGAGGCAATCTCGTGATCTGCCAAACAGTCAGCGCGCCCAAGAACCCATCAGTGAATCTGCTCACCTTTCGACGATAGTTGAGCTTTGAGATGCTTCAGCTGGTGCTCGAGACCATCTGAGCCGATGAACGACATTCCCGTTGAGCGAGATCGCTTAAAGTCAACAGAAGCTGCCACTACGCGCCAGAGATGGGATCGGAGTGGTCGTCAGTGAGTCAAACCGGTGATAGTGAGCCAATACCCAGAGCTCGATCAACTACTGATCAACCCGAAAAGACAGCCGCGTCCAATGTTTGTTTGACTTCGCTCATTTGATTCCGTCGACTACTGGTGATTGTACACGCGTGCCGCGAGGAGCGCGGAAGCTGCATTACTCTGTGGCTTGTACTCCAGCTACTACGAGTAGTACGAGTAGTTATCATCATCAAATCATCATGCATCATGTCCATTGTCCCGCGCGGGCTGCAAGCTGATCTGTCCAACTGCGTGAGTCTGCAGATACTGTGACTGCAAGACGAGTAGAGTACTCTACGCACATATACGCAGACGCTAGACGTGTGGGATCTGTTCGAGTCACCACCCAGATCTCTTGCTCCCACAATGCTCCCGAAAACTCCGTGACCACCGGACCGTTGTTTGTTTGGTTCGTGCAAGAAGAAGAGCAAGGAACGTCATGCTAAACGGTGAACCTGAACTAGAAGACAGTGGGAATAAGTCACGACTGGGCCTGGGAGTCTGGGACAGGCTGGGGGCTCTTGGTACCTCTTGGTACCCGCATGAAACAGCGTGGACTACAAGGTCTCCGGGCCTCTCTGAGCAGCTCTGAGCCCGCCAGCCCAATGAAGCCTAGCAGAGCCTAGCTACATACGATGGGCTACAATTAGTAGTGGTCCGATCGTCCGAACCTGTTCGAACCCGATTATTGCGGTACATACGATACTCCGGAAGACTCCGAACCCTCGGCAGCCAGCGGCAGCCCTAGGAGCTGCTCTAGCGCGAACTGCGATCTAGTGTCGGGATATCATGCTCTCCCAGCTGTCCCTTGATGTTGTCCTGCTGTTCCTTCACTTCCCAGTCCTTCCAGTCAATTCCAGTGACACTTGTTATTGTCACGCTGAGCTCGGTTGCAATTCTCTCGCAAGTCCCGACCCCAAAAAGACCTCAAATGTGACATGCAGTGAGCCCTAGTGAGCCACTGCAGGCCAGTGAGACTGGATGTATACACATGCGGCCGGACCAACGGCAGACCTGTATCGATCATCGATCGCCATCACAGCTCGCGATAACAGGCGATGGACCGCAATCGAGTAATGACAGCTGGTGACATACTACCCTACGCAGCCCTACGCAAGCGTACGACGATCGTTCGCACGATGTCAGAAGACTCTCGAACCAGAAAGAAGACCTCGACAGGATGGACGAGACACAACAGGAGACAACAGAACACAGCCTAACATAGCAGACAGCAGCAAACAGCAACTGACGAGACTTCTGACGATCACAGGCTCGATTGTTCTTCTCCGCCACAAGCCGCCACGCCATCATAGCATCATCACCTCGGGTAAGGTAGGGTAAGGTGTAGTACGCAATATGCTATTAGCCTACAACTGCCTACAAGAGCGTACAAGAAGCTACAAGAAGGTCACCACAGGTCACCACATAACGCCAACACGCGCGACAGCGCTGGCCTCGCCAGGTCCAGCCATGGCAGGCCATGGCCGGAGCGTGTCGGTCAAGGTCGGTCGTCGGAGGCGCGTGACCCTAGATAGGTAGAGTCAATTAGCCTCTTCCGCACCCTCTCGACATGACGGAAACTTTGATAATGTGGCTTTTTACCCTTTGGTCTTTTGTTCCTTCCGCAAATCTGCGCCGACCTGCGCCGACCGTGAAGCCGTTTTGCCTTACCCGCGAGGAAGTCTGAGGAGGTGTCGAGAACAAAAAGGGGGTACGCCTGGGTGCGCCAGGGTGAGCCTGGTCCAGCGCCCGCAAGCGCGAGTCAGCTAGCGGAGGCTAGCGGGCAAGGTGAGGTACGTGGGTCTGGAAGCTGGAGGTTCCGGTAGCCGTTGAGCGCGTTGAGAGTTGGATGGCAATAATTAGCTCGAGTTTGGCTAGCAAGGGCGGGTGGTAAGTTGGCTCTGGTGATCCGTATGGTATGGCGGTATGCAAGTTTGGCGTTTCACAACTTTCTCTTGCTGCCTACTTGTTGTTCTCTGTCTCTTGTTTCTCTTCGTGTTCTTGGGATCTTCAGGTTCGCATCACTACAGCGCTCAGACGGTTTCGGAGTCGGCAAAGCAAAGGTCACCAGGCGATCTTTTTCTCGATCACTACGCGTTTCAGCACTGTCCGGTCAACGTTCTGGACTTCGAGCTCGACGTCAAAGCGACAGCTTGCTCGACATAGCGAGCCATCACCGCGTCTGTGCTATCGTATCTGAATGGTCCTACCGCCGACAGACCGTTCATCGAAAGTCTCTTCACCAATATTACGATTGCGACCGATGCGATAATCGCGTCCAAAATTCTCCCACTTCGCCAGTCTCAATCTCACTCCCGGTACCATAGATATAGACGAGCGGTCTAGTCACACAGGTCAGCTCCCGAGCGCCTCACATCAGCTTCCGACATTAGCTTCACGCTCCACAGGCCCTCACGCTACCTCGCGCTGGCGCTTCACCGGCTTCACCGGTGACCATCTGCTGTCGCCCTGGGTATCGGCTTCCCGGACACCATCACTCGGGTCGTGCCTCGCCCAGTCCATTTCGAAACTAGGTCATTAGAGGCGCTTCCAAGTGGAGCAGCCTCCTCGAGTCCCACGCGTGCTGAGGTCATACTGGAGTCCCACCCAATTCCAGTATTCTGGTGCGAAACAAGGCGTATCTGCGAGTACTGTTTACGCCATAGGCACTGTTTCGCATCTCAAACACGACCCGGTCAGGTGTTCGACGAGCGTGTATCTTGGTCGTCGGTATCCAGCCTTGACAACATCGACGCGGAATTCCTTGTGGAGCAGCCTGGATAGTAGTGGAGGAGATCTCGGATCAGGAGGACCCCCCGCGCGCGCAGTCACTCCCATCAACGTCGAGTCGGAGAAAGAGTTCCTGGAGTGTTCTGGTGTTCTGGACCAGCCTCGTCGATCTGTTCGCGCCCAAAGGCTCAACACACACATCTCCCCACATCTTCCCCCTCACCCATCCCATCCTGTCCAAAGTCAATCAACTCGTGGGGCCGTTAGTGGAGGACCCTCCTTTCGCGTGCTCTCGCTTTGATCGATCAGTCCGACAGCACCATCAACTCACGAGGTATGTGCTGAAACAAACACCCTGAGCGTGCTAGCATCGACCCCCGTTGCTCTAGCCCATGCCACTCCCATTGGAATGACACTGACTTGACGTCCTAGTGGTAGACTAGCACTCACAGCGAGAAGAGCACGCTGGACGAGCCGTTGAGCATCGACAAGAAGCACAGGCAAGAGGATAAAAGAGCTCAAGCAGCTCAAAAAGGACTCTACTGGTGAGTGTCCGTAGACAACCTCGTCCAACCCTTCATTGATCTTTGTCGTCGTCGCCATCGCCACTGTCTGCATCTTACATTTCACCTGTACACCTGAGCTGACGACCTAGTGCTATTATTTGTCTACTTCCATCAACTACCTACTACGTGCTCGTTGCCAAACCTGTGCTCCACTTGTCACGTACCGATACCTGTCTCGATCTACTGCGCTACATCTGGACCCAATCTGAACAGCGCGTCGCCTTGTCAGCGGCAACCGCAACAACAACGACTCGCTCATCGTTACGACGGGTCGAAGGACTGCTTCGACGCGTACACCATCGAGGTGAGTCGGATCCTGATATATCAACTGCTCGTGCACCTTTCTCGGCCGCATGCGCTGGCGTGAAGAGAGCAATGGTCCTTTGCCCAGACCGTTGGGTCTAGAATGATCGACCATTGATTGCCTTTGCACCTCTTTTACCTACCTTTTTCGTCACTCTCTCCTACCCTTTTGCCATTGGCGAGATCGACCTTGACCGCGTGCACGAAGCTGCCAGGACGATCCCTTCAAAGCCACTCCTATCGCATTTGCTTCTCCAGCTCCACATGCCTCGACCCAAGATAGCGCTCGATTACATACCCCACGGATCTTTGACAGTGCTGAGACCCTCCTTTGTAGGTCGTCTCCTGGATAAGACCACCGTCGCCTGTGACCGTCGCGCAGACGACATCACCCTACACCCCTTGCCCTTCACCTTCCCATCACCCGTATCTACCTGTTCATATTCAATTCGATATCTCCGCCTTGTTCAACCCTAGCTTTGCTCTCGATATTTCAGTCATCCGCCTGACCCGATGGCTGGTGTCGCCATTCAGCATCGACCATCAATGTCGAACACAGGCTCCATCTCCCGCAAGCGGGTCGGCTCGGTCAGCCAGCAGAATGGGTTGACTCCATTGGACATACAGTCGATCCAGATGCCGCTGCATCCGTGAGTCCAAACGCCTTGACAACAACGGTCAATTGTTAACCGTTTGCTATAGTCAAAACGCTTTAGCATTGAAAACAGCCGCATTATCATCCACCAAATCCCTTTATCAGACATGCTCGACATTGAGAAAGCGACTGAGATGCGTTGACGGCTTTCCACCTTTCCTAGGTACATGCCACATCGTTCAAGTTAGTTGTCATAAGCTGACAGTCAACAGAACAACCACCAGAAGCCGAACCTCTCGATGTCGTCTCGCATATGTGCCATACCTTCCGACTGGGATCCCCTCTATGTCACCTGTACAATCTCCTCATCCCCGCATTCACGGACGTGGACTCGCCTTTATACGCCGAGGGAGACGCTCCAAAATACATCGAGTACGATTTCCCAAATTTCTACAGCAACTCGGAAGGGGTCAAGAACTGGGCGAAGAGGCCGGAGAACGCCAAGACGTGTCAGAAATACATTGCCATGTTCTGCATGGCAATGAAGCAAAGGCAATCGGAAGGACGATGGCCGGGTGACATTTGGGCCCTCCATGAGCTGTGGGGAAAGACCTCTGGGGATGAAGCGGAGACCTACGACTCGACCGGCTTGATGAAGGTCTTGCATACCGTCGAGGCGATGCTGGACAGGCTGCCCGAATCAGCAATGTCCCCAATATCGCCGACACCTCAAACGCCATACACGGCGGTATCATCTTCGTCGCGGGCGCAACACCCGCTCCACATGTCGAGACAGTCTTACGACCTGCCATTCTCGTTAGGTGGCACAGGATCCGGCGCGACAGCGGTTGCCAATATGGTTTCGACCATGAATGGGGGTGTGCACATCGACTCGCACGAGGCCAATACGCCTATCACCCCCGGGACCGGCGAAGATATGGCGAGAGGTATGAGCAAATCGTCAGTGGACGCCAATGCCTACAAATCGGTCGAAGAGCTGGTAGCTTCGGAGAAGAGTTATGTCCAGGAGTTGGAAATTCTGGTCAGATGTTCGCAAGAACTGCTCGAGGGTCAACTTGTCTCGACGGAGACGAATCATCAGATATTTTCGAATTTGTCGAAGATCCTAGATTTCCACGTGAGTGATGCGTTTCGCATTAGTGGGCACAGCTTACAAGTCTTCTAGCGTAAATTCCTCATCAAGCTGGAAACCGAGTACGAGCCGATTGAAGAAGGCAACGGCACGAAAGCCTGGGCCGAGGGTATCTGGGGCCGACCATTCATCACCAGCGAGCAGGATTTCGACTGTTATGGACCATATTGCGCAAATTATCTAGAAGCCATCGGTGTCGTCAACGAGCAGATGCCCAATCTTCTGGTGAGTTGAGTCATGCCATGAGACGACCAGCTCTGACATCAGCTTGCAGCGAGGCGAAGATCTACCACCCAATCAGCGCCCTTGCTTGCACCCCGAGCGTGAATTGCAGGCTTTCATGATCAAGCCAATTCAGCGGATCACTAAGTACGGTCTGCTGCTGGATGTAAGTCTTTCAACTCCAGTACGCGTGATATTCAACCTGACACCTTCGTAGGCAATCTTGAAAGCTACAGCCTCGCACGACTACCCCTATCGACCGGAATTAGAAGAAGGTGCCGCTGCCGTGCGCCGTATCGCTGCTTCCATCAACGAAGTCACCGACTTCAAAGCCAAGCAGGCGACTGTCAGAGAGCTCGTGGACAGAGTGGAAGACTGGAAAGGACACGAGGTCGACAAGTTTGGCGATCTGTGGCTGGATGACCAGTTCACCGTCACCAAAGCCGACCAGCCAAGGGAATACCACGTCTTCCTCTTCTCCAAAATGATGCTCTGCTGCAAGGAGATCGTTCCGGAGAAGACGAGCAAGAAGTATTCGAAAAACTCGAGCATGTTGCGAAAGGACAAGACCGCGAGCAAAGCTTCGATGCCGGAGAAGAGGAAGTTGGCGCTCAAGGGCCGGATCTTCGTCTCCAACATCTACAAAGCGGATGTTACCCTGGCGGATTCGTCGAGTGAGTTTGGAGATCGATGAGTATTGTTTATACACTGACATGTCATCCTAGATCCCTCCGCGCTTTCGAAGTTGACCATTGGCTGGTCTGTGCCACAGCGCCATCCCAATGGCTGGTTGGAGAATGTTGAAGACGCCTTTGTCATGAGCGGGAGGAGCGACGATCTGCTGAAGAAGTGGTCCGACAAGGTGATGGAGCTTGCGACGATCGAGAAGCGAAAGCAGGATCTCAGGCAAGAGAGGTCGCAATCCAGCAATGACCGATACTCAACCTCGGACAGATACCAGCAGTCATCCTTCGCTCCCCCAACGCCAGCGACGGAGCAGCCGCCATTCCACTTCCCACCACCGCTGCCGCGTCACAACTCTGAAGAGGACGACGATCAGTCACCGGAACTCGGCTACAGGTCAGGGCGCACGACACCCTCGATTGGCTCGACAGCGACTCACATGTCGCAATCGTTCAGCAGTGCTTCGGGGCGTCGAGTGCAGTCTCAGCAAGCTGCTCCAGTGAGCCGGGCAGAGTTGCGCGCTCGAGCGATGACGGAGGACCAATTCGGCCCTTCGATGACACAATGGCGATCACAGCAGCCTCCTCCACTGCCACGAATGGGCTCGGGGATGTCAGCGATGTCAACCATGTCCGCGGCAAGCGAAGCGTCTTTCGGTCAGGCACCTCCGACTTCGGCTCGAGGTTTGCGACAGATGAGCTCGTCGAGGTTGGGTCGGTCGGAAGAAGTCGACGAGGACTCGCCGACTGAGACGTCGTACTCGCAGTCTGGCTACAGCCGCTTTGCGCCATCGAGAGGTATGACCAGGACGCCGTCTCAAGGGATCCAGCCTTCAGTCCCGTATCCTCATCCTCCACCACTGCGCATGCGGTCAGCATCTTCGCCCAACGTCTACCAAGAACCGAAAGTGATGGCAGCGCCTCTGCCACCTATACCGAATTCGGCGTGGGAGGAGCAGTCCCCCAAGTCGCAAGCCATGGCCCCACCTTCCATCGCTGCCAGTTCCTCCACGACGTTGGTTGGCGGCACGGCATACTTTACCAAGCGCATCTCGGGCTCCATGAGCGGCGGCGGCAAGAGGTCATCCGGTGAATCCCACTCGACCGAGACCAGCGACAGCTCGCAACAGAGTCCCGCCACGCCATATGGTAATGTGCCCGGCAGCGTACCCTCCGTTTCGAGGCAAAGCAGTCAAGATGCCGTGTCCGGTCTACCGAGTATGGGCACCGGCAACATGTTGGTCAAGGTTAGATGCGGCGAGGATCACTTTGTCATCGGTATGGCCGGCGACGTCGACTTTGCCACGTTCTACAACAAGGTCTCCAAAAAGATCAAGATGTGCGCAAGGGGATCCGTCATGAGCGACAACATACACATCAAATGGGTCGATCTCGACGACGACGAGGTGTCAATCAGATGCAATGCGGATCTAGAAGCCATGTTTGGCGAAATCAGGGATAGCGGTATCAACACTGTCAACATCATCGCCAGGTGATCTACGGGGTATCCCAATCAAGAATAAAATGTGCCAATCAGCGACTATCCGATCACGAATAGCTTGTGTCATCTCCATCTCAACCTTTTGGTCATATCATCTTGGATCAGTGCCAATCGTCAATGTAGCAAGAAGTCTAGGAAGCAGTCAGCGATCAGTAAGAAGATTGACAAGTAGTCAAAACAAAGGGTTAGTAGGACGCCAGTGCGTCTAGTCAGTTGTGTATATAGAGTTTTGTTCTAACGACCAGCGATCAGTACTGTCATATAAGCTAGGGTCTTGACATCAATGTATCAGTACCGCCATACCTGTCAATCGTTGTCTCTGCTCCTGAGTGATCCATCCCCTGAAAATGTTACGAGACCGTCTAAGTCCCCTGGCCTTTTGAGGCTTTTGCTCCATGTAGCGCTACTCCGGTTTGATGGCTCTACGACGTAATCGCAGCTCTACCTTCTTGTCTTTGAGCTGGATCTCTGATCCGGCATCGCCATCTCCACTGTCGTCTTCCCTGGGCTTCTCTTCTGACGACTTGACGCCCGCGCTATGACTGCCGGTCCACATCTTGACCTCGTTCTCTCTGTTTTCCTGTAGGCGCCAAACGAATATCCAGAGCAGGATCGCTTCGGCAACACCAACGAGCACGCCCGCTACTATACCGAGGACGACGCTCTTCTCACGGGTGTAGCTAGCACCAGTGGTCCCGGCAACGTAGACGGCGAAACCAGAACCAAATATCGAGAAGAGAATATTGAGCGCAGTGGACATTTGGCGCGATAGTGATCGTAGCCCTTGGAATGGCGAGGGCCGGGGAGAGAGATGCGATGGTAGGTACGGATTTGGCTGGAGCGGAACCTTTGTGTCAGTAAATGTTGCCTGAGCGGTGCCGGATCAAGGTGTAGTAGGTATGTGGACGACCTACCTTGTCAGCGTTCTCAGCTGCTTTGAGCATTGCGAGCTGCTTTGCAGGTATGTACACCTGTGTGCCAGCTAGGAGGGCTATTAGGGAGTAATCACTTGAGTCTTATGAGATCGTAAGTATGAGTCATGCTTGAGATAGAGCTCTGGCAGACTCACCAAGACCAGCTTTCTCGATTTTCCGTTGACCAGCTCGACTCCCGGCCCACTGTGCCAGATCATCCACTAGCTGCACCGGAATTGTATCCGGTATAGACGGCTGATCTTCATCTTCCTCATCCCGACCATCATCGTCGGTGAGGAGCGCTCGGCTATCGCTACTCTGAGTGGTGTCCAGGGAGGAGTTGGCTTCGGGCGCTTCGGTGTCCAAGTTGTGTCCTCGATTGAGTGTTTCTTGCAGTTGCCGTCGTAGGTCTTCAGGGAGATTGATCTTGCGGGAGACTAGTTCCTGTATTCTCTCTCGCAGATGAAGTGGCAGGACCAATAATGAGTTGAGCTCCACCATGGTCAGGAGTAAGAGTCGAGCAGCAATTGAACAGCAAGATCATGACCAGCTCGCCATTTATAGGCAGTCAATCCGGCGTCGCCACCAATCCACCTCCACTTCGGAAGTGATGACGTGGAAGATATATCCGGGCCACCGGCGCCCCGGGCACGTCCAAGCTCAGCCTCCGCCATACAAGGTGTGTCTGTCATTGTGCTGTCCGCTCACGCTGTCAAGCCTGCTGTGCTCCCTTTGTACCAACCACAGCACTACAGAGTGATAGCCGCTGGCACTATACCTCACTGACACACAGCCAGGATGGCAAGCGGTAGCAATACAGCTCAGGATGCGCAACATCAACAGCCGCCAGCGCCAGCAGCACCGGTTCAAGCGGAGCCTGCTCCGAGGGTCATTGACGAGAACACGGACATGACTACGCTCACGGACCAAGAGATCATGAAATTGATGGAGGGAATGGATCATCAAGATGCTGTATTGGACAAAGTGAGCTACGCCTTCCTTCGGCGACTCGAGTACACAGCTCATGCTATCGCCTAGCCTTTGATCAGCTCGCCGGTGCCCCTGAGCGTCATAAGGGACGAATACAAGTTTGGCTCGACGGAGGTGGTCAAAAAGATAGATTGGCTACAATCGCATGGCTGGGATCAAGTTTGGCGAGCTCGAGGAGACGGGGACTGTTTCTACAGATGTAAGTCGGATCTTGATTGCTTGCAGGATGCCGGATTGACGTGAGGATAGCCTTCACAATCGCCTATCTTCTCCGGATCTTGCATTCCAGGGATCCGGAACTGGAGGCCAACCTGTCCTACGAGGCCATTCAGAGAGCTCTACCTGCTATGCAGGAAGTTGGATTCCAAGAAGACTTGGTAAGTGTGGCCCAATTCTCCGAAGACTCTTAAGAGGGATCGAGTTGAAGCTCTTTTTGACAGTATGAGGACTTTCTCGGACCCTTGCTGGAGCTCGTGAGGTCGTTTGCTCCTGAGAAGGAGAATGCTCCTGCTCAGACAGAGTATGGCTTGATCCAAGCTCTGCAAAATGCAGAGCGGAGCAATTGTATAGTGATAGTGAGGAGTACACTTTCTAGCTCGCCGCCGACAATATGCTAAAGACTCGCGCTTAGGCACTACGACTCATCACCTCTGCATATATCCGCACGCACGCAGAGACATTTGCTCCCTTCCTCTTCTCACCAATCACCTTTGAGCCAGTATCCATCGACGACTTCTGTAAAGCGGAAGTGGAGCCTTGTGGCAAAGAAGCGGATCAGGCGCAAATCATGGCACTGGCCGAAGCCCTGTCGGTGGGAATACGTATCGCCTACTTGGATCGAAGTGAGGTGAACAGCACGGAAATCATCAACTGGGTGGAGAATGGGAAGGATACTTCGGAGGAAGCGAGACCTTTGACGTTACTGTACAGACCGGGTCATTACGATGTGGTAACGAAAGACGTGCTTCCGACAAACATCCCAGACTTGTGAGATTGGAAGGCGGGTCAGGACATTTGAAGTGCGCGAATGGAAGTTGTAGCGCACATGGATAGACCAGTGCCAGCATGCATATGTACATACTGATGACATTGTCAGTGGGTTATCTCCGAGGCTGATCAAGCCTCTTCGCTGTTCCCGCGTCTGCCTCTTCCATACAGCTCTGACCGAAGTCTGGAATATGCCGGCTCACTGACGATCGATGCTTCGTCATCATTCTCGTGTCGTGGTGTGTGAGCAGGTTTGGATCCGGACGGAAGCTGGGCTACCGTGTTAGCCGGGAGAGAGGTTCGATGTCTTCGAATTTCGGCAGTCTTCCCAATACTCGTCGTTTGACGCAGCCCATACGGTGTAGTGATAGCTGCAGGTGCTCGACTCGACGATTCTGAGGCATTCAAACTGACAGCGCGTGTCGATCCAGGCTGATGAGATGTGTTGCCTGCTGTGATGGAAGATCCGGGTCTGAGTCGACCCCTACGACGGCTATCCCGGAATCAGCAACAGCCCTCGACTTCATGTCGCAAGTACTGACATTGCACTGCGCTCGAGCTTTCGCCTCGCAGCTTCCTTCCACACGGCGAATACGTCCGCTGTGTCTCATCAGACATGTTCACGCCAAGCCTTTGTCTTCGGGCTACCCACCTAGTAGTTCCTGCCGCATAGGCTCACTCATCGATTTCTCCTTTTGCCTCATGACAAGCACTTGCTTCCAGGTATGGAAAGCCGTGCGCATTATGCGTCGTTTGGTGAATGTCACACATGGCAGTCTCTTCACAAATCATGATCGTCAGCCTGAACCAAGGCGGGTAGTGACACAAACTCACCTTGCTCTTGCTCTTCCATTTGTCCCATACTGCGAACATCAAGGCGTCTTCGTGCCTATCTGCAACTTCGGCCTCCACAGCCCTCAACTTCCGCTCTTTGGCCAGATCGCGCCATTTGGTCAAAGCTGCCAAGGCAAGTCGATCGTCTCTCTCAATCAGACTCTGCTCAGCATCCAGTCGGAGTCTTCGAGCCTTTGACGCTTTTTGGCGCCATGTCACCAGGAAGCTGCGGGCGAGCTCTGCGGTATGTGTCAGCATGACCCTATACGTCGAGCGCTCACACGTACCTTCGTGTCTGACTTGCGTGAAGCTCTGCATTAGACGCTCAGCATTTTTGACAGTAGCAGCTCGCGATAGCCATCGAGACAGCGCTTCCCTGATCGCACTTTATGAGTGTCAAGCTTCGGTTGAGACCAAGTACTTACCGTTTAAGCGTTGTCCTGCGTTGTTGTGTCACAGCATGTTCCCGAGCCTTCAGCTCCAAGACTCTTGCGGTCCATTGTGTCAGAATGGAAGCCTGAGTCCGCTGAAGGATGATTAGAACAACGCGAAATTACGTTTCAAGGCTCGCCCACCTGGTCTCGGTTGCGCTGTAAAGCTAGTATCTTCACTTTGTCCTCCTTGCTCTGCTTCGTGAATGCCTTCCAGACTGGCCGACATGAGTGAGCACAAGGTTCAAATTCGGACGACAGATCACTCACTGTCAAAGCACGCTTTGACTCTCTCTAGCTTCTTCCTCTCCAGCAGCTTTGTCTGTTCCCTCTCGCGCAACCGGATCTTCCACGTCCTGATGACTGTCCTCTGCAGGAAGAACGCCCGAGCTTTCTGCGCCGCTACATCGTTTTCCGCCACAACTCGAGATGCGGTTGCCCACTTGTTGAAAGCTTGATAGAGATGCTTCATCTGGGTCGACTCGTTATGCAAGACTGCTTGGACCGCCGACTGCCGCTGGAACCCAAGCCGAGATCGCCAGCGTGAGAATTGGTTGTAGAGCAAGTTATGTTGGAATTTGTGCTGAAGCTTGGCTCCTTCGACTGGAGGGTGAGTAAGTTATCAGCAGCATGCCCGGAGGATCGGCGAGTTTCGAGTCGCTCACCTTGTCTCGCCTTGACGAGCTCGAGCTGCTGCTTCCAGTGGGTAACGGCGGCCTTGCCCAGCCTGACTTCTTTCACACGCTTGAATAGGACTCCTCTCTCCTGCACGACCCATAGATGAAGAGATTTGCGTACAACCTTCCGGTCGCGATATTGGGTCGCAATGCCATGCATGGCCTGACGCAGATCAGTATACATCGATGTGTGTAATTGTGGAGAATCAAACATACCTTGAATTGGCTCAACTTTTCTTTCAGACGGCCGAGAGCATATGACTTGATGCGAGATTCGTTAAATGTCCTCGCAGTCGTGGCGTCGAGGCTATCGTCAACAGATCAGTCAAAGGATGATGCACAAGGTCTTAAGCTTACTGTCTGCTTCGCCAAGTGTCCCAGACGGATCGCTGCAACTCCGCTTGTCTTCTTGAGGTAGCCTTTTCCTCTGACTCGGCCAGAGCGGCCCTTCTCCGCCATTCGCCAAAGACCGTTCGCTGCAGGTCCGACTTCTTCTTTTCGAGCACAGTGTCGAGGGCAACGCTGAGGCCGGTCTTTGCCTGCCATATCGACAAGTGCTTGGACAGCGTAGTGGAGATGTAGTGGTCGTCCGCAATTGCACCATCCACGCGAGTCCTGGTAGAGTCGTACCATTTCTACGCAGCATGTCAACGGAACACTCGCTGATGTTGGTTAGCGATACTTACGTCGAAGGTATTGGCTAATTTGCGCGAGGAGGAAGCCTTCACAAAGGCCTTTTCGCGCTGCTTCATATCTCGCTCCCACCTCGTAGTCCGACGCTGGACCAAGTCTTGACGCCATTTCGTCCAGCTTTGCTCCAGTCTTTCGGAGTCTTTGCGAGCAAGGTATGCGGCTAGCCGACGAGCGTTCTCGCGCTTTTTCAGCTTTGTAGCCCAGAGGTCGAACTTTGTTGAGAGGAGGTGCGACCGATGATGTGCGTCAGCAGTACCTGGTAGTGCCAGAATCCGGTCGTGTTCGGATTTCCACTTTAGCAGAGTCTGTCGTAATAGGATTGTTGACCGCACAGTATCGATCTGACCGGTCGTTTGCTGATTGGATATCAGCCTGAAATACCAGGACAGAACACTGCACACTCCACCCACCTTTACCCAGTCGTACGACTCGTGCCATACGTCCCAGCATCTGCCCATGAGACCGGTCCGATAAAACTCATCGGCTCGATTCTCCATCTCGCGCAGCGTGTCCTCATCTTCTTTGTATCCCTCCCAGCTCAGAGGCGCAGCTTTCGGCGTGGACGGAGATTCGGGTTTAAGAGATAGATTGTCTATACGCTCGCTGACGTCTGAGACCGAGTAGGGTGGAAGAGGTGGGTCTTTCACATCCAAGCCGAACAGACCACCTTTTGTGGCCTGAGCATTAATCGGGGTCGATGTCCTTGCTGGTGGATTGAGTGAAATGGAATCGTAGCCATAATCGAGGGATTGGGATGGCGTATACCCCACCATGGAGCGACTGTCTCGGATCCTCTTGTCACCCATGCTCTTCCTCGGAGAAGGGCGCAGGGCACCGACAATCGACTCGGCATCACCATCATATGTTTCATCCCCAAATGCCTCGTCGAGGTCAGAACTTGCAGAAGCGAGGAATGGAACTCTGGCTCTGGTCTCCGCTATGCGAGACCGACTGAGGTCGTCGCTGATGCCTTGCAGGACGAAATTTTTGGTGTTCTGGGTCGCTTTTGAGCGTACAGCTGACTTCTCGTAATACTTGACATCCTCCAAAGCGTCAGATTCGATCCTCGAGCGCTTGAAAGCGTCCCATCGTTCGCCCCAGTTGGCAGCTCTTATCACACCAAGCTTGAGCAGGAACTGGTAGTAGGCGGTATCCGACGACGCCGAGAGACCACTGGGGATATTTAGTCAGCGTCCATCACTGTCCCAGGTCTAGGTTCCCACTACGCACTGTTCTTGCAGTACCTGTCCGTAAGCTCGATATACGGATGGAAAGGAAGTCGCGCTTCGGGGAGACCTGTCGATAATGGCTTCGACAATGTCAAAGTCCACTGCCTCGAGTATAGACGAAGAAATGCCTGATAACGAGGTGGAGAGGGTCGCGCTGTCCCCTCCAAAGCTCGTCGCCATGCGCTGCGGGCTGTCGTTGATGTACGTCGTCAGTTATCGCATTCATCATGCATCCGTCATGTCCATCCTAGGCCCTAGCTTGTCAACATGCATCTTTGGATCTGCCGTACGCGTTTCAGGCGCGGCGGCGATCTCCGCTTACACCCAAAGTCAAAGTCACAGCCAGCTGTAGATCACCAGACCCTACCAGACCCTAGAGCCTCTCTCGCTGTCGAGTGGTTGTCTACATCTATCTGCAGGTCTCTCAAAACTTGTCTGCAAGAAGACTTAGCCCTCCCGGCGATACTCAGTATGGCTGAACAGAACTTTTCGGCCGCTTTGGCGACATGGAAGGGTGAGTGCCGGATGCTCGGTCTCGCTTCACGTGGAGGACTGACGAATCAACGCAGATATCAACCTGTCCGAGCTGCAGAAGTCACTCGACTCTACAGCTCTCGAGCTGGTAGATAATCAGAAGGAGAATATGGTGGGGAGGAAGAAGCTAGCGGAACAGACAAGGGGTGAGTCTTGATGTCTGAATTGGGAACCAGCTGACAGTGTGGCATAGAATTTAAGAAGCTGCCAGATGACACTGAGAAGTTTTCCGCGATCAAGGTCCTGCTCAAGGCATACCAGTCCGAGATTGACTCTCTCACCAGACGGTCAAAGATGTCCGAGACGTCATTCTTGAATCTGTACAAGCTATTATCAGACGCACCGGATCCGTACCCCCTCCTGGACGCCGCCGTGGATCAGACGGTCAAGGTCGCCGAGGCGAGAATGCTAGAGAGCGAGATGGCTAGAGTCAAGGAAGAGAACAACGAGTTGAAGAAGAAGATAGAGGAGCTCAACTCGGTGGAGGACAAGAAGAAGAAAGCGGAGAAAAAGGCCGACCAGCTCGAAGAGAAGGTCAGTACCATGGCGAATCGGCCAATGCCGGTCTTACTGACCAATGCTTCCAGATGAACGACCTGATTCAAGAGAGAGTCACTCAGAAGGAGAACGAGCTGAATGCCGAGTATGACGAGCGACTCCGGAACTACGACGAACGGTGAGTTCAATGGTGAGCTATAACGCGGAATCTAACCCGTGGGACAGAGAGAAGGACCTTCAAAGACAGGTACAAACCGCTCGAGATCAGCTCCGGGACATGCACACTTCCAACGAGAGTACCCAGGCGAAATTAATGGATGCTAGTCAGCGTCAGGGTGAGAGACTGCTCCATGTAGGTACCCGGGATCCTTGGCTGACCAGGCTGTATCAGAGTACGATGTTGCCGCACGTCTCGCTGAGCTGGATATGGTCGTCGCTGATCTGACGAGAGCAAACGAAAGAGTTGCAACGGTGGAGAGGCGAAACGTAGGTCTGCCTCAAGGATCGCCACGACCAGATTTGCTGACCGTGTGATAGGAACTGCTTCGGTCGGAAATCGAGTCTGTGCGCAGTGGATCAGGTCAGGCCGATCGGTAAGTGACATCAGGACGGCATACAGGTCAGAGCTCATATCTTCTCAGTGTCCAGGCGCTCGAAAGTCAGATTACGGAGCTCGAAGCCGAAGCCTCGAAGCTGCTGAAAGCCTTGGACTCTCTGAAAGAGTCGAAAGCTGAGGCTGATCGTGCGGAGAGCAAGCGCGCGGAAGAGACCAGCAAGGAGATCGCGACTCAGGTTGGTCACCGCGCGAAGACGACCTGGTCAGGGGCTGACGGGATGTTAGGCGACTGAGATTGATGGTCTGAAAGCCAAGGTCAAGCAATTCTCAGACTATGACGAGATTAAGCGAGAGTTAGAGATCATGAAAGTGAGTGATGGGCCGACATACGAGAAGGATCTCTCTGACAATACTATAGTACGTCGAATTTGCTGGAGCCGACTTTGATACCGACGACGATGTTCACCTTCCCGACCCCAATGCTGACGTGGCCAACAAGCAACTCGGTCGCTCGCTGGAAAACTTGTTGGTCGCCAAGAACAGGCGGTTACTGGAGGAGTTGACAAAGCTGCGAGTGTCATGGGAGGATCTGTCGAATCTGCATCACAAAGCGGAGGACCATGTGGAGACTCTGCAAGAAGAGCTGAATAGACAAAGAGGATTGAACGAGAAATTGGAGAACGACCTTATCAGCGTGAACAGGGAGGACAAGGGCAGCTCTGCCCCTGCTCAGGGCCTGGCTGGTCTGGATATCGGTGGAAAGCCGTCCGTGAGTGCTGCCTACAGTGCGCATAGCGTCCGGGTGCTGATCGGATTTGAAGGAGGGCCGGGGTTCTCCTGCGTCGACCGCCGCTAACGGCGATTCGTCAATTCTGCCCATCGTCACTTCTCAGCGAGACCGCTTCCGACAGCGGAACGCGGAATTGGAAGAGGTAAGCTCGGCCTCGACTATATTACAACGACAATATCTGATGCTATCAGTAGGAGCTGCGCAAACAATTCGAGGCAATTTCCGATCTACGATCAGAGATCAAGTCACTTCAAGCGGACAACCTCAAACTGTACGAGAAAGTCCGGTACATGCAGTCCTACCGGGACGCTGGCGGTTCGATGCCGGCTGCCGGTCCATCGTCTAGCGGTGGTGGGCTCTTGAATGGAGTCATGGGCAGGCGAGAGGACGAGATTGGCAGGTATAAGGACAAGTACGAAGAAAGCATGAACCCCTTCGAGGCGTTCAAGGGTAGGGTAAGTCGCATCGTCAGCGCTGGAGTTCGTGAGGAATTAAGATTGACGGGCGATCTAGGAGGCACAGAGGGCGATTCAGGCATTGAATCCTTTGGAGAGAGGCGTGTTCGCCCTGACAAGAGCAATCATCGGGAATAAAAGAGCGAGGAGTTTGTTCATCTTGTATGCTGGATCTTTAGTAAGTGATCTGCGCAAAATAGGCCGCGGCAAGTCGCTGATGATGTCGACAGCATTTGTTGATACTCTTCGTGCTGTGGAACACCATGTCTGCAAGCGACGCCTCGAATCACGATCCAATAAAGATTCAGCCCATACATTGATGGTATCTCGGGATGTAATGATACGTGGTCGCCGAGCCTCTTGCCTCTTGCGACCAGACTCTCGGTGTCTTGATGTCCATTGTCCTTTTTCAGTCGTCTGTGTGACGAAATCTTCTGAGCTCATTGGCCGAACCTCGCCAGACGCCTTCGCCTGATCTCATCTACGAAAGGGCCAGTCAGTTCTCATCGGTGAATTCGGTCAATACGACCTACCTGCGGAAACTACTTCAGCTGGACCATCGTCATCATCGTCCAGCTCCTCCTTGAATTGCGAGCCTGCTACAGGCCCACTTGCGACACCCCCAGTATTGACATGATCGGCCACAGCTGCACTAGGCGTCGTTGCCGTGGGTGTGGCCTTCTTCTGACCGATTTTTGGTTTGGGCTCTTCCTTCGGAGGTTCCCATCCCGGTGGCAAGTCGTCCATGCTGGCTTTCAGAGCAGCTTGTAGAGCCGCGTCCTCGTCGTCATAACTCCTGCTCTGCATCGAAAAATCCAAGACCGGCTCTTGCCTCCTGCCTCCGCGAGCTCCACGCAGATCATCGTCCAACGCATCCTCGTAGGTGTCGTCGTCCAACTCCTCGTCTTCTGCATCCTCGTCCGGGTATGGGTCTGAAGACGCTTCGGGAAAGGTGCCAGTCTCATCGTCGAGTACATCTCGTTCGGCGTCATTGTGCGAAGTCAATCCTCGGGCCGTATTGCGAGGAGGTTTCGGTGGTTGCGTTTGGGCATACGGATCTGCAGGGTCCGCCTCGGCGGTAGGGTCTATGAGATCATCTTGCCTGCGTCTGCGTCGACTAGGAGGAGATGCTGAGCCGGTAGGTGGGGTTATAGGCTCCGAATCCACCGTCGGTTGATCCGGGTTTGTCGATGTAAGTGGGACTCGGGAGCCTGAACAAGTCAGCGCCTGGATAGACTCATTATCAAACGAGACTCACTGCTAGCTGTCGATGGGCCTGGACCTGTACTTTCCTTACCTCTTCCAGATGGCTCCCCGAGGGCGACTGCTATTCTGTCTGCTTCGCATTCAGGCAGCGCGCCAACTCCACCATCATTCCATCCTTCCCCTTCCTTGAGCTGGTTCCCGCTGGCTCTGCGCACGACAAAGACGGAATATCCTTCTTTCTCCGCTTGTATTAAAACGAGGCGGAGGTATGTTGGCGAGATCCACTCCGGTCCTTGGGTCAAGAACGAGTTCATGTTATACCACCTTCTCGTTGAGTTGGCTGGGAACGGCTGAGGAGCGAATCGTCTCAACGCGAACCAATGTGAGGAAAGATTGAGCACGAAGGCAGCCTGCTCCCTGGTAAGGCGTCAGTCTCCACGTGTCCGTGCAGTCTGGGGCCGATGCTCACTCTGGGTGTTCTTGATACCTCTTCATCGCTTCCCCTCTCCATCGTACCAGTGACAATCCCCAGACTTCCATAGCTCGCTCGAGCACGGATATGGAGAAGAAACCAGTGTCATCGTAGTTGAAGGACTTCTTGTTCTGATTGTCGGTGGCCAGCTGGGCATTCTCATCGAGGTCGAGTCTGGCATGAAGGCTCTCAGCACACAAACTGGTACAAATTGGTCAGAGCCTTACCTTTGGGCTATTTCCGCCAAATCAAACTCGTCAAAGATGTGCTGCTGGAGGAGGTTGTTCCTGTTTAAGATCAGCTCTGCGTCACTGTCGGGAGCTATCCACATACAGGCAGTGCTGAGCACAGAGTTGGGATCCTGGCTCCTGGCTCTCCCAGAACATATCTATGGATCGGTCGTCAGAGGAAGGAAAGTCACACCTGTCGTTGCGCTGTGGACTTACACGGCACGAGGTCCATCGTGAGTCTTTCTCCTTACGATCAGCTGATGGAAGCGAGATAGCAATAGCCCAGCTCTACGTAGTTATCACTCTGACGTGTCTACCCTCATTGTCTCATGAGAACATTGCTGCTTCCCACTCCGTCGGTAGGTTGACCTCCGACATGGCGGACATGCACACCCAACATTCTGTTGATGACGTTGCAAGCCTTGATAGGCTCGGGAGTCACGATCGTTGGTCACCTTCAGGCGTGTCAGCAGCGGGATCAAATACCCGTGGCATGGTGGCCACGTGGTCCGGTTCGGTATGCTATTACGGTAACCGGTCATCTGTGATCTGTCGCGCTCAGTGCCCACGTCCTTTGACGAATTCTCTTCGAGCTCCTCGGGTTTACACTCAACAACACATCCAAGTGATCTCGCAGACAGAGCCAATTGGCAGAATCAACCAATACCAGCGTATAGCTCTACACTATGTCCGTCGTAAAACCCTTCACCATCAGCACCGACACGTTCAAGCCCGACCTATTCAAGGGCAAGGTGCTCTTCTGCACAGGAGGTGAGTCAGGGCAGCGTTCTAGAACGGCACAAGCTCATGTTAGACACAAAGGCAGGAGCGGGATCTGCTACAACATCACTGAGGCAGTCATGAGACACGGTGCCAATGCGGTGATTGTTGGACGAGAGTGAGCTTGTTCAGCGATAGCCGGAATGGAGCTGATGCCGAATGTCATCAGTGCGAAAGGCTTGGCGGAGAGCGCGGAAAAGTTGTCCAAAGCCACTGACCAGACGTGTCTTCCAGCATCTGCAGATGTCAGAGATCCTGAGGCACTCAAGGCCGCGGTCGCGTTGACCAAAGAGAAATTTGGCAGGATCGACTTCGTCATCTGCGGTATGTCATCGCAATACTACCTCGTATAATGCTGATCTCGAGGTTACAGGTGCCGCAGGAAACTTGTGTGTCGTTTTGAGGCTACAATCCTTCTATTCTTGCTGACTCTGGATATAGCCTAGCTCCGGTCTCTGGACTGTCGGAGCGAGCATTCAAGACGGTCATCGACATCGACCTGCTCGGTACATACAACACTGTCAAAGCCACTCTTCCATCAATTAGGGAGAGTCAGGGCTCTTACATCCACATCTCTGCCACCCTGCACTGGCGAGGTACCCCTTTCCAGGCGCACGTCAGTGCCGCCAAAGCTGGTGTCGATGCTTTGAGTCAGGTCATCGCTGTAGAGGAGGGCCCTAGGGGAGTGCGATCCAACATCATCAGTCCAGGGTGGGTTAAGGTCGCGTCGGGGTTAGTGGGAAGTGCTCACTTCGTTCAGACCAATTGGTGGCACCGAAGGAATGGACCGCCTGGCACCTAAAGGCTTCAGACCAGAAACCCAAATCCCTCTGACCAGAATGGGCAACAAGGGTGAGTTAGCCTAGTCTCGGGAGGCAGAAGCTTGAAATTGACATGTTGATCAGGCGATATTGCCAACGCTGCAATTTTCTTGTTCTCGGATGCAGCATCATGGCTAACGGGAGCGGTGATTCCTGTCGACGGAGGAGAGTTCCATATGCGTTCGCAGATTCTGCCATACCCGGAGGGCTTGCTAGACCCAGAGTCTATCAAATCGCTGTACAAAGGCAAGTTATAGCTCTACTCTAGGATGGTTCGGCAGTCCAGCAATGTATACACTTTGAGGTCCGCTTGCCTGGACACTGGGTTCATTGTTATTACATTGTACATTGGGCCTAGTATATCACTTCAGCTCGCCACAATCCTCCTTCTCGCCCCGCTGTCTCACTGGAATCCGTCGGCTACGGGCAGTCCGCTTCTAGAGTCGACTAGACCCAAGAAGCCGTATGACCAGAGTTGTACGGCATCGCCTTCAGTGCCAGTCGGACTGATCGCGCCGAGGTCGCCAATGGTGAAAGTGTTGTTCTGTGATTCGAATATGGGCGACAGGACCTCGGTGTACAGAGCTGGAGCTGAGCCCTCGATCGAAGTCCATAGTCGGGCTTGAGCTTGCAGGAGTGCCGAAGTGAGGTTGCCGTTGCTACACCACTCTGGGGCGACTCCTATTATGCAATCAGCTAGGCTGGGACAATATCGACCCGCCGCCACCACTCACCGCCTAGAGTCGTCTGTAGCTGGGTGTTGTTGGAAAGTCCGCAGAGACCGAGCTGTCTTGACAGTCCAGATGCCATGAGGCCTTGTTGCCAAGACCAAGACACGGCCCCATGATACTGGATGTTCGAGAAGACCTGACGGAGCTGGTCAGCATGCCACATCTCTCGAGTCTTCAGAAGCCCCCACCTCTATGTTGGTCTTGTTGGAATCATAGGCCGCATTGGCTACGACGAGACCGACGTTCGTCAGTAGACCTAGGAGTTTGGGTCAGTATGGGATCACTTGAGCGATAGAACGTCTTGGCCCACCTCGAGGATACGGCTGCAACGCCTGCACTGTCGCCTGCATTATCGATTCCGAGACGTTGTTGCCGTAGAGCAAAGTGAAGCCGAGGTCCGAGTTGAGGACCTATTCTCACGTCAGTCCCTACTTAGCAGGCTAGTTGAACGCGACGTACTTCTACCGGAGTACCGTCTGCGAAGAGGGACAACGCATAGTATGTCGAATTGCCAGTTCCCCCACCAATGATCTGGGCCTCATCTGACCAAGCCAGATCCGTGCTCGTGGTATTGCTAGCGGAACCATTGAGACTGCCTCCCCCATAGAGTAGCGTGTCTGAGAGGTTGGATTGGACGATGTACTCTTCCAGCGAGGCTCGAGCCGCTTCGGGACTGATGCTGATCTCGAAGAAGGTAGAAGCAGACGTCTCCCAAGTGTCTGCGTAGGCGGAGGCGTTGGCGGTATAGTTCGAAGGCAAGATCCCCGCTGATGCCAAAGCGGCAATCGCTCGCAGAGCCGCGGGAATCAGCGCAGCTGGAAGAGACAGCGCTCAGCAAGCTCTTTGGGTCCGCAGGACATGCAAGCACTCACTCTCTACGTCGAATGGATAGACTCCGTATCCCAATCCTGAGCTCGAGTCTCTCCAATTGCCAACAACGGGATCCCGTATCGGGACTAGGTTGTTGACGGTCGGTTCTTCAGCAAATGGTCGACTGAGGTTGAGAACGTGGTCCACATTCTTGATGAGCAGCTCCTGGAAAGTTCCGTTCTTCAAGGGGCTCTCTCGCGCAAGGAAGGCTGAGGATCTGTTGGCGCCCTGTGGTGTTGTCAAGAAGTAGTCGGCCAAAACGGGTAGTAGTAAGAAGTCGGTGTCGAGCATCACATAGTTGTATTCTGGCGTGTTTCCCAATTCCGACTGGTTGTTCTGGATGTGGACGAAGGAGGCATAGTCGCCGATCGTCTCCTCATGACAGATGGTCCCCGTGTCGTTTGTCCTCTCAATTACAGCTCCGAGGATGGCCTCTGCAGATGTGGATGAGACAACAGGAAGGAGCAGCCTAAGTGCCAGTAGGGTATCCCGACCAAAGTATGTCAGGAAACGCCAGCCTCCAGCGAGCGATTTCTCGGAGTAGGACAGGAATGCCACTTGGTCTGCAATCTCCGATCCGGGTCCTTGGATGGATCGCAGAACGTTGCCCAAAATCTCCGTGGAATTACTGGAAGCGTTTGTGAGGAACAGAGACTCCTTGCCGAGTCCTTCTAGAAGAATGAAGGGAGTAGACGGTGTGGTCCCCGTGAAATTGAAAGAGGTTGTGAAGCGAAGTGTAGCGTTGGTCGACTGATCCGGACGGGTCAACTGGATGTCCGGCTGTATAGTCGTGTTATCTGAGGGAGTGACGTTGAATTGGCCATTAGACAAGACGTCGAAAGTAAGGTATTGGACGGTTGTGCCATTGATCCAATTCCGCACGAGCTGCACAGATGACGAGTTGTAAGCTCCGAGAGTGTAGTTAAAGATCGAGTTTGTTACGTTGCCTCCGGATTCGACATAGTCTCGAACAGTTCGAATTCCTCCAACTGGTAGCCACGATTAGCACACTTCTGCAGGTTGGGGAAACCCAGACTCACTGATAGTCACTCCAAACTCCAGATCTGCCGAGACTTCAAAGACACCCTGGAGCCCTGTTTGATTGAAGTCCGCTTGATACGACGTCAAAGATCCATTCTGCAGAGTCGAGCCAAGCGGTGTTGAGCCATTGCCTCCCACCGGGACAAAATACACTAATGTACCCGTGTTACCATTCGGAAAGGCGGTGATGAATCTGCTTGGGGCCGATGAGGAAGCGGAGCTTTGCCTCGTCAGCATGTGCCATGCGGCGCTGACTCACTCTGAGAACACGACCTGGGCCGAGGTAAGATTGTCTCTATATACATAGTTGTTGTAGCTGGCAAAGTTGATGGGTCCAAAGTCGAGGCTCGAGCTAGAAGTGCTGTTCTGCGCTAGTGCCAACGGTAGCATTAGTGCAAAAGCTGTCAGGGTGAAGATGAGCATGGTGGCTGGCTGCGTCAATTTCCAGTCTCAACTACGAGCAAGATGTACCATGGCTTCTCAACTTCCTCATTGGCTTACGACTCATATACTTCAGCACGAGTAACGCCGGGGAACGACAAACGTCATCGCACTCGCAGACTAGCTTCCCGCTGCGCCAATCTTTGGGCCGAAAGAGGTTCGACTTTGCGCCGAAGAATAAAGAAGACTGAGCTAGACTGGGGGACTTGATCGGGACATTACGAGACTTTTCCGACCACATGATCATCAGATCATGCTTCAGATCTGGCAATTTGTGGAGCCTTGGTGGAGCCCTGAGTGGGGGACTTGTGGAGACGGCAGGAGAAGGCAGGAGACGGCCTCTGAGACCGTCTACAGAGGTCTACAGCTCCGTCCTGCGCTACCCTGCATAACTACTCACTCCTGCTCACTTGTCGGGCGCGTACTGAGTATACTGAGGCGTAGTGTTGCCTCCTGAGTACTGAGTTCTGTGACCCCTGGGTCCTGGTCGCCTGCTAGCACTCGGCTGGCTTGCGGCCCAGGGCCCCGGGCTCCCGCCGCCATCATCTCATCGTAGCTCGTCAATGTCAACGCCCCCGCGGGTACGTGTATACAGCTACAGCGCTACAAATGCACATGGGTGAACACCAGCGCCTCTGGTCAATTGCATTGCACCGCTCCCTCGCCGCAATGTGCCTACCAGTGCCTACACACTTGGCTCCATGGTACAGCACGAGGTGACCTACCGATCACTCGCTGGCGTCTAAAACCGCCGCACATGCTCATCATCGGATGATCACGTCAGACAGCTTCCACATTGCACATTCTCCTTCGCATTTCCCTATATACGTACTGGAAACGTTGGTCAATGCTCAACGACAATACATGTGATCTCGTCGAAGAGCTTCGCAGATTGCACATCTTCTTTCGCTTTTCTCTCGACGTTGTCACAACTTTGACATGAGGCGACTGTGCCGTTTCAGAGGTCGACTGCTCTGCCCTATCAGTCTAACAACCCTAACGTCTGAGATCTGAAGCGTAAAATTCACTCTGCCAACGCCTAGCGTGACCGTCGGACCTAGGGGGATTAGCTGCCGACACTTCGAGTCAGCTTATAGGCTCGCTCACAGGCGTAAAGGCGTTTCGGGTGCTAGCAGAACGTCAAGAAGACTCATTCGTGTGAAACACGAATCGAAGTGAGTGTTCCCGTGGAGGCGTTTAGGCGTCTGAAACAAGTGGTGCTTGGATCTTCCGGTCGAAGGTCATCTGCTTGCCGGTAGGCCAAGTTTGTCATGATGCGAAGGACTCGAACGGGTCTTCAGTCGAAGGCGACTTTGGTGCGAGGATTGAAAGGAGGCGTCCAACTCGAAGACCGGCCATATGTACGAGTCAGTACATAAGTGAGATGAGATGTGTGATCCGCTTTAGCCATCATCTCATCTACCTACCACAGCGTACAACACGTATCATATCCTGACGCGATGAGCACCGGTACCGTTTCCTCTGACAATTGGAGCGACGCAATCCATGCCCGATGTGAGTAGACCCGCTAAGTCGATATTGGTGCTGACAGTGATCAGACGGGACAGACATCAAATCGATGAATCACGACAGCTTGGTCGCCATTGCCAAATGCGACACGAACCAGACTGATGCCGCGAAGTGGGAGGCGCTCGATGAGGAAGCGAAGATCATGGGCGTCACACAGAGAGAGGTGACAAATGACGGGAAGTCCGCGGTGGAGGCAGTCTCGTCCTCGGTTTCTGAGCCAGATTCCCAAGCGTGATTGATGGACTCAAGACGAAATCTGGTGAGGAGCGTGTTCGATTCGAAGCTCGCGCTTGTTGATAGCTCGATAGCTCGTGATGGAATGATGATTCTGTTGCAGTCCACCAGATGTCCAGATCGCAACCTCGTTGTAACCTTGTCGCAACCAGATCGAGAAAGCCTCGAGCGCTAGGTGGTGCGAACAACAGAGGACACCGTGTGCATGCGGATCAATATATCACGTGTTGACGTCACACGGTTGCATTGTCCAACTGTGCCGGTCGGTACCAGGCTACCAGCTTGCAGCATCCTCATGTTTCTACTGTCCTTGTCAACGGACCAGATGTGACTCGACTCACAGGATGAAGCCCTCGCATATAGTCAGGCATCTGCTCAAGCCTCAACCTAAGCTTCAGCCTCGGTGTATCGTACTCCGGAACTCGACACCGGTACCGGGTTTACGCTTGACCCCTCCGCCTCGGCTAGCCGGGTTCCACCTTGCGCATCTGGGCAAGCGGTTCTTCCACCATTCTCGGCCTCGCCAGGATGTATTCTTCTTTTCGGTTCCAGCTCTGAAAAGCGGTCTCCTTACTGTAGCTCGGGTCACGCTACTCTTCCTACCGTTTGTCTTCCGGTATCGGTGCGTGATCAAGTTCAGTGTAGAAGCAAGGCATCTGCTGACGGCACCACAGGCTATGGAACAGATACAAGAAAACATCATATTTGCTGATACAAATACCAGTGGGCTCTATTGATACATTGCTAGATCAAGACTGATCATCTGACAGATCTTTGCCGTCTGCATCGTCTTCGCCTTGGGGCTAGACCAAAGTCCTCATTCAGGTCGATGGCGTTTGCTCTTGATGTCTGAAAACGAGGAGATAGCGTGGTCGAGGAGAAAGTGCGTATCGATCTCTATACAGGATACATGAGGCGTTGCCAGAGCTGACTTGGTCAGGCATCTCGACGTTTTGCGCAATGACGGGCCGTTACTCCTTCCCCCATCGTCAGAATACTCTCAGAGGGTTGCTCGAGTCACTTCTCGTCTAGTCACAGCGCTGGAGGAGACCGAAAGTCATGTAGTTCATGGAGCTGCGTGGCCTCCACGCTCACAAGAGCTGGGAAGAGTGATGTCTGAGAGGGAGGCATCAGAAGGAAGAAACCTGGAGGACCGATATAAGCCTAGCGGTGTAGCCGACAGCAACTTCATGCCCTTCAGACCGGCTAGTAGCAACCCGCTCAAGAAGCTAGAAGGGGCGGACTGGAATCTATACGTCATTGATATGGTGAGTATCGTGCCCCGTATCAGAAGCTGATAAAATCAGCCTCAAATTAACGCATTCGCCCTGCCTAGCAAGGACATCTTTGTTTACACGGGACTGCTCAAAACGCTACCTGATGACGATGCGATGTTGGCTGCCATCCTGGCTCACGAGATCGCACATGTCACGGAAAGGCATAGTGTAGAGAATATGGGCGTGAGTCGAGGGTGTATCCGAGCACGACTTGTCCGGCCGACTGACAGCTCTCACAGTTCCTAAACGTTGCCGCAGTCGCTTTCGACGTGCTGAGAGGCTTCGCTTTCGCATTGTTCATCTCTTTCCCCTTGTAAGTCACTGACTGTGTATCGGGCTCACGTAAAGCATCACCGACTCTGCTGGCATGGCTTTGAATTGGATGAACGATATCCTAGCTACAAGGGCATATTCGCGGAAGCTGGAGATGGAGGCGGATTCGGTCGGCCTTGGGGTATGTCTTCCACAGACAGCAACAGAGCCTACACTAACTCGCTTAGATTATGGCCACGGCAGGATACGACCCACGTGCGGCATTAGATCTGTGGGAACTGATGAGCTGCGTGGAGGCGGACGCTCTGGCGGCAGGTCAGACTGTCAGTATGGAGAACAGATTCGCCCTTTTGCGGACGCATCCCACGAGTGTAGCGAGGCAAGCGGCGCTGAGCAAGGAGATGGACAAGGCATTGGAAGTGTGGAAGGAGTATTCACGAAAGCGAATGGGGAGACCGAGTGCACCGCAAGGGATTGCAGTCGAGAAGGCAGTGACGCCAGTGACGCACACAGAATCGGGGAACCCCTCGCTATCGTCCGCTTGATTGACCGAGATCAAAGCTATGAATGTTGTACTTCTATACACACTGTACGATCGACCAAAGGCACCAATCTCATGTACTTGTACTAGCGCAACACTGCAGTCCAACCACGAGCTCCTTTCTTCCTCCCAGCCATGCTTGACTTTCCAAGAGGAGGAGGCTCTTCCTCACTGTCTTGACTCTTCACAATCATGCCCGGAGCACCGATGACACTTACCAGGAAGCTAAAGCTGCCAGCGGGCGAGTCATTCGCTCGAGAAAGGCTCGACTGGTACTTTGAGGGTTGGAGAGTACTCTCGTGGGTCCGAACCAAGTGAGTGTGAAGTTGCAGATGCGTGGACGAAGACTGAAGCTTGTAGACCGACGTGGATAGAGCCAACCGTTTACAAAGACTTGTCGCAGCATCCTCTTCTGGCATCCTCCCTCATCCTGCTCAAATCTCCAGATTGGACCACTACCGTGGCATTGTATCCCGTCTCAACGTCGGACTTTGATCACAACCTACTGGTGATTGATGGGCATATCCACTCCAACATCCGACGAATCGCGGGGGAAGGAGAGTGTAACGCGTGGGTAGTCTACATCAAAGCACAGGGCGTTCAAGATGAGGAGCGGGTGGTGAGAGACGCTATACAAGAAGCGAGGAATGTCTTGCAATTGCAGCCGCTCGACCACATCAAGCAGCCAACAGAAGCTACCATATGGGATAGCCTGGGCATCTGCACATACGAGAGTCTCGGCGGCTTCGGTGAGGAAAGGTCTGATTGAGTCAACACTGAACTGCCACAGGTCCCAACAGTAAACGGCCGACAGCTGACCTACTACTCGAGCTCGTTCCGTCGTTCCCGATCAAGACGTTCCTCATCGACGATGGCTGGCAGGATCACACGACGACATGTCAACCAGGTGGTGATCCCCGTAGACGCCTCAACTCATTCGGGACCTTGTCCGGATTCAATGGTTCCATGGCGGATGTGGTCCTCTCAATTCGGGCAAGCGGGGTGCAAGAGGTCGGACTCTGGGTGACATCTCAGGCGTACTGGTTCGGCATCGACCCCGACTCGGAGCTGCGATGGCGTTATGACTGCGCGCCCTTTCCGCACGGCAGATGGGGTCAACCACGAGGCGGAGTGGTGTGTCCGCTAGAGGGAGATAACGAGATCATGTGGCTCCCGCACTCGGACAAGGCAAAGCAGTTTTGGGTCGACTACTTCCAACACATGAAATCATGGGGTATCAGCTTCGTAAAGGTTAGTGGAAGCAAGCAGGTCGAGACCATCGGCAATACCTGACCCAGAATATAGGTAGACGATCAAGCGGGGTTTGATACCATCACTGGTCCTGGAGCCGGTCGTGCCCTCAACGCACTTTGGTTCGCCATGCTTGAGGCAGTGGTGGAGACTTGGGGCAGTCTCGACAGGGTCATCATGTGCATGTCGCACAACGATCGCATGCTCAACGGACCTGGAGGACTCGACTTCGACAGACCCAGTGGGAAGCTGGTCTTTCGCAACTCTGACGACTTCAACAGCAAGTATCCCGATGCTCATGGCGACTTCGTCAAGTGGAATCTGTACAACAGTATACTTACCTCTGAACTCGCTCTGGTCCCCGACTTTGACATGTTTGCCTCGGCACCAGAGGGCAACTTGCCGACGTATCATGGACTCCTGAGATGTTTGGGCCCTGGACCGCTCTTGCTCTCAGATACGCCGGATGTGGAGACAGATCAAGGTATCCTCTTTCGTATGGTGGGAACATGTAGGAATGGCGCGATCAAAGCCGTGAAGATGGACGATCCTATCAAGGTTTTGCCGAATCGGTGGTTCTGGGAGAATCTCCAGGGCCATAACGACGGACCTGCATTGATGGGTTCGACATACTCGGTACCGACCCAGTCTGCGATCATTAGCGCATGGAACATCAGAAAAGCCGGAGGAGGAGGGCGAGTGATCGACAAGATAGATCTCCAAGACGTGCAGGCGGCCCTGGGAAAATGCCTGAAGGGACATGAACAGACTTTGATGTTCCGAACTGGGCTATCGGGCCAGCACAAACAGGCTCATATCATCGGCGCTGGCTGGCAAGGCGACATTCCAGTCATCCTGGAGAAGAAGCAGTGTGAGAGCTACATCGCGGCAAAGGCTTGGGATCTCCATGGCACAAGGGTGGCCGTGCTGGGCATGCTGGATAAGTTCGCACCGCTAGCAGGGCTAGAGGTCAATCTGTTCGCCACGACTGGTGAGTGTCTGAGCAGGACTCGTCGCGGACTGAGTCGAAACGCTGATGGCGTGCAGGCGAACTAGTGGTGAAATGCCATTATGCGTCAAAATCTCTGACGTTCGCGGTCCTAGGCGTACAAGCCTCCGGGCTTGACGTCAGTTTGGATGGAATCAGTGTGACCGAGAGAATCCAAGAGGATGAGATGGACGGAGTCAGCTTATACAGTATGGAAATCGGTGCAGAGGAACCTTCGACGGGCGAATCCTGGGAGATCCGTATACGAGTCTCTTAGACTGACTTGCGGAACTGGAATCCGATACATGGCATCGCATGTAAGAACCTCTAAGGCCAGAATGTAACTATAGGCGTATGATACCACCTGTCTATATCTATGAATTACCAAGCTATCCTCGCCAACAGACCCTTGGGGTACTTCCTGACAAAGAACTTTCTCGCCTCGTCCAAGAAGAGAATAGCAATGGCGAACGTGAAGGGGATGAAGATATGTTCGACAGGAGCTCCCTAAACGCTCATGAATTAGTATACAGACGAGGCGATGGTATGATATGGGCGAATCACTCACCCTGGTCAAGAACGTCTTCTGGAAGAAAGGCACGTAGGAGAAGAAGAAGAGGAACGCTAGGGACATCACCATGGCGGGCAGGATCCATAAATTTCTCGAGGCCGAGTGTCGTCCGAAGGGGTTGGTCTGGAACAGGGACAGTCTTCGAGTCCGTGTGGCGAGCAGGTTGCCCATTTGCATTCCGACCAGCGTGAAAAAGTAGCTATATCCACGTAAGCTATACTGCAGCTGGACGATGGTGCGACTTACACTGATTGAGCCTTGTTAACGGCCTCGGCGTACTCATCGGCGTCGTATTGAGGGGGAAGACCGCCATATGCTAGCACACTGACAAATTGTAAGTTTAGGTCTGCTAGGGTTAGGCGGTACTCACAGGTCGGAGAACTTGAAGCCCTGTCGCTCCAAATACCAGAACGCCATGGAGCATGCACAAGTCGCCTCGATCAAGCCCAGGAACAAGTACGCGTGACCGAGCAGCTTGATGTCGACCAGCTTGTCCTTCTTGGTATCTCTGGGCTTGCGCTGCAAGAGACCGGTCTCGGGCTTTTCGAAGCAGAGGGCGATGGCGGGCAGGACATCGGTGACCACGCAGATGAGGATCATCTGGATGTTGGACAGGATTTGAGGAAGACCAAGTAGGACGTTGAGCATGATCGGCATGAGCTCGGAGAAGGAACCGGCGGGAAGGAGGTAGAGACAGGTCTAACAAGGTCAGAACGAGGTCATTCGACAAGACTCACCTTTTTCAGGTTGTCAAACACCAGTCGACCGTACTCGACTGAAACGCAGATAGACGAGAAACTGAGCAAGTCAGCAGATTTTCAGAGTGGTCGTACTCACGATTCGAGCAAGATTAAATCGGCAGCCTCCATAGCAACGTCGCTACCACCACCCATGGCGATACCAACATCGGCGGCTTTAAGACTGGGCGCATCGTTGACTCCGTCTCCGGTCATTCCGACGATACACTTTCTCTGTTGAAACTCCTTGACGATTCGTAGCTTCTGCTCGGGAGTGGTTCTGGCGAAGACGATCTCGGTGTATTGACAGGCCTGTTCCCATTGAGACTCGTTCATCTCCATCAGATCGTTGCCGGAAAGCACCAAGCTACTGGGTAGGGCGTCGACATTGTCGGCGTCGTACTTTTCCACTGAACCGATATCGAGTTCTCGCTGGAGGTCCTTGAGTGTGTGTGTTCGGCGGGAATCGGTCACTATGCCACATTGTTCGGCAATGGCGAGAGCAGTGATGGCAAAATCACCGGTAACCATGAAGAATCGGATACCGGCACCTCTCATGATTCGTACGGTCTCGGGAATATCGGCTCGAGGGGGATCGACCAGACCGACCAAACCGACGACGGTGAGCTCGGTATTGAGGTGTTGGTTGACGTAGTCCGAGAACTCGTTTGAGCCAATAGGGTAACCTTTGGCGATCAAGTGTGCTGGAATGATTCGTTTGGCGAGGAGAAGGACTCGTTGACCTTTGGCTGCCCAGCTCTCCTGCACGGCGATGATCTTGGCGATGTTGCCGGCGTCCAAAGGGAGGCTCGAGCCGTCTTTGGGGGAAATGACCGAAGAGCACCGCTTGAGCAGGACATCTGGTGCACCTTTGCACAGAAGAACATAGTCATCGTCGTTGAAGGGCTCGTGAATGCCGACAGGAGCACGGTACTGGGAGGATCGAGATAGCTCGGGACGTAGTAGCTGAGAATGTCAGCTGGTATCACTTGATGGAGACTCACCTTCAGCATGAACTTTGTCTTCGAGTTGAAGTTGACCTTGTACACCTCTTGCCATTCTGACTGGGAATCCTGGACAGGTCGAAGGGTCTCGGCAAATCGGAGGATGGCGGAATCTAGCTGGTTAGCCGAATACGACTTGCATATGACTCACCGGTCGCATCTCCATTGACCTTTCGCAGACCGATTGGCTGGTCGAGGGTCTCTTCGTCGAATACCGCCGCGTTGCAAATACCGGCCACAGCAGCGACTTGCTTCATCGCCTCAGAGTCTTCCGCGCCGATGATCAACCTGTCTCGAGCCGTAGTGGCATCCATTTCGACGTCGAGGACTGCGATGTTCGTTACCGTCATTTGGTTCTTGGTCAAGGTACCCGTCTTGTCGGAACACAGCACGTTGACCGAACCGAGCGTCTCGACCGTCATCAAACTCTTGCAGAGTACCTTGTTCTTGGCAAGGGTGTTGGCGATGACGGAGAGGGAGATGGTGACCGAGGCGGGCAGACCTTCCGGGATGAAAGCGACACAGACAGCAACAACATCGATGACCAAGACCGAGGTAGTAATAAAGCCCTTGTGCTTCTTGTTCAACCATGCTGCCCAGAGGATGATGACCAGAAGCGCGATCGACAAGGCGAGGGTGACGATGATGAGGACGAATCGAAGGATCTCTCGTTGCAGAGTGGTCATCGATGGAGCACCGGAGGATGAGAGCTTAGCGATTCGACCAAAAACGGTGAGATCGCCCGTTTGAATGACAACACCTAGACTGTCAGCTCTGGTTAATTCGAAGCGAACTCACCTGTACCGGACCCGCCGACACAAAGTGTACCCTGAAGTCCGACGTTCTTGCTCTCGAGGAAGTTGCTGTCCGTCTGCTCGATGGTTCCCTGGATAGGCTCTGACTCTCCGGTCAACACAGAGCGGTCCAGTCTCAGGTCCGAGGACACGTCGACAAAGCGAAGATCGGCGGGAAGCTAGTGATATGAGCTCGACGACACAGTGGAGGATGAGAGGTGACACACCTTGTTACCTAATGACACTTGGACCTGTAGAGAGTCAGCATAGTCGTGTTGTCCTCAAATATGTGTCGCTCACGATATCTCCGTTCACCAGGTCCTTGGCAGGAAGATGGATGAGTCTACCATCACGGAGGGCTGTGATCTCGGTAGGGAGCATGCCAGAGATGGAAGCCATGACTCGACCGGTCGACCAATCTTGCCAAGCATTCTGACAGATCAGCGATGTTCAAGGAACAGAAACTCACGAAGCCAGTCTGAACACAGATCACGACGAGCAGGATGACCGCGAGGGCGAGATTGGATGCCGCTGGATTTGGATTACCCAAAGGTTTCCTGATCGTCAGCCAATGTTACACTGGTGTCGACTCACCAAGCGATGAAACAAAGAATCGAGGCGATCAACAGGATGGAGCCGAAACCACCAAAGATATAGCTCAGCCATCTAAAGTCAGCAATGATCGCTATATCGTCACTCACTTCAGCACGACATTGTTCTTTGGGGGCGAGACCGCATTGGGACCGTTGGCTTGCAGCCTTCGTTTGGCTTGCGCAGAGTCCAATCCCGTCTTATCGCTGACTGTGAGACGGCTGAGGACTTCGTCTTTGGACAGCGTGTGCCAGTCGAGGGAAGCGAGCTCTTTGGCGGCGGACTTCTTGGCGATGACGGTTGAACCTTGAAGAGAATCGGTGACATGGATGGAAAGCGTCCTGGAGACTGTGAGCTAGGGGACTATCCGACTTGAAGGAACTTAGACATACCTGAATTCTCCGACGATACGGGCAGGGCCATCGACTTTACCCGGACCTTTGAGGCCGATAGAGTTCTGACGCCTCAGCTCGCGGTCGCGGTTGGCATTGGGTCCGGCGTCGTCCTGGATTGTGATGGAACGTGGAACGTTGAACGTAGTGGTCCGCTTGGGAAGAGCCATCACCTCAATGCCGCTTTCACCAACTTTGTCCTCCTCGTCGGCGGGGTGGAGATGGGGAGTGTGAGGGAGATTGGACTTGTTCGCTGGCATGGTGAGGGTGAATCAGTGGGAGAAAAATCACAGAACGAGTGGTGGCGATTAGCTGTCTGGTCTCGATGGGTCACGTCTTTATATCTCTGGTCGTCGTTCATCTCTCCCGAGATCACAGGAGGCGACTGGGGAGGGCCGGTGCGCGACCGGTCTGATTGCGAGGGAGCAATGTGAAATTGCTGAAGGACATCGCTGCAAATGAGCCCCCTTGGGAGATTGGGCGTTTTCTATGAGTGATTTTCAGTCAGTGAGGACGACGGGAGGTTGACAGACTCGTTACTGCCAGTTACATGTGTGTGACCGGTCGAGATTGGCTATTTTCTCGTTTCGTCTGGCAGGGCAAACGAGTTCAACAACCGAGGCTTTCTGCCGTGTCCAATAGCGCTTTAATCGCTCGTGGGCGGTCGAATAAAGCAGAAGGGTACGAGGCAACACCACCAGTCATCCATTGAATGGATGTGTATTGCAAGTGGGCGTTTTGAATGAGTGATTTTCCATGATCGCGAGATCCGGCCCGTAGCTCTGTGTGTCAAACCGTTTTGTTCCCATCACGGAGCCTCAATTACCCCTCCAGGCGTTGCACACGGCTATATTTGGAGGCTGCCGTAGCGACGGGCCGTTAAGGCTAAAGCACATGCTGCTTGCTGGGTGAGCGGGCTAAGGTATATCCCGAAGAGGAGGCGGGACCGTTCGTGTATAGAGGAGGTTGCAGGTGAGCTATTTTCAAAGCGAGCGGAAATCGCTCATAGTCATAGATCTGAAGATACGGGATTTATCAGGCTCAAACTGCTCGACACACAGGTCAAGTATCAGGCTCAGCTGGATTTGTTGTTCTCGAGTCCATCGTCCTGCAGGTCCTGCTGCCTGCTGCTGCATATGAGACTGCCAAATCACGGTACGTTGCACGAAGTACATCGCCATGGCGGAGAGACAAAAGGGCGTACAGATCCATAGGCCTATCATCTATGGATCTCATGCCAGGTTGTTGACCCCAGAGGAAAAGCAAGGAGCGCCGCCAGAACGTGAGTGAGCATCCTCGTAGCTCTTGCTAAGTGTGCTAGATACCCACAAATGGACTGTCTTCCTGACCTCGGCCACTTCGCCGCCACCGGCTCCTGGAGAAGCTGAGGATATGGACGTTCTGCCGGGTGGCGCCGACGACCTGAGCTACCTCATCAAAAGGGTCACATTCAAGCTACACGAGACGTACACGACCCCATCAAGGAGTGAGACTTTACATTGTGGACAAAGCTGATTTCAGTATGTGACCAGCCGCCATATCGCGTGACGGAGACTGGATGGGGAGAGTTCACTGTTCAGATCCGTGTGCAATTCGTGTCGGAATCTTCGGAGAAGCCAATGACGCTGTCGCATCCGATCAAGCTACACCACTGGGGAGCGCCAATAGAAGGTCAGCCGGTAACTCAGCCCGTCGCTCCCAGTGCTGTGTCGACACCAGTGGCAGCAAGTCAGCCTGCGACGACACCGGCTTCCGCTGTTCCACCGAAGGAAGTCACGCCAAAGCCGGCCGATGTGGAAATGGCAGAAGTCGAGAAGGACGCAGTCAAGATAGAGTCGGAATCAGCGGCGGAAGGTGTCACTGGGTCACAGCCTCCTGATGCGCCATACGACACCACAATGCAGCCTGCGCAGACTCAGCCTGCCGGTCCATCATCGATAGCGACGAAATACCCCGTGCACGCTTGGCAATACGACGAGATCATATTTTCCGACCCTCCTCTGGCATTCTACAATCTGCTCAACGAGCATCCGCCGACACCATTCCCAGCGAGAAATCGCCGTCCCAGAGATCAGAGAGAGGGTTCCAAGCAGGAACAGACGAAGAAGAAGAAGCCGAGGGGGTCCATTGCCTCCACGTCGCGGCAAGGCACGCCGTCGACACCAACGGTTGGCACCCCGGCTGCCCAAGCTACAACAGTACCGGCACCTGGAGTCGCTGCTGTCGGCATTCCAGGCGAGCCCGGCTCGGCAGATGTGCCCCTAGAGTTTACCCTGGAGATGGAGAAGGGAGAATGGAACAAGCTGCATGATGCCAAAAAGAAGATCATCGACGAGATGGACACGTGGAGGTGAGTCCAGTCGAGACCGGCAGCGCTGACATTAGATCAAAACTCATCGACCAGGAACACCAGCTGGCCAAGCTGAAGAATGAGCTGGTGTAGGAGATACATGTTGTATTATAATGTACAATCTATTTGCCCTCTTTCCAGGGATAGTCGAATTTTGGCTGGTCGATTCGTCGCCACAGCTTCTTCCTGCATGTCAGCGGGTGCATCACGGAGACTTCACTCACTTCTTCTTTGATGTGGCATGTTCGGCAAAGACCTCGACACAGTGTTTCGCCTTGAATGAGCGGATGAACGCGGGATCCCATAGCTCAGAGGCGATACCGAGGTCCTTCGAGCATCTCATCAGAGCGTTTGACTTGCAGCCCTCCGTTGCAGTGGGGATACCACTAGGATCGAAGTATTCTTGCTCTCCTCGCGCGACAGACACAAGTCTTCCTGTCAGCAACGTGCTTGATATGTGTGACCTACCTTCCAAGACAGACCAAGCCCCACTCTCGGCTGACCATCCGATCTGTCACCTGAGTCTCCCCTCTTGGTGCCAGACCCCATCCTCCAGGTCCGAATGCCAAGTTCAGCGTTCGTCGATATTTGATCTCGGGCAGATATATCAGGCCATCTAAAATATCAGTACGGATCCACAATAGCTTCACTCACCAGGCTTGCACTCGATGTCTGCGGGCTTCAGAGGTGCTAGTAGGATCTCCCTTGCTTCTCGATCGAAAGGTGTCGCACTGAGACCAGCGAAACTCGTCGTCCAGTCCACAGCGGCCTCCTCGCCAGGAATGCCCACGGCCGATGGCAATGGTCGATACTGGTCATTGGGAAACGTCGACATCGGTGCCGATGGAATGACGGAATCTAGACCGGAGCCTTCGGCGCCAGCGCCCGCTGTACCTGATACTGCGGCAGATCTGGGAGTCGGCGCTGGTCTGGCTGGAGATCGGGATGGGACTGCGGGCGCAACGCTGTCAAGGTCATCGAACGACAGGAACTGAGGTGGAGTTGACGATACCGATCGAGAGGCGATGGGCACCTTGCGAGCTGGAAGGGCTTGCAGAGGCGGCGCGGTGTGGAAAGACCTTACCGCGGAGCTAGTGAGGCGCCGGAGCGATATTGTCGTTGACATCTTGTTGAGAATGTGCGAGGTGTGAACGCAGAGGGCCCGCCAGGAAGATTGCAGGAAGATGATGCCGCATGGCATGCATGGACCGTGTCACCGTGGAGTTGACTGGACATGAGTGGCAAAAACACGGAACCAAAAAATGCATCATGGAGCTGCGCGAGCTTGAGAGCTCTTGAGAGCAACGCCTGCAGCATGCAGCAGCTATCCGTTACCCCGTACGCGTAGGATCATCACCGCTTCCTGTTCGCTCCGGTCTTGAACTTGTTCTGCTTCTTTTTGGGCACGCCAGCTTGCACCACATCGTCGTCTCGGTCGCCGCCGTCATTCTCCCAGTCTCGTCCTCGCTTGCCCTTGTCCCTACCGCGTTTGCCGCCTGAGCCGCCCGTGCCTTGTTCTCGCATCTCGAGTGCTGCCTCTCGATTCGCTCGCGCGACCGTCTCCGAGAACGCGGCGACAGCGTCTTTGTCGACATCGAACGAGTCCATTTTCTTGCTAATGGCAGCCTCGATACGTTGGAGGATCTCGACGTCGTACTGCGTGACAAGAGTGATCGACTTTCCGGACCGGCCTGCTCGGGCAGTTCGACCGACACGATGAACGTAGTCTTTGGAGTTCGTGGGCATGTCGTAATTCTGAGATCAGCGATGTCCAAGGAAATATTCACTCACGATAACCAAATCTACAAGAGGGATATCGAGACCTCTACTTGCGACGTCTGTAGCGACGAGGATACTCCTGCCTCCGGACTTGAACTTGTTCAAACTCGCCAAACGCATAGACTGCGACATTTGACCGTGCAGCGGGATAGCGGGGAAACCAAGCCTGCGGAGGACGAGAGACAGACGTTGTGCGTCGTTGACTGTTCTTGTGAAGATTATCATTGACGAGGACGAAAGTTCATTGGTGAGGTAGAGGAGATGTGCGTCTTTGTGTTTGAGCGGGAGGAGTAGGTAGTGCTGAAGAAGTGTGGATACAGTAGAGTATCTGTACTTGTCAGCAAAGTCGCGGTATGGCTATGACCTACTTTGACGACACTTCGACCCGAATCGGCTTGTTCAAACTGGCTCGTTGCAATTTAGCGACTTTGGTCGTCATTGTCGCAGAGAAGAGGTACGTGTTTCGTTCTTTGGGAATCACTTTGAGGATCTTGTCGATGATGGGTCCGAAGTCCATGTCGAGCAGCCTGTCCGCCTCGTCCATGACCAGGTACTTGAGAGACTTGAGTGAGAAGCCCTTTGTGTTCTCCAGATGATCCATCAGACGACCAGGTGTCGCGACAATGATGTGAGGTCGCTTTGACAGGGCTATCGACTGAGACATCATGTCCATTCCTCCAACGATTGTAGCCGAGCGGACACCGATGGCAGAACCAAGGGAGGTAACCTGTTGCGAGATCTGATACGCGAGCTCACTGATTCTCAGCTATGGTCATCAGATTTTGGACTCACCGAGTGGGCGCCAGGACCAATGCGAAGAATGGCTGTGGGTTCTGCCACAGGGTTTGCAGGATGGGTAAGGAGAAGGCAGCGGTCTTTCCACTACCTGTCTGGGCCAGACCGATGATATCCCTTCCCTCCAAAGCATGAGGTATTGATTCTACTTGGATTGGCGAAGGATTCTTGTATCCCATTGTTGTACACGACTCGCATAGTTGCGGGATGATGCCGAGCGAGGCAAAAGTCCTGGCTGACGTCTCGAATCCGGTCTCTGCAGCCCGAGCATCGACATCGCTGGCGGCCGGAGAGGATGCACGAGAGCTCGATGAGGACTGAGACCTCGAAGGTCCTGCTTCTGAAGATGAGGAAGACATTTGGCCGTGGAGTAGGAGAGATTGGTGAACGTAGGAGTTAGGACGTGAAATCTGAAAATTCCAATAGAGCAGCTGAAACATCCTCGGCAAGCAGCGAAGAGAGAGTAATTTGCCACCCGGAATCAGTCCCACGTGGCTTGCAGCTTAATATTCCCCCTGAACGCGGCTGTTTTTCCTTTCCGTCATCCAACTCGGAAGGAGGCTGTAATGTTCACAGAACACTGTTGACGCATTGCAAAGCAGGGCAGAGACACAAACTACCAGCATCGATTGAGCTACAGCTACCAGCTGGTCGAGTCTGCTCGAGTCTGCCAGCGAAGATCGTCAGCAACCAATTTGGATGGAGGAATACAAGGTCTGAAACACCAACCGCAAACAACAACAACATCAACACCGACATCATGGCGGCTCCGAGGAGGTCTGGGGTAGCGACAAGCTCGCACATCAACGGATACCTGGATGTCTCTGAGATGGAGAAGTACAAGCTGGTGTCGAACATCGGAAAGGGAAGCTTTGGGGTCATCAGCAAAGTACAGCGGGTGGATGATGGAAGGGTGAGTTACGGAACAAGGGCGTGGCTAATGGCAGGAATTTGCTCTTAAGCAGATAGACTACTCGAAGATGACAGAAAAGGACAGAAAACAGATCGCTGCGGAAGTGTGAGTCATTGCCTGGAAGTTCCTCACTGATCATTAGTGCCATTCTCGAATCCCTCAAGCATCGCAACATCGTGCAGCTAGTACAGAAGATCAAAGACCCAAAGAATGAGTGTATCTATATCGTGATGGAAGTAAGTCAAGTATCTAGATCAAAGCTGATGAACAGTACTGCACGTCTGGTGACTTGGGCAGCTTGATTCGCAAGGCGAAAAGGAACAATCAACCACTACACGAGGATAAGATTTGGAATATCTTCCTACAGATCACTCAGGCATTGCATCACTGTCACTGGCCGAGCGATAGGCCAGTTGCGGGTCGGCCCGTCAGCAGAGTTGCGCAATCGAACGTTGAAGTACCGAGGTACCAGGTGTTACACAGAGATTTGAAGCCAGAAAATGGTGAGTCGACTCCGGAGAATGCGCTGACTTCAGTCTTCTTGTCGGACGATTTCGTCAAGCTGGGTGACTTTGGGTTGAGCAAGGACATGGGCACTTCCGCTTTCACCAGCACTTACGTCGGAGTGAGTGCATCTCACTTGTCGCAAGCTGACGCTAGACTCCTCTATACATGCCGCCAGAGATTCTGGCCGAGAACAGGTACGATACCAAATCGGATATATGGAGTTTGGGATGTTTGGTATTCGAGATGTGTGCCCTGTCATCGCCCTTTTCCGCTGCTACTACTCAAGCGGAGTTGATCACGATGGTCAAATCTGGAAGGATACCTGCTTTACCGGCACACATTTCGCCAGGATTGAAGAACGTCATCAAGGCTATGCTCAACTTGAACGTGAGTCCTTTGATATCGACATGGAGGCCTGACCTTCGTAGCCGGTGAAACGCCCCACAACGAAAGACCTGTTGGATATGGACGAGATGAAATTGCATAGGAAACTGTTTACGGTCCAGAATCAGTGAGTTGGACGTATATCTGGGTAAGCTGACGACAGGGCATCGCTATTGATGACGAAAAAGGAGGAGATCAAGCAACTAGAAGAGAGGCTGGCTACGAGATTAGCGGCGCTCGAGGAGAGGGAGCAGGCTTTGTTGGCAAGGGAGCTTGGCCTGGAAGTGAGAGAGGCGGCGTGTTTGGGCAAAGAGGACGAGAATCGGGAAACGCAGAGGAGGTTGAATGCCGCGGCGGAGCAACTCAGAGGTCATTGGGACAAGCTGAGGGGGAAGGAAGAACCTGTGAAACCATCGAGACCGCCCCTCGAGGAACGAAACACGGTACCATTGGTTCGGACGTATACCGAAACACCATCCAAAATCCCCTTGGCATCTGCGGACCGGCCGCTTAGACGGAACAACACAAAATCGCTAGGAAGTCTCAACTCTGCGTACAAGGAGGCCGAAGTGGAAGTGACGCCAAAGAAGGTTCCCGGCAAGCGAACGAGTATCGGAAGTCCATCAGAGCTCAATTGGTGCGAAGACGTCAGTATGGCGAGTCCCTCGTACTCTTCCTTTGCATCGCCAGCGCCATTCGTTCCCCGGCCAAGAATGTCGTCAATTGTGCAGACGTCGAACTCGACAGAATCGATATCGTCTGGATCAATGAGTACGGCATCCTCAACGGAATCATTGGATCCACCGAGCAAAATCCCCGCCCCGGTGTTCGTGTATAGGGAAGCGGCGACACCGGCAAAGTGGGCTCTGGAGGATCCCGATTTGCCCAGCCCGTTCCTGCGAAGACAATCGGTACCACAACCGATCATCCCAGAACGCCAGCCGTTGGGCAGTATCAACGCTCCGCAGAAGAAGGCTCCGGTGCCAATCCCAAGGTCGAAATCGGGCAATCTGCATCAACATGTGCTCAAGAGCAATGCGGCCAGAACGAGCAATGAAGGGGTCAAGAAGATCGTCAGGGTGAAATAGGCTGGGGGTGTCAGTCGGCTAGTCTGGATCTAGGCCGGAAGCGTGCAGAGTATTTTTCAGTCCGTTTTGGTTATACCATGTTGTGCATATTCTATCTACTCAACGCTTCGATCGAGCACTCTCTGATACGCTCGAGATAGGCCACGAGACGGTATGGGTTATCGCCCTTGCCGAAGAACTCCTCGTACACGTGGTAATCCTCATCGGCTACAATCTTGGTGAGATCGAGAGCGTGCTGAAGGAACGGCGGGTGTATGTGTCGATTCGAGATCAACAAGTTGTGTAGCCGCATGACAAGGTCGGGGATGAACACTTGTCGAATACGAGCAAGTTCCGCTGATCTGGAAGACGACGGGGCCTCCAGGTCGAATCGCAGCCATTGACTGGTGAGAAGTTCGAGAGTGGACACCTCAGTTCGCTCGATAGCGCCGACAACACTCTTTCGCCAGTTGTGCTGTTCCATCTTAGGAGCTCTGTCCGTCAGCCTCAACTACAGTTACCTAGACTCACGTGGATTTGGGCGCATTTGCCAGAATATCCTCGACGATCTCGTAGTTCCGGAAGACGGCAAAGAGCGCAGCGAAGCTGTCATGCTCGTCGATGTGGTCGTCTTCGGCCACAAGACTCGGTGGAAGAGTCTTGAGTAGAGCCTGAGCGGCGCCGGCCTGGCCGAGAGCTGGAGTCAGCAATGTCCATAAAGCCTGACCTACCAAGGAAATATCGAGCCACTGCGTTGGATTGTATCAAAGCATCCGCTGCTGTCTCCGGCACCATCGCGAGCCACTCGATGGACCGTATCAACTCGACATCCTTTTCGTCCAGACCAGACGAGAAGCCAGTAATATCTGGTTGATCCCCAGAGAGGGCGGGAAGGGTCTGCTCATCAGCGGAGTCTCGTCTTTCTGACCTACAGCAAAGGTGGACTGGAGAATCATCCGAACCGTCTCGCGGACAATGACTGCAACATCGAGATTGTGTTGTCGAGCTTTGTTGAGAGCCTCCACCTTGGTCTGAAGCGTCGCAGTGGGATCCATGGCTATCGGTCAGCGAGCTCGAGTGATATTACTCACAGCTCAAGAACCGAGCGTAGCTCTCCTCGCCATTGCCCTCGCGCAGGCAGGCAGCGTACATGGCAACGAGGCCGTCGTTTCCGTCGCTCTCGAGAATCTGGAGATAGGCTTGAAGGATGGTGTTGGCCGCAGTGTCAGGGACAGGTTGGTTGAGGGATCTGAGGATGAGGACCAGGTGGGCGAAGAAACGGATCAGAGGTCCGGCGAGTCTGCCGTCAGCCCAATATCGAGTATCGACTCACTCGTACAGCGAAGGAAGGTGGCTGATGAATTGTTCGAAGAGAAGCTCAGTCTGGCCCAGGATGATCATGCGTTGAGCAACATAGTATGGATCCGTATTTGATATTCTGATCGTTAGTGCAGCTCTCAAAGATGCACATACCTAGCCTCCGTAGTGCCAGTCTGAGCGATGCTCGCGAATATATCATCGAAAGTCGCAGAATCGGTCTCTGACTCGTCGGTGCCAAGTAACGAGTCCTCATGTTGCCAAAAACCTCCGAGCTGCAAGAACCGTGACTCCAACTGCGCCTCCGTCCTCGCAAGTACGTGTGCCCAAAGGTGATCCTCCCACGACTCGCAGGCGGGCAGCAATGTTGGGAGATCGGATATCAATGCTGCGTACAGGTGCCTCTCGGCGGGATGTAGCGTGGGCTAACGATCAGCAAGAACCGTTGGATGCGCTTGCTTACATTTTTGGCCATGGCCCTGCAGCTCTTCTTCCACAGTGCTCTCGTTCTATTACCCTCGTGCGGATCTGAGATCAGCGGACTTCCCGCTTGAGCACTCACTGCTCGTCCAACGTCTTCCGCCCATAAGCGTGGCCGCACGCCAAGGTTCTCCGCCTTCCTCACAGACATTCACAGCGTGATCCAGCTCGCCATGTCGGACTAAATCATACAGCGTTTCTAGCAAGGGTGTCTGGTACGTCTGGTCTTCACCGGCCAGGGAAGCGCCATGCGGATCGCGGAGTGTGAAGTCGGGGTCGATTGAAGTCTTCTGACCTTGACCTTTGACTTTATGTATCGTTGAAGGGAGGTAGCCATGCCGCGATTCCAGAGGAGGAGCCGCATTGAGCAGAGGACGAGAATGAAGGTGATCGAGGAGGGTCTACAGTCAGCGAAGAACGTGGATGTTCACTCACGGCATACAAGCTCAATTCTGAGCTTTCGTTGATTATAGTCTGGGCGAGATCTTCTGGGGGAACGTATGGGTTCTCTTGCAGCTGTCTTTCAGCTGAAGGCGCTTCGAACGTCAGATCCAGTCGATGTAACCGATTGCTGATGTCAGCTTGATCATTCCTACGCCCTCACTCGTAGATTGCCCGCATGAGCTGCCATGTCCGATGCTCTTTCAACAACACCTCTCGCTCCTCATCCGGAATATCTGTGCGTATCCTGCCATAAGCGCAATCCAGTGTCTGTCACTCACGTCTCCTCTATACTGCCCATAAGAGATGCCAACAGACCGCCCTCTTCGTCCAGCACCACATCGTAGCGCAAGGGCGTGTCGAGGCGAATGGATGATGGACCGCCATATTGCTCGTGATACGAGGAGAAAATCTTGGCGAATGATTGATATGGATTGGCAGCAGACATTGCGACGGGACCTTGAGGTGATTGCTACCCGGATACCTGACTAGGGCTTGTGATCAGCAGACGTAGAGACAGTCTGAAGGTCAAAACATGGCCAAATGACAAAATGGCACGCATGCTGCAGCTGCTGCTGCAGCTGAGCATCTTCCAAGTTCAACTCAAGGAGAGCACGAAAGTGGCACTCTCCGCCTGGCCTTGTTTGGCTGCAAGGCAGACCCCGGCCGGCCGTGGGGCGGCATTCCCTGCCTCGGGGCGTGTTGCTCGAACCCGCAGCCGTCCACGCGCAGAGAAAAACGTATTCTATTCTGTTGGGCGATTAGATGCGCCTTTTAGGAAGCCTAGATTAGAGCCCACGCAGAGGCCCGGGTGCCTATAGTGATCGAAGTGATTTAGGTTCCGAGCAGCCCGCATCAACACCTCATCCGGCGATCTCCGCGTCAGACAGCGCGTTGTCCCCGGACAACTGAGCCGGTGACGGGTGTGTGTTGCCATATGATGTGGTTGCCATCGATATCCTGATATCTGAACCTGCGACTCGCCTCCGAACAGGCAACGCGTTCACTTACTACCAGCTTTCTCTACTACCCAACATGCTCGTCTCTAGCTTGCTCCTAGCGCTGCCACTGCTGGTCTCCGCCGTTCCCAGGCCGAACCAGCTCACCTTCCAAGATGCGCCCTCGACCGACGCCACCTGGACAATGGACCTAAACGAGCTTCGACTCGTCCAGTTCTCAGAGGATGAACCAGCCAAGTAGGTGCGTCGACAGAGATCATAGCTGAGATCAGATGGATCACCGAGCTCGAGAAGATCCACGCGAAAGCCGCTGGAATCAGATTCATGGACATGTGAGTGGCGTCAAATTGTGCCTTGCTCACCGTTAGTACCGACACCCCAACGCTCGGTTTCTCCAGCTACCTCCTACCCTCGGCCGCTGCGACCAAGTATGGTGAGCGCAAAATGCTTGTGAATCGAGCTCACGGGCAGACTACCGAGCTCCTGGCAACCAAACGAAGACCATCAACAAGATCTACAAGTCTCTTGACGCGGACCGAATGAAGGCGTTCCTCACCAAGTTCAGCAGCTTCCGAACTAGGTACTACCGCTCCGACACGGGCAAGCAGTCTCAACAATGGCTGCTCTCCCAGATCAAAGAGGTGAGTGTCTCCATATTGTGGGTCACGCTGACTTTGCCCGTAGATTGCGTCTTCTCACCCAGGAATGACGGTTAGCGAGTTCCCTCACTCTTGGGGCCAGAACTCCATCATCGTGCACTTCGCACCGGCTACCAAAGACATGGCTAAAGCGCCCATCACCATCGTCGGTGCCCATCAGGATTCGACCAACTCCTGGCCTTTCCTCCCTGCTCCGTGAGTTGCGAACCTTGTAACCCCGCTGACATGCAGTGGCGCCGATGATGATGGATCTGGTACAACCTCTTCCATTGAAGCACTTCGTGTCCTTGCTGCCGCCAAGTTCACGCCAGACACTCCCGTCGAGTTCCACTACTTCTCAGCGGAGGAGGGTGGTCTTCTCGGCTCCCAAGCCATCGCCAAGAGCTACGAGGACAAGGGCGAGAAAGTGTTTGCAATGCTGCAGATGGACATGACGGCTTGGGTCAAAGCGGGCACGAAAGAGGTGGTTGGCATTATCCAAGACTTTGTCGACCCTACCTTGACCAACTACCTTGAAGCACTGGTCACTGAATATCGTGAGTTCTACGGCGTCGAGTACGCTGACGGTAGTCGATATCCCGGCTGTGAAAACCAAATGCGGCTACTCTTGTTCCGATCACTCCAGCTTCTCCAAGGCCGGTTACCAGTCCTCCTTCGCGTAAGTAACTGACGGCTCCTGTATGATCAACTGCTGACATGATGACCAGTATCGAGAGCACATTTGAGGATTCCAACCACAACATTCACAGCACAGCCGACACAATTGACCATCCCGAGTTTTCGTTCAAGCACATGAAGGAGTGAGTCGAAGTCTGAGGGCTCGTGACTGACGTGAGATTCTCCAAACTCGCCGTGGCGTTCGCTGTGGAGCTTGGATCCAAGTAGATTGTACGCAGTGCATCTGTGCATGGCACATGCATCATGAATCGTTGTCGCCATCGGGGCCGAGTGCGACGCGTCGAGCAGCGGCAAGCCTTCTCCGTATGCTCCAGAGTCCAGACCCTGCTGATCGGCGGATGGACCCCCGGGGATATTCAACCCTTGATCCGAGACTACCGCCGGGATACCCCAAAGTGTGCCCCGATCAAACAATCAAACACACACACAAACACTAGGAATTCCTCGGCGACGGTGCCTTTGGGCATTTCAAACAACACCTCCTGACGCACTGAACCGCTGATCACATGCAGTGACCCTCCCTCGCAACGGCCAGAAGGATCTAGTTGATGCTGACGATGCTGATGATGGCCCCTCTCTTCGCGCCCCTGTCCCCCAAAAGACTGCGGCACGTATGGCACGAAAATTCTCCTACTCTATACCTACGTACTAATACAAGGACAAATGCTCCTACACTCCGATTCTCCTATCCATCACCTCTTGATCTTTCGTGCAACGTAGCATGAGCGATCGCTACTTTCCTCTCGACATGCAATACCACAAACCGCCTACTGTCGGTTGCGAATGGGACGTGTGGTCTTCAGCCCCGTCAACGTCGACTTCCACGTCAACATCCAACTCAACATCAAGATCTGCGGCCATCACACCAGCAGCTTCGCCCGAAAAGTCCACCGACATCGAAATCGATACCAAACCTCATATCAACATCAAACGTATCGGGGTCAAGTTCAATGTGTCTTCCGCTTGCGAGCCTTGCAAAAAGTCCCACCTGGGCTGCGACACGCAGCGACCTTGTCGACGATGCAAGATCGTAGGCAAAGAAGCCTTCTGTATCGACCTCACAGTGAGTCGAGCGCGAGCGGGTATCATCGCGGGCACTGACCTGCTTAGCCCAAAAAACGCGGTCGACCCGCACAGCCAAAGAAGGGCAACACGCCACTAGCATATGGCACTCTCAAAACACCAAAGCCCAAAGTTCTCTCTCTGCCAAACAGACCATTCCAGCCTACCTCCCTCGACCTATTCGAGCTCTTTCTGAACGTCGACCTCACCGTTCTTCGCACTACTGTCGACGTTGCCCAGTTGACTGGATTCTTGCCCGGCGAAGTGGACCATCGCCCCTTCACAGACCTCATCCATCCATCTGATCACTCTGCACTGTCGTCTCTTCGCGACACGCTGGCCAAATCCAGGAAACCGAAGGACATCAATCTCAGTAATCTACCCCGCAACGTACTCGTATCACCTGCCAACGGGATGCCAGAACCCTATCCTCACGCCAACGTCAAGGTGCTGAGGTCGGACCTGACGTACGAGTGGTTCAACGCGAGGTTCCACATTGGAGGCGCTCTAGGAGCAGATTTGGCTCGACCACAGACTATGACAAAGGCATACCTTGTAGTCTCACTTCTTCGACTCAAGCCAGAGGTTAGGAATCAGCCTTTGGTATCGGATCTACCGTCGTTCTCGTCGTTTACCGCGGCGGTGCAGATGCCATGGATGTCGCCTCGAATGGATCAGCATCAGCATCAGCACCAGAGTCAGCCAAAACAACAATGGCCGATGAGGCTGCCGTACAACCACGAAGCTTGTCACTTGGGATTGGTGCCTCCCTGTCCAACTTGTCGCTTGCAGCATGAGCAACTCCATCAGCGGGGTCCAGACCCAAGGAGGGCCTGGGAGTGAGGCTCGTGCTCGGTTGAATTGAGGCGATCATCATTGTGTTTCAAGAGTGTCCAGCACATGTGAAGAGCATCTAGGAGAGGAACCTAAGCAGATCAGAACTGTCAGAAGAGATGCAGGCGAACTACAAAAGCTCTGAGCGCGAGACCTTTGTGAGACCTCCTCGTATCCTCCGTAGAGAACCGTGCACGAGGATGACGAGATGCACCTGTATTTGATTCCGCTCTTGCCATGCCCGGTAATTGGCTCACGATCACCTCATGACGTCGGAACGCCATCCTCCTGTCCCGTCGTCTTCTGTCCTCTGTTGTTTTCCATCACATACAACCACTCTCCCCCGACGCTCAGCCATCATGTCGCACGCAGGAGGATATATCAAGACTGCAAAGTCACTCTTTGCAGCATTCGAAGAAGGCAAACCTCACTCTTCGATCACAGACTGGATCGAAGTCTTATCATCGGACAGATACGAAGAACTCTCCCTAGACGGTATCCCAGAGCTCGTCGAGAGCATTAACATTCAAGGCCACCAGGGAACTACAGTGAGTGTCGCCCTCGCTGAATCCCACTGACAGAGCAGGAAGCAGCTAGGGCTATTCGAAAGAAGCTCAAGTATGGTAATGTTCACCGACAGTTGCGAGCCATCGTCATTCTGCGAGCCCTCACCGAGAACGCTGGCAAGGGATTCCAGATCCACTGGGCGAATCAAGAGCTCCTTAACAGATTGAAGGAAATGGCGCAAGACGTACGTCTGACCCCGTTAATCTTGCTGATCCAGCCAAGTCTCTGCTCGACCCTAAAGTGAAGAAGCGACTGGTTCTAGTCTTTCACGCCTGGTCCATCCAGTACAAGGTGAGTTACCCCAGTTGTCCGCGGCTGATCAGGTAGGATGAACCTCGAATGTCCGCAGTAGCCGGACTTTATAGGCAGTATGGCGGAGGGCCCGGAGTCAGGAAGGTACGTCAAGAAGCTGTCTCAACGCTAATCGTATAGCCCACACCTGGGGTCGCCTCGCCACGAGCTTCCATTGATGCTGGCCGACCTGCACCCACCGCCGCCGGTGGCTTCACCGACTACGATTCGCTTTTCTCTCATAGTTGGGCACCTGCTGCCGGATCCAGGGGCGCGGATACTTATACCGATCTCGCCCAAGCCAAGGCCGATGCATCCCAGCGAAAGTCGGAGCGGGAAGCTAAACTCCTCTTGGAGCAGAGGGAGGCAGAGCTGGAACGACGAGAGAGGGAGCTTAAGCGAAAGCAGGAGATGGCTGCGATCGAGACCAGGAGACAGAAAGAAGCTGCAGAAGAGGCAGAGCGAAGGCGACAAGCAAAGGAAGCTGCCAAGAACCAAAAAGCTCAGCCTGCTCAACCGAAGCGACCCAAGTTCGACTTCCAGAAGGAAAAGCCAGCGGTCATGGTCGCCGTGGCCAGTGCCATCCAGTGTGCCAACAATTTGGTCAACTCGTGCAGAGTGAGTCCCTTCCAACCGACGGCGCTGATCTACCGCAGCACATCAACCGTGAGGTCGAGAACGTGACCGAGAACCCCAAGGTTCAAGACAATCTGGACAAGGCGAAAGCTGCACGACGTGTCGTTATCCGATACGTCCAGCTCGTCCAGGACGAGGAGTACGTGGGCACGCTGCTTGATGCCAACGAGAAAGTTGTCGAAGCTATTCAGCTGTATGATAAAGTGGGTCGTAACTGCATGACTTCGCTGACGTCAGCTCTCCAAACCTGCTGTGCTCGACTCTGACTCTGACTCGGAGACCGAGACGACGCAGTCGAAGGATATGGCGGCGATCAACCGACGAATGGCTGCGCAGAAGCTCGAGGCGGATCGAACAGGCGAGCTTGCGCAGCTCCAAGCCAGACAGAAGAAAGAGTCTGAGCGTCAACAACAACGACGGGCACAGAACTCGCGAGGCGTCTATGGTGATATCCAGGATTTGGACTTTGGTAGCATCTCGTCCAAGCCGGACACGAATCGATTGCCAGCGCCTATTCGACCAGACTCTGCGGACACCGAGTCGAATGGAGGGTGAGTCGAGAACGGCGTGTCCTGTGCTAACAGATAGTAGATCGCTTTCCGACTTTTCGGACTACGACTCGTCAGAGGATGAGTACCAGGCGAGACGATCGCGCAGGCAGTCCTTCGCCAAGCCGGCCCGCCAGGAGCCTGCTTACAGAAGCTTGGAAGAGGAAGGCGGTGTAGGCAGAAAGGGCTTGCTTGACCCCAACGACCCCTTCGGTGATCCATTCGCCGACGACATCGAGACTCCTGTACAAGAGCGACAAAGAATGAATTGTGAGTCAAGTCCGGGTGTGAATCTCGCTAACATGCAGGGACCGAGATCTAAATGTAATGTACAAATACGAGTGTAGGGTACTGTTAGGGAATATATGCAAGCTACTGTTTGACTGCGTCCGCGGCTTTGATCAAGAGCCCTTTACCTATATCCCCCATTACGCCAACCGAGGCTCCTACGATACTCTTGAACCCTAGCCAACCTTCGAGTGTGCTCGCGGCGGCATTCGGCCATCCGCCCGCACTTCTCAATTCGTCGTCTGGCCTATTCCTGCCAAACTCCCGGTCCAGATCCGACCTCCCCGCCTTGATGTTCGCTCCTGCATTGCTCATGAGCAGCTTCTTCAGCCCGCCAAATTGGTTGATCACATCCAGACCGGTACCTCTCAGGAAGTTGAAGGGAGCGGATCTATTCCGGAAAGTGTGGTGCAGGAGGTCGGTCGTGGTAAGCATGAGGGTATTTTGAGGGTATCTCTCCCTCTCATAAGCCTTTGATGAGATTTCCGTGCCGAGATCGCCTCCAGTCGCCTTTGCTCTCTCCCAAGCGTTGGCAAGACTCTGCACGTCATAGAGACCCATGTTCAGGCCTTGGCCAGCGAGAGGGTGGATCGTGTGACCGGCGTCGCCGACCAGAACGGTCCGTTGACCCATATACTGCTCCGCATGGGTCAATTTGAGCGGGAAGGATGCGACCGATTTTGGCGGGATACTGTCCACAGTGTAAGGCAACAAGGCGTCGTCCGGCCCGATGGATCCACCATCGATTTGGATCTCTCTGATTAGATTGCCCAAAGTCTCAGAGTCGATCGGTTGCCCAGCTCGATCCGCCGCAAGGACTTGCTCAACCACTGTGGCTAAAGGCGCTTCGTGTAGCGTATACCCCGCGTTGACCATCTTCACCAGTGCTCCGGGTGACAGTCGCTTGTAAGCGGCCGCATGCGTTGGATGAGTCGACCATACCATCGTCGACGCTGTAGGTGATAGGGGCAGGAATGCAAGTGGACCTGTGGGCAAGAATCTCTGGAAAGCGGTATTGTTGGCGTATAGTGGTGACTGAGCGTGATGTAGAGTCGCCACCAGGCCATGCGTCTCATAGCCATGTCCATAGGACTCGATCTGGGAGAAGCGTCGTACTGGAGAGTTCGGACCATCTGCGCCGACCTACATGTCAGCTTGGCTACTTGCCAGCGGAACTCACCACTACGCCTCCTCGTACCCAGCCACCAGCGACTTTCAAGCCAACCCACTGATCACCGCCTCCCAAACGCATCTCTTCGACTCGCCCTCCTTCCCTAATCTCCACGACTCCATTGCCGACTTGCTCTATCCGCCGCAGTAGCGCTCGCTGTAGGTTGGTATTCTCGGTCATGTAGGCCATTGGGTGACCCAGTGGAGGAAAGTGTAATGAGGGAGTAGACTTCGGATCTGGGTTTGCCCATACCTGATTGTCAGCGTAGTCCAATGCGAGGGCCACTCACGATCATCTCTTCGACGGGATTCGATCGAGCTTGAGCGATGTGCTCCCATGCTCCGATGCCTGAGATACATCAGACTTGTCCTCTCCTCTCAACTCACTCTTCAGCCATTCTACATTTTCCGCTGTAAGACTACTTATCCTGTTCTCCCAATGGCCCTTGTCGTCCCAATTCCTCACTCTGTCCAAAGAGCCGGCCTCAAGGAGCAATATCTTCGCTGAGGACTTAATCGACGGTTTGTCCACTGTCATCAGCGTCATCACCAGTCGTCACACTCACAAAGAGCGCAGGCTAGGGCTAGACCAGCGTTCCCACCCCCAATTATCACAATGTCATATGTCTTGTCCGATGCGATCTCCGGTATGGCCTCAATCGACACTGGTTCGTGTGCTGTCGCATACCTCCTCACACTGGGTCCAGCTACGGCGCATCGAGGTTGCACTGGCACTCGACATAAAGCTGCTTGAGTGGCGATGGCGGGTCGTACCCTTGTTCCCTCTTTCACGAACCTGCCAGCGGATCGAATGCTCTTCATTGTGCGATGTGTGTCGAGACGGCGACCAATAGCTGTTCTGCGTTCATCTACGAGCAATCTACATGCTAGATCCGACTGACTTTTGCGATCTCTTGTATGATCTTGCAGCTTGGTGCCCCGAAGAATTTGCTCCCGTTATCGCACTGTGTCATCCATGAGCCAGGAGTTGAGGAGCCTTTTGGTCGCTGACCTCAACTCCCCATTGACGGCAAACATTTCTACTCTGCACAATGTCGCATCCTTCTCTCGTAGCCCTTTCCGCTCGACTAACGACAACTTCATCGTTACTTCTAGAGAGATCTAGGGTGATATCGCTCAAGCTAGCGCCTTCAGCATCGTCAACAGCGCAGATAACACGCAACCTCCAATCTATCCGGGCCGACTTGACAAAGCTAGAAGCCCAAGTCGACTCGCTGAAAGCGGGCAAGGGGAAGGGGAAGGCTGGAAAGGAAAGTGAGCTGGAGAAGGGGGTGCGAGAGGCCGGGGAGAGGTATGATCGATTGGTGGAGATGCTAGAAGAGGATGATTCGGGGAAAGAGCGCGCAAAGGCTTTGAAGAGGGAGAAAGTGTAAGTCTGCCTGGGAGTCTGCCCCACTGACGTCCTCAGGGTTCCAGTACAAGTATCTCCTGAGCCACAGCCGCTATCAGTGGAGACATCTGCGGTGCCGACGTTCAGTCTGGAGCCGCCCACACCGGCACTGCCCAATGATCCGTTCACAGATGAACATGAGGATGAACCCTTGCAACCTATCAAAGGAGGCAGATATAGAGATGAGGAAGAGGAGGCCGGATCAGAGCAGACGCCTCATGGTTTATTGCAAGAACAGCAGATGCTGATGGATGGTGAGTTGACTCGCGGGAAACCTTGTGGCTAATCACCATTTAGACCAAGATGAAAGGCTCAATGTCCTGTCTACGTCGATTGGCCGTCAGAATCATCTCTCAATACAGATTGGGTCGGAACTGGACCGACATCACGAGCTGCTTGAGGAGACAGACGTCGCTATGGATAGGACGGCAGCTAGGCTTAATAAGGCAAAGAGACGGTTAGATAAGGTGGCAGGAGAAGCGAAGCAATATGGTGGGTTCACGAAATCAAGCCGTACTGACGATTGCAGGGAGCACTATCACCATCGTCGCTCTGATCTTCGTGCTACTTATACTCATCATTGTCTTCAAGACGTGAGGAGGCGTGCAGTCCCGACAAAGCTTCACTTGTACCTAGTGCACATCCGCAGACCCACGCATAGGCCCAACATTCATGCAGAGCAGGGGGTCCAGCGCAGAATGACAGTCAGTCATTGTAAATTCGCTCCGTTGTATTACACGCCTTGTATACATGGCACTTTATACATCTTGTATGTCACGACATAACCCGAACCATCAATCGTCCCGCTACCTATTGAGCGATGACTTCCTTGACCTCCTCCTGCGTTACCTGTCAGCCGATAACACAAGGCACACCTCACTATGACTTTGACTTACGTTCTCTGCCTCTAGCTTGTATTGATCCACCTCTTTCTGCAAGTTTGAGTCCTTTCCATCGGTAGATCCGGCAGCGCCGTGATCCTTCATTCTGTTCACGGCCATCATGCCGATAACCGCCTTTCGGACTGCGAATAATTAGCACTGTCAATCTCGTCCGGATACTTGACAACTTACAAGTCTTCTTGCCATCGAAAGCGGCCTTGACGTTCGGTAGCAGATCCACAGCGGCGTCCTTGTTGTCTGTTCGCAGCCACTCGTGCTGCAGTAGGTCGTCCGCGGTAGGTCGATTTGTTGGGTCGATTGTTAAACACGATCGGACGAATTGCTTGGCTGTTTCCGAGACACCTTGCCAGTACTCGGCCTGCAAGTCAGTTATCGCTGTGGGCAGGGGACTTACTGGCTCAAACTTGTAGTCTCCATTGCAAATCGCCTGCATCTCTTCATACTGCGATTCTCGGTCGAACGGTGTGTATCCACAGAGCAAGAAGTACCTGAGATGTGTCAGCTCGGCTCAAGGGCATGAGACGACTCACGATATGACACCAATAGCCCAGATATCGACGGGCTTGCCGTGTCCTGCTTTTCGGAAAATCTCAGGCTGCAAGGGTTAGTGATAGTCGGGGTCGATCGCCTCACCGCCATGTATCCGGGAGTCTGGGCGTCAGCAGGGTCTTCACTAGACACTCACACCACATGTCGTTGTCAGAATGGAGAATTTGTCCTCCTCGAGCACTTTCGACAACTTCACAATCAGCTACTGTCCCTCCTCTTTTGACTCACTCCGAAGTCTGCCAACATGAGATCCGCATCCTCGGCTTTGCTCCTGAACAGGATGTTCTCCGGTTTCAAGTCTACAGTCAGCGCTGGGCAACGCTCATAAACTTACCTCGATGCACGATACCTTGGTCGTGGAGGTATTTCACAGCAGAGGTCACAGTTCTGACAATATTTGCGGCATCTTTCTCAAAGTAAGAGCCTCGTGCGCAAATCCTGTCGAATAGTTCTCCTCCGGTACACAGGTCAAAGACAAGCTACCCGTCAGTCCTTGCTCGTGGTCGGCGGCTCACATATAGGTTATGAGTCGTCTCAAAGAAGTCATGCAGCTGGACAATGTTCTTGTGTCCGGCGGAAACGCGTTTCAACACTGCGATCTCGTTTCTGACCATGTGTTCTCGGCCCAACAGGAACTTTTTGTTCAACACCTTGCTGGCGAAGTACTCCCCGGTCTGTATAGTGTCAGTCGTGATTCGGGGTCTGCCTTGGGCGAAGACAAACCTTGATGTGAACACATTCTTTCACCACAGCGCTGTGAGCGGTCAGTCCGGTCTCAACTACGTCAATAGCTCTTCTTACTAGGTGCCGCTATGTACGACGGTCAGCTTCGTTCCAGTGGATACTGCGGACAGCTGGGACTCACCTTCCGAGCGTCTTCCCAGTTTTGTACTATGAGATGACGGAAAGGTCAGTCGGCTCTGTTTGCAGACATGAGGGACGTTGCGCGATCACTCACCTGGCATGGGACGGTTTGAGGAGACATCGCAAAGGAAGCTGGTTGATGGCTGTCTTTCTCGCAGTTGATACCAGTTTCAGGCGATTAGACTGGCTGCTACCAGTAGTGAGGGTGCTGTGATGCGGTCGACGGGGTCAGGTGAAGATACCGTAGCACTAGCTGGCTTCGACTCTCCTTGCGGTACGGTTCAACAGACAAGGCTCCCGTGAGTTCCTAGTTCCGTCGGCACGACGTCACCAGCAGGCTGATACCGTGAGAATCTAAAGCGCTACAGCCTCGATCGAAGTTGCCCCGCGCCTCCTCCGCCCTCTAGATCTTGAGTCGCTCAAGCTGCAGGTGTCAGGTTGCCTTGCATGATATCGACTGTAATCACTATCACTCATCAGTATCGCTGAAATCCGGACGAGGAAATCTAAGAGCCCCTAGGGGCGATGCAGCATGAGGATCCTGACATGGAATGTGGTACGTCCACCTCCACCACACCTGACTTTGCGCAATACCGTACTGACGATCGGTCAGAACGTCTTGCGTACATGCCTCGACTACCATCCGTACGTCCTCTACCCCCACCTCGGCTGACACTCTCAGGTTCTCGCAGATGAAGAAGAAGAATGTAGAGGGGCTTCTTGACGAGATGCACGCAGACGTCATCTGCTTCCAAGGCAAGTATACCTTCATCGAACTACACTGACCGCCTAGAGCACAAGACGAGGCGAGCTCAGCTTGAAAAGTCAATGGCATGTCCTGGACCATACGATGGATTCTGGACTTTCAATCGCAACAAAACGGGCTATAGTGGTGTCTGCACCTATGTTAACACTGCATACTGCGTGCCGTTGAAAGCGGAAGAGGGCATCACAGGGCTGTTACTGGACGACAAGGCCAGCACGATGAAACCCCCTTGGAGGCCGGAGGAGAGGATCGGAGGGTACCCCGAGATGGACGACATGCACTTCTTGGACGAAGTCGATGGCACAACGTTCGATCCCAAGAGACTGGATATGGAGGGACGAGCGGTCGTCTGTGATTTCGGGTGGGTCGTCAGCGATGGCACAGTGAGTGGAAGCTGATCTGTTCAGACTGTTCGTCCTGTTCAATCTCTACTGTCCAAACGAAACGAACGAGACACGCCGGCCTTATAAGATGAACTTTCTAGCGGTCCTGCAAGCTCGAGTTCGCCTGCTTCAAGCCATGTGCAGGGAGGTGATCATTGTGGGGGACATCAATATCATGCGAGCTCCGATCGACTCTGGAGAAGGCGGAATCAGAACTTCGGCAGAACAGCATTACGAACATCCTGCAAGGAGGATTTTGGACAACTGGATATCGCCAAAGGGACCCATGATAGATGTTGTCAGAGAAAGCTGGCCGGAGAGGGAAGACATGTTCACCTGCTGGAACCAGAAACTGGATGCGAGGTGGGTCCACACCCGTCATAGCCCCTCTGACAGACCAGATCCGCCAACTACGGCTCGCGAATCGACCTGATCCTGTGCACACCAGGCCTTCGACCGTGGATCAAAGGCGGGGATATCGATGCCAAGGTGTACGGCTCGGATCATTGCCCCGTGTATATCGACTTGCACGAATCGATCACCCTGGAGGACGGATCCGAGCTCAAACTCCGTGACCAGCTCAATCCAGCTAATAGGCCTCCTTCTACGGCACCTGTCTACCCAGACGATGTCCCGAGGACGGCTCCAGAACCACCTAGATTCGCGACAAAGTTCTTCGAAGAGTTTTCCGGTCGACAGACTACATTGAAGAACTTCTTCGGTAAAGGACCATCCAAGCCCCCTGTCGAGCCATCTCCCTCTCCGACGCCGGTTCCCAAAACGCCCCTCACTTCTAAATCACTATCAAAGCCTACCCAAGTAAAGGCCACGGCCAAGCCGAAACAAGCGACTCCGCCGCGGATCCCAGACACGGATGAAGCGCTCGCCTCGCCGTTCGGTCTTGCTCGCGCTGCATTCGATTCCATCGACGCGAGTGGATCAAAACTCCCCGCCGCGCCTCGGCCCATCGACATGACGAGAGATGAAGACGATGACACACCGACGAGAAGGCCGGAAGTTAGACGCCAAACTTCTGGAGGCAAAGCTAAGGCCAAACCCGTCTCTGGCCAAACAAAGCTGTCGTCTTTCTTCTCTCAGCCATCTTCTGGTCAAAAGCGAAAAGCTTCGGCGACTGCCTCTCCACCTGTTCAAATACGGCCTGCGAAATCACCCTCTATTGCCAGGACGGATCCTCTACTGGAACGTTCAAACACCCCATCGAGCAATCTTGACGCGACGTCGATGAGCCAGAATGCACAAGATGAGGAGGCGGAAGCAGCACTGATAGCGCGAGCGATAGAAGAAGCGGATGCGGAGAACGCTTTGAAGAGGGAGAAGGCGAATGCAGAGGCGAAACCCGTTTGGTCAAACTTATTTGCGAAAAAGCTTCCTCCATTGTGCGACGTCCATCACAAGCCCTGCAAGGATTTCAGTGAGTCTCTTCATTGCAACTCGGCGGCCGTCAGACTGACCTGTGACCCAGTTGTCAAGATACCCGGACCGAACAAGGGAAAGCGGTTCTGGCTCTGCTCGTTGTGAGTCTACATGACCGTACTAGTGCTGATGGCTTAGACCCGTTGGAGCGGGATACGACATGGGCAAGTCCAAGCGGCCAAGACAAGATGTCAATCCAGAGTTCCGGTGCGACTTGTGAGTGTTTTCCAACGAGGACCAAGCTGACCCAATAGCTTCCTATGGGATTCCGCCAATTCACGAAAAGAGAAGCCGACATGACGAGACTTTGTAGCAATGAGACGGTCCATCTGTTGTAAAACTACTGTGACATATATGCATGGGTATCCTAATGCCGCTCTGATTACTGTGAACGCGCGGCTTGGAACATGTAGTCCATAAGAGCTGTGTAGATTGCAGTTTGCGATTGATCGGCCATGTCCCCACCAACGACGTTTGCGCTCATATCACCCGCCGCAGCGGCTGGGACGGCACCAGCCGGGAGGTACTGCGCCGGGGCAGAGTCGACCCTTTCCCATGGTAGATCACTCCGTTCGGGATGCAAGTTGCCCTCGGCTCCGGTCCAAGTAGGTGACATGAGACTCATGTGATTGACGGGCATTTGGTCGTACACTCCCTGTGTTTGATCAGGCTGTTGCGGCTGTTTCGGCACGATCGACTCGGCGGTCGTGGTAAGGTGGTTCCAGTAATACTGAGGTAGCTGGAATATATCCGGTGACAAGCCATTCGCTCCGTAAGACGGGTCTGGCAGTGTCGGTTGACTGAGGTCACTCGTGGTCGCGTGTTCATGTATCCCAGTGAGATTGTTGCCAAAGGTTCTATACCTATCCCTATCAATGCGTTCCAAACCCTCCGGACCGTTGCCGTCGGCGCTACTGGTTTCGGCAGAGTCGGATGTTGTGAGTCGCAGACCACCTTGGATCACTGTACGAAGTCAGAACATGCCAAGTCACAGTACTCACGTCCGTCAAAGAACAGCTTGTGTGCAGAAGCTGAAGGCCATGAAGCAGAAAAGTCTCGGAGCCAGATACAGCACTGAGCAAAATTAAGTTTGGCCCGGTGTGCTAGCCGTTCGTCTGGGTTGGTAGAGTCGAATGCTAGGGCGATCTCAGTGTCCTGTGTCCTGTGTGAAGCCGCGAAATAGCGATGAGGCTCACCTTCAAACAACGTCGTCATACTCAGTATGTGTATGACATCCGAGCTGACCTGTATCAACAACCTGAATCGGTCCAAGTGGGCGAAGAGGTCTATGGAGTCCTGCGCCGCCTCCGAGCAAGTTGTCCTCGACGTGTTGATCAGTTGGTCCAAGTGCAAAAATGGCTGAACGAGGGGGTATCGCTTTCTCGTGAATCTCGAATGTAGTAGCAGCTTTGCAGTATTATACCACTAGATATCAGCACCGAACAGATTTGTTGACTCACCGCACTCAACACCACGAGATGGGGGAGTGGCGATACATGGGCGCGAGTATCCACTAGTAACCACTCTGGAACATTCTTTCGCCATCTGTCCAGCTGGTCCACCAATTCCGTCACATGCGCGTCCATGCTCCTTGACTGCTGCCAGTCATCATACTCCTTATCCCACGTGTGTCCTTCCTCGCTGCTCTTGAGTTGGTTGTCCAGGTCCAGGATATTCTCGAAGACCTTGCCCAGTCGACAGGACCATTGAAAACAGCTCATGACGTACCCTCGTCGCGGGACAATATGCCTCACTGACGTGGGGAGAGATGAGGACGATGAGGATGTAGGAGGAGGAGGCCATGTCTCGAGCTCATCTGTCTCCTGAGCCGAAGGTATCGGCACGGAACACCGCTGAAAGGGCAGCAGATAGGGTCTACCAGTTTCCTCAGCCAAACATTTGTCCAGTACGTAGACGTTCCAGAAAACTCGAGAGCGAATCTCCCCATCAACCTGCTTTCGTCAGCGAAAAGAACCTCTGACCTCTTCGTTAGCGATTGACTGACCTGAGATATCTTCCCGGTTGCCTTGAGATTGAGACCCAGGCTCAATACTCCCAAACAGGCTCGTCCGCCATACATGAACGCGCTCTCCTTGTGGCCATTACCAGTCTGCCTGAGACTCATGATCACCAAAGCCTGGATGAGGTCAATGCGTATCTCTTCTCGCTCCAATGCTTCTCGGAGTGACCTTTCGGCCATTAGGCTCAACTTCTCCGCGTCATATCGGACAGCGGGGCCGTGAGGCGATTGAGCAGATGCTGACGGATATGGCTCTGACACGCAGGATGCTATTGCCAATATCGACAGCAGGAGCGGTGGGGAGGTGGTATGCGGGTTGAACAGTGGTTTGTAGATGATCGGCCAGACGTTCTGTCAAGTCGACGTAAGCTTAAGTGAAGACTGGACGCATCTCGACCTACGTGAACATGGGTGAAGTAAACAGCTAAGAGCTGGTCCACCATTTCCGATGGCAGTCCCAAGAGAGGCAGCTTGACGTCTGGTACTTCTTCCTTGTCATTGTCATACTGCTGTGGTGTGCTGGCGATGACGGTTCCGAGTGACCCGCTCGGTCCATCCTCCCAGGGACGACGAGACGTAGAAGGCTGCCCATACACACTCGAGGTTGAAGATTGAGCAGCGACGGGACTTTGGGTATTAGTGTTCTTCCGAAATCCCGGTTGAGGTCCTCTGGAGATAAGATCAGCAAGTGTAATAACTAGATGCCCGGACGGGACACACCTCTTCCTGTGAGGCGCAGTATAGCTGCAATTCAGGTTGTTTTCCCTACATCCGAAACAGATAGGATTTGTGTCTGCCGCTGTCGACGGGATGATCCGACATCTTGCTCGGCGTCTGCATTACAGTCTCAGTTGCTACACTGGGATGTCTTATTCCACCACTTGGCACTCACATCTTGCAGTTCTGAACGGATGACATCGATATCTTATCAGCCTGATCTTCTGCTCGCGGAAAAACGTTTCGGGCGTAGGTCGCCGCGGTACCAAGCACGCAACAAAGATGGTCCGCGGAACACTCACATCGCAAGCTCTGGTGACCCTTGTCCTGTCTGGGCCTGCTCCGTTGTCCTCTGCTCCAGCTTCGGCCATGGTGTGTCAATGTCGGTCTGGGTAAAATGTAGGAAGCAAGCAAGAAGCAAGTGAGACAGTTCAAGCAAACTCCCAGGTCAGATGCACCGTGTTCGACTAGATCCAATCCGACCGAATTGATCCGAGTTTACCCGCTTACTGCCGATGCCCGAAGTGCGATCAGATTATCAGAAGCAATGATGGCAGCTTGGGCCAAACCAACAGACTCAACAGCACTCATTGAGCACTACTTCCAACCAGCAACATGCAACACTGCTGCACAGAGTGAGCATCACCACTCATGGCGGCCCAACTCATATACAATGCGAGGATCTTCACTTCGGCAACCGGTGATGAGAGCATCTATCAAGCAGTGGTTACCGCCGGTGATCATATCGCCTTTGTAGGATCAGAAGAAGGAGCCCGAGCTCACATCAGAGAGGTGAATTAGCCCTCTTTCCAACTTTGTTGTACGGGGACACCTGCTCACGCATGCCGCTAGGCTCGATACGAGTCTTACGGGCAGCACGATGTTGGGGGTCGCTTGGTCTTGCCCGGCTTCATTGACGCTCACACGCACCTCATGTTGACGGGCACCTTCATGTCCCGGCTGGATGTCATGTCGATGTCGATCCAGCAGGTTCAGTTTCTACTCGCCGCGCATCTCGCGGAGTCAGGTTCAACGACTCAGGTACTCGGCCGGTCATTCCTGTACGAGGCGCTAGGTGGGAAACCGCACAAATCGCAGTTGGACGCCATATCACGCGACGTGCCCATCTTCATTGATTCGATAGACCTGCACTCTTGCTGGCTAAACAGCGCCGCCCTACGAGCCGCAGGGATTGACAAGACCTCTGTCCCTCCCCTTGGTGGTAGCTACGAGAAGGACGATGAGGGGGAGTTGACTGGAATGGTACATGAGACCGCAGTGATGGAGGTATTGTGGCCATACCTGGCCAGACAACTCGACTTGGAATCCAGGTTGAAATACCTAGACCAGGTGTTTGACGCGTATTTGGAGAGCGGGATCACCGGCGCTGTGGATATGGCGTTGACATATGAAGATCTCGCGGCGCTCGAACAGGCATACCAGATACACGGGAATTGGTTGCCTATCAGAGTTTCCGCCCACATCATCATCTATCCCAGCGGTACGGCGGAAGACAGGCTTGACGCCGTGAAAAGGGTCAAGGAGGCGCAAGAAAACCTACGAGCACAGGGGATTAAGGAGGAATGGCTCAAGATCAACGGAATTAAGATCATGATCGACGGCGTTATCGATTCATGTACCGCCTACCTCCTCGAGCCCTACGTCGACAGTTCGCACCCTGGGCCCATCTGGCCAGCAGAGAAACTCCAGCCGGTTGTCAGCCTAGCAGATGAGCTCGACTTGCAGGTAGCTCTTCATGCCATTGGCGACGCCGCATCTCAGCTCGCCCTGGATGTCCTCGAAGTGGCCATCAGGACAAACAAGACGTCCACGCGGCACAGGCTAGAACATTTGGAGCTCATCACACCCGAGTCGATCGATCGCTTGACTGCGTTGGGCATTGTGGCTTCAGTGCAGCCATCACATGCGGATCCGATTGGACTGGTCAACTGGATGAACGTATTGGGTCGACATACGTCCAGATGCTCTCGCGCATTTCCTCTATCGGAGTTCAAGGAGAAAGGCTCGAATATGGCTTTCGGATCAGATTCACCTGTACTGCCACACCACCCCTTCCCTAACATGTACTCGGCCACCACGCGCAAATCCTTTCTAGATCCGGATCCCCATCATCCGGTGACGCAGGATCTCGCGATCACCGGACTGGAGAAGATGAGTATAGGGATCGAGGATGCAGTCCGGTGCTACACCCTCGGGTCAGCCTTCTCGATCAGGCAGGAAGATCGACTCGGTTCACTGGAACCAGGGAAGCTGGCAGACTTTGTGGTAGTAGACATAGACCCGTTTCAGCAAAATCTGACGTGTCTGAGGGACGCACAGAGGGCAGTGAGAGACACTTGGATGTCGGGGGTCAAGGTATGGCGAAGGGATGCCAGTCAAGATTGAGTAATGAAATAACGACGGGACGCCACGAGAATCGGTTATGACAACGTTGCATACGGAACGAACTCATATGCACAACTTCTCCCATTCCTGCTTCCTGCTTTTGCCATTTGTAACCTCGCGAGGCGCTTAGGTGAGCTTAGCCTCGTCGGCGTTGAATCGACCGAAGTACTCCTATTGAGGGCAATGGGTCAGACCTGCTCAGACAATCTTTATGCTTGTCGACTCACGACTGGTTTAGGCTTGTTGTCCAGGATCTTCTCGATCTTCTCCATGACCTCAGTGGTAAGCTTGGGGTAAAGGTCGAGAGCCTTGAGGTTGTCGACAACTTGATCAGGCTGATATCCGTTAGTAGGGGTCAAATGCAGACTTGTTTTCTAGCGTACCTTGGTGGCTCCAAGCTATAGTGACCTCATCAGCGATCTTCCCCGGAAATTGATACATCATTACTCACAATACAGGTCGAGACGTTGGGGTTCTTGATAGCCCAGGCAAGAGCGAGGTGGGTCATGGTACCACCGAGCTCCTCGGCCAATTTGGTCAATTCCTTGACCTTCTGGATCTTAGCCTTTCCAGCATCCGATTCGAGCTCCTTGATGTTTGAAGCCATCATCTCCTTGTTGCTGTGGTATCGTGATCCCTCGGGGATACCGTCGTTGTATTTACCGGTCAGGAGACCGGAGTCGAGCGGAGACCAGATGGTGCTGTTGGCACACAATCAGCACTTGGGCAATCAGCAATACCGGGATACTCACGTTCCGAGACCATCGTTCTTGTAGATGGGTCCGTACTCGACCTCGAATCGGTCTCGGTGGAGCATCGAGTAGTGTGGCTGCTCGACCTCGGGGCCGATCAAGTTGAGTCGCTTGGCGATCTCCTTTGCGTGCTGAATTTCGTACTGGCTCCACTCGGAAGTACCCCAGTAGAAGGCCTTGCCCTCTGCGTTCACCTTCAGCTTGCAAATCGTCCGCATAAACACGCGACGACTCACGGTCAATGACGTGGTTGAAGGCTCGGACAATCTCCTCCATGGGGACAGTTCGGTCTGGTCGATGGGCAAAGACAATGTCGACGTAGTCGAGTCTCAGGTTCTTGAGAGAGACGTTGAGACCCTCAACGATGTGCTTTCTAGACAGACCTCGGGTATTCTGGGTCTCGCCTCGCTGAGTACCGAAGAAGATCTTGGTGGTAATGATAATGTCTCGTCGGTCCCAGCCAAGCTCCTCGATCACTCGACCCATCTCTCGCTCGGATTCACCGGCAGAGTAGGCCTCGGCGTTGTCGAACATGTTGATACCGTTGTCGAAACAGGTCTTCATGAGGTCTTTGACAATGTCACCTTTCTGGGTATTACCGACGCTGCATTCCTCACCGTCAGCGAGCCATTCATTGCAACAGGTACAAGCCGTACTCACGTCAACCATCCACCGTAACTGAAGACGGGGACTCGAAGACCGGTGTTGCCCATGTTTCGGTACTGAAGCTGGGTGAGCAAAAGCTCACGATCTCCCCAAGGACTAGACTCACAAACATCTTTGGGTTTGGCTTGAAAGCCGTGGTGGACTCTGTGGTAGACATTCTGGCAGTGATGACCTTTTGGATCTGGGTTGTGAAGTGTTTAGGTTTGAAACCTGTTTTGTAGAGCAGTGATATGGTGAAGGAGGCTCTGTTGCTATATGAGTTTGACAGAGAGAATCAAGAGATACAGAAAGGAGGACCGGTGTCGCCGTTTGTTTAATACCAGTTAATACCCCTCGGCGAAAGCCAATCCGATGTCATCGTTACCCCTCGTTACCCTCGTGCACCACGACATCGAGGTGGAGGTCAAGGTGGAGGTCACGCCGGATGACGCCGCCATCTGCCGAGATCTCGCCGGACCCGGGCAACTTGAACAACCGCGGCCGGAGAGAAGAAACGCCGAATGGCCACGTGGGTCGTGGAATATTGAACCTGATGCACCGTCCTGACTGACCACAGCTGGATTTTGGCTGGAGTGAAGCTCGACCATCCGCACCACACTGATTCATATCGCACACATCCCAACGGCCCTAAGCAGTATCCCAGACATCGCCGCAACGCTCTCCAAGAGTTTTTATCATACTAATGTACAAGAATAATCCAAAACGGTAACTCGACACGCCGGCGTAAGCATCGAAGACCCGGGACCTCAACATATTCAATCATCCCAACGTACCAGCCCGCCTTTAACTTCGATGGACCGAATCAGTCGCTGACCTGGCAAGGGTTGAGTCGCTTGATGATAGTCCGGGGGTAGCAACTCGCCAGGGGAGTCAAGTCCATTGGGATCGACAGGGCCAGCATCATTCTCTCGACCAGGTACCGTCTGTCGCTCGAGGTCTCGGACGGAGGCCGAGTCGCCCAATCCCTGCGATCTCACAGCGCTAACGGGGCGATCGACAGGCTGGGCTGTATATGGCAACGGCACACCAGCTTGTTTACCCTGAACCTGTGGTACGGACCTGTCCGAGTGCTGCGGTGTGGGTGTTGGGAGATGGATACTTGAACGTGGCCGCGATGCAGCGGTCAAGGACAAATATGGATCCGAGGTTTCGGTATAACCGGCGTCGCTTCTGGGATAAGAGGTCGCGTTGGAAGGGGGTGGTGGAGGTACTGAAGTCAGGCCGGGCTGGGTTACGTTATGTTGTGCTACCTGTGACATCGAACCGCTGGAAAGGTTGTTGGTCGAGCTAAAGTTGGTGGAGTGCTGTACCGTGTCATTGGTCTCGGTGTATGGAGTGACGCTCGCGGGATGCTGATCTCGATGTGCGTGGGGGTCTGATGCAAGATCCACAGCGTCATATCCGTAGAACTTGGTCCGGCCATCTGTTTGCCGTCGCTTCTTTCTGATCAAGAAACACCAAAGCAGGAAACCCAGCAAGGCCAGAGCGACCACACCGCCGGCAACACCACCTGCAATGGCTCCGACGTTGGTGCCACTGGAAGTCTGCTCAGACTGACCACCATCGGTCCTGTCGGTCGTTGTATTGGTGGCGTTGTTGCCCAGGCTCGGCGAGAAGGAAGAGTTGACGACGGCATAATCGAAGTCGAAAGCGGTACGACCGGGTGACCCTCGGTTGAAAACGGTGAGGTGATGTGGACCATCGGTGAGGTTTGAAGCGAAGAATACTGAGGGCACCTTATCAGTGCCGATCACATCACTCGCTACGGTCGACTCACAGCTAGTCTGAGGCTTGATTGTCGGAAAGTACCCATCATAAACTTGATTCAGCCCGCCGTCCAAGCTAAAACGACACCGTCAGGAAGGACACTCGGAATGTGGACCAACGTCCACTACTTACATGACAGCGTAGTTCCCGTGATCCAGATTCAAACCCCCAAAGAGTTGGACCGAGCTTCCGTTAAACCTGAAAACGTTTTCGTCAGCGTGCTCCATGCCTCCATCACTCCTTCAAATCGAGACCCACGGGAACTCCACGACACCACTCGTGTTGTATACAACATGGTTGGTGTTGTTGTAGTAACCTTCTCCAACGAAGTTGGGCAAGAAAGTATCAAAGTTGCGGTAGGTGATCGCAGGTGAGAAGTCGTCGTATACGGTGGTGTAGATGTCGCCAACTCTTCAGACCATTCAGCCAATACATTCCCCTTGACCCACTCACACTGCTTGCGTGATGACGATATAGTCGATGTCCAACAACCACCTCACTGTCGCGTTCCCAGGAGGGTTGGTGATCGAAGGCAGATTCGTCACCGTCTAGCAGGACATCAGCAAGTCCCATGTTAGCTTACACCTCGAAAGGCTCACGAGGCTATGTTGTCGGCCGGGATCAAGCCCGCCTTGAAAGTAGATCAACGAGTTGAACTCATTCTCCGCAGAGTATCCCAGTACAAATCCCTCATTGCCTCCATCCAGTCGGGCTAAACGGTGTCAACCCCATTCGGACACCCCCAACCCTCTCACTCACTCGAGTACATCCCATGGTTCGAGCGCTTGGTCCCATACACATAGATGGCCGTCCCGTTGAAATCGATAGTCGCATAGTCGCGCTGCCCCCGACGTTAGACAGTACCATTGGCACGAATCGTCGAGGTGCCCAGCTTACATCTCCATATGTTGACATCAGGGTACCCTTGTAGTACTGTGCTCCATCCATATCTGACAAGGTCAGTGATCTACTAGGAAAGCCTAGTGAGCCTACCTGTACTCGGCATCGAACCCCATCCTGGGCTGTCTGCAGAGCCTGTATAATACCTGATCTGAGGTGTAATGTCATCAATCTGTGACATGGGCAGTCAGTGCAAGTACACATGGATCTTCGGATGAGTTGGCACATACTGTGATATTCATGTTGGCCGTGGTCTGTCGAGATTGAGCATGATCATATTCAGACAACTCAGATTCCCTATGACCGGATGGATCCCAGCTGAAGCGCTGATCCTAGACGCTCTAACTATTCGCACCAGTCAAAGCTGTCGTCAGGGTGTGGTGTGGTGATCGGTAGGGAGGCCGGGATGGCCGTGAGGCACCAGTCACCGGGGTCTGCAAAAGCCTGCAAAAGCCATTGATCGGCCTTCTTGAGTCTATAGCATGTCATACGATATGTCGTCCTCACGTACCAATACCCAATGCATAGCTCGCATTGCCTTCCTGTCCACAAGCGTCTCTCTTAGGTCTGCATACTATGTACACTCGAGCACTGCAACGATCGCCGACATCGCCTTTTGCTTCTCGACGCGATCACCGAAAAACCTGAAACCTGAAACATCAGGGGAAGGTGGAGTGACGGACTTCGTACGGTAGCTACGAGGGTATTCTACATTACACTCTTCCGCCATCTCGTCTTCGTTGTCCAGGCAATGGCTCAGTAGCCTGCTGATAGTCCGGAGGAAGGGTCGCCGTCGTCACTTCATCGATACCTTCATCATCGGCCTCCGCACTCGCTGGGAGAGGCACGTGCACTGGTCCAATGTCCACTTCTCTTCCCTCCCTCTGGATCCTGCCGTGACCCGAGCTGGCGCCTGGAGACTGCACCGGTTCGGATCGTGGCGAGCTGGTATCGGTGGAGGCAGAAGGTGGTTGAGCTGTGAACGGTAAAGTGAGTCGCATGCCCTTTGACGGCAGAGGACTGGGCAAGAAGTGTCTCTCTCGGTCGGCGGGGGGTGATGATGCGGGGACTGAGTGACCTCCGAATGTAGAAGCAGGAAGACCGTATGCCTGGGACCTATTGTCATCGCTATTGGCGCCACTGGATGGTGCAGGTGGAGCGTAGAACAAGGTACTGGGATCGTAATGCCCTGAGTCTTCTGTTGTAGGCGACATGCTCACAGATGAGGGTGGGTTGATCGAATGCGGGTAGCTCGTTGTCGTGGACACCGGAGGAGGCGGTATGGCGGACAAGAATGGATTCACGTTGGGACCGGCAGCAGTGTTCCCGTCCCGTGAGACGACGGTCGGAGTATGCCGCGAGACGTTGACGTATGACATTTCGGGGGTCAAGTCCAGGTTGGGATCGTGGCCACGAGCAGTGCTTTGCACATATGGCTTGACTTCCTCACCAGTAAGGTCAAGGTGTCCAGCTGCGTGATAGGAGGCACTTCCGTGCTTGCGGTGCTTCTTCGAGAGGAACCAAGCCAGGAGACCGAGCAGGATCAGAGCGATGACACCACCGGCGACACCTCCTGCAATGGCGCCAACATTCGAAGAACCGCCGGAATCGCTGTCAACGTTGTCGGCAGCTGAATTGGGAGGGCGATCGGCATTGGAGGCGCCATTGACAGTAGCGTTCTTGCCCCGGTCGTCGGGATTGATGGTGGAGTTGACGACGGCATAGTCGAAGTCAAAGAATCTTCCATTGGGTGCACCGCCAGTGTTGGTGATGAGGAGCTCGTGCGGCCCGTCTTCCAAGCCATTGGCCCAGAATACTACGGTTATATATCAGCCTCGGCCTCGATTAGGATCGCATTGTTACTCACAAGTCGCTTGAGCCTCCAGCTCGAACCATTCACCGCTGAAAGTGCCTTGTCCCTTGCCGTCGAGGCTGTACGATGTTAAGTTGAGAATATCCTTCACTGGACCCTGATATCTGATACTCACGCGACAGTGTAATTCGAATGATCAGGGAAGATACCACCAAAGACTTGAATAGAGGAACCATTGAACCTGACGAACCTGTCAGCTGGCTATTGCTAATCTCGCGATGACTGAGCTCGCCGAAGGGACATTGCGTCTCCTACGCCGCTCGTGATGTGTGCAGTGGTGTTGTGATACTTCTCTGGCTGGGATGGAGGTGTAGTCGCCCAGCCGCTGCCTTGGTAGTTGATATATCCAGACGTGTCATCAAATGTTGTGGTGTAAATCTCGTCTGGTCTGTATCGGGTTAGATGGCCGCACGACGGAGAAACACATGATGACTTACACCGAGGTAGAGACCACCACGTAGTCCAGGTCAAACCACCATTCCGCATTTGGATCCGAGCTCTTGGTCAATGATGGCAGATTGATGAAAGTCTGTCTTTGATCAGGAGCCGAAGACTATGCGACGACAATGACTACTCACCACGCTGTGGTCCATATCGGTCGATAAGCCGCCTTGAGAGTACAGCAAGGCCTGGATCTGCGGGCCTGTGGATGGCTGCATACCCAGCTGGTACTGAACGGGCCCGCTGTCAAGTTGGGCTGAACAGGGATCAGTAGTGACATGTGGAACTATTCCTCAGCAACAAGGACCTACTGGAGAAGTAGCCGTGGTTGCCTATAAGGGTAATCAGGTCAGTGAGTCTCCAGGACAAGCCAGTCACCACTCCTATTTGCTCACCTCGCAAGGCTCCGTAAACGTATATCGCTGACCCGCGGAACTTGATCTCCACACCGTCGCCCTACCTCCAGTCAGCACAGTACTGCACCGAGCTCGGCGCCTTCACTGACTTCTGACTTTGTGGCATGGAACGTCCCGGCGAAGTACTGCGGGGTCATGTCGTCCATGCCATAGTGATATCGGATCCAGGTATCAGCCCCAGTGGAGAAGTACCGGATTTGACGGGAGATATCGTCGAGCTAGTAGGCATCTCACATCACTACGAGCCCTGGATCCCAGCTCGCCGCAAGCGGGAATGACTCACCGTGACATTCATGACGGGCATACTGGCTTTGCGTCGCCTGCGACACGGTCAGCAATGCACACAATGTATACACGAGACTTGAAGAGGCCAGCTCTTCCAAGCATGCACGAATTCATCACATCATCGCAGCTATGACAGCAGCTCATTGATGGTCGACCCATCGCTGGCAGTTGCTGAAACGACCGACCCACGGATGATAAAATCGGATTTGACTCCCACCTGAACGACGGTTTGGGATACTGGAAAAAATCCCTCGCCAATCTGCTTGTGCTTGTCGATCAGGTCACCGAGCGACGATCCTCGATCGATCCTTCTCGCCTCTCGCCTTTGTAGGAGAGCGGGCCAGCCGAGGTGATCGTTGATACCCACCAGTCGACAACCTGAAACACGAGATTTACCGAAGTCGCAAGGACGTCCGAGTCCCGTTGGCAGGCTATGCTGTGCGGATGCACCGAGGTTCTGAAGAGGGTTTTGTTGGAGTGTGAGATGGTGTTCCCCTGTTGCAACGAGCAGTTGAGAGTCGAGTTGAAGATGAAGATCATCATCCAAGTATTCCAGTCCCATCATCGTTTGCAATCTCGGGCATCGTGGGTCGCTACGCTAGGAACGATATACACAGGTGTCAGGGGCGGTGTTGTTATGGGCTCGATCATACGATGGTGAGTCTGGAACTGAGTACTGAGGCACTGATGTGAGCGAGGGCAGTGTACGACCAATGCATGCTAGTCTTGCCTCTTATTACAGCTTACCACTGCTCCTATACAGTAGCATCCTCGTGAAGGAGGACGTATTCGCGCGACGAGGTCCCGAATTTGATCACTGTAGAACACTTCAGCACCTGATCAAACTTCTAACGCAGTCCGCTCACCGTCACTGTTCCTCAGCTCGTAGTACCGCGATTTTGGGATTTCCTGGTCATTGACATGAGTCCCGTTGGTAGAGTCCAGGTCGATGATGAATGGTCTGAAACGGCATCGCATCAGTATCATCCCTTTGCACCGCCAAAACGTCCTGCTACGCGTTTCAAGTGTGTGGATGACTGACTCACTTGACAGACGTGGTCACATCGCCAAACTCGTTCTTTTCGGATATCTGTCTGTACTGAATAGCGGCGTGTTGCTTTGAGCAAGATGGGTGGGCGATGGGTATGTCGGTGACCTAAGATAGGACAAAAGGTGATCAGAGGCCAGCTTCTTACTCTATTTTCCGACTCACAACTGGATCCCGGCCAACAAGATACGCCGACTGCTTGTAGATGTGTATTAGATCTGCGAGACGTTAGCTCACTGATAGACGATGTATAGTCAACCTGAATAGCGACATGGCTCACCCAGTTGCTCAGTCCCTTTAAATACATAGAGCCGCCAGTTCTTCAACGGCTTCCTGGCCTCAGGGGGCTCATTATACTTCAGCTCGACGCCTTGAACGGTATTCGTCTCTTTTGCCAGTAGGCCAGAGACCCCAAAGTTTGGCTTCTCGGGCTCGACTGATGACTCCTATCCAATGTCACAATCAGCTTGCACATATGGACGCGCATCACAACGGTATCCAGAAATGCCTGAGTAGGATGGCTTACCTTCTTGACATCACCATCATACTTTTTCCTATCAACATCCCGCTCACGCTCCCGGTCCTTGTCGGTATATTCTTCATCCCCTCTGCGCCTCTTTGCTCCCGGTCCACCTCCCCACTCATGGTGCTCTTCTCTATCGCCTCTATCACGACCTCCGCCCCTTCCTCCTCGGCTGGATCCCCCTCGTCCGGGGTATCCGTCGTCCGCCTGGTCATTGCTCCTCACTCTATCTCTATCCCCATACCCGTTGTCCCTCGGTCTCGAGCCATAGCCATCGTCCCGGCTCCGGCCCCGACCCCCGCGCCCGCCGTAGCCATTGTCCTGACCTCGCCTGCTGGGTCCGTTGTCGTTTGCGTAGAATCCAGGCGACCGTTGTCGGGAAGATGAGCGTCCTCCGCCTTGCGTTTCGTACGATCTCGACGGCGGGGAGCCCGAACGTCCTCTATGGTCCCGTCTGGCAGGAGGGGAATGGTCTCGCAACATGATAGGGGAGTTTCTCGAGCCGCAAAGTGTATTATTCTCCGTCTACTTGAGTGCTTTATTTACTTGTCCGAGAGTTGAGTGAAGGTATCGAGTTGGAAAGTGAGAAAAGAGCAAGAGCGAGACGACAGCCAGATTGACTTTCGACATCCGATTCCGTGCCTGAAATGTTGTTGTCGTTCGCATCGTTTGCCAATTCGCAATTGTTTCTCCTCTGTCTCCAGCAACGACGATCTTCGCATCTCTCAGCCTGCTAGTACTGGGATCTCTCTGGCTCGAGCGCGGAGGAGACATCTCGTCCCCCCTTTTCTGTTATTCTGGCCTCTGGGAGGTAATACCAACCCAGCAACTGGCAACACGCGATGTCTCGAAAACCAGTACGAGACATATCGACCGTCGAGTCCGAGCTCGAGCTGTCCACTTTCCTCAACAAGGGCATCCTGGCAGCCAACTCTGAACACAAATTACGCATTGCAGAGCTGGAAGCGGAGAACGAAGTGCTCAGGACGGCAGAGAGCAAGTTGGCTTCTATGGAGGACGAGCTGGAACGCCAGCGAGAGAAGTACGAAAGATTGGCCGATGAAAGAAAGATGCTGCACCAGCAATTACTGTATGAGCACGAGGATTTTGCGGCACGTATGAAGGAAGTCTTGGTATGGAAGACCAGGTACTACAAGTTGAGCGAGTATCTCGATCAGTCGAAGCGAGATTTGGATCAGGAAAGACAGTCAATTCTAGGGTTCGCGGCCAGAGAAGAGATGGTGAGTAAAGTCTGATACCCGCTCGAGCTCTGTAGAGCGCTGATCATCTCTTGATAGTCTCACAGATCGGCAGTCGCATCTTCCAGTAGGACAAGGGCCACTCAGGAGGCCGCCGCACAGAGAGAGGAGCAGACCGCGGCCCCTCAACGGACGACCGGGAAGAGGCGCAGAGTGCAGGACAGCCCATCGGACCGGTCAGAGGACGGCATTGACTACGCCTCCGAGGACGACGAGGTGCGTGTTCTTGTGCCTTAGTCTAGACATGTACGCTGACACGGGCCTGCAGAAGCCGCCACTTGCCAAAGCACCCCCTGCACCGACCAGCACTTCTCGCAAAGCAAAAACATCAGCGACTCATGCATCAGCGCCCCGCCAGTCCAGCAGGAGAACGTCTCCACCAAAAGCGGCTCAAACACGCAGAGCGAATCCTGCCTCAGCTCCATCGGCTGTACATAGGAAGAAACGCAGCGATGACAACAAAGTGAAGACTGAAGTAGACAGCTCGCCGACTCGCAAACGTCGCGGCAAAGCAAATGGGGAATATGACAGCGGCGAAGGTGAGTGCGAGAACTTGGCCTGTAATGACAAGCGTGACTGACTGTCAACTAGATCCGCTAGCGTTGTACTGAAGGGGATCATCCAGGCATTGAAGGCCGCCGCGTACAATTTGTTGTTTGTATCATTATGCAGGTCAATTGCATCAGGCAGGTCCCTCACAGACTAATCCAATTCCTTGATCGGATATGAGAAATCGCCATGCTCAAACTTGACCCTCTTTCCCTCTCCCAGACTCCTGTATGGCAGCATCCACACTACAGCGTTGTCCCACGATCGACCGCTCTTACGCTCCAACTCGTAGTTCCCTTGGGACCATCCCTTTACTTTCCACCTGTTCTGCGCCCACAGATCTCTCAAGATCACATTCCCCATCATCAAACTCGTCGTCCCCTCTTCGCTGCCCCGAGCCAAGGAAATGAGCGAGACTATGGGAAATGGAAGGGAGAGTTGGGCCAATTTGGGGACGGGCAATCTCGACGGTTTGAGAAAGTTGGGCAAATCCGCATATGTTTGGGCGTTCGGTTGGCGGAGGTAGTTGCGGTATGAGGCCAGACAAGATTTGGCTACGGAAGCAAGACAGTGGTGGAAGGATGTCGTCCCTTGCGTACATTGAGGCGTTGACAATGGCTCGTAGCTGAGATTGATCCGGTCCAGCCTTTCGATAATTACGTCTTGAGCGGTTTCATGCGAGTTCCCGTTGTGTGATGTGCGGTCCACACCCTGTCCGCCTGGTCGAGGCACCTGAGGGAACACCTTCACCCTGAGGCCCCGTAGACAACCTTCGATGCCTTCATATCTGCTTCCTTCGAAGAAGTCGCCGTCTTCGAGTCCTATCAATCTCTTCATCCTCCTCTGCTCCAGTCCATGGCCGACTACCTCTTCGCTGCCAAGCGTTTCCTTCAAGTATGTGATCGCTTCTTCCGTCGCCCAGAACTCAATCGACAGCCCTTGCGCTGCGGGACCTTGGGCATCGATTGCCGCCTGAATCGTGTCCCGTATCTCCTCAATGAGCGGAATTTCCATCTCCTCCCAGCAATTCTTCGCCAATTCCCTGCTATTCTGGCTCTGAGCAAACCAGTCATCGTCTCCATCTTTGGCGTATTTGCTGTGGATATCCCGCCCACCCTGTTCCGCCTTCAAAGCCCAAGGCGGCCTGAAGAATCGCTTCTTCGCACCCTCTTCGTCGGTTGGTAATGGGTGGTGAAGCAGATCGCTACACAAGCCCATCAAGGCTGTCGGATCGAGGTTGATCTTGAAGCTTGGTCGTATATCCCCACGTAACGTATCACGCCTGTCTGTGTCGAGGGATAAATTGCTCAGACCGTTCGATACCCCATCATCGAGACCTCCGGGCTCCAATCCGTATTCTGACAAGTCGCCAAAGACCAAGTTCACCCCTTTGCTCTTGATCCACTCGATAGTGTCCGTGATGCGTTCGTCCGGGTGGCCAGTTTCTGCAATCCTTGTGATTCTTAGAGTCAACTTGGGCTCTTCTGCTCCCGGTATCCGCTCCACCGTGGTAAGTATCGAAAGGAGGGATTCCACGGTCTTTCGAAGCGAGTTCGTCATAACTGGAGCCCGACTTTTCTTGTCACTCGATCTAGATGGGCCAGCCAGTGTGTCTTCGGAGAGGTCGGAATCGCTGTCATAGTCGGAGTTGATGTACGAGTCTGCCTCGCGCAACTCGCTCAGGAGCTGACTCTGTTTCTTGCTGAAGCAGTGGTCAGATCAAGCGGAGCACAGTATCTTGCCAGAGCAGTCACTTACCTGAAGATCCTGATCCATTCTAGTCCTCCTCTAGCTATGACGTCGACAAATCCCTCACTTTCCTTCGAAGCATGTTGCGCCTTCTCCTTTCCCTTCATACTGATTTTGACACCACTGACAGGCGGTTCAGCAAGACATATTTGCTTCCAAGCAGTGGTAAACGCTTGAACATTCGGCATGGGGTCTTCTCTGGGCGGTATATTTGACTCGGCCACCTGAAGATGAACTGTAAGCGTTGTCTCTGAACAGATGCGTGGAGATGATTGTCGTGCGAGAAAGACTCCACACGTAACTGGGTTTCACTCTTGGAATCGTCTTGGCTTGTGAGGACGGGAACTTACTGTCTGGAGAAAGCGCTGGTAATTATCCACTCCTTCTTCGAATTTCCTCAATCCCCTGACCTCGTCACTTTGCCATCCACCAGTCTCCACCCTCTGCCTGTCGATGATAGGAGCTCGGAACTTGAAGCGATCAGGCGACGTGGATCGAATGGCAGCTTTGAGATCTCGCATCTGCGCTTGAGCTTCCGCCAGAGCTTGCCGGTGGTCGACTTTCGCCGGCATAGTGATCGCCTGTGAGCTACGACCGCTGGTCTGGGGTAACTGTGAGGCGGGCAGCGGTGCTTAGAGTCTGATGCGATACCGCGGTATCAATGTAAATTGCAGTCTTAGGAGACAGCACGTCTGTCTCGGCTCTTGTATCGACTGTCGCAGCGGGGCCCCAATTCGTTCGATCCCTTTCTGTGGAACATGGTTCCACTTCGTGCACCCACGGTGCTCCTGTTTGAACTCAGACGGACTACGTAGTGACCAAGTGTGCGTGTGTTTGGACACCGAAGGGGCGTCTAGCGCTGACTCATGCATGATTGTGGCAACATACTCTACGGCTCGTTATGAGAATCAAGGGACTCGTAATATACAAGTTCGCAATTGAGCTTTGACTGCGGATCTAACCTCCTGCGACGATGAGGCCAGCCTAAATGTCCACCGAAAACTCCCATCGTCGCTACAACGATATTAGCCTCGCGCTGTCAAAAGGATGGTCCGCCGAGCTCACCTCTAGGTATCCCCTTAGTGTGTCGTCGAGCAGGATCTCATGTCGACTCTGGACGTATGCCTGATAGATCTGATCAGTAACGAGTAACGAGTCGGACTGCTGCAATTGCGACCCACCGAGGCATTGGTGATGTCGGTTCGAAGTTTGGTGATCGAAGAGGGCTCAGGGTTTTGTTCCAGCAGATAGCCCAAGTTCTCCACGGCTCTCTCCAGATCTCGCTGATTGTCTTCGAACAGCTCAGTCTGGTTGTTCTTCTTCAAACTATGATTTGGCTTGTTAGCTGGTGTTGCAAGCACACATTCTCCGAAACTCACTAGAAGGCCATGCAGTAAGACCATTTCAGGGTGATACGTGCTCGAATCACCGTATCAACGGCCTGTTTAGCAAATTGAACTTCGATCCACGACAGGTTGCCAGCGGACTGCATCGCGTCCATCTTCTTCTCGGTCGTCTTGTAGAAACTAGCGTCGAGTTTGGCGGAGTGTTCGTGGTTCGCCCATCGGTTGAAGTACTACGAGTCCATAGTCAGCTGGGAATCATACCCGAACAAAGAACGACATACGTGGAGGTACCTCTCCAGACTTGCTCGGCTCTTGGCCTGCGTGTCACGGGCATCGACACCGGCTTTCTCCTCAAATCGATTGCACTGATACCAGCTGGTGCCGTGCTCGGACCATGGTCCCATACACACCCAGCAGAACTCCCACTTGCACTTCTTACAGGTCATGTGGCTAAGGAGGGGAGTTCAATCAGAAGACTGACACGACAGCTTTACGCGATACTCACTTGCAACCTCCGTTCTTCTCGATAGTCGACTGACATTTGGTGCACTCTTTCGTGTTCGCAGATAGCCAGTTCGCCGTTTCAGAATCGTCGGCGCATTTCTTCTCCCATAGCTTTACAATCTTGCAAAGGACAGGTCGATGACTGGCTGCGTATCCACATCTATCACCTGGCGTCAGTTACTGGGCAGAATGAGCCACCTCGATCACTTACCCGAAACACAAATCCCTGCCACAGTTGCATGTAACGATGGGTACCAACTGGTTCATCATCCTCGCCGGTGCCTGACTGCACTCGATGACGTTTTCGCATTCGGGGTGGGGACACCATCTGAGGTTTTGCGAATCCGCAACGTACGCCTCATTGAGCAACTTGTGGTATCTAAACTCGGTCATGAGCGACAAGTCATCCGGCATTCTGCTTGACACTTACTTTTTCGTAACATCCGGAGACAGCAATGCGTCGACGGTCTCCTCCCTCACGATTCTACCACAGCTACTCCCCATGCACTGTATCCTAGCGCTTTCCCCTTCCGTGTTGATTTTGCCGCTCAGGTATTCTGTCCAACAGTCTTTGCAGAATCTGTGCTCGCAGGAGAACGCCAGTGTCTTCGCCTCGACTTCCCTGGCAGAGAAATCGGAGCAACAGATCGGACACTCGAACGGAGCGGTGGCTGGAGTAGACTTGGTTCTCTTAACGGGTGAAGCGGGGACACTACGCTGTGAGGCTCGAGTTCGACGGGGTGTGGAGGATGATGCGGTAGTGGAAGGGAGAGCGACGGTCCGAGTGGACGGTGATGTCGGAGGCGACAGACCGGCCGAGTGGAGAGCGGCTGCTGGGTCATTCCAGAACTGCTCGGTGAGCTTCTCAGAGTTCCATGTGTAGTGACGTAGAAGTGTGGCGGCGGTCGAGGGCTGTAGAGTGATCAGCATAGTCCTTGTTTCTAGCCGACCGAAACTCACTGGTACTTCCAGTAGATCTTGAATCTTCTTCACCTCGATTCCCTGCATTTCCATGATCTCGTCGACCGTTCGCACCTTGTACGCGACGTCGTACGGCTTCTTTTGTGGTGCTTCTGTACGTACAATGCGTTGTCAGCTGTTGAACTAAATTACGAAAGAAACAGCTGAGAAAGGACTGACCTATGACAGTCGGGCTGAGCACGTCATACACGTCAGGCTCCGAGGTCGAGTCCTCCGCTGATGATGTGTCAGCTACTAGATCTACGAAGCTTAAAATCATGATGTGTCCTCTCGAGCTGGTTAAGAGTGCTGAAGTGATACATCCCGACATGAGGAGCCACTCACCGTCCATGTCATTGTCCTCAAACCCGTCATCCTCGTACTCGAAGTATTCTTCTTCGTCCGACGACATAGCTTTGGGTCCCTTTGTCTTCTCGGGATCAATCTTTCTACGTTTGTGCTCGGGCGATGGAGTCGCGACTTGCGCCGTGTCTGAGTCCTTGGATTCCGGAGGAGAGCGTTTGGTACAAGACACGGGCGGAGAAGGGGCGGGGGTTGAGAGCTGCAGGGTGGCAAGATCAAAGGTTTCCGTAAGGGAAACCGGCTAGTCGCGAGATAATGGGTGAAGACGCCGACGAAAAATCACGGCGGAGCCAGCTGTTCTGTATATTCGACGGTGTCACCTTCAGGTCTAGAGCACGATGTACGAGGAGAATGAAGCCTGTGATGCGCGAGACAAGTGGTGGAAGCGGGGTCGAAGTGAATCATCAAGATTCACCACTTTGATCTCAAAGCAGCAGCTGCCAGCAGCATCGGCCGCGTCCCGAAACCGGAGATGCGTCTCATCTCCGTCTATTCGATCCTGGCAACGTTACTCCGCCCAAGCTGTATTGCATGCCTCAGGCAGGACAACCCGTACAACTTGTATATATAGGACAAGTATGGTCTTTTGCAACGCCACAATCACTCACCTGCATCGACATTCATGCCTTGGCTTTCTTCGAGTCCTGTCGAAACTTGGTTAGAGCCTGATCGAGAGGTCAGGAGATACGGAGTGACGTACCGGTTCGGTCGCATTCGTGCCGTTTTCGACTGGCTTTGCGATACCAAACTTCTCAGCTCGCTTTCGCTTCTTCTCCTCTTCGATCTTGATCTTTTCAGCCATCTCTCTGGACATCAGACGTCAGCAATTCTCAAGGATGGGCCGCAGGAAGCCTTTTTGCTCACGGGGTAATTTCAGCTTCAGCCTTCTTCGTTGGCTTAGCGGCTGCAGTAGGGGCAGGTGCCGTGGTTGCCGGACTTGACTCGGCTTTCTTCTCTGGAATACCGAACTTTGCTGCTCTCTTTGCAAGGACCTCCTCACTTAGACCCAGCGAGCTTTTGTCTATACTTCCGGCCTTCACTTTTGGCTCGGCGGGTGTGTCCTTCTTCGACGTTGAGGCAGGAGCCTCAGCTTTCGACGTTGGAGCGACTTTGGTGGTCTGCCGGGGAGTTGAAGCTGCATTAGGGTTGAATGGGATGCCGAATCGCTCAGCCCGAGCTTTCTTGGCGTGTTGTTCTGGCGTCAAGTCGGCAGCGGCATCGCTGGTCTTGCTCTCAGTCTCGGGGGCAGGAGCTGATGGAGCCTGGTTGATGATGCAATGAGCTGAAGCTCACCAGATCCGACGCGGACCTTGACTTACTGTACTCGATGGCGCGGAAGCCTCAACGGCAGGCGCAGACGTCGTAGGTGCAGTGCTTTCAGCAGGTTTGGCTTCCTCAATATCCTCTAGGTCGACCTGCAAGCAGTCAGATCGAGCCGTCGTCTGGGAAATGCCAAAACTCACCAGCTCTTCCTCCTCATGGCTAGCCTCCAGCGTGATGTTGTTGTCCAGAAGCCGTTTGACCAGGTCGTCCTTCTTGCCCGTTTGCGTGAGGGAATGCTTTGCGAGCAGGTCCTTGAGCTCGGTCACTTTTAGTTTATGTCTAAGGAGCACATTTGTTAGATGCAGTCTCCTGCAGCAAGGGAGACAAGCGCTGATCGTGACCGGCTCAGGCCAACGGCACATGGTCTGAAGAGTCTGACGTACAATTGGGCCTCCATTGTTGTGTTGTGAGAGTTTTTCTGGCTCTGGTGTTGGAGATGCACGTATTTGAGCAGTGTCCTTCTTGATTCTCTTGATGTAAGAGCTGTGCAATGCACTCTTTGCTTGTCTAACTCTAGGGTGATCTATAGGCTGGACATGAGTGTGCGATGATGTCGTAGAACGCGTGAGGCGGGGATTTGATTCCGCTTGCAACACGCCCGACTCGTTCCCCAATTTTATCCCACATCATCATCTCGTCTTTGTTGACAGTCTGATAAAGCAACTTGGTATCATCAACCTCCACTTGAGACGACCACCACAAGACGGTCTGTGCGGACACAACAGCGGTCCAGTCAGCAGAGACATCTGACCGAAGTCGGCCTCTCTACCACTACAACAACTGTCTGCGCTTCGGATCGAGCACTGGGCAGCCTCAACTGGTTCGTGAACATCACTACACCATGGAGGATATCAATATGGACACCTCGCTGAGCAGCATCACCGGTGAGTCCATGCCATTTGCGAGTGCCTAGCTCTAGTAGAACCTGATGATGTTCTAGACCCGCTGGCCGAGGCGCCTAGTCAGGTTGACGCTCCAATGGACTCTCAAGATACCCTTCCTGCTGAACCGCCAACGACTGCCGTAGAAACGGACGACCAAGCTCGAGCTCCAACCGTCGAAGACAAACGGCGTGGTGTGGTGCCCGGCTCAGAGAAGGACTACAGACGTCGGGAAGCCAATCGTCTGGCCGCTGAGCGATCGCGGATCCGAGCCCAGGAGAAGTATGTGACTTTGAAGCAGACGTCGAAGAGCTTGATGGAGGAAAACGAGAGGCTCAAAAGGGAGATCCGGGAGGCGGAGCTGGAGTCGGGAATCGTCCACACCGAGACTGCACCATCACCCGTCCCCATATCGAGGCAACAGCCAGCATCAACCCCTCCGGTCAGAGGAAGTGGGATCGGGGTCAATGTCGGCGTGGTCGATACCGGAGACGCCCGCAATGCGCATGGCACAAACTCGAATCACCACGACGAGCACCTTCTTGCCTCGTCCAGCGAAGCCCAAGACTCGCACTCTAGGACAATCCTCGCAGCACTCATGTCCGGCGCGGTCGACGATGCGTTTGGACCACATGGCACGGAGGAAGAATGGATGAAAGGCGTGGAGGACATGTTCAAGGAAGCAGAGTCGAGCGGTCGTCTTGGGGAGTTGGCAGCCGTCGCTGCCGGTCAAGAGGATGATGAAGACGCGCATCACCTGGACAGGGAGGTCGCGGGTAACGGGGAGTCACCGGCGCAAGATCACGCCAACGCCGCGACACCTGAACAAAACGACAAACAATCAGAACACGAGCCAGCGTCAAACACCGTGGCCGTAGAGGTCCCTGTTACCGACGGCCCACCCCAGCCCTTACGAAAGCTCGGTTTCAACGCCGACACTGCAGCTGCGGCCACATCTTCAGCTGTGGCGGTAGCAATCAACGCCGAGGTGGAGAGATTGATGCGGGATGACATCGCAGTGACTCGGGCGACAACGATGAAATATCGAAAGCAGATCCTTCGGCTGAAGAACCTGCAGCAAGCAAAGCAGAATGGAGACGAAGCCAAAGTTGCTGAATTGGAGGCGGAAGTCGATGAAGAAGTCGAGATCACATCACTACCCTCCGCCATTTTCGCCGACGATCCCAGCATATTGAGAGCGGTCATATCGGTCCTGGAGGAAGATAGCATCAAGACGCAGAACGGTCTGGCTCCGCTGCGAGAGGAGGTGTTTGTCAGGAGCGCAGAGAAAGTCAGTGAGGAGGCCAACTTGGCGAGCGTTATCGACGAGCTGCAAGATCTTGACGTGGAGGCAAACGATGAGCAGCGTTATCGGATGATGTCGGTGCTGAAGACGATCCGCGGTTACGTCGGGACTCTTTTGGCCAATTCGCACAGCGATGAAGTGAGTACCAGTCTTGACGGTCCTTTCGCTGACAGCCTGTAGATCAGTGCAAGCGGTCAATCCAGTTCGTACTCGGCAGCCTTCGCCCATCGCAAACGGGGACGACCGCCAAAATCACAAACGATGATCAATTACCAACAAGCACTATTAAACCTCGCACCAAATGCCACATTTCCATCTCCGCTGAAAGCCTTCAGGCCCACCGTCCAGAAACCCGACAAGCCGGAACCGTCTCCTGCCAAGGGCAAAGGGAAAGGGAAAGCTCGAGCCAGCAAGAAACGATCTCAGCTCAGTCAGCATCTGGTCCCGGAAGAAAAAGGATCGCCAGCGCCAGCCGAGAGCTCTACCATCGATGTCAATTCGGCTGAACAGTATATCCTGTCTCATCTCCAGAACTCGTCCAGCTTCGCCGACTTCCTGCCCGAATCAACGAGCGACATGCCTGCTGAAGCCAGCGGATCACGCCCTGTGGAAGAAGATGAGGCCATGGTCACCGACGAGGTGGATGCTCCACTGCAAACGGTCTCCGAGTCCAAAGTGAACGAGGAGCCTACAGCGCCATTGGTGTCCGTCCTGTCGAGATTGAAGAAAGGCGGTCCTGGCAGTTGTGACGTCTGCGGAAGGACGGAAACTAGCGTCTGGCGAAAGCTCACGCTTGGCGGTGAAGATCTTAGAGTCTGCAATGGTGAGCTTCCGCATTTTGAGCACATAGGGCTTTGATTGATCCTGAAACTCCTAGCTTGCGGTCTCTACCATCTCAAGTTCAAGGTCATCCGCCCGCCAGAGCTTTGGGGTGATGGACGGTCACTCAAGAAGCGAAGAGCCAGTTCGAAAAGGGTCAAGGTAAAGGCGGTGGACGAGGATGATGCCGAGCCCAAGCCTAAAAAGAAGAGGGCTCGTAGGACTGCCAGCAAGAAGGCTGCACCTGCAGACGGAACCGTTCCAGGCAACATCGAAGGTGAAGGTGAAGGTGGACCCACCGAAAATAACGACAATCACTCAACAGAGGCCAACGTCAATATGGCCGGGTCACTGGTGAATGCCAATATGCAAGCGGAAGGAGCGGAGCAGCAAGAAGTCGAGCCGGCCGAGGTAATGGACGAGAACGCGGAGACCTAGTCGACGTGGGAAGAAGAACCCGATCCGGGGGAAATGAGTGTCCTTGTAGACTCGGCAGAGTAGCAGTATATGCATGTAGCCGGACCGCACCAGGAATTTGCGGACCTGGGACTGTGAGGACCAAGTGTGGACAGGCTCAGACCGGCAGAGACAGGCAACGATTTCAACGAGGATGCGTCAGTGCATTGAGTCCACGTGGCTAGGCTAATACAGGCACGGCGCGGCTTCTGCTCATGCCGAGTGGCAAAGTAGACTATGCATATCCGAGCCGAAAGCTGGAATTGAATTTTAGGCGAGCTCTGTCTTCGATCACGCCATCCTTGCTCATGAGAGATCGAGTTTGTGGAAATCGTTGTGCGGTCAGCTCGTCGTCGAGCGTCACTCGGCCTGGGGCGGGGGAGTAGGCGGGCTGGGTGGTGGCCCGGGAAGCAGGCAAGCAGTGACGTGACGTGTTTTATGGAATTGCCTTTGCCGCTATCTGGTTATCTGGAATTTGCTCACCGACGCTGATTCACCGAGCAAGAAAAAGTCAACAGCAACTGTAGGCAGCTCTCTGGGTGACAGTCTTATAAGAACTCGTTGACCATTCCGAATACGTCGTCGTACAAGCATCATCCATAATCAGTCCGCATCTTCACCACTTACCGCATCATCAATAATGGCCAACGCTCCCCACGGTGGTGTCCTCAAGGACCTCCTCATCAGAGATGCTCCTCAGCACGAAAAGCTGGTCGAGGAGGCTCGAACCCTCAACGACATCTTCCTCACAGAGGTGAGCGACGACTGTGTTTCTGAATGTGCAGGAGCTGATCTCACCCGCTCGCAGAGACAACTATGTGACCTCGAGCTCATCATGAACGGTGGTTTCTCCCCACTGGAAGGCTTCATGAACGAGAAGGACTACACCTCGTAAGTGCAGTGGCGAGGGCAAAAGACGCGACGCTGATCATTTCGTCTTACAGCGTCCGAGACACTCTCCGACTAGCCCCAGTCAACGGCCAGAGACAAGGATCGCTGTTCGCTATGCCCATCAACCTCGATGTCAGCCAAAAGGACATTGACGTTCTCGGTCTGGCTCCAGGTGTGCGAGTCGCCCTCAGAGACCCACGAGACGAGGCCGCTCTTGCCATCTTGACCAGTGAGTCTCGTTCTTACATGTCCTTGTAGAGTGGCACTAAAGCTGTACCCTCAGTCGACGACATTTACCGACCAGACAAGTCTCTCGAGGCCAAGGAGGTCCTCGGTGCCGACGACATTGCCCATCCCAACGCCTTCTACCTCCACAACAAGGTCAAGGAGTTCTACGTCGGTGGATCTGTCACGGCTATCCAGGCTCCTACCCACTACGACTACGTGGGTCTCCGATACACGCCCACCGAGCTCCGAGCCTACTTCCACAAGGTCGCGTGGAGAAAGGTCGTTGCTTTCCAGACCAGAAACCCAATGCACCGAGCCCACCGAGAGTTGACCGTCCGAGCCGCCCGACAGAGACGAGCCAACGTTCTTATTCACCCCGTCGTCGGTCTTACCAAACCAGGAGACGTCGACCACTACACCCGAGTTAGAGCTTACCAGGCTCTGATGCCCACCTTCCCCGAGGGTATGGCTCATCTCGCTCTCCTGCCACTCGCCATGAGAATGGCCGGTCCACGAGAGGCTGTCTGGCACGCTATCATCAGGAAGAACTTTGGTGCGACCCACTTCGTGAGTCTAAGCCTGTCGAAACATTTACGGTCTGTGTTAATCTGCAAATCAGATTGTTGGTCGAGACCACGCTGGTCCAGGAAAGAACTCCGCGGGTAAAGACTTCTACGGTCCTGTGAGTATCTTCTACCTCACTGCACTTCTGTGGCATAATGCTGACTTTGCTAGTACGATGCCCAGGAACTCGTCACCCAATTCAAGGACGAGCTCCACATTGAGATGGTTCCATTCCAGGCCATGACCTACCTCCCAGGTACCGACGAGTACCAGCCAGTCGACGAGGTTCCCAAGGGAACCCCAACCGCCGACATCTCCGGTACCGAGCTCCGAAAGCGTCTGAGGACCGGTGCCTCAATCCCAGATTGGTTCTCGTACACCGGTGTCGTGAAGGTTCTTCGAGAGTCTTACCCACCCAGACCTCAGCAGGGCTTCACAGTCCTGCTCACTGGTCTGCACAACTCTGGTAAAGACACGATCGCTCGAGCCCTCCAGGTCACACTGCAACAACACGGCAAACGATCCGTTTCGCTACTGCTCGGTGAGGACATCAGCCACTCGCACAACCCAGAGTCGCTTGGCAGCACACCCGAGGAGAAGCACGAGAACCTGTTGAGGATCGGTTTCGTCGCTTCCGAGCTTACAAAGGCCGGAGCCGCCGTCATCGCCGCCCCAACTGCCCAGTACGAGAAGTCGAGGAAAGCCATCAAGGACCAGATCGCTGGCCAGGGTGGAAACTACTTCCTCGTCCACGTTGCCACGCCTTTGGAATGGTGCGAGAAGGTCGACCGAAGAGGACTGTACAAGCGAGCCAGGTCGGGAGAGATCAAGGGATTCGCCGGTGTCGACGATGCTTACGAGGCACCTACGGACGCCGACTTTGTCTGCGACTTGAGGGAAGACTCTGTTCCCGAGATCGTTCATTGTGAGTGGACCTTTGTTCCCTATCCAATGGATGAAGCTAAACCACTCCTCTAGCTATCATCATGATGCTCGAGAGCCAGAGCTTGGTATAGAGTTTCTTCATTAGACGTTTCATATACAGTTTCCGTTACATCTTCACGATTTGCCTGCCGGCCATGTATACTATGTGCATTATTTGACGGGGATCAGTTTACTTGTGAGCTTTGGACCTGAAGCCTGATGATCCTGCTGTGACCTGCTTCACGCTCCACTACTTCATGCTCATGGTTCAACTTCACTCCACTCAGCAGAACGCGAGCGAGTATCAGCCTGTATCAGCCCGCCTATTCTGGATTCTGGCGGTCCTGAAGTAATGGCAATCGTCGGCCTACCTGATGCATTTGAAACTAGGCGCCTCAAAACACTCCGTTCTGCGTGATTGTAGGAACAGGCAAAAACGGCCTAAGTCGTCCGATCTCTAGGAATCTATCTGCCGGCAGATGGATGATGCTTGGACTACGAGCTAGATCGAGGGAGAGAGACGGTGGGACCTACATAGCCTTCGCCCGTAAGCTACTGTATGTTGGAAACCCCTTGCTGGACTACTTTTGGGACAGGATTATACCAAGAGGTGAAGAGATGCCTAATATCAGCCCCGTTGCACAAAAGCCACTCACCCTTCAGTCGTTCTGATCACCTAGGCGTCCGAAAATTCTCTGTGCGAACATCAGCATCGTGGTGGATCCGACGCGCCGTCTCACGTCTGTCCTCATCTGCTACGCAACCACTTTGACGGAAACATACGAGGGGATTCAATAGAGCCTAACTTCTGGGATGAGGGTCCCATTGCCATTAGGCACCCAACGATCAGTGTCTTCTGGGATGTGTGTAAATCAGTCCTGTGGAGGAGGGCTTCCCGAGGTACCTAATCGAGCTCCGCGCCTTGCCAATCGAAATGTCTCAAAGGCGACCTGAGGTTGATCCTTGTGGGCGAGGCTTCCGTAGTATAGTGTTGGGCGACCGCGTCACGTCAGTGAAGTCAAACTTGTGTGCGTTGTTGCGACATCAGCGTGCCGCTGATCATAAGGCGCGTCAGCAATGTATTAGTCCACAATGTCCCATTCCCAACCCATTCTTTGTGACTCGCTGCATGCAGACTGAACGAGACTACTGGCCGAGATATGCTAGATCCAATCCATGTGTCGATCTTGTGTGCGAATTATGGTGTCCGAGAAGCGTATGTACAAGTACTTCGAGGCGATATCGAAACGACGGAAGCGAAACGGGAGGAGAAGAATCGAAACGATGCTGAGAAAGTGAAGTCGCTAAAGGGCAAACAGTCGAACGATGCGTTTGTTGACGTGAAGGTGAATCGTGCCGAGTTGGATCCTGTGAGACATGCTGATCGTGATGCCGTTGATCTAGGTGCAAATACAAGAGGCGAGATCGTGCTTGAGTGGGGTATACGATTGCCGGTATGTTTACACTTGGGTATCCTGCCTTTCAAATGCCAGTTTGTGAATCACTTTTGCTAGTACCCGAAACCTAGATCGATCCATCCAGAACACCTCTGATATCCTCAACCGTGGCGAGATCGGTCAAGAATGGGCAGAGATCAGTCAACTCGGTGTCGTGAGGGTCGTTAAACCAAGTCGATACGGGGACCGCGTTCGTAGGGTGGAAGATGTACGACGCTGGAGAGTTGTCGATGATGATGCAACCTTCCATGTCTCGGCCCAATTGCGAGAGGTCCTGAAGCGAACAGTCAGTCACAGCTATTGGAAACGTTGTCGTGTCTATACTTACCTTTACGTAGTTTCCTTTGTGGTTGTAACAACTCTCCCTAAACAGTCGGTGTCTGACAACTCTTGTAGTATCCAGCATATCCAGCACAGGATCGGCGTACTAGATCCGCCTGTTAGCAGATTACAATGCGTGAACCGAAACGAGGGCCCACCTTGGACAGGGATGCAGTGAACACGACAATCTCGTAGATCTTGCCCATTTCTATCAGGAAACGGTCGACACCAGGACGCTTGATGACGTAGACGTTGTGCGTTTGCGATTCGATCTCGACAGGAACGATGTAATCAGCAGTGGGGAGCATCTGAAGGCTGGTTCAGCCACGCGCTAGCCCCCAGGTCTGACAATGTTCTACTCACCTTGAAACTACTATGCAACAACGTCTCGTCGAGATCGAGGACTAGGCATTTCCTGCCGTGATGGACTTTATCCATAGGAGGGAGCAGTGGAGCAGGGTTGCCGTTCTGCAAACGTCAGTACACGATATTGTTAAAATAGCTCCCCCATTACTCACCTCATCGAGGGGGATACCCATGCCACCTTGCGCTATCAGCTTGTCCTCCTCATCCTCGTACTCCTCCTCCAACACGTATTCCTCCTCCTGTTGCGAGGTGCTGGTGACACCCTCGTCGCCTCTTTGGTCCGACTCGGAGATGTCGGTGTATCCGCCGCTCGTCTCTGTCCTGTCCATCTCCGCAGACGAGGTTGGCCCTGCAGATGGAGATGGGTCGGATGCATTGTCAGAGTCGCGCCGTATGCCATGTGGGCGGGACGGCGTAGTGAGCAGAGTAGAGCCAGATCCGGGGGGTTGAACAGCGGCAGATGTAAGTCCAGCGGTCTAAAAGTATCGTCAGAACTTCCTCAGATATCTTCAGCTATGACTCACCTCCTCCACTGGCGGTGTGACGGGCTCGACTGGTGCGATGACGACAGCTTCTCGACTTCGCGGCTCGGCTTCGGCGGCATTAGAGATACCCTTGTCGCTCTCGACGGGGGCTGCAATTGCCGGGGTCGCCTTCCCATCGGTACTCGTGACAGCGCCGGTTGATCGAGGCTCCTCGATCTTCGACTCGACGGCGGGTTTAGGAGGTGTCGTGGTGGCAGTGACAGGTTTGGTGGCACTGGTCGTGTTTGGCTTCTGTGCCATCTCCGCCCTAGCAGCAGGAGCCTTCTTCTTGTCCTCATCCTCAAAGTCGTTTGCCGACAGACATCCTAGGGACAGCAAGAGGCCCGCCAATCCCTTTCTCTTCTTCTTCTTCTTTTGCGGGGTCGATCTAGACGTTGATGCTGGGGCTGGTTTCGATGCAGGGACAGTGGGAGCGGCTTTGCTGGCGGGAGTCGAAGTGGATGTAGAAGCTGCAGTGGTAGATGTCTGCGGCAGAGGAGCAGGGGCGGTAGTTGCGTTGTTCGGCACGGCAGAGGCGTTTGACGTTGTTGTCTCGGCATTGGGTTGAGCGGGCGACTTTCCTGTAGATGCTTTGTTGGAAAGTTTTCGTTGCAGCGTCTCAAGAGGTGACGTCCTTCCCGTCGAGGCGGCAGTCGCAGCGGACACTGGTGCTTGAGCGGCCGTTGATGGCCCAGACGCGTGCACACCTTCCTGTCCTTTCTCCGTCGATTGATTCAACAAAGCGGTCTCTGAGTCGGTTGGGTTTCCTGTCTTCTCCTTCATCTCGCCGGATGTCGTGGTGGTCGGTGCTGCGAGACTATTGCCCAAGGTGCTGGACTGATCAACCTCTGGTGAAGCCTGAGTGATGGTTACGCTAGGAGCCTGTGTCGTGTCGATGTCGTTTGTGGGACGAACTGTTGTTGATTCCGCCATTCTACTCTTCGTCGAGCTCTACCTATGCTTTACTCTTCCTTGAGATTCGATCAAGTCAAGGACCTACGAAGCCCCGGGTTGGATGATATTCCCTTGCTCGGCGTTGCTGGGTTGCGGGGACGAGTGCGATGGAATGGGTGTATAATCTGAAACTGGAATCGGTAGGACCAGAGTCAAAACACGGGTGAAAGAGGCTGGCTCGAGCGTTTGAAAAAGAGGGAACGGCGGTCTGAGTGTCCCCGACGCGTCTATCGATCCAAACGTCCCCGGTATGACTCGTTCTGCAGCGAGCTGGAAGGTACTTGATCGAAGAGGCCGAGTGTGAGATGAACGTACATGAGCGAGTCTGTTCGAGCGACAGCTAAGATACCCAGACTCGACTCCTCGAGCTGCCGTCTGTGTTCGAGACGCCAGGAGCTTTCCAGGCTGCCCTTTCGTATTTCCCTTTGTTGCTTCTCAAAAGGCAAAAGAGACAGCGTGCCCTGGGCGTCAGGGTCATCGGCGTACGCCGCTGGCAGAGCCAAGCTCTCCTCGTGCGCCTCACTCTCTCCCCTTACGCAATCCCGAGATTCGCTCGTTCCTAGGCACGGGCTCACACGGGTTTGTTTGTTTCCCGCCAAATGACATGAGAGGACTACTAAAAGTGGAAATAATCAAGGACGGCATCGTGACAGCAGCTGTGCCAGCACTTCTCGTGGCCATGAATCCGAATCGTGCATCTCTATATTTATGTCTTGTCTCTGCTTGTGTATCCCGAACAAATGGTCAATATGATTCACAGCACGGGAACAACGCTCATCGTGCTGATTCCTCCTTCCTCTTACTGCTTCTTTCGGTGCTCCTGCGCCACATGGTCAGCACATTCGCGATACAATGACCCAGTGCCTGCTTCGCCAGGCTTCGCCCCCACTCACCGGCTTGTGATCCACCTCGTGATCCACGTGGATGAAACACCTATCGACGTCGGGCAGAGCTTCAATCTGGTCTTGCAGCTCTTGCGCGATATCGTGAGCTCGCCACAGCGGCATTTCGGGGTCAAGGACAATGTCAACTTCGACAAAGTATCGGGGGCCAGAGTGGTACACTCGGCAGGTGTCGATTTGCTTGATCTCGGGTGAGAACGTCATGGCCTGGTATCAAGTCAGCGACATCCCATTGCGCGCTTGGATTACTTGCCTTGTAGGTCACGAGGTTCTGGTACTCAGTCGGGGCGGCGATGCCTGCCAGATGGCAAAAGTGTTCTGGACCGATGTCAAATCCTGTCTCCACGATTTGCACACTACTTCACTTCGCTCACCTCGCAGGGTGATGATCCAGACAATGATGATTGTCGTAGCAATGATCATAGCGCCCATCGGGTCAATCTTGAGAGTCATGAGTCCGGGATCCCCGTTCTGAAACCACATTTACTCACCCACCACCGTAGCTTGGATCCTCCAGCAGAAGTGAGGATACCGAAGCCATTACTGTTGGAGCGAGGTCAGCCTGTAGCGTGCATGCGGCCTGACCGAAGGATACCCACGTCAAGAGATCGTTTCGGTGGTCCTCCCACAAGACTTGAACTTGCGATGACGACTTTCGGATAGCGTAGCAGTAGAGGAACAAGGAGAGCTTGGTTCCAAAGGCAATACCAACCGCGATAATCGAAGGGAGGTGGAAGTTGTTCACCTCTCGGCCATCGTGCGTGATGAACGACTGAATGGATTGAACCTATCGATAACCTAGTCAGTGACTGATTTTACGACCAGTCGTCGGCACCGATTCTTACGATGAGGATGAGATTGACAGCGGCCATGATGAACGAATAGACTTTTTTCTAGGTTAGCATGATTGTACCGACAGGGATAGAAGCTCTGGTCTGACTCACTGATGTTACCACTGTATAGCGCGTCGCAGTGAGTACCCAAGCAACTCGCATCCATGTTGAAACACTCACACTAAACCTCGTCAGCTTCGTGATCGTCTACACAGATGAGCCACAGGGTGCTCACTCGATTCGAAACGGGATCCGCCAGAGGGCCACTTCTTCTCCTCTGCCCTGGCTGACGCCCTATGCGCGAGCCAAAGAATGAGATTTGCCAGCGGGTCAACTTCAGGCCTCGGTTAGCATGGCAACGCTGGACACATAGAGTGTAAGCTCACAGACTGTGAGGAAGGAGCATCTCGTTAGTATCTATCACAGGATGATCCGCAAAGCCAGTCTGACTCGCCTGAATCGATCATCGTGGCGAATAGTGCCAGAGAGCCACTGCTGATGGCGGCATAGAGCTGCAGGACAGCAAGAACGATGTTCGCTCCAAACGAGATGTTAATCGCCAGCTTGACTTTGAGAGCATTGTCCCTCGCATCCTGCTCTCCTTCGGCCGATAAAGTGGAGAGGGGCTTGAGCATATCAAGGATATGGTCATTCTGCGCTGTGTAAAAGGTCGCAATGCGGCGTCCTTTGCGTCGTCTACGCGGGAGATCTTATCAGTGCCTTCCCTTCCAAAGCTGCTGATATCGTAGCATCTGACGCTAGCACTCGCTAGCCGGGAAGGCTGGCAAGTTTGCTCACTTTCGTAGACCCTCTAGAGCCTCTTCACTGATCACTTTGTCCCGCAAGAGTAGTGGGTCTCGCTCTCCCGCCTCTCTGCTAATCACAGTGTCCAGCCTCATCAACTCAATGTCATCCGGCGCTTCATTTCCCGCCGTAGTCGCTGCGTTGGTGGATCCCTCTCCGACCTTGGGGACGCTATTGCGCGTAGCTATCTCGGCGCCCGCTGCCGCTATCCTTGAGACACTCATGTTGGAAGTTTGATGCCCGATTTCTCGTCTGTGGGGCAGCCAGTGACGATGTGGACGTTTCGAAGTTGACTCGATAACAAGTGGAACCGCCGTCCTACGAATAGAGTAGACGTTGGCGATTTACGATAGACTGTGGTCGATAGAAGGCGTAGAGCAATATTTTCGAGTCACTATACGAGTTGCTGCGTGCGCCGTGCTGTGTCGAGCTGCTGCTGTCTCTAAGCTGAAGCGCCGATTTCGGGTCGAGTCGGCGATCGCCGCGACGGCCTCCACTTGATCACACCGCACAGTTGTCCGGCCACTGCTCCAAGCGATGACATCGTTGGGATGGATCGCTAGGAAGCCAGGAATAGAGTGGATGGAAACGCGCACCATTCTCCAGCACAATACACTCACTACAGGTAATGCGAGGACAGCTAGGACAAGCAATCAGATCAACACAATCACTCAGAGCACCCACCACTGCAGCTGGAACAATCAGGATGGCGTCCACGACATCCAACCCCGCTACTTACAAGGTAGGCCAGTTCGCTAACGATGTGAGAGCCATTTGAGCCTGACGTTCTCTAGTTCAACCACACTATGTTCAGGATCAAAGACCCCAAGGTGTCTCTGCCATGGTACGAGAAGGTTCTCGGAATGGAGGTCGGTCTTGTTGAGCTAAGATGACACACCGTAGATGAATTGACACTTGTTGTTAGATGTTCAGAGAAGGACCCGGAAGCGACTTCACCAACTTCTTCCTCGCCTTCCCCAGTGGATTCCCTTCTGACGCCACTACCAAGGAGCAGAAGCAGGCCGCTCAGGCTGGCCGGGAGGGAATCCTCGAGCTATGCTGGAACCATGGCACTGAGAAGGACGATTCGTTCAAGGGTTACTCTAGCGGTAACGAGGAGCCAGGAAGAGGTTTCGGCCATATCTGCATCTCGGTTGACGACCTCGATGCCGCCTGTAAGCGATTTGACGACCTTGGCGTCAAGTTCAAGAAGAGGCCAGAGGAGGGTCGAATGAGGGTCAGTCATGGCGATGACACCGCATTATAGCCGATCCGCTGACACTACTGCCAACGATAGAACATCGCTTTCATCCTTGACCCGGATGGTAAGTCATGCGAACGCCGGCCGAACGACTTTCGCTGAACCTCTCTCAGGTTACTGGGTCGAGATCATTGCTCACGGAAAGAGCGCATAAAGTAAGACACCCGCCTTATGATCAGGGTACCACCAGTATCTGTCGGTCGGTCCATAAAGCCCAATAGTATATAGTGCATGCAAGTCGTCAATCGTGTTGGCTCCGTCAAGCACTTGCACCTGCTAGCAGCGCTTCTTTTCGAACACCCCCATCCCATCACGCCGTCTTGCGGCTTTTGCCTGCCTTGGCCTGACTCTTGAAGTGATTCGAGACCAGCTCTATCAAGTCGGCCTTCTTCGTTTTGCCGTCTAGACCAATCTTCTTGACCTTCAGGAAGTCCTTCAGTTCCACTACCTTCAATTTGGCCATCGTTTCACGGGTGTACGCGCCCTCCACGTCTGCCAGATCTGACTCCTGGACCGGCGGCTTCACTCCCTGTCAGCCCTGTCCCCTGTGCTATCGACGCAGTCGTGAAAAAACCGCTCACGTCATCAAAGTATCGCTTGCCAGCGGTCCCTTTCGCTGTTAGCGTTCCGGTCGACCTTTCGTCGTCATCAATTGCGTTGTTCCACTCCGCCATGAATTCGCCTGCGGCCTTGTGCATCCCATCATGCTTTGGGAACGTCTTGTCGATTTCGTCGATCTTTTGAGCGAGATCAAAGTCTTCTTGAAACGCTACTGCCTGCAGCTGGGCATAGTGGTATTGAAGTGCTACGTCGAGTCAGCTGGCTTAGAGCTTAGGAAGTGCAGGCCACTGACCGGGATTGGGGTAAACTTCCGATCGGTATTTAGCTGCTTTGCTCCTCAGTCTCTTGACGATGTTGCCCATTAGCTTGGACTGCCTCTCATTGGCTGTGACCGAGGTCGTTAGCTCAGCCTTGCTGGAGAGGAAGACATACTCACCGACGAGATTGTCCGTTATGTTCTTTGGAGGAGCGCGAATGTCATCAACATATGGCTGCGGAACAACGTGAAACCCGGGAGGCATGTCCTGTCCCCCTCCATCGATGAGGACCTCCTCTTGCGGGATAAGGATTGCGAACTCCGGTATACTGTTCTTTTTGAAGCGGCACAAGGCTAAGGCGTGTCGGTCATACTTGAGGCAAGACTTCAGTAGTGCGGCAAAAGTCCGAGTGGAACCTGTGTAGCTCTACAGTTTCGTGAGCTTTATACGGGTCCAATTCGCGTAAGGCAGCTTACGTCCTCATCAGGATATATGAAGTAAGAATGCTTGATGTTATCCTCGACGTTCATATTGTTGGGCGACTGGAAGCCCAGAATCTTGATCTCTGTACTATGTATCAGCTGGGGTCCTGTCAAAGCTAGAGACCTCATGCTCACGAGGCGTCAGGCCCATTGACTTAAACTCGGCAACTTCTTCTTTTGAGAATTGTAGCTACAACGCAGCTTAGCATTTGACGTACACCTCACCAGCCGCACTCACTCTTGTTCTTGCATTGACTCTTCGCTTTTGACCTTCCTGAAGCGCTGGTTTGGCATCCTCCTCCATGTCTAGCCCTCTCATCTCTTCGTCGCCATCCTCGCCTCGCTCTGCCCGGCGCTGACGTTGCTCCTGGTCTCTCCTCAGCAACTCGTTTGCGAGCTCTCGCTGTTCCCGTAGCTGATCGGATGACTCCCACCAGTTCGGGTCAAGGATATTGCGGACGGTGCCTTCGTTTCCGAATTGATACGCCAGGCCGATCTCGTCCTCCTTGAGGTCTGCGCCGGTCTCCTAAAGGCATGAAGCAGATCAACGCCACGCAAATGCACGAGCTTGCTCTCACTCACAACAGAGGTATATTGCGTCTTTGTGATGACTTGCTCAATCACTGGACCCCTCATTCTGACGTATTTTGGTTGTCCTTTCCCCTGCTCTGAGACCAAGGAGTATCCGGCGACCCCAATCTCGATATCACCATCCTTGCCTCCGAACCGTAAGGGGATGGTGAATTGCACTCTTTTGGGAGCATTCCGTATCGCCAAGTCGGTCAACAGATCCGCCAGTTTGTCGAGTCCCTCGGGCTCGGGTGCTTCAGATGTTGGAGCATCATCAGTGTCCTCTCTGCCGAGTATATCCTGGATGAAAATTCAGCCAGTTCCGTATAGCAGCTTACGCAGCTTGGCCAGCTCACATTCCAGTATAGTGTAGGATTGAACCTATGACCGGCTCTGTCCACGAAGAAGGTGTTGATCGTAATGCCATACGTTAAGAGGTCCTGTGTATAGGGCGTCAGCCGAGTGCTGAAAGAGATTTGCCCGTACGCACTGTGTAGACGGTCCTTGCGGGTGCTCTATTGGATGTACTACCAACGGGTTCGTCGTTGTCCGTGATCAAGAAGATTCGCTTGTTTCCAGCTATCTTGGTACCTCTGAAGCGACCATCAGCTACAATGGAGCCCACTGGCCGATAGTACTTCACTCACGCATCTCGAAAGAGGAAATTACAGGTCACCAGTACATCCGCCACATTCAACTCGTCGCCCTCTTTACAGGATGGGAACGCCTCGCTCAAAATCGATGGCTGGACTGTGTCTCCAGCTTGTGAATCGTACTCTTCTTGTGCTGACTCTGCCAGGCCGATGATCTTCTTCATGACCTCGGCGTTGATGGTGCGCAATGGTTGATAAACGATTGTACCTGGCTTGTAATTGCTAGAACCCGAGGCTGACGGTTTGCTGGGCTGAACCATATGATCAGCGGCGTCTCGGCACAGGTGTATACGCCAGACCTACATCTGTGTTCCAGAACATCACTCCTACGCTGTCTGAGGGACCTGTGATGACTTTTTTCCTCTGTAGTTCCACCACCGCTTCCAAGACCTGCTGTAGTGCCGATTTGCCCTTGATCACGCCTCCGGGGTTGGTGACGTCCGGTCTTGGTGTCTGCATTGATTTGGAGGCGTCGATGCAGAATAGCACATGGTCCCGAGCTGCGTAGGCGTACTACCATGGGTCACTACTGTCAGCCTCCTTCCCCTAGCGAATCTGATGTGTGCTCACCTCAGAGGTATCCACTACATCATCTTCGTCCTGCTGCTCAAATTGATCCCAAGAAGGAACATTACCAGGCCTGCCACCATAGTACGAGCTCATGCTGGTATTTTTGCGAGCTCAAGCTCTAGTTGATACGCGATTGTAGGTATAAGATGTTCAGATCTACACGCCATCACCACAGCAACCCTAAGCGGTTCAAGCTTTTGCGCAAGCTGGACATTGGACATGCCTCCACCAGGAAGCCAGGACGCGAGGCTACCTGACACGTTCAAGTCAACCCCGCACCACGTGACCTTTCATATCAGGCTCGCTGACTCGAGCTCTCACTTCCGGTTCGTCCACTCTCCGGGCACATCACCCAGCTATGAGCGATTTAGGCCTTACATAGGTCTGCTGTGGCTACGAGTGCATCTCACTACTCAGATCTCAGATTCGTCCTCAACAGCGCAACATGTCAGGCGCACCCCAAAGAAAGCCCTCAATCAAGGGCATGTCCCAAATCACCTCGACCTCTCAGCCCACCACACAAGTCACCCCTCCCACGCCTTTCACACCCTCAGAGCCGCCCGTTCCCAAATCCACCGTTCCGCCGCCAACGGCACTCAAGCAAAAGCTCCGTCAGACTCCCAGCAGCAGCAAGTCATCGGGTCGTTCTGTCGAAGACGAAGAGGAGCTCGAGGATGAGGAAGAACAAGATGTCGAGCCTGCCGTCTTGGCAGACGCCATGTCGAAGATAGACACGCTGCGACAAGCCAAGACTCCAATATCCACCGCTCCCACCTCGCCCGCCCTGTCAGGTCAATCATCGCCTAATCCTCTGGGAACACTTCCAGCAATCCCGTCAGATGATAAGATCATGGCCGCTGTCCAAGCTGCAAGAGAAGGTCCCGGTCCCGTCACAGGGAGTAGAACTGGTGCTGCACCTGCCATGTCGCCTGGCTCCATGCCGTCGACAACGCCAGGTGGAGGAATCAGCGTCCCTGGTACGCCTCACTTTGGAGCTCAGACGGGAATGTAAGCGACTTGGGCCGTCCCGTGTCACCCGTCGCTGACTCGTTGATAGGTTGAAGACACTTGACGAGAGTACGCGAGTTATCAGACAGAATGCAAAGAATCTGAATAGAGCGCCTTCGGTGTCAGGAATAGGAGCAGTCGGTGAGCTCATTCGTATCAGATTGTCAAGTGTAAGGCGCTGATAATCGTCACAGTGGAGAAGCCCGACTACTCGGAAGCCAAGATCGTTGTCGCTATGGTGAGCAGCTATTTTAACACTTCCTGGTAATATGCTGACTTTCCTTCCAGGTCGGCCTGCCGGCAAGAGGGAAGTCATACCTCAGTAATAAGCTCATGAGGTATTTGAGGGTGAGCATAATGACTGGACTAGTGCCCCGCGGTAGAGCTGACCGCGTTGTAGTGGCTGGAGTATAATGTGGAAGTGTTCAACGTTGGACAGTTGCGGAGATCGAAGGCGCGTTCGGATCTGCAAGCGTGGGTGTTCATGCAATTGGTTCCCGACGTATCCGTCTGATGTTCCACCGCAGCGGTAAAGCCAAAGCAGATCACTCGGCGAAATACTTCAACCACTCTGACGAAAAGGCGAACCAAGCACGAGAAGAGCTGGCGGAGGAGAGTATGGAGAGTCTGATATCGTGGCTGAAGAAAGAGGGCAATGTCGGTATCATGGGTGAGTCCGTGTCAAGGTCCTTTGCGCTCCGGGCTGATTCGCGCAGATGCGACAAATTCAACGTTTGAGCGAAGGTGCGTCCGTCAGACAGTGCCGCACCGACTTGTGCTTATCTCCCCCCTTCAGAGAGAAGATTCGAAAGCGTATAGCCAAAGAGCCTCAGCTCCAGCTCCTCTTCCTCGAGAGCTACTGTGACGACCCGGCTGTTATAGCGGCGAATGTGGCGCTCAAGGTGCAATCCGGCGATCCCGACTATCAAGGCATGTCTCGAGAAGAGGCTGAGAGGGATTTCCGAAGACGTATAGACGCGTACGAGCGGGTCTACCAGACGATCACGGAGCCCGGCATCAGCTTTTGCCGTATCCTCAACGTCGGCGAACAAGTGACGATGAACAGGATTCAGGGGTATCTCCAGAGTCGAGTGGCGTTCTACCTTATGAATCTGCACCTCAAGCCAAGGAGTATATACCTTTCGAGGGTGAGTGATCCATCAGTCTTACTACGGACCGCAGCTGATTTCTTGCCAGCATGGAGAGAGTATATACAATGTGGAGGGCAAGATCGGTGGTGATTCGGACTTGTCAGCAAGAGGATGGGAGTATGCCAAAGCGCTGCCAGACTTGGTCAAGAAGAATATAGGAGATCATCAAATAGAGGTAAGCCAGCTACCCCTACGAACCGACATGAGTGTAGCTGACAAGACGTGTAGGTGTGGACGTCGACATTACAGAGGACGCAGCAGACGGGCTCGTTCCTGCCCTTTGAGAAAAAGACTTGGAAGTCATTAGACGAGCTCGATGCGGGTGTCTGCGATGGCATGACATACGAGGAGATTGAGCAGGAATACCCCGAGGACTACGAGTCGAGAGACGAGGACAAGTTCAACTACCGATACCGAGGCGGAGAGAGTTACCGGGATGTGGTGGTCAGGTTGGAACCTGTGATCATGGAGTTGGAAAGGCAGAACAATATCTTGGTCATCGGCCATCAGGTGAGTGGCCGTAATATACAGGTATTTCGGTTTCTTACTGATCGGGTGAACCCTTTCAGGCCATTCTCAGGTGTATTTATGCGTATTTCCTTGCTCTGCCTCAAGAAGAGCTACCATATATCAAGGTGAGTGAAACGACACTCGCGCTCGAACAACGCTCACCCAACCCTCCAGATCCCCTTGCACACCTTGATCAAGATTACGCCCATGGCCTACGGATGCCACGAGGAGAGATACCATCTGCCCATTGAAGCTGTCGACACGCATCGAGCCAAGCCTTCGAAGAAGAAGGGAGACGGTGAGCCAGCGGTCGCTGAAGAGCCCATCAAGACATCGGCGGCGAGGGATTACTTTGGCGACACGTCGCATCTGGGCAAATCTGCCTTGCACGACGCTGCTGCCGAAGCCAAGAAGTTGGCCGAGACAGAGTTGGGCGTGAGCCCGACGTCATCCGGAACACAAGAGGGAGAACCGAAGAGAGATGGGATAGACGCTGTCAAGGCGGCACTGCAGAAGGATATGGAGGACGACTTGTTGACGCCAAAGGCCGCTAGGAGGGATTTATAGTATGCTTTGTGATTTATAGTATGCTTTGTATGACACCTGGATGCGACGATACTCATGGCGAGGGCTCATTTTCTGACGATCTCTGCAAGCTTATCTGCCCAAGTTTCAGGTGGGAGATGGCAGGACGAGTGTCTGCGGCTCTCCGCGCAATGCACACCATGTCGAGCACTGACATGGCAATGTGGTCTGCCTTGTGTCTGCCACGCAAACATGCACAGACTGACCCAGCGGTCACCTGGACTCTACCTACCCTCCTCGTAAGGCCTTCGCAGCTGTCCACAGGCGTGCGTCGTCATACAGTTGGGGTACAACCTCGCAAGCAGAATCAGCAACGCCGGGTGACCAACGGCAATAAGGAGTGGCAAACGTCAGCGATCTCCCCGAGTCTTAAGTCTCAACTCCACAGACCACGCTTACTTGTGCTATCATTGACTTAGATGATTGATTGTCCAATGTCAGATGTACACCGAGCAGAAGGTTCCCAAGGGGGACCTAGTGGTCTGTAGAGCAGAGCCGCGAACGGGGGTGTTGCAGACGCCTCGATTAGCCAATGCGCTCAATCTCACTTCTCAGTGATCATCAAAGCTTGATCGTTACTCCAGCTCCACAGTCCCAAGTCCCACTCCCAGTGCGGCCAAATACACAGTATCGGTGACCGTAGCCAGTCACCACTCCTAAGTCTCTGAAGTCAGGCACCCTCCAACTCGTGCTGGGCTCAATCCTTACCTTATGGCTTATGCTTTCGAAGTCGAAGGCAGGAGTCAGTAGTTACTACTAAGGTTGCTGGAATCGCTTCGCCTGACGTTCGTTGAGCGGTCTTGGGCGAGCTTGAGTAGTTACAGTAGCTCCGACCTCGGCAGTGCGGGACAGGCTTATGCAGTACTCTTGAGAGGCTCTGGTGCTACTGAGGGCTACGGATACACCTACCCCAGGTGAACTTGAGATTGGCTTGCATCCGCGGCCCGAACTATGTACTCGTAGTACTGTGAAAGTATGCATGTCACATGGCAGCGATGCGTTTGAGCGCGTACCACATACTGTAGACCCAACAGGATCCAACTGAAGCTGGCGTCTCCGCGGCGCGGCAGCATCGAGCAGCTCCAACCCCAATGACGGCGAAGTCGATCTCGACTGATGACCGAGAGCCAGGTGATCGCCTCATGCCCGAACCATCAAAACGTCACTCTTCGGCCTCCGAGGTTCCCTAGCCGCCATGGCTGACAGACTGATCACTACTTGGGATTTGGGGCATAAAGGAGAGAGCTTTGTACTCGTGCCCCTCGTGAAGAACAACACGCTGCACCTTGCCTTGCTACACACTACAGCCTAAGCAAACACATCCGCCTTGGTCCAGCTCAATTGCCTGAATCGTGCCCTCTAAACCATGTCTCTTTCACTCCTTGCCGTCAAAGCCGTTTCAATCGCGGCGCCGGTCTGCGCTTTAACCACTTCAACCATGATCCTCGGATTCTCCATCCTTCAGACACCAATCCTCATCTCCACCACCTCGCAGTCCTCCCCCTCTCTGGCGCTGCGACAACTACGACCATACTTTGAAACGGGAAAGTATATCTTCCCTCCAATGTCGCTCGTCTCTGCGGTACTATTCGGCATTTTGTCCTATCATCAGCCCGAGAAACTCGCCTCGTACGCCCTGGCCATCGGTGGTTGCTTGAGCATCCTCCCTTTCACATCACTCTACATGATTCCGCAGGTCAACAACCGGATTCTCGAGCTCGACGACAAGACGCTGGCTGGGGAGAAGGAAAACGTGGACGCTCATCGAAAGGAGATCAAGACGCTGCTGGAGCGATTTGCCAGGCAGAACCTGGTCCGAGGAGGGATGTTCTGGCTAGGGAGCGTGTATGGTCTATGGACGATCCTCTCATGAAGGGTGACTACGGAAGGTATCGAAGAGGAGTGTCAGCTCGCTCTGCCCGGAGCCGGAGGCACCTATAGCTTGGATTCATCCGTACCCATCCGTACTCCGTAGATCCATGTCATCGTGTCGTTGTCCGGTCGCCAAGGATACAAGGATCCGCGGTCTTTCAGATCTCAGACTCTGTCACAAGGTCCCCTCCAGCCCGCCCAGGTTTGGCCAAATGCGGGACTGATAGCACTGCGCTCTAATGCGGGTATTATCCCATTCCGCCCAGGCCCGGCCTCGCGGACCAATACAGCGTCGACGGAGCGAATCTCGCTCACCTCGGAACAACGAGGGCTGTTGGTTCCAGCTCTTCGAAAATGAGAGGATCAGATTCGAATTACCCGTCAGATCCAATGAGCCATTCGAAAACAAATTGAGACGAGACTGCGCGAGACCCAATCCGGAGCGCGTCATTTACCATTCCGGGCCTGGACGACTGGCGTTCCCGGAGCCAGAAGCAGCCGCCGGAAGGTGAGCGGAGCCTTCCACCGCCGCGAGAGCCCCGCTTAACGCGGCTCAGCATGCCTAAAATCATCAGTTTGTGCGCCTAGTTTGCCATCGGACGCAATGACCGACTTAAACCGATGGTTGATTGCACTGTCGGGACTATCGGACCATCGTTTTCGAATCGTCGTCGCGGTTCGGAACATCCCATGTTGCGATTCACTATGGTCACTAGGTCACCAGGCCTAGCTGTTCCGGCAGCTGCATGTATAAGTAGACAGACTCCCCTGACAGCCATGTAGCAGTCCCCAACAGCTGTCTCGCATCCTCTCCAGATCACTCACCTCTCTGTGAACACTCCTCGAAACCCGTTTCACTCGACGTCAAGCACACCTGATACAGTGAGTCACCGCGTCTGGTCTGCCACCGGCAGTGGTTCATAACCGGTGTGTCCATCACCAGGTCGTGTGATCACGATCACCCAAAAGGCATCCTTTGTCGTGCATCATTCCTGTGTTACCAGACCTCCTGCTCCAGCACCCCGTCTCCACCACCACTGCCACCTGACAATAGCAATCTGTTGGTGCATACGCACATGTAAAGCAACATGACTGACTTATCTGCCAGTAGTACCTACCTCGTACCCGAACAATCACACACAATGGCTCCCAGACAACACCACCACGACGAGTTTGAGGCCAACCAGTTCTTGGGCAAGGAGCTCAAGAACTTCTCCCAGGCTGGTTTCGACTTGGATAGGATCCACATCAAGGTGAGCGTCCAGTCAGCCGCGCCGCCATGAAATTAGGCTTACCTCGCTCATAGCGTAACGCCCCCATTGCCTCCCTGTACGAAGATGCCATTCTGAACGAAGGCGCCGTCATCTCATCGAGCGGAGCCCTGATCAACTTCTCGGGAAAGAAGACCGGTAGATCGCCCAAAGACAAGCGAATCGTGTACGAAGATGGAAGTAAAGACGATGTCTGGTGGGGTCCTGTCAACATCAAAATGGAGTGAGTGGGCTTGTTCGCAACGTACTAGCGCAAAGCTGACAACGCAACCAGCGAGCACACCTTTGAGATCAACAGAGAACGAGCCATCGACTACCTGAACACCCGAGAGAACGTCTACGTCTTCGATGGTTACGCCGGTTGGGACCCAAAATACAGGATCAAGGTCCGAGTCATTGCCTCGCGAGCATACCACGCTTTGTTCATGGTGAGTTGACTGGGACGCCCTTTGCGACAGCTCGCTCATTCTGCCTCAGCACAACATGTTGATCCGACCTACGCCGGAAGAGCTTGCCGACTTCGGAGAGCCAGACTTCATCATCTACAACGCCGGTCAATTCCCTGCCAACCGATTCACCACTGGTATGACATCAACAACATCCGTCGAGATCAACTTCAAGCGAATGGAGATGGTCATCCTCGGTACCGAGTACGCCGGTGAGATGAAGAAGGGTATCTTCAGTGTCATGCACTACCTCCAACCCGTCAAATTCGGCACCCTCTCCCTCCACTCGTCCGCCAACCAGGCCAAATCCGCCGATGGAGACAGCGGCGACGTCACTCTGTTCTTCGGTCTCAGTGGTACCGGAAAGACGACACTCTCTGCCGACCCCAATAGGTTGCTCATTGGTGACGATGAGCACGTCTGGAGTGATACCGGTGTTTTCAACATTGAGGGTGGTTGTTACGCCAAGACCATCAACCTCTCTGCTGAGAAAGAGCCCGAGATCTACGGCGCCATCAAGTTCGGTTCCATCCTCGAGAACGTGGTCTACAACCCTGCCGACCGAGCGCCCGACTACGACGACGTCTCGATCACGGAGAACACTCGATGTGCCTACCCAATCGACTACATCCCCAACGCCAAGATCCCATGTGTTTCGTCGAGACAACCCAGCAATATCATCATGCTATGTTGCGACGCCTTTGGTGTTCTCCCACCAGTCTCCCGACTCACCCCTGAACAGGCTTCCTACCACTTCATCGCTGGTTACACCTCCAAGACGCCTGGTACAGAGGACGGTATCGTCGAGCCATCGCCCACTTTTTCGACCTGCTACGGCCAGCCATTCATCGTCCTCCACCCAGGTCGATACGCCAAGATGCTCGCCGAGAAGATGGACAAGGAGAAGGTCAACTGCTGGTTGATCAACACTGGTTGGACTGGTGGTAAATTCGGTACCGGAAAGCGATGCCCCCTCAAGTACACCCGTGCGATCGTCGACGCTATCCACAACGGCTCGTTGGCCAAGGCCGAGTTCGAGAACTTCCCAATCTTCAACCTGTCCATTCCCAAAGCCATCGAGGGTGTTCCCAGCGAGATTCTCAACCCTGTCAAGGTCTGGCCCAACGAGAAGGACTTCCAGACCGAGGTCGAGAAGCTTGGTGGCATGTTCCAAAAGGCGTTCGCCAAGTACGAGCAGGATGTCGACGCCAAGGTCAAGGCTGCGGGTCCTGTCTTCGCATAGGAGCAGGAAGATGAAGTAGGAGGGACAATGCGCCTGGCTTTGCTTTGGGGTTGTTTGTAACAAATAGATTGTACTGTTATCGCCTCATCACTTGATACAAGACCCGTTGCATGTATACGCTACAGTTTGAATTACTTGTCGATATCCCAGCAGCTTTGAGTTCCAAAGGAGACTCACTGGTCCACGGTCCACCCTGACCTACCCATGGGACTGGGGCCGTGACTGCCCGTGAGCGTCTAGGTCTGCTCGATCCGCTTCTCACGCATGGTCCCTTATCCATCTCATCTCCGCCGCCTTGTTGGCTCTCTTCGCCGGTGCCGACTCCTGTCCAAACTTGAGGTAAGACTTGAGGCAAACTAAACAGCATCGTTCAGGACATATTGGTGATTTCCACTCGTCGTTGATCCTAGCCTTTTCAGCGGAGGTCATTTGGGTCGACGCCTGTCGGAGGAAGAGTCGTATACAGCCGTCGGCTGGAAGATTGCACAATTGATGAAGCTCGGGCGTGCGTCTGTTGCGGTCGTTTCGAAAATTAAGCGCGGCGGCCGTAACGATCGGAGGCTGTTCTGTCACGTCGTGTATCATCGGGGAAGAGGTTGAGGGTGGTTTTCTGAGCGGACCGAAACTTGTGTCCGAGGTGAACCAAACACAGCGGCATTTGACAGCGCTGGGACCCCGGCCTCCTGCTCCCCAGCGCTGTTCGAGGCCTTCAAAGCTGGGTGGGTCTCCCCACTGGACGACATGGTCGATGTTTGGTATACCACAGTGGTCTATATCGAGCGCCTCCGTGGCGAACAGATACCGTACGGTTTGTCCGTCCTTCATCCTCTCAATGATCTCCTGTTGGTCGCCGACGGGGGTCATATCGTTGTAGACCCCAATCATGTGGTGGAGCTGAGGAGGAAGTAGCCGACTCATGGCATATTGAGCGTCCATACATTCTTGTCCATCACGAACGAAGCAGATCATGAGGGGCAGTAATTTGAGCGCATTTGCGGGTTGGATCGACTTGACTTTAGGGGGATGTATGGGCATGTTGTCACTGTCCAAGCCCGTAGGCAAGAACAGAAGAGGGATGAAGATGGCCAGATCGACATAAAATCTCTTGTCGTGTTTGAACGGGCGGATTTCGAAGCAAAGGTTACTCCGTTGACTGAGCGGATCTACACCGACCGCGGGGTGATGTGAGATTGGACGCTCCGCCTAGCTCTGGCGCCTGTGATGACAGCATCGTTGCGTGAAACGGAATAGTACAATCTCAGGGCTGTGCGGCGGATTGTTGCTTTGACCCGTACGTCGAGGTGCTGTACTCGTAATTCAAGGTAATTCACTGGTCAGGAGAAGCTACATTCTGAAACTTGGAACATGAACGCGTCTCTAATATCCTGAAACTTGCGCGTGCAGCAGGGTTTCCATCGCGTTACTGCTCTGCCACACCGTGTGATATCAATGCATCAGCGACCGAGGAAGCCTTCGACAGTTGTCGGCTGTCGCATCCAAGTCGCATCAGTCGCCGCCTGTCACTTCTGGAAGCGCTCAAAGGAGAGCGTGGTGGCTAGGCTGAGCAATATGGAGATAGACAGACGGTGGGGCAATGCCCTCATGCTGCTCAGTGCTCTCCACCGAGTTTGCCGCTATCGCCATCGACCCTCCTCTCTGGCCGTACCGAGTAGTGTAGCTAGTCTTCAGTTTGTCCCGGTTGCCGCTACCTGACTCGCCACACTCCGTCCGTTCCGCATACCATTTACATACATGCGCGCATTCGAGATGTATCAGAGTCGACGAGTCACCAAGTACCCCATTCTCTCTGGCACCTAGCGGATCTGCTTCTTGCGTTTGTCGATAGCAGCCCGCAGTTTGATCTGTTTGTCCCGCAAACTCTGCTTCTTCTTCTGCATGACCGAATTCGAGCTGGAGACGGTTCGTCAGTCATCGCCACGGAGGTTTGATGCCCGTCTGCTACTCACTGTAGAGCCATCATGATGGGCTTGTTCCTCTTCTTCTGCCTGTTGGTCGAACTGCTCTCCCTCTCCTTCATCTTCTTTCCCTTCAGACTTCCGAATTTTTCTCTACCCTCTCGGCCCTTCTTTATGCTCTCCATTCGCTCCTCGTAATCGGCCTTCTGCTTCTTTCGAGGACCGAGAATATCGGCTTCAGCCAGGAACTTGTCGGCGTCGTCGCCGTCCCCAACGTGCTTCTTGGACGCCTCGAGAGCAGCAAGCTTCCTCTTGGCAGAGGTTGAGGAGGTGGTGTTGACGAGATCCTGTGCAGCCTTCAACCGCAACTCGTTAAGCAAAGCAAAATCCGCTGGCGTAAGGATCTGAAGGTATTCGTCAGCATTCGGCAACCATTAAACCTCAGGGGTGATCCGATCCGCACTCACTTTCTGTTGAGCAAGCAACGACAACTTCTTCGTGGCCATGGACAGATCCGTTGGAGCGGCAGAGACGACCGACTTGGCGTCATCCATATCTTCGTCCTCGTCTCCGGCCACATCTGCCTTCTTGTCATCTTCCTCGTCATCACTCCCGGCGACATCCTTGCCCTTCCTTATCTGTCGTCTCTTCTTACTATCCTCCCGCTTCTCCTTCCGCACATGTGCCTCGTCCTCACTGTCGCTGATCTCAAAGTCCTCGCCCTCGGAGCTGACGTTCTCCCAGTCGCCTTCGTCCTCGTTAGAGGCTTCCGACTCGGCCTCCCAGTCTGACCATCCGGCATCTTCATCCTCGTCTCCATTCTCCATATCGACGTCGGAGTCAGACTCGCCACCATTAGCTTCTTTTCGCAGAGCCGCGAAGTGCTCCTCCAGCAGCTGCGACTGCGTCAGTGCCGCCTACACGAAGAAGACCCTCCGACCACTCACCTCGAGACCCTCGATGCCTTGCTTCGCTTCTCTGAGATGACCGAAGGCTGGTGCTTGACCATCTGTCTCGCCCATTGTGGCGGCTTTTCCCTAAAAGTTGGATCAGTACTGTAAACCATCCCCGGTCCCGTACTACTCACTCTCTCTCGCTTCTTGAGCATACCGGGGTTGACCTCTCGGAACAGTTGCAACAGACCTCTACTGGCTGTGACCACACCCTTGTCCTTGCTCTTCCTGTACTCGATCAGATCACTGAGCAGGTCCTCCTCCATACACCAGGGTTGTCTCCTGGACACCTCTCTGATAGAGTTGATACCAGCGGCAATAACTTCTGAACCGACACCAGGGTGTACGAATTCCTGAGCGATTTTGCGAATGACAGGAGTCAGAACATCGGGTGGCGTGAGCTCGTGCACAGATTGCGCAAGTGATACCAGGATTAAAGTGACTTGAAGCTGGTGATAGGTGAGGTACCTGTATACTGATCAGCCGCGATTTCCTACAGCTGTGAGCTATACTCACTTGATGATGTAAGAATAGAATCCCAGGACACAGAGCTTGTGCGAACCCATCACTCGAGAGAGTAGCTGCATGATCAAGATCTTGTGATCGAGCGAGTAGTGTTTGTCTGTTCAATGTCAGAAACACATCATGGGATATATCGACGCAACTCACCATGTCTATGCAGGTTGTCGTATAACTTCTCGCCGAATGTCTGAGGGTCATGCAGCAACTCCAAGGCCGGGAAGTTGGGTGTCACGGCTGTTCCCGCGGCTTTGGCCTTTCGTCTCTGCGAGTATGTTAGTTCACACTTGTTAAGCCAATGATGCCACCTACCCTGTTGTGCTCCTTTTTCAGAGCGGCCAATGTCTCTTCCTTCTTCCTAGCGCTCTTGCCCACTTTCATTCGGTGCTCCATCTTCTTGACATCTTTCCTGGCGGATCTGATGCCGTCACCCTCCTCATCCGACTCGTCGGCGCCCTCTCCATCATATTCCGATCCGAGGAAGAAATGCAGGGCAGCGGACTGAACCTTTGTGTTGGGGTGGAAGGTCGCAAGTGCAACGATGGACACAGTTTTCGCGTCGGTCCTGTTACCAAAACGAGTCATTAGTACAGCTCGCACCTGAGGTTCTAGTGGATGCCTCACCAGACACCCTTCTTCCATAGCTCTTTGACCATCATGACAGCCCACATGGCTTCTCCGCCTTGAACCTTGTTTTTGTTCTTTCCTTTGCCCTTGTCGCCGACGACTTCGCCCTGCATGCCCGACTCCACCATGCCGAACAAGAGTCCCTGCACGACTCGATTTAATCGATGGTTCTTGGTCTTCTGGTTGGATGTCTTCAGGTCGGTAAGGATGGTCTGTCGGATAGTTGCTCGAAGCGAGGCTGGTACGTGCGGCAGGAGAGGCAGTAGGATTTGCAGCAGTCTAAAGCGCAGTAGGCATGGTATCAGACTCCGCACACAGCACTTTGCGCCAGTGACTCACTCGATGGAATCGATGATATCCTTGTTCCTCAACATGACCAAGTTCTTGACGATGGTCCTCCTGACCTCTCCACTGACTACTCCGCTTCCGACCGCGTTCGAGCCCTCGCTTCCCAGCAGCAGACTCTTCATCTGCGCGGAAAGCTCCTTGGTCCTATTTGGGTAGCATTGCGCAACTTGACAGATAAAGGTGATCAAGTCGCAGAACAAGTCATCGGATTTTGAATCGGATGTCGCAGTCGTTCCGGCGGATGAGGAAGGCGACAAGGTGTAAATCCGGAGCAAAGATAGGTAGTGATTGTACTGCGTCAAAAACTCCTCCTTGTATCCAGTCGGATCACGCTGCGATCCGGGGTCAGCTCGACTAGTCAGAGGTGGAAACATTGATGAACTCACCTTGATCAGGTTCTGGAGTTGAGGCAGATTCGATGTGAGGAGGATTCCTCTCCCAGCACGAGATTTGACCATACTGCAGTGGTCTCAGGTTATGATGACAGCTGTCGTTAGTGTAAGATGGCTCTTGGAACAGAGCTAGATAGAGAGCAGATCACCACTATGTAAGAACGAAGTCCAGCCGAAAACCTTTCCTGGTCGAAAAATCAACATCCCGGCCTGGACCTCCACACCCGCATTACGTTATATCGCTGGGTGGCAAACAGCTGAGCTGGCCAGGGCTGGCCTCAGCGTCGGCCCTGCGGAGCCCTGCGGCCGCCAGCGAGCAACTCCGTGCCACCCTGACAGTCTAGAAGATGTCTAGCAACGAAGGAGATCACATCGACGAGCATATACATGAGATCATACAATCCTGGACTCCTTCTGGAACACTACTGGTGCCATCGCCACATGCCCCATCCAAATTTATCGATAACATCGACGAACACCTCCTGCAGCTCATCCGACTCATCGCTGGCACCCACTGCAACTGGCAGTGGTAGCAGATGCTCTGGAGTGGGATGCGCAGACTTGAAGAGAGGGTGCTTAAACAGCCCTAGCGTGCCATCGACTGGCTGCGACGAGGACAGCGCTGAGGAGATAGCGTCAAGGAATGGCTGAGAGTATGGCGTAGCTGCTCCTGAGACTATTGAGGTCTGAATCAGCACCGAGGAGACAGACTCGGCGCAAGCTCTTACGCACACAGATCTCGGAGGTTGTGGACTGCGTGTCCGGTTCCAATGATAGTGTAGCCGTCATCTCTGCGTATGACCCGTCAGTCAGACGGCTTGAGGTGGAAGAGTTGAACACAGACTCACCTCAAAGTCGACAGCGCTCGGCCCAGCTTGATAGCCGTTGAAGGACTCTCATCCCCCGGTAATGAGATCTGTATGATGGGTATATCTGTCTTGTCGGTCAGAGCAACACGTAAGGGTACTGTGCGATCGGGTCAGCCCTGGCCTCACTGGTGACACGCTGGATGAACCCAACTCACCCCATACACCGTGATCGAAGCCCCGTTTCTCCTCGGTGAAATTGATACTCCCCGCCTTGAGCGCAGAGCGGACCTTGCCCAGGATCTCGGGGTTGCTACTCGACTCGAACTTCTGCTCGTAGTAGTGCTTGGGGAAGTTGTAGAAGTCGTAGACCAAAGGGTTCGAGTGATCCACTCCAACTGGCGGTACAGGTAAGCTCTTCATCTCGAAGGCAATCACCGATAGCACTCACTGATGACATCTGGGGATCCACTGAGGTTATCCCAATGAGCAGAGACCACCACCAGGCCTTTCGGGTCTAACGCTCGGATGTAATCGCCATACTTCTTCCATGCGGCGTAAGGCTTGGACTCGGTCTCGAATGCGGAATTAGGTCCACCATGAGAGAGGAAGTATACCTCTCCTCTCTTGTGGCCGTTGTGTTCCGTGGCTACTGGGGCGATTGTCATGATGATGTCCAGAGATGGCGCGGCAAGCTGAATATGTTTGTGAAGGAAGGATCTGAGCGAGCTGGCGACAGGGGTTGTGATGTCAAGCGAGCGAGGTGAGAATATGAAGGCGAGCAAAATGACTGTTATGCCCAAAGTCAAGCGAGTTGCAGTCCTGATCATGAATGGCGATGTTAAGACACCATCGCGCCGACGTATTTATACCTTCCTTCGACGTCACAGCGTCGGGGTCAGGGCTCACCGGGCTCACCGGGAGATCTGCAGTGACTGGCGACTAGCTACTGAAGATAATGCCCGAAGCCAGCCAAAGCCCGGTGCATAGAGTAAGATGTCCCACGGATTTGTCAGCTTGCCCATGCCTCAAAGGCTCAAAGCCTCAAGGACCAATTTAGATCTCGAGTTGGCCCGCGGATTAGCCGATCGAGATCTGCCACAATCTGATAACCAATCGCTGAGAACGCTTGGTCATCATGCATCCACGGCTAGTTCACCTCCGACGGATGCTCATTAAGATCGTCTACCAGCTGTCGTACTTGATACAGACAGGGCCCCTTGCAATGCTATGATATGATGTCAATGGAGATATGTACAACGAACCCTCAAACTCGAATCTAATCCTTCGGATGCCCCAAAATAAATGCGATGCCTGATCCCCTCCGTTGACAGCCCGCCCTATGCCTGGCTGAGAGATGGACCACTCCGCTTCAGGAAGCCAAAGCGCTTGGTCCCCATGACCGATCGTGACTCTGTCTCGGAAGAATCCTTCTCGGTGGTCGCAGCCAGAGTCTCCCTGACGGATCGATTACAGAACGGGCAGTTGCCTGACCCCTTAAGCAACCATTCGTCGATACAATTGGTCTAAGATACGCCTGTCAACTGAAGTCCAGACTAGTCGATAGCTGCGTTCACTTACGTGGAAGATATGTCCGCACCCCAATTGACGTAACGGCTCTGCCTTCAGCAGGATCGTTTTGGCCTCTCTCGGTTCGACATAGTTCTCCTGGCAGATCACACATGTGGCGTGATGCAAGGTCAGGTAGACGGGCGGATACGCCAACCGACTCCTATCGATGGACCGACGAGATACAGTGGGGGGATTCGTGACGTCGAGAATACCTTCGGATTTGCCTTCGTCGCTCGGCGTGGCGACGACTGTGCTCGGGGTGTCGGCAGGAGATTCGTTCGGGTCTGGAAGGTAGACGACCAACTTGAGCCTCGATAGTTCTTCCGGAGTTAGTACCTCAGACTGAGGGGCTCTCGGCGCTTCAGGTGCAGGTGGAGGAGGAATCACTCCGACTCGTCGTAATAAGACCTGAGAATCTGTCAGCGGAAGCGCTACGTGACCTTTTCGCGGCTTCTATCTACTCACGATGATAGCCTGACCGCCCAGGCCAACGACGAACACCACAACAAAGAGTTGTAAGAGCAAGAACCATCCGACACCGGTCACGGTCATGACGCCCCACCACAGCATGGGTGCAGAGTGGTAACAGGTGTCGTTTTTGGCGGGGTTTGGGTAGAAGACTAATACGTTTCCGAGAACGAAGAGCACCGACGATATAGCGCCGAGAGCCTTCTGCATCCTGCGAACCGCCGTCAGTCATCGATCGACCAGACAACCAGCTAACACTCACGGCAAAGCACATCGATCCAATACACCAGCGAACCCAGAGGCGCGCTCAACTTCTTCATTCTCTTCTTCGCTTCTACCCTGGTGCATCGCTCTTGCAGCTCGCAGATTCTCTCTCGCGGCCGAGCTCTGCTGTCCTTGAGGTATCCGTGCCTGATGGTACTCGTGCACAGAGCGACTCAAGTCCTCCTGTGTCGCCGAGGCAATTGAATCGAGACCACTAGCGGCGGAATTTAGTCGCTGGTGAGAGGTGTCCGGCTTTTCGTTCATCGCATATGTAGCGAGAGCGTCAAGGGAACCAGAGGAGCCCATGGTCGAATTGTATATTGTGGATGGTGACACGGGAAGGCTGGAGCCCGCGCTCGACATGTTTGCGACAGTCGTCGATGAACCGGACGAGGACGAGTGCGAAAGCGAGGGAATATCATCGGTCGACATCAGTGTGATCCTGGGACTGAGGACCGGTAGCGTGAGTAAGGTGGACGGAAGCAAGGGCTCAGAGACTGTCAACTCACCTTTGAGAGATTCCGGGTTCCTGACTGCGAATGTCTGCTGCGTCCTCCTCTCCACGTGACGAGCTTCGACCGCTGGTCTGCCTTCGAGCGTCCGCTCTCTGCGCTCGAATGCACATCCAGCAGCTGACAAACCAGCACACGGTCAACCTCACGATCTGGACCGCCATCCAAGCGACGTATAGTTGCGGTCGAGGGCATGTTGGCGATGGCGTGGCCTGCTTTTGTCTGCTGTATAAGGGCGATGACAGGGCATGGGATAATGCGAGTAGGACGATGAGGACAGTGACCTAAATGATAAAAAGAGCATAAGTCTTGCAGTATAGCTGAATCGGCGCGTTATTCAAACTCACCTGTCCGAGACCAATACTCGCTTTTAATATCATGATGCTGACCCAGCTCTGCTTGAAGCGGTTGATGCCTCCCACTGCAACGGCAACCAGAGCCCTGCGAGTGGGTGGTGCTTCGCCTGCCTCATTTCCCGCAGTATCTCTCGCTCCTCCATTTGAGGTCAATTCTACTGTGGGCGGCATCTGGGCGAAGTGTGCGGTGTCTGACATGCCAGATCTCACAATCGCGAATTGAACGGCCTTATTTCCTTCCAAAATCGACAGTCATTGTAGTTTGCTGATCGAAGCGGGCGTTCTTCGAGGAAAGGCACTGGCGTCTTGTCGACCAGGGTGTGCTGATCTGCAAATGCGACTTCCTGGATCTGCACACGGGTCGCAAAGCCTGAAGTGGTACAGGGACTGTTCCAGCCAGTCGAAACGCTTCTAGCTCGTTTTGCAACTACAGCTATGACGACGGAACGGTCTCGGGTGGGCTGCGATGTTGGTCACGGGGCGAATTGTTTGGTTTGAAGCGTGTAGAGGAGTAGAGGAGTGTCGAGTCCTCAGAACGGATCGAGGGCGATGTCCAGACTGGCGAGATGTGCCTTTTCGAGCCAGGTCGACTGGCCGTCACTGGCGGACTGGCGGTTGGGTGAATGAGCCGAAGGTTCAAGACATGTCGATGGATCTGTGAAGCGCCAATGCCAAAGTTGTCGAAACCAGTACGACACCACCCTACGACACCCCGTTTCAAGGTCTAGGTAGGTCCAGGTCCACGTTCCAGGGTACTACCAGATGCACAATTGCAAAGTTGATGTTCACTTTCGCTGTGAACGATCCCTTCTTTTGATCCTCAGCAGCGGCCGCGAACGATGATCGATGAGTGAGCGCCAAATGAGCGCTGAGCTGTGGCTGTTCGGGTCCTGTCGTTGTGATCTCCTCGTGCAGCCTCGTGCCTCCTCGTGCGATCCTCGTGCCAGTCGGAGTAGACAGGAACAGACACCCCAAAGTCGACCCTGGTATAGCCTGGTGTAGCAGACTGCCAGACTCTAGCAGACTCTCCTTGCCCGAACGTGTGCCGAACGTTGAACGTTGAACGCTGAGCGCTGAACTATGACCAAGCCTCGGCCCTCCTCAGCCTCACCAAGCCTCATCACGTCTGCTCACGACCCTTCACCCCTCGCAGTCGCACCACCGCCATGAAAATCGCTCGGCTCGAGCAGGCTCGAGCGCGGGCATGTTCGAGACGGAGGCGTCTGGGGGTTGTCACAGCAGGAGACAGGAGGTCAAGGCGGCACGGGGAGAGACCTGGAGAGACGACGAGACAGGGCGACAAAAGCCAAAGAAGCTTCGTGGTCGTGCCTGGTACCTGATCTCCCTGAAACGGTGCCTGACGAATTAGCCTGGACCTCCGGCCTCGGCCTAGCTCGGGCAAGCGATCAGAGCGGGGTTATCTGCCAAATTCCCGTAAGTATTCCCCGATGTGGCAGGATCGCGGAGTTGCGATGAAAGTCCGCTTGATTCGAGACTTCAACGATCCACGAGCGAAGTTGCAAACTGGTGAATGTTGAAGATCAATTGAAGATCGACGTAGCAGTGGATCTCATCAATCTCGCACGCAATGTTCGGAGCTTTCAGAGCGACGTCACCCGTATCAGGGGGTCTGTTATGGTAGGTGAAAGCCACCGCCACCCGAAAAGTAACAGCAGATACTTACCGCAAACCATCGCAGGAAGATCCCTTGGAAATTGTCGGTGACGAGGAAGGCGAACCAAAGAAGGAGGTTGCAGATGGTAGACCAGGTCATCGCGACGGTAGCGGAATCGGGAGTAGAAAGCCGGTCGTTGACGCAAGCTTTGGCTCTGCCTAAAGAGCATGAGATGCTGTCAAAGGGTGTGTCATGGTCGTTTACGGGCAGTAAAAAGTCTAGGCTGATCACTGCTCGATTAGACAAGTATACAGTGTATAGCCCAAAGTCGAAAGGCTATAGAAAGGGAATACATAAGGTGCCAAAGTTCACCAGAGTGAGTGCCGGCCGTTGAGTATGGTCAAGGAACTACATGCTGACCAGAATTACCCCGCAGCTCACGATGAGGAACAATCCAAAGGGTTTCTAAACACTGCATATACATCATTCGGCCACATTGTCAAGCTTTCATTACCTGCATGTATCATTACAATCGTCACGTTCAACATCTCAGTCTCCCTCGCCGTATCGGGATGACCTGCATTCGTCCGGCGCTCATCTCATTCCTCCCCACCCATAGCCAGAGTACCAGTCACTCATTCCAGGTGTCGGAGTCCCGCCATATGGAGTTGGTGAGAAAGCTCGTTGATCCGTTCCCCCGGACCAGGTGTTGTATCCTCCAGGAAAGGGCGGCGGACTGGTCATTCCCATGGGCCCATGGTGGCCCATGCCCGCCATACCCATGCTGCCGTGACCCGTCGCGTCATAGTATCCAGGCAAACCATATCCGCCATTCATCCCAAACTCGCCAAGGCCAGGAGAAATCGGTGACGAATATCCACCGTAAGGGTTGTGCGCCTGGCCTTGATAAGAATGATGGGGATTTTGGTTTGGGAGTTGTAGTGGGAAATACTCTGTGGATTCGCGTTGAGATCGGGAAGCGTGCAAAAGGTGGGCTTGCGGGACATGTGGCGCTGTGGGGAACACTCTGACATCCTCTCTCACATGTCCACTTCGAGATGGCTGGCTGCTGAGGTCTTGGTGCTCGTGGTGGTCCCCATGGCGAGGGCGCTAAAAATATCAGTCCATTGCCCTTGAAAGCAGGTTGTGCAGACAACTGACCTCGTCGACCGACCGAACGATCCAAGCGACCAGAGATTGCATCACATTTGGATCTCGCTGCTTGCGGTCAATCACTGGGCTGACTTGACATTTGGTGTAGTTGGCATTCTGGTGTTGTCAGCTTCTACTCGACCGTGGGAGGATACACCAATTGATGGATATGGAGGACTCCTATACTTACAAAGTAGCCAAAGACCCATTGTTTCGTATTCGTCACTACGAAGAAGTAGACCTGATTCTGAACGCAGGAATCGTAAACCTGGTACTCCGCTCAGCTCTGCCCAATCTTCACTTGGACGCCAATCGACCTACCTGCGCTTGCAGCAAGTTTGCCTGTCCAATCTCGCCAACGGAATACTGCCCAGGGAGATGCCACCAGCCCTCCCGACGACCGTCTTTTGCAAACTCTCTCATGACATGAGAATCGACAATCGAGGGCGGTCTGACCTCGATCACCAATGCCCGATCCACGTCATTCGCCTTGTTGACAAGAGCCAATGATCCGAATCCGTCCCAAAGGACGTGATTGCTCTTGGGGTCATTGGGATCTAGGTTGTGATGGGGCGGAGGAGACGATGGGATCAAATGGAATGTGAATGGCGAAGACGAGTATCTGAGCATGTGCAGTGCCGAAGTCGCCGTTTGCAAGACCTGGAAATGTCAGTGTGATATCCATCTGTCAAACGAGCCCGTGACTTACCGAGCCCGTCAGCCAGCTGAGAAGACCCAGGTCTTCCGTTTTGTGTGCAGCCTCGTCAAAGAACTCAAGCGAGTCATATCCTTCAGCTGGAAGGGCGAAGATCCTGCCCCCGCCTATAAGCTGACTTGTCACACCGGGCTTTGATTTGACTTACTGATTACCCCATCTGTTCTCAGGATCGATCTGTCCCGCAGGCACGTTATCATCAAGCCCTATACTGGATCAGTACACTTCTATCAGAAGGAAAAAAATACACTCACAGTCCAATACACCCTTCTCCCAACCTCGACTGCTTTCCCAAACCATCATGCTCCTCCCCACCTCCCTACCCACTTCAGCACTACGGAAGGCTTGATGCCACGCCCACGGCATCGCTTCAAAACCTTTATTCCTCGCCCCGCCTGCAGACCAATTTGAGCTTAGAGAACCGAATATCGACCTTCGATTTGGCGCCTCAAGATCCTTATCCCCCGGCCATGACGACCATTGCGGGACGTGAACAGCGCGAAGATAGTCGTATAGGTTGTCGGCGGGGTGTATGATGTGTAAGCTTCGCTTAGACGAGCCTCGTCCTCTTGAAAATGGTGGTCGAGGTGGGAAGCCACCACCTCGTTCCTCATCGTTTCGTTCTGGAATCGCTCGACCTCTTGCTCGTTCTGATGCCGATGGAGCGGGGTCGAGAGTCAGAGCGGACCAGAATGATCGAAGTCCCCCAAGGGCACCAACACCAGAGGACGGAGCTTGATCGTAGGACATTGATCGCTGATGACCGGGTCGATGCGCGGTACCATATTGACTATGTTCTTGGTTGTAGACCCTGACAAATGATGGTGTGAGGAGGGAGCTCGGTGTCGAGTCCACGGGAACAATGTAAGACGCTGGCCGGGTTGGAAGCGGTTTGTCTCTGGCGCGCCACAGTCCAGCCATGGGCCCTTCCCCCGATCTTGTTGCGGCTTCTCTCAAACTGGCAGTGGAAGGTTCTCTCGAGCGCAAGGCCGGCTTGAGCAAGTTTGCCGCATACTTCCTGTGTCTGGGCTCCTTCCTCCCGAGGCCAATCACCTCGATAGCCTCTCCGACCGGTCCTATACCTCTGGCTGCGCCAAAATGAGGTTCGTAAGGTCCAATCGTCGCTGCGTCGCTGTCGTCACCACCATCCTCGCTGGGACTTGATTGACCTCCGCGACCAGATACCCCGGATCGGTTCGAGTTGACACTATTGGACCGATTTCTAGTCCTCCTAGATGAGTGTGGCGTGGGGACTCTCCGATGGACTGGATTGTTGGCTCGCTCCCTCTTGAACGCATCTCGGGCAGTACCTGGATCTGGGTATATGATCTCGGTGGACGACATCCTTCGCGCAAGCTTCGGAGAAACAATCTGCACCGTCTGACCGTCTCTGTTCTTCTTTTTCTTCTTGTGACTGGACCTCGACGCACCGACCGGCTCCGCTTCTCGTTCGGTACCAGGGTTATTGGCAAGAGTTGGCTCTGGCTCGTCCCGAACCTCTGGTTCGATCGACTGACGCATGCTGCTGCTCTCTCGACGATGCTTCGATTGCGGCTCGGTCGTCGCCATGCCGTCTTTCTCCACGGGATCCTGATCGATATTGACCGTCTAGTGAGTTTCGGGATGTCCTACCGCGTTCGTCCTGAACTGAGAGATATCGACTGTCCGGGGAGTTTCGACTGGAGTGATGATCGTGATGGTGATGATGATGATGCCCCAAGGACTGAGATCGCTGCCTGTTCAGATGGCCTGGAGAGGGAATGTGTCTTCTTGAAGATTGCTGGTCGTACTCCAGTAGACTCGGCCTGCGGGAGAACTCCTCTCTGATCGATTCGCTTGTCCTACCGTCTCCTCTAGCCAGATTGGGATTCAGGAAAAAGCCGTGCTGCTGAGAAAATCCCTGCGAGGCGAATCGAGGTAGCGTAGGTGGCGAGGGGAACGGTACAGTGGCCACAGGCGGAGGGGGATATGTCGTGTAGGCGTTCAAGGGGACTGTAGGCGGGGAGCTGACGTAGGTGAGGTATTGAGGTCGGGGCTGTACGATGATGGGGTTAAAGACTGGGGGCAGTATCGGTCCTGGATATACACCTGCAGGAGGAAATCAGCTCAGGGCAGACTGCACAAGAAGGTATTGAGAGAGAAGGGGGAAAGAGAAGGGGGCGGCGTGGTAGCGCGAGTGATCGGCACCCCCAAGTCGTGTTTTCTGCGTGCTCAACTGCGCATCCACAAACCCGCCCAGGGCGGGATAACCCCCAACACTCGCTCTCGTACCAGACAACGCCTCACTCACGACTCGAGTTGTAGCGATAGCGATCGCAGGCTATACAGCAATAGCAGCAATCGCAAGCACAGCAGTCATCATCACAGCAGTTGTCGGAGTAAAGAAAGTACGAGTAGTATGGCTGAGTTATCCGTCAGCTGATGATCACTTGATGGAGTTGGCACTCACGCTTGAGCAACAGATTCCCATCAAGCCGATATGGTCGGGGGAACAGTTTGAGTGTTTGAGAGTAAGTGTCAGCAAGGTCTTGAGTTGATGTAAGACGCTCTTTGTCCGTCTTCAGGTGATCAAGCAGTACATGTGTTCCGATACCTGGACAATAAGCGTTGAAATGGGAACTTGAAGAGACCTGAAAGAGGGGTTGAGTGAAGATATCCATCCACACAGTTTCGGAACATTCGAAATCCTCTTTTGATCGTTCCTGACTCGAGTTGGCAACAACAATTGATAGCATGCATTCCATCTCCGAACCATACCGGCAAGGTCTAGTATGGAATACCGCTAAACTGTCGTCAGCTGGCATCACTCGTTGGGGAGCGATCACTCACTTCTGCATCTTCTGGAATCCATCATACACGTTGCTCCTGTAGTTCTCGTGCGCGTTCCTGATCACGCCCATCATGTAATCGCCCGCGGCGCGCTCGTTGAGTTGGAGCTGGAATCGGTCCTTTAGTCGCTTGATCGTAGGCTCTCCCTTGAACGAGGGCAATTCCGTGCCGAGCATCAAGTGACAAGCATCGCAGAGTTGCTCTGCGTGAGGTCGGATGGCAAGGAACGCTTTGACGGTGAGCTCGCAGAACATCTTGTAGCCTTGCGAATCTCGACCGCCCATAAGAACGACCATCTCGTGGTTGAGCTTGAACGAGTTTGGTTCGAATTTGACACCCTAAACATGGTCATCAGCTGTGAGCCCACTAGACCATTCAGGGCGCAAGTGACTCACTCCGGGACGTATCATCATCAAAAGTCGCAATGTCAGCTTGGCAGCAGATCGCATGTCCCGAAACACTCATCTATGTCAAAGAGGAAACCAAAGTCTAGTATCCACGTCAGCACTGGATACACACAATATGAGTGCCCGTCAGATTCACCGATATGCACAATGTGTCCGTCTCCATCTATCATGATGTTTCCGTTATGTCTGTCTTTGATTTGCAAGATGTAGCAAGCCACTGAGTATGCCGCCATTGATTGGATGAAGTTGAGTCTCGCTTTTTGGAATGCAACAGTGTCCACACCGCCATACTTGTCGACGAAGTAGCCGAAAAGGTCATTGATCTTTGCTCTACCCATCTCATCTCGAGAGGTGGCATTTGGAACGACATCGATCACACCGCACTGAGAATCAGGTCATCAGCACGAACGATTGAAATTCTTCAACACCGAGACTCACTCCTGGTGCAGTCGCCGTGACCCGGTATGGGAAGAGGTAGAGAACCAAGCCGGTCTGATTGAAGACGTTCTTGAACATTGCAATTATCTGCAATGCCAACACGTCCTGTCTGCAGTCGTCGCCGACCTTGAAGATGGCAGATTGCCAGACATCATATTTCGTCTTGACCATCTTGGCTTCGTCCGCGACCTCAATGTTGGAATCGGAGGGCAGCTCCAGCTTTTCCTTTTGTACCTTGAACGTAGCCATGAACGGCGCCTGTCATTTATCAGTAAAAAGTCTGTGATAGCAGATGAGACCCACTTTTGCGTGACTTTGAAGTGGTCGTCCGGACTTTCGATCGAGGTCGATCACAATCCCATCTGGATTACTGGGCAAGTAGACACCGACCGTCACCTTGATCTTCAGCATCTCCTCGTCAATTTTTGCCTATTGTAACCAGGCTATCAGCACTTTCGAAGCCTAGTCCCGTCTTTACTACGGACCTTCTTCTCCGGCTTGGACTTCTTGATGTACGGCTTCAGCTTTCCAGAAATCGAGGTGACAGCATCGAAGAAGTCAAACTCGAGGTCATAGAAGCTCCTTGCCTTTCCGGATAGACCGGCGACGATCATCTCAATCATGCGATCCAATGTGGGTTTCATCGGATCGGCCTGAGACTGAAAAATTGTAAGCAAAGTAACCCATCACCCTGTCCTAAGGTTACTCACCGCGTCATCGTCCCGATAAGTATTAGCCTTCATGTTCCAGATGATTTGGTGACAGAATAGCTGAGAGATCTTGGACGTCTCGAAGATGAACCGGGCCACGTAACCGAGTCCATCCACCCTCAGCGCCTGGACGACTTGTGGCACGAAGAAGAACGTGAGTTCGACGGGGTGCTCCTCCAGCACTCTCATCGCGTATTGAAGAATCAATGGGTGATTTCCATATCGAGGCTGGAAGTACACCAGCGCCGTGACAGGAGGTACAGCAGCCCACAGCGGCAGCCACTTCAGTCACAATTGTGAGCAGACTGGCAATATTGTGGACCATGGGGGACTTACCTTGAGGAGTGACCTGGACTCCGTGTCGAGGCGGTCCCCGAGGAGGAAGTGCAAAGCCTCGGCAACATCGATGACTGCCTTTGGATCGGCTCGCACCAATCTTGAGAGCTCGGTCTGCACTGGTAGCTGCTTGAACCGTTCTGCCATGTGAACAGCCATGGCGGGAGAAAGCTTCCATGCTCGTTGCAGCAGTCGGGTCCACTCATCCTGCAGAGCGGTCAGCAGGGGACAGGATTTATCGGCCCAAAAGTCACTCACGTTTGTAACGGCCTTCTCTAGGTTGTTAGGAGTGGCCATGGATCGACCTTGCTCGTTCAATGGGTTGCACCAGACTCCCAGCCGAGTGATCTCGTTCTCCACCAGAAGCTGCAGGATCTTGACCCTATCTCTATGCTGGACAGTGTAATCATGCAGCGATGTGAAGCCTACAGACAAATTCAGTAGTGCCCATCAAGGCAGCCTTTCTGTACGACTCACCGTTGATCAGGAACGCGGGGCTTCTATCGCTCATGCTTGACGTGGCGTGATCGCCTCTGACGTGATCATCGCTGATAGCAACAATAAACTCTTGCAGGAGCTTGATTTCCGCCCCGACTTGAATTCGATCACTGCCGAACGACCATTGTGGACGAACAGAGAACCAAGCGAATGCCGCCGAGTAGAGCATGTCTCGGAATCTCAGCTCGAGCAAGGCTTCCATTCTCGATGAGGCCAAGATTTGGAATCCAAATAGCAGAAGTGAGAACCGGACTTCTCGAGCAAGAGGATGTGTGCTAAACGTCGCCATCAGCACCGCTCGTATGTGTATCAATGTGATCTACGTCACTCACCTCATATGCTTAGCAGCGGCTAAAGATCGCATCATGAGCCTGGTGAGGGATACCATGACGCCGGATTCCCGGTATTTGATAGCTTGGAACTGACTCGATAGGACTTGTACGAGCAGCAAGTGCGGTTTCAGCATGCGGCGAGCTTTGGCCAATTCGAGGTCTAAGATTTTCTTGTCGCTTGGAGAGTATTCCACGGGCATTTCGAAAGGATCTCGGTAGCTGTGACAGTCAGCATCGCTACGGGCGAGCCTACTTTCTTGCTCGACTTACTTCATGCTGGTGCTGAAGAGACCTTTCTCCGCTTTGATTGTTTCGAGCCATCCTGCCGAGATTTCTCCTATCAGAGCGATCTCCGCTTCGGGCCGCTGGCGCAACAGCCACGTCCAGGCGTCGACACCAGCCGCGATAGCTAGAGGGGTGAAAGCAGCCATGGGCAGCTCGACCAGGTAATGAATGATATCGCTATCCATCTGAAAGATCTCAGCGGTTGACTCTGCCCATATGCGAGTGATCGGCGTACCTGTCGCGAAGATGCAAGTACCGAAGATGCTCTTAGCAAGATCCGCCTGATGTCTGGCACCGAGTATGGTGCAGTCCTGCTTCGAATCTTTGCAACCGCCTCTGCCATCTGAGACTTGAACGCGACGAGCTCAGCATCCGAAGACTCGGTCGGCGAGCCTTTCTGCAAGTCTTTGAGACCTTCAGATCGTGTCAGCACAGGCAATTCTCCTTTGTTGGCCACATACCCTGGCCCAAGACTAAACGCGCTCCGCTGAGCTCTCCGTAGTGATAATTCTTCGAAGCAAATTGACTGGCTACCAAGTTGGAGCTGTCTGCCGGCCAGCCACCGATATTTGGCATCAGAGCTACAGTCACATTAGAACTTGAGCGCAGTAATAGACGAGGGATCAACTCACATTCCTGCCTGTCGAGCTTGGAGATGGCCTTGGAGAAGTGCAGCGCCAAACCCGCACCCATCTCCACGCTGTCAATGAGAAGGACATCCCTCGACTCGTTGAGGTACGCCTGCACGAGCAAGAGTCAGAGAACAAGTCTGCCTATCATGGGTCATGAGGCGTCACTTACCTGCAGAGTCGACTGCACTTCAATGGGCGCCCTGGAGATGGCGAAAGTGAGCCACCTGCGGGACACAGAGTACAGCTGGGAAGCGATCTCGTTCCGAACGGCGTAATCGTCTGTGAGATGTAGCGTAAGATCCATCTTGTCGGACTTGAAGTCGTATACCGGCGAGTACTGGCCAAAGTCAGCTCAATGACAAACCTCCTTCACCATCTTATTCACCTCGTCTGTATATTGCAGCTCACAACTTCGCCTCAACAGGGTCAAAATTTCCAGCAGGGTGAAAACCACTTTGCGGTCGCACAACAGAGCAGAGAAGGTTTCGAGAATCTGTTTGGCGTAGTTGAGGGCGACCTCCCGGACCTTTCGATATCGATGGGTACAGGAAATGAGAATGCTACAGACATCATCGGCCACACTACCCGGGAGGGTATGCACAACCGCCTGTCTGCTCATTTGCTTCAGGAACGCTGACAGGATCTATGTAGACAATCAGATATTGCACCTTTCGGTGACGCTTCAATCTCACCTTGTTCGCGATGGCTTCCAACGACGGCAACAGGGTGCTAGAGTTGACCGACTCGTTGCAGAAGTACTGCAGGATGACGGACGGCTGGTATTGCAGCGTACGGGCTTCCTCGAGGTCATATGTCGCCATGAGCAAAGTCGTCTGTGCTGTTGTCATGTTGCGGATATCATGGGCGTATGCTTGATTTGGGAGGTACTCTGCGAGTGCCGACCGCTGCTTGGACTGGATCTAAGCAAATCGTCAGCTTTGTCCCTCATAGCGAGTATGCAAGTCTCACCGATCCAGCGAAGTCTTTCCGCAAGACGGAATTGTACTCCAAGTCACTGGCCACATAGTCATTCGCACCCTCGGTCACCAATGCCGGCGTCTTGCCAGCTATGATGTTGAGAGCCATGCTCTGATGCTCGGATAGCTTTTTCTTGCCGGCTTGTCCGCTGATACCGAATACAACGCACAGGAACCAGAGATTGCGGAAATGTCCAACCAGTTCCGGAGCAGCGGCATGATGTGGGTTGTATAATTCGTGGGAAAGCAAGGCGGAAATCGGAATGAGTAATGCCGACAACCAGGCTTTCATGTCGGCGACTCTGATCTCAGAGTCTTGTCGGAGATGGGACAGCTTCTCCTTGTCCCGCGAGTCGTAACCTGAAGGAGCCATAGCCACCATCTGGGTCTGGGTCCCTTTGTCGGCGAAGAGGGTCAACAGCTCGACCAGATAGCCATCGGCGCAGTCCAAGCGACCAGCCATGCCTTTGGCCAATTTGGTCTGAGCCGCCAATACAGCGTTTGACGATTTTCGTGGATCTTCTGGATGTGCTGATCGCGAGATTTGAGAAAGGGCCCTGTACACCTCAACGATGTCTGTGTTTGAAGCGGCAAGGGCGAGGGGCACTAGGTTGGTGACAATGGTGGCCTCTGTAGCGAGATCGACGCCCCGTAGTCGTTGCAGAAGAAGGGATATGCTCAAGTGAATGATCTAAACGTCCGTCAATTATAGTCATTTGCTGTACGCGAGCTGTACCCACGTCATCTCGCTCTGTCTCCAGAGCAAGCTGAGCAACGACTTCTACGGCGGTGACCGCAACGAGCCTGCGATGGTCCTCAGATTTCTTGCACGAGTTGTTGGTACCCAACGTCAAGCTGTCGCCGCCGTGGCCGTGAGCGTGTTGGGAACGCATGGACATGGCAGCACCTGGAGCGATAGTCGACCCTCCGTGGGACAAGGTGTTCAAGAGCGAGTACAACGTAGAGGAAATCAAGTCGTCATTTGCGGACACCTAATGAGACCGTCAGGGGGCGGGCGTCGGACAACTTGGTAAGCTCCTTCCAGATCACTCACCTCGATACAGATAGCCAGACACTTGGAAGCCGCAACGACCGTAGCGGGGATGGCGCCTCCGTGGCTCGCAAGCTCGCCGTCAAAGCCAGCAAGTGGTGTCATCAATAGGCGACGGATGTGGTGTACCATGGATGTGCCAAGGTGGTCATGACTGTTCGCTCTCGTTAGTATTTCCGGTGGCTTCATTCGAACTTCACACATACTTGCGGACCAAAATCGAGGTGCACACGAATGCTGCTTCGAGAATGCGAGCATCTGCAACGCTAGACTCCTCTGACAGGAGTAGTCTCAATCTAGCCAGGTAAGACTGCTCAGGCTCGATCATGTGTAGACTGAGCACGTTGAACAGGTGCTTTGGCATACGATCAGCTCATGTTGGGCAAAACAAGTAGGGGCAACCTACCAGGACTGCCACGGTGAGCTCGATCTCTTCGTCTCCGTTGCCATCGCCCATACTGAGCAAGCTGTTTTGCCTTCCTCCATCGAAAGCCGACGCGCCATCGGACCGTGGATCGGTCAGGTCGTCCCACCATCTCAGCGCAGTGAGTGCCAAGTCCTGAAGCACGTTGTTTCCGGTGGCGGTGGAGCTGAGTTGTCTGTCTCGATCCTGAGGGAGAGGCTCTGCCAGAAGTAGCTTGATCTGCTGCGCTTGGATAGATCTGACCGAGCTAGTACCGCCAGAAATGGAGGCACCCTGATCAGGCACTACATCTGGCAGGAGTGCGCCGGCCAAGAGCACGTTGATCACCTCGGAAACGATCATGACGACCTCGCCAGGGCTTTGTGGCTGACATGGGGACCTCGGGTCAAAGTGTTGGTGAGATGCCGGCGAGTGATGGGAGTTAGATCGTCGGACGAACTTCACAAGATTTGCTGGTGAAGCGAACTCGTTCAGGTGTGCGACTGCTTTGGACAGCTTTTCCAATGGTAGGCTGGGCAGGACACAAGTTGAGAGAACGCTGTGAACTGACTTGAGGATGACAAGTGGGAAGCCTAGATATCTTGTCAGCATGTGTAGCTTCGTAGATCTATGTAGCCTTGTAGACCTATGTAACTCACTGATTGACCGTTTGTCACCTAGAAGCGTCACGAGATGCGCGAAGAGACCAACGAGTTCAGACGCGACTTCGTCCCGCGCCTCTGGAGAGGTCCAGCTGATCCAAATGAAAGCTTTGACGAGTCCTTCACACAGCTGAGCATGCACAGTGTTGCTCGAGCTACCACCGGGGTATACGTTGGCAGAGGAGGAAGCCGACGAGCCGACGTTGGCCGTTTTGCCTTGGGCCAACAATCCAGATAGAAGTGATCGTAGGCGGGGCAGCGTGGATGGCAGCTGCGGCGCTGATAAGGGTAGGGACGTGACATAGTGGGTGTAGGAGATCGCATGATTCAACTCGAAGCGGTCCTGTGTACCGTCAGTCATAGATCAGATGCTGGCTTGGGCTAGGCAAAACACCTACCCATTCATCCTCCTCCTCATCGCTTTCCCCCTCTCGAGATGCACCGATCTCCGCGGGAAGGCCTTTGAGCAGGATAGCAAGATTGTCATCGTCCCTGATCGCAACGGCTGAATCTCCAGAAGCCTCGTCAGAACCCGGTGATGTGGGCGTGGGATATTTGCCCAAGCTGGACGCGATAGACGTGAGGATCTGCAAATGCAGAGGCTCGTCGAGGCTGGAGAAGGTTACAGATGTGATAAGCTTTTGCCGAATCCAGTTATCATCCCTTCCTGATCACTCACGAGTCCATCGTGCGTTCTGCGCTCTTGTCCAGGTAGCACGAAAGTGATGTATTGGTGGATGGAGGGAACAGGAGTTGAACAGGAGGCAAGATGCAGGATGGACGTCACCACCGCCGGTGCGCTCGAAGGCGAATTACGTAACTTCGAGGAGGACTAACAACAAACGTCCTCGCTCGCGCACGGTCAAGCTTTAAAGTAGTGTTCGCCAATCATTCGACTTCGCGCCTTATCTCCTGCACTCAGTCCACCACACGGCATCTGTACTGTTACTTCAATTCCATTCGCCCGCAATGTCTGCGCAAGCAGGTCCGTCCAGGATCACAGCCTCTACAGCGCCCAGTCCATCGGCCTCATCGGGCTCTGGGAAACCGGACAGACTATTTGTCGGCAACTTGTCGCCAACAGTGGACGAATACGCTCTCGTCCAGGTATTTGGCAAGTTCGGCAAGATCACCAAGATGGACTTCATGTTTCACAAGTCCGGAGTGCTCAAGGGCAAGCCTAGAGGCTACGCCTTTATCGAATTCTCGAATAAGGACGTGCGTAAATAGACCCATCAAATGAGGTTTCCAAGCTGACGTGACGGGACAGGACGCATTAAAAGCCATGGTCAAGTTGCATGATCGACTTCTGCGAGGTCGCAAGCTCGTTGTCACGTATGCCAATTCGGTGCGTGTGGATGCCTTCTTAACGTGATCCGAGCTCACCATCATAGGCACCTATTTCGGACTTGCCACTTCCGACCAAAGGCCGTCGTCACACCGAACCCGCCAAACCCACCCATTTATCCCTTCTCAAGCGTTCCAAGCATCCCAAGAGGTACATCTAGCTGCGCTCGGTGTCCAAGTCACAATCAAGCTGACCTTGACACAGTGCTTCTGCTCAGATAGCTGCCATGGAGGCAAAGTTAGCCACGATGGCAAAGAAGAAACCCTCTGACGAGGATTATGTTCCTGGTTCTCTGGCGTATCCCCTTCTCTCCACACCCGGTGGCTCTGGCACGTCATCACCTGCTCCCGAAGGCTACGACAGCTCCGCTGGCGAGCTGGAAGAGGACATCAGACCAGATCTGCTTCAAGAAGAGGAGCTAGGAATGGCTGGTGCAGAGCAAGCCGCCAATGACCTCGAGCTGGAGATGGAAGCGGAATTGAACAAGGACGCACTTCCTGCTGAGGAGAAAGAAGCATCGCCAAATCAGGAATTCGGTCAAGCGCCAATAACGCCTGCAGCACCTGGTCTCTCGCTTCCGCCAAAGCCGGTCACGTCTCTACCACCGGCAAGTGAACCACAAGCCCGACCTGGGAGTGCTCGAGAAGAGGCGTTCAAGAAGGGCCTCGCTGGACTGCCGAAGAAACCGGTCTTTTAGGTTTGAAAGGCGTCCCACTGGAGCATTAATATTGTATGTTTGTGATTGAATCGTAATGGCATGATTGGTGTGAAGAGCGCAACCCATTTCAACTTCCTACCAGAAATCGTCGTTCTCGCCGCCCGCGGCCTTCTTTCCTCCTGCCGTTACCTGTTTCTGGTAAAACTCGCTCACCTTGGGCAAATCATCAGCCTTCGCTCTTTGCCAACGGGCCAAACCCACTTGTTCTGCTGATGTCGCCTCGTCCGCGTTCTTGTCGTCCCGAACTTTAAGGAAACGAGGGAAACGGAGTGAGATACCCCTGCTGTCCACCTGAAACGACCCGAATCAGCCGCCTGCTGTCACCAGACCTATATGACACTCACCAGACCATGAGCGGCAGTGTAGACCGGACTCAAACTGAGATCCGCGGTGAGTACCTCCCAGACGATCTTTGGCTCAAACCAGACATCGGGTTTTGCTCCACCGACTTCAATGTCGCTCCGGGCGCCGCTTTGCAATTCCAAAGGTTTCAATAGATCGTAAAAGGATTGTAAGACTTCCTCTGAGAATCCGGTGCCGATCTTGCATATCGTCTGGAAGTTTTCCGAATCGGGGTCGTAGCACGCCAATAGGAAAGCACCGTAGACGTTGGTACGTTTTCCTTTGCCGTGGTAGGCGCCCACTACGACGAGATCGAGTGAGTCTCCAACGCCGGATAGGTAGTCTTTCTTCAGCTGTGACAACAATTAGCAGCGAACTTTCAGGCAAGAATCGTGCTCACCTTCAGCCAGTTCATCGACCGCCGACTGGGCTCATACGTCGAATTGGTGGTAGTGAGCATTTTGACCATCAAACCCTCACAGCCATCCTTGACACTTTCCTCCAGGAACGTCTGGATCTCCTCCGTCGTGCTGCCATCCGAAGATTTGGCTAAGCCAAACTCTCCTTCAACCAACTTGAAGTTCTCGTAGAGCAAGCGTCTTCGCTCCTTCAGTTCCAACGTGAGGAGACTCTGAGACCAAGATCAGACGGGTCACTCTGAGCGACGAATGAGACTCACCTCGCCGTTGAGATACAAAAGGTCGAATGCGAACAAGTGGACACGAACTGTGATATCCTCGGTTCGCACGTCTTTCCGTTTACGGCGAGAAAGATCTTGGAATGGCAAGAGCTTTTTGGTTTCCAGATCATAGGCTACCGCTTCTGAGTCGATCACAAAGCTCTTGACGTTTGGCGTCAAGCACTAAGATCGTGATCAGCTTCAGTACGGATATCCTCGAAGCCTCATCGACCCACTCTTGGCACCTGCTCCACCAGATCTGGGTATTTCGCACTCATATTCTCCGAATTTCGACTGAAGACCGCAATCTCGCCTCCCTCCAGCATATGCACTTGGGCTCGCTCTCCATCGTACTTGTACTCGCAAGTGAACTCTTTGCCTTCAAATCTATCCAATACCTCGCCAATGGCTTTGGTAGGTTTCGCCAACATGGGTTTCAAGGGCACACCTAGACACCAAATAGGGATCAGTCACAGCAAGGGGACCAATTTTCTGCACATACCCGGCGTCAACTTGCAGTGCTCTTTCAGACCGTCGACACCGCCCTTCAGAAGTGCCGGAATGACCCGATCGTAATTTGGCAATTCGCTGTGTGCGAAGTCAGCTAGGGAATGTGCTATCCTCCAATAGCTGACAGCTTACCTATAGACCGACTTGACGGCCTCTGCGCCGGCTTCAAGCGCCGCGGTAAGTTTTTCTTGAGGAAGCTTTTTATCTCCTATTCCGAGGTCAGTCCCGGTGGAGTGATGGAAGTAAGTGAACTCACCAATGTTCTTCAGCACAATCGCGTGGGCGATGGCCACAACTAGCGTCTTGTCTGCCAGACCTATTCGCAATTTCCCCTCCAGTGATCTGACCACGAACTTTGCCTCATTGCCCTGGCAGGCTGCTAAGAGCTTCTTGATGATGCCGACTTTCTTGGCTTGAGACTGTGACGCAGATGTAAGCCTTCATCGGGTGTGCATGCCGAATCGGACTCACCTGGTTTCCCGAGGCTTTCGCGATCTCGGTCAGATCCTTGAAGACTCCAGTCACAGTAAGAGCCTTGGGTTTGAACATTGTAGGCTGGGTGTTTCTCGACATCTACACCCGCTCAGCATTGAGACTGTATGAACTGATGCGACTCACCATGGCCACCTTCCCCAAGTCACCTTCCTTCCTCAGATCTTCCCTGATTTTCGGCACAGCTCGACCTGTACTCTCGGCTATGGCTTTGACCAGCAGTGATTCTCCTATTCCCAGCTCGATGCCCATATAATCGGGACATAATCGGTTGATGCAAAGGTACACGACTTTGAGGAGATCTGAGTCTTTGGCATTCGTCGACTTGTCTCGCATCGCCACGACCAGAAGAAATTGGGTAAGGAGATTCAGGATTTCTAAACGTTTCGTCGTTGCCTCGATCTTCTCGAATGTTGCTACTAAAGCGGCATAGGGGACCCTATGATGCAGTCAGCACACAACCGACAATGGCAGGGAAGCTGCTCTCACGCTTCTCCTTCCTTCCAACCTTTATCTGCTACCGGTACAGCGGCATGATTTTTGGTGAATATTGACGCGCTGATGATGTCAGTGTACGGACATACTGGGACACATACAGCTTGACTGCCGCTTTTCCTTCTTGTTCTTCCTCTTCTTCGTCATCAAGCTCATCCTCTCCTTCCTCGTCGCCATCCTTGGCCGATGCCTTCTCTTCATTGTAAGCGTCCTCGTCCTCCTGAGCTGCTTTTGCGCTCGTCTTTACAGGCTTCGGTGCAGGCTTGGCGAATATCGAAGCCAATGGCTTCTTTGCGTCCTTGCCGTTGGTCTGCTTTGCTTCGCTTGGGGCAGTACTGGATTTGGTTGGACTTGGTTGACGGGGCTTCGAAGGTCCAGCATCTTGTGACGTGGATGGCGGCGGAATAGCCTTGGATGGAGATGCAAATATCGAAGCTATAGGGACGTCTGGCTTCGGTTTCTTGGTGGCAGGTGGACTGTCACTTGGTTTCTGGTCATCTTCGTCGTCTGAATCGACGATCCGTTTCTTTTTGCTTTTCGCTAGCATTTTTACCGGGGAGTCGATGTCTGGTAGAGTCACACAGTCAGTAGCATCCCCAGAATTCGCAGTGAGACCTACCACTCATGACCGCCAGCGTGTTTCAAGGACGTGTTCTAGAAAATCAATGTTCGACCTGTTCGCTGAATGATTTCCATCTGAAGACGCGTCTGGCTGATCGCGATCGCGCATCGGCTAAAGTTTACGTCATCCGCCAGAAAGAGGAGGACCGAATAAGGATGATCTACGCATCGACCACGAGCTGCTGCTTCCTCGAGATCGCTTCCTCTTTCTTTTGTGCACCGGTGGGTAGGGTGACCTGTCTTCAAAACAGCATAGACTTATTGTCTGAGAGGCTCATCCAGGGATCAGGTAGACGCATTCTCTGTGCCTGTAGCAGTAGCATCGTCATCATCGCATTGTAACATCAAAGCCCGCATAGCACCATGGATCGATCTTCCGCTCACCAATCCCAGAGGACGGACCGGATATCTCGTTCGCCGTATAGACGGCCAGAAGAGAAGGGTCTTACCAAGTCCGCCTCTTCTACCGTGAGTGATAACATAACGGACCATAAGGGCAGACAGTTTCTGACGCCTCTCATTGCAGGCGCTATCCACAGTACGAAACATGGTATCCTACGCATTCTCTCCGCTTTTTAGGTCCACCTCCTCCAGAGATTTGACGCTGCCGACTACGAGATCAGATCTGCCAGAGGAGAAGGACGACGAGATGTCGATATCAGGATCGGAAGATGGTTGGAATGGCGAACCTCCAGCGGTCATGAACGGGCAGGACGTGTATGATCTGGCTGGTGCCGCCGGGCGACAGGGAAGGGAGTTCGAGGAGAGAGCAGAACGTTACCGAGGTCAAGCGCAGATTGGCCCCTCCAACAAAGAAGCGCAACCCGCACCTCGCATAACGCAGTCCATGTTCGTCAAGCGACCTCGTTCGCCTCAGTTGGGCGAATCTAGCAAGACACCCGTTAGCCAATTTCAATTCGCCCCTTATGGCCAAGCTGCTCCACGGGTTGAGAACCAATCTCCCCCATCAGCGACATCAGCAGCAATTTCAGCGTTCATTGAGGCCAAGCGGGGCCAGAAATGGACGCCAGACGACTTTGAGACTATGGACCACCTTACCAACCACCTCAAAGCCGAGAACGGTGCTACGCCCAGCAAGGCAGAGATGCGACTCGGTGGATGGAGTGCTGGCGAAATGACTCCAAGTCGGTCCATCAAAGGGCTTTCTGCTTCGATGAGCACCCCCAACGGCTTCTCCACTCCAGCTCGACCCGACGCCCCATTCGGATCTGCCAACTCATCCTTCTCTTTCAGCGCCATGAACTCGCCCAGCGCCAAGACATATAAGCAGCACTATTTCGGTCCCGGCATGTCGCCTCGCCGGTTGCTGAAGGAGAAAGGCTCGAGAGGTGGTCTCAAGCCGTTGTTCAACTTCAATACATCAGACGCAGACGAACAAACGGCGAAGAAGAGGAAGGTTGCGCTGGATGATGAGCCAATGAAGGAGAGCGAGAGTCAAGTGGACGATGACAACTCTGGCATAGCTTCGATGTCGTCCTCAACCCCTATACGAGAATCAAGTAGCCGATCCGCTTTCCCGACAGCTCGACCCCATCCTCTCAGTCAATCCACCACTGCCGAGAAGAAGCTATCCTCGCCAAAGCCCCAAACCGACGCAGAGGCCGTAGGCAAGAAACGAGCCGCAGATATAATGAAGGAACTCATCGAGACGGAGCTGGGAATCATTCCGCCATCGCCCGCAAATTCGAATTCTACCCCAGCTGCGCCTGTCGTCAAGACCGATGACGAAGGCTTCTTGCTCATCAACCCTTATGACCGGTCCCCAGTGAATGCCAAAGGCTCGACGCCGCAAAGATCCCCCTCCGCCTTTGACAGTCCCCGCAGAAGTGCTCTGAAGTCGAGCATCAGGAAGACGCCAGCTCGTGGAGCAGCTGCCAAATTGGAGGCGAATAGGAGCTCTCGACCCCTCACGCCTCTGGAGAGGATCACGGGCGTCAAGCCAGTAAGTTCTACCTCCCGTCTTGCGTTGGGAGATATGACTGTGCTAACTGGACCGCAGTGGGAAACGCAAAATGGACATGCAGACCAACTAGCGCACAAGCACGTTCGCATCGAAACTCCTACGCACGAGAAAGATAACATGGAGGTGGATTTTCTCATATCTGAAAGTCCTTCGAAACCGTCGTCTTCTGGGGGCCCAGCGTCGCTTATCTCGGTCAACGGAAAGGCCTCAACACAAAACGAAGAGGACACAGAGGACACGGCAAAGGAGACTGCTAAGAAGACATTGACAGTCAAGGCAGCAGAGCCAGAACCTCAACCATTCGCCCCTATCGAGGTGCCGGTTCTGGAGACGACACAAAGGCCTATTCCCTCGTTCCGAGTAAACTCGACTTACGACTCGCCCATGTCGCAACAGAAGATGTCATTCGAGACATCCTCAAAGACACCTGTCCCCACCTTCTCGCTATCGAAAGCTGTGCCGGCTCAGAAATCGGTTGACGAGGATTATGCTCTGGACATCCGACCGTCGAAGCCCAAAGAAGCAGCATTCGACCCGAAGAAGATCTACTTCACTGCGCAGGAGACAGCTATGCAAGTGGACACATCGGCTCTACCATTCTTCACCTTCAGCCTTGCCAAATCATCAGCCGACGATAATCACCAGGAGGCGAAGATTGAAGCGCTCAAGTCTGTGATGGAGGAGTACACCTTCACCATGCCGGAGAAACCCAAAGCAAATGGCACAACGGCTACCTCGGCGCCTTGGACTTGCTCATTGTGCATGCTCAGCAATCCGGCCATCGCAACGGAAAAGTGTACCATCTGCGAGGCTCCCAAACCCGCGCCTGCAACAGCGAAGCCCGCCGCGACTGCCGCGCCATGGACTTGCTCGTTGTGTATGCTCAGCAATCCTGCTACAGCGACGGAGAAGTGTCAAATATGCGAGGCCCCAAAACCCGTGCAATCGACAAGCAAACCCTCCTCAGCATCCGCACCGACACCGGCACCGTTCAAAATAATGACTTTCGCTGGTCCTCCCAAGGTAGCTGGAGAATGGTCATGCGGAGAATGTGGATTGAAGAACCCTGCAACTGCCACAGAACAGTGTACCATCTGCGAGGCGAAAAGGGATCATTCGACCGCACCTGCATCGACCGCGCCTACAATGGCGCCTGCAGCCCAATGGACCTGTGATCTATGCTCGCTGGTGAATCCAGCAACTGCTACTGAAAAGTGCGGCGTCTGCGAGGCGCCCAAGCCAGCTACGAATACCACTGCCCCGACCACCTCATCGTTCAACTGGGCTGCCGCGAGAGGACAGTAGAGTTTTGCAGGGCTTTTGGGATATAGCCAGTAACAGCAGTTCAGATACAATGATTCGGACATGATACACCTGTACAATACACATCCACATTGGCATGAATGCTCCAGCATGGACAACACTTTAGAGGTGCGAGCTCACTGTCAGACGATTCAGCCTAGTGCGAGAAGAGCAGGTGATTAGATCTGGAACCGGTTCGGAGCGCCGAGATTAGCGCAGCTTCGGATGAGCAAAGTGGAGGTCGACCCGGTCGGATCTCCTCGTGTTGGCCAGCTCTTCCCGGTCGACTTTCGAACTGCTCTTGCCTCCTGTTGTCCGGCTTTCTTGTCTCGCAGCGCTGCTCGTGTCTCCCTGTAGATCGCGGCGAAATCAGCCATGCCAAAGCCAACAATCGATTACTCGCTCTACCTGGTCACCGGCAGAGAGCTCCTTCCGTCCGGGAAGGTGAGTCTAGCATCACCAGTCACAGTTGAACCGAAGCTGATGATGATTATCGTTCCAAGGACTATTATGAGAGTCTGGAAGAGGTCAGTAGTCTATCGCTGCTCCGTTACGGTACTGATCGATCAGGATAGTCTCTGCAAGGCGGAGTTACACTCGTTCAGGTGCGAGAAAAGACGATAGATACTGGCGAGGTGAGTATGAGCCTTCGCCATATTAACAATGCTGCTGTCTGACTTTGATCAGTTTATCGAGATCGCTAGACGGACGAAAGAAATTTGCGACAAGGTAAGTGCTTTCTCTCCAAACGCAGATCTCCTGACTGAAGGGCGGGATCAGTACCAGGTCCCGGTGCTCATCAATGACCGTATTGATGTACACCTTGCAGTCGGTGAGACTCACGCTCTACCGTCACTCGGAACGCATGCTAATATCGCTATAAGGTACTGCTGGTATACATATTGGTCAGACGGACACACCCCTGCCTCTCGCCCGCAAGCTCTTGGGTCCTGATGCCATTATCGGACAATCTACTGGTTCGGTAGAGGAAGCCAAGCGAGCCATTGAGCAGGGAGCCGACTACATCGGCATCGGCGCGGTATGGTATACCACCAGTAAAGATCTCAAGGGAAAGCTAGCTATGGGACCCGAGGGAGTTGGTGCTATACTTGATGTAACGGCAGGTACGGGGGTACAAGCGGTGGCTATAGGTCAGTCTTCAGCCATGATTTACGCATGTCCTCGAGTCTGACGCATAGTAGGTGGGATACATCTACCGAACCTGCCACACCTTCTACACGCCTCTGTTTCTCCCAACAAGAGGAACCATCTGGATGGTGTGGCTCTGATATCGGATATTGTCGCCTCGCAGTCGCCAAAAGACGCCGCCACTCCTCTGCGCAAGATCATTGACTCTTTCAAGCGGTCCCGCGACATCATCGGATCCTATGGTAGTATATTTGGTGATTGTGATCGAGAGCCACTGAGCAGGGAATCCCTTTTGCGATCGGTGGGAAAATTGATGGATGTCGTTCGAAAAGAGACGCCGATGATTCATCAGGTGAGCCAGCTCGCTTGACAGACGACTGACAAGGGATGAGCTGACTTCCTCAGATCACCAACAACGTTGTCATCAACGATTCGGCGAACGCTACTCTTGCCGTTGGCGCATCTCCTATCATGGCAACACAGCCAAGCGACGTCAAGGACCTGAGTCCTGCTATTGGCGCTCTGCTCGTCAATTTCGGGTGGGATCTAGCTCGCTTCATCATCTGATTTTTGCACGCTGATATGAGACGCAGCACAATTTCAGATAAAGCTGGAATGCTAGTGGCAGGTGGGTCCTATCAGATATGGCACCTAACTTTGGCTGACATACTATAGGTCGTGAGGCTAATGTGAACAAGAAACCCTTGGTGTTCGACCCAGTTGCTGTCGGAGCCACTAGTTACAGGCGGATCACCTCAAAGGGTGAGTTTCAATCCGGCACAGCAGAAGGGCCATCGTACTCAATTCCCGCCGCAGAGCTTCTGTCACATTGGCAGCCAACTGTGATCAAGGGAAACGCGGCCGAGATTGGTGCTCTAGCCGAGTCGACCGAGGTAGCAAGCAGAGGAGTCGATTCCACTGGATCCGGATTCTCCGACCCCGCTGCAGTAGTCAAGGCTCTTTCGAGGAAGCGAGGTGAGCGTCCCTGCTGATCCCGTCTAGCATCGCTAACTGGGAACTGTAGCTGCGATCATTGTGCTCACGGGCGTTGATGACTATATCTCGGATGGTCAAGCGGTCTTGAAAGTGTCCAATGGGCACCCACTGGTGAGTTCAGGTTGAGGAAGAGACTCTCAGGCAGCCTTGGTGCATAGCTGATCTGGACGATCTTAGCTGGGAAACATTACAGGATCAGGCTGTATGACCGGGACGCTCGTCGCGACGTATTGTGCGGCTGCTAGGCTGCACCTGCTGTCCCGTGCGGAGCCATTCGAGGTCGACAGTCAGCTTGTCCAAGGAGACATGCTCGTTGGAGCGCTAGCAGGGTGAGCAGCTCCAGCCAACGGACGGGTTATAAAGGCTGACCACTTTACAGTGTATTGGTGATGACGGTCGCAGCTGAGATAGCAGCGGCGAGAGACGACGTCAGAGGTCCTGGAACATTCAGAGCTGCTTTACTGGACGAACTTTATAATCTGAAGCCCGAAGACATCTTGAGGCTGGCCAAAGTCGAGATTTTCGATGGGGCATGGTGATTCACGAAAACTAGACGATAGACAGGCAACAAGCAGACATACATGCATATCATATCAGCAATCAGCTATCTATGCACAATCATCCCAAAGCTCTCATCTACGCTTGCAAACGAAGGTCTATGACTAGGATCGCGGTCCGAAGTCGTGAGTGGATCAGTCGAGGAGACCTTTATCGTTCTTCCCAGAGTACTTCTCCGCCAAGGATACGAGGTGGTTGTACTCCTCCATACCGGCAGCTTTGCACAAAGTCTGGAACTTGCCGCCGTCCTCTTTGATCAGTTCCGCCGGTGAGCCTTGTTGCACCAAATTGCCCTTGTCCATGACCAGGATCTTGCTGCACGGCATGATGGTCTGACATGAATGTCAGTCAAGGCCTTGCCTGAACCCGTGTCAACACTCACTCTGAGTCGATGGGCAATAATGAGCACGGTGACGCCGATGAACTCCTCATGAACGACTCTGCTGATTTCAGCATCAGTAGCAGAGTCAATGCTGGCTGTGGCTTCATCGAGGATGAGTATCTTCTGTTGCTTCAGTAACGCTCTTGCAAGGACCACGAGCTGTTTCTGGCCAGCCGACAGGCTAGAAGAACCAAGTTGTCAGATTTGTCGTTCCACAACGTGTCAGGCTGCTGAACTCACTTTTCACCTCCAGACTTGATTTCGCTGTCGAGGTTGGAAAAGATGTTCTGCTGGGCGGCTTCTTCACCCACAACAGTGACGCTACTGGAAGCGGAGGACGATGCGTCAGAATCGACCCGTTTGAGGAGTTGCACCTGTCGGAGCGCATCGTAAAGCTGCTCGTCAGAGTACTTGCTGTCGAGATCGAGGTTCAGTCGGAGGGATCCACTGAGCAAAATCGGGTCTTGAGCGATAATACCGAGAGTAGAGCGGACTTGACCCAATGGAATATCTGCGATGTCTGGCACTCGTCAGCCTGACTGTATGCAGCCTTTATGCAACACGACTCACCTTTGCCGTCGATCTCGATCTTTCCACCTGTCACATCGACGAACGAGAAGAAAGCCTTGGCCAGAGTGGACTTGCCACCTCCGGTGGCCCCAACGATACCGACTCTCTGGCCGCCTTGTACATCGAAGGATACACCGTGAAGGATATTCGGTAGGTCGGGTCCGTAGCTGGCTTGGAGGTTCTTTACCTGGATGGACCCATGCGTAGGCCAAGAGGTAGTTTGCGTCTCGTCGTCAGAAATGTAGCCTTCACCGTGGGGATTCAAGACTTGTCCATCTTCTTTCTCCAATAGTCGGTATTCTGAAGTTCTCTCAAGAGAAACTCCTTTCAGCTCAAATTGTCGCAAGTTTATTAGCATCCAATTGACGTTCCATGTGATCGCTCCAGCAAAGACGAGGATGAAGCCCGCGGCAGCGCCGCTAATGCCTGGTCGAGTGAGAATCAGGAACAGGGCAGTGGAGACCACGATGAGATCTAACCCCCTGAGGGAAACTAAAGATTGTCAGTACTTGTCGGGTCTGTTGTATGCGTGAGATGGCATTTGGAGATACTCACTGAATAGCCACCTTCCGATGTAGATCGTCCATGCTCGGACATTGATCTTCATGTTGAGGTTTCTTACCAAGTCTGAGCAAGATCAGCCCGGACGTCTGTATCAGTGTTTACGTTTTCCGACGTACCCTCGACAAAGATGGACTGAACACCAAAAGCACGGATAACAGCAGTACCAGCGACAGTCTCGCCGTAAATGGCATTGATCGGACCAGGGATGATAGCCTCCAGCCGCCTTACTTGTCGAGAAGCGGATCGGTACCATTGTCCCTGCTGCTTATCAGCTGCGGCTACTTTGGTGATCAAGACGGCAGAACCACTCACTGGCTTCCAGATGGCGACAAGCAGGATGCAAGTAACGACACCAAAGGGCCAACCACCCGTCACAGTCACAGTCAAAATGTTAACGAAGACTGGTAGAGACTGAGCTAACACCAAGTAGAAGGAAGGAGGGCTCACTGTGAAGGGCTCCTTCGCCCAGACTTCCGAATAATTCTGAGCATTCCAGCACGTCGTTCTGAAGATCAGCAAAAGGTAATACGTGAATAACTCACCAAGTCCTCGCCGAATCGCTGAATGATTGACCCTGCTCGAGTTTTGGAGAAGAACACCATTTTGGCTCGCAAGACTGATTCCAGCATTTGGGAATGAATCTATGTGTGTTAGCTCAATACGTCTAGTCGATCTCATTCGTTGTGGCCCACCCTCTTAGCTGCTCGTAGACCGCCGTAGAACCGACAAAGCCCAAAGGCCGTGTCGAAAAGCACAGCTCCCACAGCGAGCTAAGTCGTAGTAAATGGCTACACCGAACACGAGCTACAGCCTGGACTTACAGCGGAGTAAAGGATCACCCAGAACATGATATCCTTGGGATCGAGAATCGTCTTCGCGCCGTGTGTCCAAAGCCTGATTGGCGGTCAGCATAGCTCAGATGAGGAAGAGTAGTTAACTCACTCGAGGACCCTTCGTTCTGCAACTGGTGCCAAAGCCGCAAGCAGGAGCATAGTGATGAGCAGTGACCAGAAGAACGTAGCGCCGTTGAATCTCTTGAGATCTCGCCAGTGATGGAGATCGACGGCGCCTTTGGCCCTTTGCTCCTCAATGATGAGTTGTTTCGGAGTCTTGGGTACAGCTTCTTTGAGGCCAAAGTCCAGGTTGGAGTCCTTGTTGACGGACTGTCGTCTCTCCTTGATAGCCTCTGGCTCTGGCTCTGGCTCAGACAGCTTGTGCGACTCGGTTTTCAAGTGGTTCATGTGTTCGGATTCCAGTAGTTCGGGTCCAGTTCCTGTCCAAATAGCTTTGCCGTCATCGAGGAACACAGAGTGACCGGCCAAGGGAGCAAGAGCTTCTACGGCGTGCGAGGCAATGATGATGGTACGGTCAGCCATGAGAGGAGAGTTGAAGCAGTTTTCGACAATGTGCTTCGATGTCTCGGCGTCCACAGCGGAGATGACGTCGTCGAGAAGAAGCACGGACGCCCGAGAGTACACAGCTCGGGCAAGGGATACTATACGCGGTGTCAGTACTGACTGAGTCTTTGTACGACGTTCACACCCGAACTCACCTCTTGCCTTTTGACCTCCGGAAAGGATTTTACCCCTAAAACGGTCAGCGATCTTGATTGTTTACGAACTGACGGGAAGCATATTCACCTTTCACCAATTTCAGTGAGATCAGCATCGTCGAGGATCTCCAAGTCTGGCATCAGTCCAACAGACTTGTATTTGTCAGCGTCGTCCAAGCATTTCATTCCGGGTTTGACTCACGAAAATGACAGCCCTGTATCTCTCAAGGTCCATCGGAAGGCCGAATAGAATGTTGTCCCTGTACATACCGGTCAGCGTTCTCGACGATTGGCCCCGGTCGAAGCTTAATCACCTAATACTTTGACTTTGCAACCAAGGGGTCTGAACGACGATCTTTCAGCAATTGTTAATCTGCGAGATAGGGGATTCCTACTCACCTGAGGCACATAGGCTACTCCAGCCCTGATAAGCGACCAGTCAGGGATCTTGGCTGCTTTCGGGTCCATGAGCGGGGAGATCAAGTACGATATCTTTCCGTCCAAAAGCCTTGCTTCACCAAGAAGAGCGAGGAGCAGTAGTGATTTGCCTGAACCAAATTTACCGGCGACCAAGGTCAAGGTGCCTCTAGGGAAGTCGATGTCGACTTCTCTAAGCTTGAAAACCGGGTTGACAACATTGACCGAGTCGGGGTCGGGATTCGCAGGTGGTATATCCCAGGTAACGGTTCCGTGGACATAGAGCTTATCGGCTTCGGGTACCGCCTCGCCGTTAATTGTGGACTCAAGAAGATAATCCACGTCTCGAGCACTCAAGAATCGACCTATTCGCTTGGCTGATAGGATCTCCTGGAGTAATTGGGCGAAAGAGGTGGGCAACTCAGTGAGTGCGGGCCGGAGCTCTGTAACAAATGGTCAGTGTTGTTTTGCCAGTCACCACATTTACGTACCGTCGAATACGGCGATGGATGTCTATTGGTTCAATGTGTCTGTCAGCCGAAGCCCTATTCCCTCGACACGGTGGATCACGAAAGCCACTCACGAAGGCGATAGTAGCCGTCAACTTTTGCTTGGCGACCAAGGTGTAATGGGCAAACGCCACGATGACGATGAGTGTTGGTGTAACAGCACTGAGTGAATGAGATCAGCTCTCGTCAGCTCAGAGCCGGGACAGCTAGACTCACTACAAGAAGCCCGATACGAAGCCCAGCAGTCTAGCCTGGGTCAATCTCTTGAACTCGCGGTCTCGGACCTCGTTGATCCTGCCAAACCAGAATCGCTCTGCGGCCATCATCTTGATCATGGAAATGGCCTGGACAGCCTCTTGCATCAACGAAATCTTCTCGTCTTTCACCGCCAATCTCTTCTCGAATATGTTGTACTCGAGCTTGGTGATGAAGTAAGCGGGAGGCAAGGTTAGAATCAAGGTCGCGAGTCCCACAAAGCCCGAGGGGCCTTTGCTCCATGATCAGCCTCGTAACTCATCATCAACATCACTCCACCTACCGAGTAAAATCCAAACGTAGGAGCACCCAAGGAACAGCTCGACTATCGCCCTGAAGAGGTTGATGCCGGTCCATCCTATTCGACTCAGAGCGCTTGTGTCAGAGGAGATCAAGTTGAGGATATCAGCTTTTGTGTGAACAGTCTTATCCGTTCCTTTTTTGGGTGCTTCAGGCGTGGCGTAACAATTCCTGGTCATAATTTTCCTGAAGATGGCCACCTGTAAGCGGGGATCGACTCTGCAAGCATGTCGCTCGGAACGTACTGGTAGAGGAGGTAGCAGCTGTGCGCTGTAATCCGAGGATTCACGAAGGTCGAAGTGCTGGATGTCAGCACCGCGTTCGAATATTGCGAACTTACATATTGAGCTGTTGCAGCAAGATGACGAGGTTACCGACTCGCGCCAGGACAAGCAAAACTGCAAAAGCGACGGCCGCTCGCTTGTCGCCGGGACTGTCCAGAACGTAGAGAATTTGCTGAAGACAGATATGAGGAATATACCACATTGGGCACAGTAGCACCATGTACCCCAGACCTAAGAATGTATCAGATAATGCGATATGCCACCCACGCTCACCTTTAAGCACATTCTTCCACTCTGGTCCCCAAACCGTCCAAAGTAAGGATACTGTCGGTCCAAAAGACGTCCTCAAACCGCTGTTGTCGTTCGCTGTGACCGAGTCTCTCAGTATGTTTTGGGTTCTGAAATACTCTTGAGGCGCCGGCAGATCCTGGATATCGACTTGGTCCAATGCGGAAGACTTGGAGATCATCGGGTAAACGAAGGTGAAGGCTAAGCGACCAAAGATGGAAGCCGAGACCTCTTCACAGAGGTTAGCTTTGTGATCAGCTTCCGAAAAGTCTTCCTCTTGCGTCTCCTTGTCGAGCTTGGCCGTGACGGCCTTGTTGTATAGCTCCTTGAGGTCTTGGTACAATGGTGGACCCAAAGAGATGAGACCACTCTGAACGAAGATGGCCGTGATCGTGGCAAAAATGGCAAATTCTGTCCAGTGGACAGTGATATAGTAATTGATGGCGAGGTACTGACCCAGTGTGGACAAATACCAGTGTAGGAACGACATGGCTGAGATACCACAGATATGTTGGGTGAGTGAGCTGTGAGCGGGTACAGTTTGGATCAAGACGTAGGAAGACGAGGCAATCACCAGGTGTGCCGTGGACATGAACTGGGCGACCAGCTTGACAATTGTCCAAGCCATGGTGCTAAGATGGGTCTCTTTGTGAAGGACGACATTGGCGATCTGGAAGCCAAGACTGGCGAGACAGAGGGTCAGAACGACCCAACGTTTGTAGATGACCTGTGTCGTCGTCAAAGGAGCTCAAAAACAAAGCAGGGTCAACAGACTCACGTTTCTCCAGAATGCAGTCGTGTTGACCGGATGGCCATTCTCCTTGTGCTCGGTGTCGAGGTGGGAGAGGAGTGTGGCACTGAAGACGCCTTTTCTCAAATGAGCAGCACTAAACGGATCGTTGGGTAGCTTGACTCGCCTGGACCCGAATTTACGCTGGAGGTAGGGAATACCCAAGAGCAAGGCAGATAAGAGGGTGAAGAGGATCAAGATAATAGAAGAGCCGATTTGAGTGACTTCTAGCCATAGCGGCTTGGCCACCGAGAGCTCTATGTTGTCAGCCATTGGAGGGGAGGCTTACTGGGATGAGGGATATCATAGCGATGAGTCAGTTCGTCCACCTTATATTCTCAAGCGATTGTGGTGAGCCCGGGTCCGAAGTGATCTTCGAGTAGGTGAGTCAAAGGAGACGACACAAAGGGTGAATGATGTGACGCGAGCGACGATGCGACAGCTGATGCGACGTGTTTTGTCCTTTCTTCTCGCCGATCCTTTCGGCGACTACCCCGTTTATCGTCTCGCAGCGGGTCTAGCTTGCCGGTTATTTGGTCGCAGGGTTGACTCGACCGAAACTCGTTTGGCGTGGTTCTCCTCTTTGCGCTGTATTACCCGCCTATTGTCCATCTCAGCATGCCATCAGAGAGCCGAGAGCGAAGTTCAGGCAGTCGAAGTAGCAGGGAAAAGTCGACAAAAGCAAAAGCCGTCGATGCGAAGGACAAGGCGGTGAAAGCCAGTACCAAGGCGGCAGCCGCTGTCAAAACGGCCAGCAAGACCGTTGGATCTGCTGTGGAGAGCGCGGCCGATGCTCTTGGAGGCGTGAGTGAGACGACTCCTGAAAGTGTCCTAAGCTGACACTTACTAGTGGCGCTCTTTGGACAAGTATGTCCGCCAGTACAACCCGACTTTCCACGACTTTGTCGAGAAGTCATTCCTGAAAAAGATGTCTGCGACCAGTAGATCGAGCAAGTTCTTGGTCTGCCTGATAGGTCTGGGAATCGTACAATCGTCAGTCATAGTCTTACAATGACTGCGATGTCGCTAACCAGCACTTGCCAGCACATTGCCTTTGTTTGCCTGGCCGCTCGACTTCTTTGCAAGGCTCCTCTCCTTCGTCTTCCTGTACAATTCCGGAGTCGAGGAGCTGAGATCGGGGTTCGGGACTTCCGACTCCAAGGCTCACAAGGTGAAATCGCTACTCACCGTGTTTTTGTTGGTCTCACTGCTCGAGTTGATCCCTCAATTCGCCTTTGACACGACTTATCACTTCGGAGCTCTGTGGACATTCTTGTTGCCTGTCTTGTTCTTCGTCACTCCTGATCCCAAGAAACCCAAGGAGACTGTCGCGATCTGGATCGCCGACTCGATCATGGGCCAAGTCTCCAATGTGATCGATAGTGTGGTTCCAGATGCGTTTGTCGTGAGTGCCGCAGTTTCCAAGATCCTTGTTGACGAGATAGGGTTCCGATCAAACGACGACCTTTATTGGTGCCGGTATCCTAGGTCTCTTGCTGTGAGTGGATTGCCTTCATGCACGTCCGGGAAGCCGCTGAGTCTCCAATCAGCTGGAGCGGGGTTCTTGGGGCCACCGGCTCATACATCTCCGTATACGTCTTCCTCTTTGTCACTACCACTCACCATATCGGCAAATCGTATATCAAGCCCGACGGAAGCTCTTCCGGTTTCACCAAGCAGATGACCATCTGGCACAATCTCATGGCAATTTGGTTATGGCGATATCTCATCTCCGCGATAGAAGGCCTCTCGATCCCCGGCGTGATCTCGGTTCTTGGTTGGATAACGTACCACCTTCCCAGCTATTCCTTGTGGATTGCTGGAGTGTTTTTCACCATGTTGCTCACGAAGAAGACGGCCAGCGGCAGTGGAGTGAGTGATGACGTGCGGTTTAGCTGCCCACTAGACCTTGTACTGACACTGTACTGACCCGTTGCCCCTTAGAAGGCAAACACCTGGTATGCGAATTGGCTGGTGGGTAAATTCGGCGCAAAGTCATCTTCATCGTCCTCGTCTCGAGCGGAAGCGTCGTCAGCGAGGTCCTCTTCCCGTCCAGCAGGTTCATCCTCTAGACCATCGGGCAGTAGCAGTAGCAGTAAGAAGCCTAAGAAGTGAGGACAGCAATGTCGAGAATGGAAGCATGGCCATGCATCTGCCTGCATCTGCAGATTCTGCACGTGCGAGGCGATGAATCAGCTGTGTTACGTAAAAGGCTGAGCTGAACCCTGAATTAATCCCGAGCAGCGTTCTGCTGCTCTCGGCCGTGTTTTGAGTGGGACCACCGTAGTCGATCCATGTCATCCATACCGTCGATACCTTGTTGTCTTCACGAACCCGTCCTCTTACCTACTCGCCTACATCGACCCTAGCCTGCAGGAGACACACCAATCTGGAGACCGACACATAAATCACGTAGACGGTCAGATGGCTCACGACCAGGTTTTCGTCTGATCAACACATCGCCTTGTCTCACCCTCCTTTGTCGCTCAGACTCCACGAGTCTCAACCCCAGACAAGGATTTTCAGGCCAGCAATCTCTCATCCAGAGTCGCGATAGATGGCATAAGGGATTCATCACCGTAATCTGCCGTTGCAAATATACCTCGATGTCACCTAGGACGACATCGCCTCCGTGTTACTTCAGCACGGCCTCGGCGACTACTCAGTCACACCATCAGACAATACGATCGTCCCCGCCTACTTTCCGTCAACGCAAGTCAGCAACAATCATTCCTATCTCGTCTCCAGTAGATGCGTCCATCTCCCCCAGCACTTCACCAGTCAGACCCATCGCGATGATATCGTCCAATGCTTCGGCATCTAGCTCGAGGGCCGAGTCATCAAGCAGATCCGTGGCCGAATACAGTGATGATACCCGGCCATCGATTGCATCATCGCCTCCAAGCTTCAAGAGTGTAGACTCGCCGAGACTTGGTCGGGAGACCTCAGCGCCCGGATCTCCACCTGATACCCCTCAATCAGGGCAACACGATCTCAGCGGGATTCCCAGTCACCTTCGACTGGAGCGAAGATTCTCAAACTCGTCTTCTGCGGCAGAAGAGGGAGAGTCGACGTTGCTCTTATCCGAGGATGGACAAATCAAGCCGGAATGGTACAAGGCGCCCATCTACGTTGCCGGTGTCAAGTTCTCACTCCTCTTCGTTGTGTGTGCAAGTGTTGTCATCGCCACGTTCTGGTTCGGCATGCCGGTCCTCGAACCGTGAGTCGTAGATCTCTTACGCCAAGCATTCTTCTGACCAACGATTGCAGTGAGGACAAAAGCACGATCAAACTACCACGGTCATTCGCAGATCTGCAGGCTCTGAAGTGAGTGATCTGACTGCCAGCATCGCATTCCGTACTGACTGCCCTTAGCGAACTATTCCAAAAGTACAAGCGTGAATATCCTTATGGAGTGTTAGCGTGCGGTGTTGTGACTTATCTCTTGTGAGTGGCTCGATCTGTCCATTGGAACCTCAGCTCATTCTCGTTCATCCAGCATCCAAATGTTCACTCTTCCTGGATCCATGTACCTGTCGATCCTCTTCGGTGCTGCGTATGGCATCATGCGAGGCCTCCTCTTGTCATGTCTCGTGAGTACTGTCAAAGTGTGGCTACTTTCAGGCTGACCCAATCTACCAGTGCGAGTCCGCTGGGTCTGTCCTGTGTTATTGCTTGTCGGCAATCTGTGCTCCACCTCTCCTCACCCTGCCATTCTACCGCGCTCGTGTCGAGACTTGGCGGATAAAGATTATGGGAGACCCAAAGAGTGGCAAGCAAGTGTCTTGGGGAGATGTCTTCGCTTTCCTTGTGGTACTTCGAATTGCGCCGTTTCCACCTCATTGGATCGCCAACTTCGTTGCTCCACATCTAGGCATTGGACCTGGTCTGTTCTGGCTCAGTTGCTTCATCGGTAAGTCAAGCATTGGGTGCGTGAAGGAAAGGGCTGACCTGAGTTTTTCTTAGGGATCGCTCCTGTTACGATCATCCACGTTACTATCGGTTCTTCCCTAGACCAGATGACTTCAGCTGCCGACTTCCACTTGCTCTCGCTGCGAAATATTCTCGGCCTGATCGCAGTGGTCGTCGCGGTCCTCATTCCAGTTGGCTTGAAGCGGGTCTTCAAGAAGGATCTCGGAGATTTGGATGAAGCGGAAGAGGTCATCGAGTCGACTGATGTAAACACGACTATCATCGACGTTCCACCCGTTGGTGACCAGCACAGTACGAGGCGATACCAAGCTGTAGATTCTGGTGTTGTCCTTGCTGGACCCAGTCAGGGAGACGACTCGCTGGACATGACCCCCGGAGCTGGCAACAGTAAAGGAAAGTCGAGGCGGATGGAGGTCATAGTGGATGTGGATGAGGACGAGGAGGAACACAGTCGACACCAGGTGTTTTACCAGCAACAAGAGGCTCGAGCCGCCCATGTGGCCTATATCCTCGCCAATGGCAAGAGTGAGAAATCGCCCGGCGGCTCGGTGACCAGGTACGATCAACCATCGCAGAAGATCAAGGGGTATGGAACTATCGCCCCAGTGGAGAGGGTTCGAGAGGAGCCGGTCGAGAGGGACAATATGGGCGCTTGGTGGCCTTTCGCTCGTTAAGTTTCGGGTGTGTGGCCCAGATCGAGGGACTATCCTGGTGATAATGTAATCAGTCTTGTGCAATAGAGAAATCAGTTCTCGGGTGTATCAGTAGTGAGATGTATCGAGTTTCGCTCGAGCTGTGTCCTGATGTGAAAGTAGCATACTCTAGTGTATTTAGATGACTTGAGCATGACCATCGTTTAGTCGCAACACCTTACCCCTGCCTTTCTTCCAGGGCACTTCGTCGTCGTAATGACTGACCACTATGACTGCCTGGTCGGGGTATCTCTGCCATTCTTCGTGCAGCACCTGACAGCATTTCGTCCATATAGCTTCGTCCATTCCTTGACTAGGTTCGTCCAAGATGAGCAATGGCGGCTTACCCACTAACGCCCTGAGGAAGAGCAGAAGCACTTGTTGCGGTGGGGTGAAATGTGCAAAGGGTCGTCTGGATATCTCTTCCCTGCTTTGGCCGGAGTTCGTGCGCAATAGGGGGACGAACGGGTCGAGCAGTTGATGAACCCTTTCTTTCTGTTCGGCGGTGAGATTGCGCCTCGAGAAGATACCTTCGTAGCCCGTACCAATGGCCTCGCTAGCCGTCAAGCCCATTCCTCGAGGAAACGAAGCGAATATTTCGGGCGAGGTGTGCCCGATCATGGAGCGAAGTGTGATGGTGGGTGTGGACCGCCGTGGTTTGTAAAATAAGGTGAGAGATTCAGCTGGTAACGAGTATGACCGGGGATGGTGACCTAGTATTAACGAGAGCAAAGTCGTCTTTCCAGACCCTACCGGGACAATGAGCAGGGCCTCGAACGTTGTACCATTGTGAGTACTTACCATTCGAGCCTTGCAAGTGCCATCTATCTCCAGGCCGTATCGACCAAGTGATATCTTTCAGCACCTAGAGCAGTTTAAGGTTAACGTGCAGCTAAACATTGGCAAGGAAGATCTTGCGTACCTGCCTCGTCCCTTCACCGTAGGAGACGGAAACGTCTTGAAGCCGGATCACTGGCTCTACGTCCGCTCCATTTGACTCAGAGGCTACGTCCTCTTTTATATCATTGATCGTTGCCTCCTGGTGCAGACCTGCCGTCCGCCTTGACCACTCTGCTTTGCTTCCAAGCCAAACATCCCCAGAGTTCACCTCACAGACGTCCGTGATCCACTCAGGCATACTCTCGGCTCCCTTTCCACGCAACACCAGGACCACCCTCATGCTGCCAGCTGCATTCAGCTCGCCCAGAACTCTGGACACTTCTCCTCTCGAGGGGATGTCCAAACCAGCCATTGGGTCCTCCAACAGTAACAGAAGCGGCTTCGTCAGCATTGCCGTTGCTATCCGAGCTCTTCTTGTTTGACCAGATGAGAAAGACACCATGGGCAGGTCCAGAAGGTGATCTATCCGCATTGTCCGAGCGACGTCGCCTACGTCTGATGGTGAAGGGGGAGGCTGGAGCGAGGCGAGGGTTTCCCGGAATGACAACTTGTCCTCCTCCTGTAACGCACCATATCGAGCGGTAAAGTCGGTGAACTCCCCCGAAGTAGGCGGTCGAGCGAAGGCTAGGTGTCGTATGGGTTTTGACGGTGTATCACCAGTAGAGTCCGAAATAGAGGTAGACGCCGAGGAGAGCATTTGGGTGATGTAGGGGAATGGACCGGGAGGTGGTGTTATTGGTTGTATCCTATGTCGACTGAGCAATGTCTGTACAGAATTTAGAGCTAGTACGAGCACTGTAGAAGTGAGGAGAAGGATAGCTCACCTCGACAGCAAGTCGCCTGCCTTCTGCATCTCCGACAATCGCCCATCCTTGGGGAACATGCCCATGTTTCTCGATTGTCCAGGAAGTGGGAGGGAAGCGGAGGATAGCCGAGGTCGAGGGCGCAGAAGCTGGCGTACCAAATCTGTACACGGCAGCGCCTTTCGGAAGCCTTACCAAGGGCAACGAGCTCATGATCGAATATCGTGAGGTGCACCAGGAAAGAGCGAAGGCGAAGTACTCAAAAGTCAGAACACCACTGGCATCTCCGGTCGACTCGCTCGACTAAGGACTTGATCGACTTCGGGCCGACCGGATGAAACTGGGTCCGTGTTTCAGGCTTTCAGCTGGGGCAGACACTGGCAAACACCTGAGGTGGACTTGCAATAGGCGACTTTGAGAGAGGTTGTAGACCCTCCATTCGTGACAGTTGACAAGGTGGGTGCATGCTCCTGGTCGCGATAACAGGCACTGTGGCAGGATGGGATCTACTTAGAACATTGATACAGCAAATCTCAACGCAATGTTCGCCGGGCCACGGGTGATGGTGTTGGCATCACTCAACGCGGTCTGTGCGTCACTGACCACGCGCTCAAGGGTCTGTGCGTCTCGCCGCTGACTCCGATTCCCACGCCCTTATAACGGACATTCTCCCCCCGTTCTCTTCTTGATCTTCTCCTCACCTCAAGTTTGAACACTCGCTCCTCCTTGTTGACCCGCCATGCCTGGCACCTGCTAGTCTCCTCTTGTCCAGCAGTGATTGTCACGCGGCATTTCACCCCCTTGCGATCGATCGACCGGCTTACAATTCAACAAGGAAGAACACACCTTCTTTCTCCCCCTTTGCTGATAGCCCATGCCTTCCCTCATCACAATCCTCTTCTTCCCTTCCCGTGTGACAATCCGAATCACCGCGAAGACCTTGCAATTCGTCCACATCCTCTCCTACCGAGTCCCCCTCATCATCATGGCTGCCCTGTTCGACGCCTTTCTCAGATCCATCTCGGGTCTCGAGCAGGCTAAGACTACTCCAGCTCATGAGCCACCGGCCAAAGTCCATCCTCTCCCCAACAAGCCACCAACGAGTGAAGCTACATTTGCTCTCGACACTGTCGAACAAGGTACCCCATTCGAAGGTGAGTGTTCCCCACTTCTGTGTCATTTCTCTCTCTACGTCGAGTAAAGCTGACGAGCTCAGGTCGACGTCGCTCGGTCTCAGAGGTAGTCACTCCAGCTCGCTTCAGACACCCTCAGCCGCACGACTTGCGATCCGTGTCAAATGCCAACTCGTCACTGGTGATACACGACCACTCCCCGGCTCATAATCCCAACACCTACAACGACCTCAGCAACACGATGTCAACACCATCAATGGAGTTGTCATTTGGTCCCCAGGCATTGCCATACGTATACCGTCGACATGAGCTGGCAGGTGAAGTCGTCTCCTCCTCTCCGATGAACACCCGAAACATCCCATTCCATTCGCTTCCCATCAGGTCTGTGCCAGCGGTCACCATGCGTCGTGACCCGGACGATGAAGACATCAGCAGGGTGTCCAAGATCGGCTCATCTCCAGGAATGAGCACCTGGAGACAAGAACAGCTCAAACACATGAAGAAGGCCAAGATCGAGAAGGGCGCCATCGTCAAGCATATCTCCCCCTTGCATGGTCCGCCTTCACTTCCATACGCCAGGAACCCAAGGTGAGTTGTCTGCCGTTCTACGATGATGAGCTCCCCTGACGACGTCGCTCAGCGGCGTCGATGCGACCATCGCCGACGACTCGGCATACCTCGGCAACGTTTTCGGTCTTCAAACTGCCAGCAACGTCAAAATCCACCCGTCTGATGGTCTACGTGTCGCATCCGATGGTACCACCACCTCGACCCAATCTGGTTCCTCTAGTGGTCGACCATTCAACTCGAGCGCTAGCACTGCAGCTTCTTCAGTGCGACCATTGGTGATCAAGAACCCTCACCAAAATATTGGTATTCGAAACCCGTCTTCGGGTAAGGACCAATACCAGGTGACTGCCGTCCAGCGAGACTATGCTGAGCAAGTGGTGAGTTGTTCAGCCTCTTGGCGTACCACCAGCCGCTGATCGAATTTAGGTGGTCAATCTTCCATACGGTCAGGTGGCGCCCGGAGCAGAACACCATCCTATTCACCGACGTGTCAGCTCCAATGCCGCAGAGCACCGACTCGCCGCCCATGGCATGGACCATCTCAGCGAGGCTCCAGCAACACCTCAACAAGTCAGCAAGGCCGATGCCAGCCACAATTGGCGCAAGACGTCAGGCACAGGTCCGACCAACACACCAGCGACAGCCAACCCCGCTCGTCCAGGCCCAGCATCCGACGCGAACGTGCTCTCCATCGACGCGCTCTTCGAAAAGTTCGAGCTTCAAAACAAAGTCTCCCGTGGGGCACAGCCAGAGGTGAGTGTGATCGGTCCAGTGGCGAGTTCGGCACCGGTGCTGATGTGTTGAACGTAGATGAAAGCCTCCAAGGCACCAGAGCCGATACGACCTAACACCGAGACCTCGGTCCCCGCTGAGAATCCCAAAACTGCAGGTGAATCGGTGCCAGCGCCAAAAGCTCGACAACCCCTCAGTGACACCTCTGCGAACAACGTCAAAGGTCCAATCGTGCGACCCAAGGACACGCCACCAAGCAAAGCCCGCACCATGGCTGTGCAATCGTCCACCACCAGCGCCAAGGGAACACCAAACGCTGGTAAATTCTTGAAAGGGAAGAGCAGTAAGACCGACATCGGACCTTTGACCAAGAAGGAGGCGAAAGCGACTGAGTCCAAGGGCAAGCCGAAACCGAAGGCTTGAACTTAGGTCAGTAAGTTTGAGTCTGTAGTTCCGAATAAGTTCTTTGATACCCCAGAGTGCATCGAATACCCAGTATACTGTTGTACGCGCCGTTATCAAGCGTCATACCATGCATATCATGTAGTCGATGATGAGCAGCGATGGGATGTATCCTCAAAGCATAACTTGTGTAGCGTAGAGGTAATGGGAGCGCACAAGGAATAAATGAGGAACAGATGACAAGACACTTTGGTCAAGATCCGGTTCATGGCTGTGGGCTACTTTTTGACCCCTCGACTTGAGGAAGAGAAAGCAAGATCGAGGGGCTTCGAAAGAGCCAGATCGGGAGGGGGAGGGGGACTGTCAGTAACACGGTCAGACTATCCGGACGTCGTGAGAGCGATCGGGGGAGATTAGACTCCGGCGAGGGCTAGGTTATGCATGTCGTTTAGTCGTTTCATCTATGTTCAGTGTCAGTTGAAATTCATATTGAACGTTCCATGTCCCAAATGCCGACCTTTGTATTGTCCTCTACTATCAACCCAACTCCCACGCCTATCTTCTGGGCTTTCGAGCTCTCACACCTCTGATTTTCACCGGGGTGACATCGACAATCTGCCTGATCAGACTCCTGATCGGTGCGTTCTTGTCCTGCATCAGAGCGGCGACGACGGCTTCCCTTGCGACACCCAAGAGACCGTTGAACGCGACACGAATGACCACGGCGTCTTTGGGCAGACCGGAGATATATTCGTGGATTCGCTCGAACGTCTTTTGAGCGGCTTGATGGGCAGCCTCATTGGCGGATCGATTCGACTTTTTGAACACCTTGTCGTGACCACCGGAGATATTTGACCAAAGTGGACCTTTGTCATCGGTGAAGTTGAGATGGGCATTGTTTCGACTCGATCTGACGTGAAGGGTATGTGTGATGCCTACGTCGCTGGACCTCGAGCCGATCTGGTAACCATAATCGTTGTTTAGACCGAGGGATGTGTCCGATACCGAGGTGTCAACTCCAGAGGCGGACAATGTCGCTCTTTCCCTCTCTTCACGCTCTTCCCTAGCTTTTTGCTTTTCCCGATCGACGAGCGTTTTTTCGGGGGCGTACCTCAATTGCACGGTGGGCGGCGCTTTGGGGTCCTTCGAGTGCGAGGGGACAGTAACGAATTTGGGGATCTGCTGAGGCTCGAGGTTGAACACGGGTGCTCGCCTAGCAGCATAAATGCTCTCTGTGTCGCGGGACGGGTTGAACTTGAAGCCACCGCTGCCGCCGGCGACGACCCCGAATCGGCTAGCGGAAGACGGTCCACGGTTTCCCGCTTGACCGGTCAACGGGGCTTGGTGGGGGGCGGACTCGCGCGCAAATCGATTTCCATCCGCATTGTGTCGTGGTCGATCGTACGATGTCTGAGTGGAAGTGTAAGATGAATCGTGAGTTTGGACGGTGTCTGGAGCATAGGTCGTGGTAGTAGTGGTCGTGGGTGCTCGACGGGGGAGGGTGAAATCCAGTCCGATCCTCGAGGACGAGGCGAAAGATGCGGTGCAGATCAGACTGGCGGTGCCAGAGCCAGTGGCTATTTGCCGAGTAGTGGATCCAAGCGTCGAGCGTAGCGTGGCCATGATGATGGAGTGAGAGAAGGTTCCCTATGAGAGTTGTGAGAGAGATGGAATGATCGAGCTGACGGGCAGCCAACCGAGACTTCGAATTTCGTCTCGCAACGTCCAGCCAAACTTTGATTCCGTCTCATACGACGGAACTAAATTCGTCCCAACCCAAAGGCCCAAACCAGCTGCTGCTTGGCCAACCAACCTCGCAATGGACTTGCAATGGACAGACGATGCTTGTGTGCTCACCAGCCACATTCAAGCTCATGATCTAGTCGCTACATTGGCTACAAGCATATGCTATCGAATCTCGTATGTCGTTCTTACGTCTATGTATTTTGAGGTAATCCTGGAAAGAGAGGGAAACGGAATGGAAGAAACCGTGATGACTCCGCGAAACTGAGGAATGCCCGTCAGGAACTATGTCCCGGAGGCGGATGGTGGTGTTCTAGTATCTTGGCTGAGCGCTATCTTGTCCGACACCAGGTGTATAGTACGTCGTGGTACCGGTCGACTGCCTAGAATTGGGTGGCATACCACCATCACCACCCGTGTGATAGTCCTGTGGAGGGTATGGCGCCTGATAAGGATGAGCTCCATTGGCAGCATCCTCATACGCTCCGCTATAACGATTGTCGCTGTTGTCGTAGCCATAAGTCGGCGACGTGGGAGCGTACTGGGTCGCCGAGGCGTCGTAGCCGTTCTGGCCGTAGTTCGAGGCATTGCTATACCGGTTGTTTGGCTCATAGGTCATGCCGACGGGTTCCATGACTGATGTCCTTCGGGTCAAAGAGGGGACATTGCCAGATGAGTCGTCGTGCTGGGACGACAAGGCGTTTCGCGATGCCATTGCCGCCGGGGCAGTGACAAAGTGAGAGGCGTCGACGTGTGATTGGGTCATGGCTTGTCGTGCTTGTAAATCATCGTCGGATGCAGTAAAACGCTCGATTTCCAGGCCATCTTCGATTCGGTGCGTGTGTCGCCTCCAGAGATATCCGTATCCTAAAGGATTGGGTTAGATACGCTTTCCCTGTCGTCTCTGCAGAGGGTCAACTTACCTGCATTCCAGATCAATCCAAGCAATAGCAGTACGGTGGGAATACCAATGACGGCAATCTCGACGTAGCCAATGACGGCCCTTGGAATCGGTCGCACCTCCATGGAAGGGATGAAAGCGATCAAAAGCCCAAAAGCGACCATTCGAACAAAGGCCAGGAATGGCGATAACCAATCCCCTTTCCTGTCCTTGTGGGGTCGGCAAGCGATCAAGGCGATAAGAACCAATCCTTCGATGACCACATTGCCAATGACCGCCGCCCAGGCGTTGTCAGGCCCGAATGCGATGAAGCCAGCACGGGCGATCATGCCGAGAACCAAAGGGGCGAACCAGAAAAAGTGAAAGCGCTGTCGGTATGGTCGGTACAGGGCACCGACAGAGTGGAACCATCTGAACGAGGTGTACAGAGGGCTGATTCCTGGAGCAGTGGACGACGTCTTTCGGTTCTTCAAGACGGAAAGGACAAAAACAGTGGCGAGGGGAACAAAGGTGAGGAGGATACCGAACACGGCGAAGAAGATGGCCAGCTTCGAGTCGCCAATAAAGAATTGCCAGAATCCAAAGACCCATATGGGGATGAACCAAATCAGGCACTAAAGCAGGGGATCAGCTTCGATCACAAGGCGAGCTCGAATTGCACTCACCACTCTCAGAGCATTGCCCGCGCAGAACTCCCACCAGTTCTTCCTGAGCCGGATCGCCCACGCCCCCTTGTGACCCCGGCGACTCCGCCTGTCAAAGATGGCGACAATCGGGAACAATAGCACATGAAAGGCGATCGCAATACCGATAAATGCGAGGAAGAAGAAGAACACCGTGGTGTAGATGTTGGCTTCGGGTATCGAGTTGGTGTTGGTATACGCAGGGATACCCGTGTCGAGACTGGTGGTTAGGTTTGAGGCAAGTGCCGACGGCAAAGTGGCTCTAGACACAAGTCCTCTCTCGAACAAGGCATCGGTGTCGGGTCGAGGCATTGTAGCCATGAGTGAGTTGAAAACTGAAGGCGAAGAGTCGTACTGGTTCAGGTCGACAGTCATGACGTTGTAGGGTGATAGTTTCCTGTTGATGTACTGCACATCAGGGTACGCCTCCCCGGTCATGTTGCCTCCTGTCTTGCTTCTCATACTGTTGATGGAATTCTGCATCGAAGTCGAGTGGAACATGGACAGGGCCCAGGCAAAGTTTTGGACAAAGTGCGAGTGAACCAATGGGTAGTTGAGGTGGAACAGACCGGTGCAAGCGGCAGTTTGATACAGATAGAGGATGTCGAACCAGCGATACTGGGCCGGCGAGGGTGAAACCAAGATAGCAGCGTGGAAAAGTCCAACAAGGAGGGCGACGAGGGTGAAGATGGCGGTGGCTATCTTGACTGATTTGAGCTCTGTAGTGAGACCATTCGAGAGTGTTGCCTGCAAGCATGCTGCGACCTCTCCGCTGCCCTCTCTCAGGAATTCCACCCGGGCATATCCCTCGAGATCGGCAATGGTCCAAGCAATGCTTGGCAGTTGTTCTAGATACCGCTGGGGTATAGGATACGTTCCGTAGCCTGGTCAAATGGTCAGCTCCACAGACCCGATCCATAGATTTTGGTCAAAACTGCGACTCACCTGTAAAGTTGACTTGAGGCAGAGGACAGATGACGCCTTCCAGGAAGTCGCAGAGGTTCAAAGTCTCATCGATGATCTGAATACCGTACGCATTGGCATATAGCGCCACTGAAACGTTCAAACTCGGGTCTACCGAGGCTACCGAGAAGGAGAATGTGATTGACGAGTTCCACTGGTTGAGTGCGATTTCGAACGAGTCAACAATGATAGACCTCGCTTCGGCGCAGTAGGTGACCGAGTTGGTGAACAGTCGACCGTTGCCAGCTGCACTGACCGTACTGGGCACGAGGGAGAAGAAAGTGACGAGTGGGAGAAATAACGATGACAGCCGCATCGTTATCGAGACTGAAGTGGTTTGAGTTTGAATTGAAGAGTTCCGACGATTGATGACCAGGTAGTGATCGCAAAAGCACTACGCCTCGCCTGTATCGCTGTGCTGGCGCAGCAGCTGGCAGCGCTGCGTGTCGTTGAACGAAGATGCACCAGTACGCGTCCTATTGTTGCAGTGGATCCTTGTTGAAACTGGTGAACAGCGGGATGAGCTCAGGACAAAAACGGTTCCCCTGAGTTGAATCGGTGCAAAATTTGCCGATCACCGAAGTGACTGACTGTCGTCTGGTATGGGTATCGAGGTCGCTATCGATGCCAATTCCTTCCAAATCCTATGCCTATGCTACAGTGTGTGTCGTCTAAGAGATGCAGATCCCCAACCCCAATCGCTATCGTATCGTATCAGTCAAGAGGCGATGAAAATGACCCCCGATGTGATGTGACTGACTTTAATTTTCACGGCCGATGCTCAGGGTGAAACTGGAGAGCGTAGTGGCGAGATAGTGACGTCTTGCTGCGAGTCGAGCGGAATGTCACCAGATCTACAGCCAGCCAGAGCGAGCAGACAGGCGATGCAATGTGCAGTCAAGATGATAACTCGCAGTGACTGACTTGCTCTGACTCTGGGACGACCTCGACTATGCCTTGACTCGAACACGCTGTCATAGGCCGAGGACATGCATACGACATGCAGTATCGCAAGCATGACCCAATCTCGCTCAAACTCCGCTCGGGAATAGACAGATTCGGGTCCAGACCGCTGCCGCTACAGTGAGACCTCGTCATTTCGGTTGATCGACGCCACACATCCTCGGCAGGCCTTGGATCCTCGGCGCACACGTCTTCCACCCCCATCAATCCCTTGGCCCTCCTCACCGTCTGCCTCGCCGACACCACCCTTCTCAAGCGATCTCCACCTGCCTCGCACCAGCGGGCTTCGCCTTGTCGTCATCATACCGCTGGTCAGAGCCAGAACGGTATCCCGTCGGCCCCGCCGGCCATATCCCTGTGTGTCGAGCCCGCCGTAACTTAGAGCACGTCCCAGCTCCCCGCCCGCCGCTGCTCCCCCTTTGTTCTACGACGTCCTAAGATCATGCATGACCTCACAACTCTCCAAGTTCTTGTCAAAGCTTGTCACTGTATACCTACGGTAGACGTGTGGTCGCCCGCATCACCTCTTGGCGAGACCGAGTCTGTGGGTCACCGTCAATCAACACATACTTGTAGTCAGACTCGGTGGAGAACATCGACACGCTCGGTGGATGGGCATCTTCTGCTCAGTGCCGCGCATTCCTCATCGACGAGCACACCGTCGCTTGCCCTCGGACGGGGAAACGGGACTCGGACGGGCCCAGCAACCGCATGGTGAGAGTCAGGGAGGTGCAGGAGGTGGCAGGATATCCGATGTGAATGGTGGATTTGGTGAAGGCACCGATGTCGACGGACTTTGTCATGGTCTAGTCGGTCAATCCAACTCAAATGAACCGGGGGAAGCATCTGAGAAACCTCCCCTCCGTCCTCTTGTCGCTCAGCCGGTGCTACATCTCGGCAAGTTCAGGTCGCTCGGCACCATCACCACTCGCCCCCGTCTCGCTCAGATCCGTAGTAACGACTTGCCTCGCTCGGAAAGCCCGGCCGCCCTTTCTGGCACTTCGACACCTGTCATATCACATCCATACCCTCTCACACCTAGGACGCGGAGTATCAGGTCTGGATCTCCTCAACAGCCTTCTTCCAAGACCCGGATCCAGCAACCGATCAGTCGCTCGCAATCGCCCTACGTCCGTGCGGGTCTGGTAGCACCACCGGTCATCCATCCCTTTCACCTTAGAGGTCGGTCAATCAGCTTTGCAGAGGGAACGTCGAGAATCGGACCGGGAAGCAAGGTTGTCATCAGGAAGGATTCCGCACCCGCTATGCCTACGAGCTCGGCCTACCCCAGCTCTCAATCGCGCTCACCTCAAGCCCGAGACGATGAAGCCAGGACCATACTGGCTCCAAAAGCTGTGGTATCCGGCGCCTCAGACTACGCCGACTTACTCAGACCTCTCGACTCGACCTTGCACAGTGAGCCGAACCTCACATTGGAAACAGATCCAATGCCCGCGGACCCGGCTTCGGTGACCGGCTCCTTGAACTCTGCTACAACACAGGTGTATCCCGATCTACCGATGTACATCCCTCCTCACCTGCTCGAGCAGGTCTACTCCCAGCACAACTCGCCACGCTCATCACCGCCACCATCGCAGTCGTCACTCCGGGATGCAAGATCGGTTAGGAGCATCAAGGGCTCGGAGCGGAAGTTGCGGAAAATCCTACGGGTCGAGGGCGATTGGGAGGTGGTGCGGGAGGTCGATTGGGTGGTGTGAAGGGGAGTTTACCTGGGAGAAGATGGGTTGGAGGCTGGAAGACGGGAGGTTTCGGCACAACGGAGGAAGGGTGAGGCGGTCAATATGTTGCTTCGCTTCCCCCTGGATCCTGAGGATGGGCTGGACGACCTTTACGACACGATACGAATTTAGACGGTTTCCCGCACTTCACGAACACACGGCCTGGACCACGACCCACGACGAGATCGGACGACACGACTTTAACGACAGACACGCTACTCGATTAGCACTTTCACCTATTATCAAAATTATGAACGGCTTGTATGCTCACTCCCTGTCCAAGATTCGCTGTCAGATATCCCAGCTCATGCTAACAAGGTTGCATTGCCGCTTTACGCACGACTGATAACTACTGATTGGACAAATGACCCTAACCCATTCAAACAATGCAAATGCCCCAACTCAGTCCACGCTCCATGCCTTCCTCACTATCTCACCCTCGCACTTCCGGAGCTACTCCTTCAATTCTGAGGGAAGCTAAGTATGTCCGTCAGCCATTGACCTCGCCGATGCTTTATGACGACCTACCTCGCTCGCCGGAGCGTCACTAGGGGATACCCTCATCGGAGGTATTTCCAATCCAAGTCCAATCGTCTCTTCCTGTCCTGACCGTCCTAGACCATGTCCATCACCTTCCCCTGCCCCGCTGCCCACGCCATCTCCTCCTAAGTCCTGAAGACCCACCATGCTGAGTTGCCGTATCAACAACGGCTGTCCAGCCATGGATGGCGCCCTACTTCTCGACCTGACCCAGCTCGGTTCTCCAACCTCGTGTACGACCGCCGAAGGCGTGCTGGTTGCCGAAGGCAGGAAGGTGTCTTGATAGCCGGATTGGTTCGTATTGACATTGTGAGACGACGCGGCTTTGGCCATACTTGTCATTGGGGTCATTCCTCCACCACCAAACAGGAACGAGTTGGGTCGTCGGGGCACAGAGCTGCCGTAGCCAGAGTATCCGCTTGATCTACGGCTGGTTCTGCCGCTCATGCCGCCACCACTGATCGGCACGCTGGACGGTCCAGACTCGGAAACAGGGCTGAGGGCAGTTGCAGGCGTTGGAGGAGTAGACCCCCTTTCTCGTTTGTCGACGGGGAGACCGTCCCGATGCCGCGAGTGTGATCTGGAGCGGGGCAGAGGAATGCTGCTTTTGGTTGTTGGCGAGACGCCGAGGTCGTTGTGGTGTAAGGCGTGTTTGACGTTTTCTGGGGACAGCGAATCCCTCCTAATCTTGCTCGACAAGCCACCTGGACCTTCTTCCCAATCGGCCGAGCTTGGAGCCGCAGAAGCAGGACCGGCCTGATCCACTGATGGAGAGTTGAACACAGATCCACTCGATTCCCCCAATACTGCCTTGTGCCTCTCCTCGGGACTGCGCTCTTCGTCCTCGCCCATGTCGCTGAAATCGGGTGTGGGCAGGGAGCGGACTTCTGCTCGATACTCCTCGATCTCTCTGCTGATCGCTTCACGCAGTTCCTGTATCGTCTCCAGTGACTCCACCTGCTCCCACTTTGTGAACGGCTCTGAGCATGACGGCTCATCCATCGGATCGTGGTATGGTGCGACGTATGGGTGAGTGAGAGCGTCGACGACATTGATTCGGGCGTAAGAGTCGAAGTCAAGGAGGTGGGATAGAAGATCAAGGGCTGGTATTGGTGTGAGCTACATTCAATGCGCAGAGTCTAAGCCAGCCAGTCTCACCCTGAGGATCAGCCTCTGGCAGTACCAGCTGCAATGGAACAGGTTCGGACCGCGGTAGCTTCTGGACGTACGCAGCGGCCTGATATGAAGTGAGTAAGTGTAAACCATGCCTGGAGACCAAGGCTCTACTCACCTTCTCGGCCGCTACCCTACCCAGCACCTCGTCTGATGGCGTGCCCAGGACACCCAGGATGAGATTAAGCTGTCCGTACTGTCAGCAAAGTGTCTTCGTGTAGCACCTTGTATAGCGCACCTGGTCCACATAGCTATATGGCGCCTGGTCAGTTTGATGCTCGGGCAATTCCTGAGCCATACTCACTCTTTACCCTTGAAGATTGGTTTTCCAGCTATCAGCTCGGCGAGGATACAACCTATAGACCACACATCGACTATACCAAGGATTGCTGTCAGATCGACGAAGCACCGGTAGTGGTGGCACTCACTGGCTGTAGTATACCGCCTATTCGACAGCATGACCTCTGGCGCTCTGTACCATCTCGTCGCGACATCTAGCAGAATCAGTCAGCGGCCACGCTAGAGTATGCCCAGAACGACTCACACTCTGTCAATTTCAACGCTTCGTTCTGATCCGCTTCACCAGTGACCGGGATGAAACCCCTTGCAAGGCCGAAATCGCAAATCTTCAACTCGCAGTCCGCATTGACCAACAGGTTTCCGGGCTTCAAGTCTCTGTGGATCACGTCCGCCGAGTGGATGTACTGCAGACCTGTCAGTCAGGCACCATGGTTAGCATGAGAGGTTTGTCCCACCTTCATACCCCTCAATAGCTGATACAGGAAGTATTGGATGTGAGAATTGCTCAAACCCTGCTCGGAGCGTATGATTTGGTGTAGGTCGGCTGTTCAAATGTGATAAGTATACAGCACAACACTCAGTGACCGAGTATCACGTACCCTCCATTGGCTCCATGTACAAATAACTGAAAGTCGAGATTAGCATGTACAGATCTAAGTCGTCCTAGTTTGCACTTACATCTCGTTGTATCCGTCCCAGACATTGTCCAAGTCAATCAGCCTGCAATCTCCATCAGGAGTCCCTTCGATGTTACGACCGAGCCACTCACCCTGTGAGGTTCTCGTGGCCTCCGAAATGCCTCAACAGTGTGATCTCCCTAAGAGCCCTCCTGGCCAAAATGACCTTGTCAAACACTCTGGTGATACACTTCACAGCTACCGGTTCGCCGGATAGCGAATCCTGGACCGAGATGACGAGTCCGTATGCGCCTTGTCCCAATGGTCTCTTCAGCTTCCAGCGCGAAGGGAGGTGGAACAATCGATTGAGTGTGGTGATCGTTTGATAGTCCCTAAAATGTGTCAGTCTCGCATACATCCGTTCGACCAAAGGCTTACTCACCTCGCCTTGAGACACTTGTCCGACAATGGGTGATCCTCTCCCTCGTCGCCCGACACTGCGCCTCCTGGCAACCCATCTATACCCGCATTGCCTCGCTTGGCCGCGGCGGCCATTTTGCTAGCCCCCGTCTGGTGCACTTTATCTCCATTGACCGGAGCGACATTCAGCGACTCAGCACGTGCACTCGTGGCTTGGTTGGGGTGTACGGATGTCAACGAAACAAGGCCTGTCAACGACGTGGTTGAGTTGGCAGTGGTGTTGGTCTGGGAAGACCCGCTGCCCTGTTTGTGAACCTTGGGTAAAGGTTGGACCCCAGTCAGGCCTTTCATCGAGGGTGTGCCGTCGGATGTGCCAGAGGGAGAGGAGGGCGTAATGAGTGAAGGATGGATTGACGTGGTTGAAGTAGCGGTTGAGCCGCTGAACGATGTGGAAACCGGTGCACTGACACCTTCGGTATTTGGCTCAGAGCTAGATATTCCCAGGTTGCCAGATGTACCATGCGTCGAGCTCCTCCTCCGCTCTACTCTCGCAGCTGGACTATCCGAAGCATCTCCTTCCTCAATCACTGCGCTAGTGTCCTGTTGAGAGGCCCGCTTGTGACCCTCCTCCGATAACCTCTCAAACGGGGTCGAACGACCCGACGCCGCACCCAAATGCGCTGGCGTCGACCTGCCGGATCCTATGGGCGTAGGGTGCTTTGATTGAGACTCTCTCCTAGCTCGCGATCTCGGGAGCATGGTCACCGGCGGAGGAGTCAGGGGCGAGGGCGTGTCATGTGGAGAGCGGGGTTGGGTGGAAGTGGAAGCGGTCGGCATGTCCATGGACCGGGGAAGCGGCAAGGGGGGAGGAGGCATAGTGCTCGGTGACGCCATCTTGAACAGCGGTGGGATTTGGCGCTGCACCTAGGTATGTGTAATGTGTTGGTAGGACGGATGGGTGTAGTCGAGGATGCTGGAATGTCGGTCTAGCTCGTTGTTGCGCTACTACTCCGCCGAGCTTGACAACGCGACGTCGCACGTTATGGCTCGAGTAGTACTCTAATGTAGGCTTCTGATCAGGTAGTGCTGAAGAGACGTGTGAAACGTCTGAAACAGCTGTCACTGCCGCCGTCCTGGTATGCTTTCCCAAGGTCCGGAATGTCCAGTCGAGGTCCAGGTCTTGATCCAGCGTGACGTCTCACTCGTTTCTGCCGATCCTCTCGAGTCCGAATACTGTGTCCCAGGTCGATCGTATTGTGATGGTGTGTGTATCGATGTGGTATGTACTTGCTACCTCTTGCAAAATGGCTCTTGGGAAGGAATCTCAAAGTGGACCGAGGTAATGAGGTACGTTGTTCGCTGTCGAGTGTTGTCGCTGTGGTATGTTACCGCGGGGTTGAGGCGAGGTTTGCCGGCATTAGACACGAAATGGCGGTAATTAGGAAATCGATTACGCCACAGCGTCGATCCGTTCCTAAAGAGGCTTGAAAACAGTTTCACAGCGATCTCGTTAGGCTGCGGGGCAATCGATGCCCACCAAATGCCCACTATCATGAACTCGCTTGAGTTGCGGAGGGCCTCCATCGCTTCATGCCATTCATCACATATGAATCACTACCTACAATACAGACAGTCTTAGATAAGCAGGAACCGAGATTTGGGTCGCATTGGGGTATACTAGCATATAGCTGGGGATAGGGGTCGGCCTTCCCTTTCTTGTCATCCTGTTCATTCCATTCTTCACATCCACCGCATCTCTCATCTGCAGCTTCCGCACCGCTCAACAAACACACACATTTGCCCTCCGCTGCGACTACCGCTCCTCCTCAGAACTCGTGGTTGAAGACGTCGTCCGACCTGCCCGACGTCTTCTTCTGCTGCTGTCCTCCATTTCCACCACGTCCATAGTCCTCCTCTCGACGATCGTAACCGCCGCCCTGCCTATCGCCAGACCTGCCGCCGCCGTATCCGTTATCAAGGTCGTCGATCAGACTGTGGTTGTTGTTCGAAGCCCATCCGCCCTGACCGCCACTAGACTTGGCGGCAGCTTGAGCCTTCTTCTTGTCCTTTTTGGACTTTGAACCATAGTCTCTTCCCCACTCGGGCACATCGTCGTCCATGCCAGCAGGAGGGTAGGCTGACCCGGAGGAGTTGGAGTTTGTCCTCGTGGCTTTCTGCGGGAGTGTAAGCGAGACCACCGATTTTGACATGAAATGTACTTACCGTTCGCTCCCAACGGTCTCCTTGCTGTTGCTGCTTCTTTTTGTGCTTGGAGCCGCCTTCGACCACCGCGCCCTCAAAGTTGGCAGGGTAATGCCAGTGCCTCTGGTTCGGAGCTTGGTCTGCGCGTTGTCAGCCTTGCTCAACTACTGCACAGCATCCTTCACCACTCACCCTCGTTGTAATACTCCGCGTCGGCCCTGTCGTCCCAGAGACCCTCCTCTCGGCGCCGATTGGCAGCCTCAATCTCGCGCTCAGACTGCGGCACGTAGTTGTCTCCCTCCTCTCCGTCCTCCAGGGCTTGACCAACGTGGGCAGACTCGTGGTTCCTCTCGTTGTATCGCTTGGACCACTCGCTCTTCTTTGTCCTCCTGTCGAGGTCGCTTCGGTCGATGAGACCGGCCTGGGGAGTGTGAGCGCGATGAGTGACAGCCGCGGATTATGCTCACCTTGAGAGCCCATTTGGGCGTACGAGCTTTATTGGTGCTGGCAAGGGGTCAGCGATAGCCGGTAAGGTATCAGGTGCGCAACTGACTTGTTCCGTATATTCTGGATATAGAAGCTGGCATTTCGTCAGTACAATCCTACGGTACTGGCCACCAAGCGGCTCACTTGTGGAAATGCGACGGGATGTCTAGGTCATGATCAGCACTAATCCATTTGAGGCATTTTCACTCAGTGTCCTACTCACACCCGCAGATGGTCAAAAAGACATTGATGAAGAAGTCAGTCCCTATGCCGAAACGCAGTGCCACAGCTGAGTCAATGCATCAGCACGGCAGATCATTGAGCAACGGGTGCGCAACTCACCGATCGGGGGCAGCAGGACACCGCAGAGGAAGAGAAGGAACTGGAACCCATGGTGTTTTTTGGGTGTGAGATCAATCTTCTTCGGTAGATGATGGTTGTAAGACATGATCACAAGAGCTCAAGTGCTGAGCAAAGTATCGAGAAGGGGTTAATGAGTTGGTTGTAAGAAGTCGCCGCGGTAACCAGAGTTGTGCGGCGGAAATGGCCGAGATTGTTGACAAAGGGGATTGGTGTGATCTTTGCGGGAACGCTATCGATCCAAGTCGTGACTTTGGATCGCTTCGATTCGATGATACGAGCGTGACCCAGACGGTGTACTCGCTTGCCGCAATGAGCCCTTTGGTTACGAACGCGGTAGGGGTAATGTCGAGCAGAGTGAGTTGTCGAGTCCAAGACATGACCGAGCTGAATCGCGCCGCGCCCGGCCGGCGAGCGAGCGGAAGCGCGCAAGGCCTGCTTAAATAGTCCACCCTGTTTGGGAAGCACCGGTTAAGGTTTGCTGGCCAACTTACGTAAACTGCTTCAGCTTCCTGTGCAGCGCAGCAGCGAACCTGTCATTCGGCCATGGCCTTTTCAATTCTGTTGTTCTTGACACGAGGCAGGAGGCCGAGTATAGCATCGTGAGAACATGGTTCTCGCCAGCAAGTATGCAGTATTCATGGTCGAAGCAGCCGAAAGCGAAGGAATAGATACGCCTGGAGCCCATATCGCCGGGGAATGATACAGCTCACCTACAGTTCAGTTGTTTCAGAGCCAGAGCCAAAGCCAAAGGGACACCATTAGAGGCCGGGGGGACAGGTCACGCAAAGGATTGAACGTTCGAAGCTTCATCGACTGGAGACCTGATCAAGCAGCTATCATCATAACGTTATGGACCCAGAGGAGAGACGAGTGAAGCGTTCGTATCGCACTCTAGTTAGTCGGAATGAGAAGCTCTACATGGGCGTCGGTACGTGCTCAGTTTGGGCTGCTCAACTTGACCCTGACGGAACATCTCAGCGGTCGGTGAAGCACTGATAATCTTAGCCATCGCCGCTACCGCCTTTGGGGTCATAGAGGTCGGTTCATCTTCGATCTCACTCTTCCTTCTGATTCCCAAGCGTTGGGCGACTGAGCTCTACGCATCTACAGGCCAATGTCGAAGGCAGCGGGTCGAAAGAAAAGACTGTCTCGGTGTACCTTGCAGTCTTCATAGTAGCACAGTGAGTACCTCTCCTGCTGAGCGAAGACTGAGCCCGTCTTCTAGGATCTTCTCCCTACTATACGTCTTCGATGCCCTGCGAGCAAGGAATGTGATACAGGTACGGCGGGAGAACGGTCCTCCCTTATAGTGACACAACTGACTTGACCACAGCTTCTCCTCCACTTGGTGTTCCAGTTGTGTATCTTCGTCTACTCCATCCTACAGATTCCACAGATATCTAGCGCTCTAGGCAGCCTCCCATCCGACGCATGCGGCTCATTCAAGGTACGCCAGTCCTCCACAGTCCACATCGGCTGCTATTACTATCACCTTCACTAAGGGACCTCTCAGTCATGCACTGGCCCTGGCAGCCTATTTGCCCTCGTCAAGAAGCTCTTCATCGTGAGTATCCTCCTACGAAGCCGCCCTCAACTGGACTCTTCGTTTTCAGGTCACCCCTGTTATACTTGGATTATGCACTACTGCATTTGGCGTACTGACCACTCGACTCTACGTCGAGTTTGTTTGGGCCATCTTCCACCTCGTCGGAGCGTCACCAGCGATGAAGCGTGAGTCACTCACTTCTCCCGGCTAAACGATACTGACTCGGTCCTGTCCTGGGCATAGGAATGCATAGAGACTACCAGACCTTTCTCTCACTCTTAAAATCGCTGCTCTTCTTCGCCTTGGCCTTTTGTTTAGCAGTGAGTGTCTCGAGTGGGGACCAGGCTGGAAACTGATACTGTCGACCAGTACCTTGTCCTGGTCACGAGTCTGTCGTCCAATCGAGCCGAGTTGTAGGTCTTCATTGAGGGGTCCAGATCTCGAAAGCTGACGACCGTCCAGTATCATCACCATCATCGCTCTGCCGCTCGCGGCTGGCTGTATGTTTGTCTGCGGCTGGGCGCTCAGAGCGGAGAACAAGCCGTAAGTGCACGATTATCCGTTTTGTAGTTATGGGCTCTCATGCTGATTATGCTGATCTGCGATTTGCGTAGAACCATGGCGGCTTGCCTGGTGGTCATGGTTGCGGGCTTGGTGTACTTCATGTGAGTGACATCTATGCGCCCCTTAGTCAAGCCCATATACTAATTTTGTCTGTCATCAGTTACAAGCTTGCTTCAATGTGGTTGCCTCGTACGGCGTGGTTGTACGCCAACACCCGGATCACCATGGCCTTGTTCTGTGAGTTATTGTGTCCACCTCGTCAGTACCATCTGGCTGACGCTAGCCAGCCGTGTTTGCGATCATCATACTGGCGAGTCAATGTCCCTGGTGAAAAGGGTTCCAGCTCACGCTATCCAGGTCGTTACGTTCATCTGCGGCTGCTTGTGCATGTCGAACTTTGGCAAAGGTCTGAAGCAAGCGCATTGTAAGCAATCAATCCATCCGAGCCTGACCTCGTATCAGTCCTGATGACCCGCCTGCCAGACAATCCGGAGAACAAGACGTCTCTGCTGGCGCTCATGGCGAATACGAGGTATCAAGAGCAAGTCAGGGCGGAGCTGAGCACGGCAGGAGCAACGAAGGATCCTAGAGGATCCGGTATTGCAGATGATCCGGAGAGGTTGGTCATCGATTGACAGATTGAATGATGGGGCCGAGAGGAGGCAAAGATCTCGATATGCAGGTGCCTGCAGGTGCATACCTCGAACTACGACGGTGGATCGTTTTGCAGCATGGTACGCACTAGACTGGCAGTCTGCGTTGAACCTGAATCGATCTCTTGGATGCGGGATTCTATGGACCGCCAAATGTGGGATTCTATTATTTTCCCGGAATTAAACATTTTATCCCAGAAAGTCAGTCGTCGTTTCTGACCACATCGCACCCAACCTGCCAGCTACGACGAGGACTACAAGTTCGTTATAGCCATCCGTACACAGCTCTATCCCGCGCTCACCACCCTATCGCCATGTCTCTACCGTCATCAGCAGTCTCGCGCCTACCTCGACTGTTTCTTGGCGGAATGCGGTCGATGCACTCTGGCGGCAGGCCGATCGCCCATCCACCTCAGGGAGGTGCCGGTTCTTCCACCGGTGCAAGTGGAACCAGTCCTGGAATGCCGAAAGCAGCAGATGGGCTCCTTGCTCCTGGAGAAGGTAGCACATCTACGCCAGATGTGAACAATGCTGGTGCCAGCTCGCTACCGATCGAAGAGAACGCCGAGAGATCGAAACGTCCAACATCGTGGCCAACAGAATCGACAAAATCAGCAGATCTACCTCCAGTTGAGGATTATTCGGTGATCACAGAACGGTCACTGGAAGGCAAGATGGTGCGGTACCACGTCTCGCCAGAGGGAACACGGACGCTCATTCCCGACGATGTTCGACCGCCAAGGAGGACAATCGTTCAGATGGCTAGCGGGTATCCGGAACCTCACGTCTGGCCACCGACACGACGTGCCCAGAACAAGAGGGACGAGCTACATCCCCTCTACAAGTTCTTTAAGATACAGCCTGAAGCCCTGGTCTGCGTCAACGAGTCGGAAGACCCCAACGAGTGGAAGTCGTCACCACCCAAAGTCGGCGCCCTGCCAGATGTCGATATCGAAGTCTTTAGTGAGTTTTGCCTCAATCCAGGAGATGCACCCAAGCGTATGGCTCAGTGGCTGACTTCGATGTCCTATAGCCGGACAGTCATGGTCTGTCAAGTTGCTGCGACTGAAAAGTTTCCAAGACTTGCACACACTTTGGTACCTCTTGCTCCGGGAGAGGAATCTTATCGCGACCCAGCTGCAGGAGAAGAGGAGACTTCGGGTCTCACCGGGTATTGGTGCCAAGGCTTACAGCGACAAACGCCAAAAGGTAAGTTCTGATCCGAGGTGTCGCCCACGCCGCGTGCCCATTTACTCAGATGCTGACCCGAGGAACAGGTCCAGAGATCGATGGCGGCTATCAAAGCCGTGCTGCACGAACGTCGACTAGGTGTCATGGCCGCCGTGTCACCATACATTGGCCTGGATTCTGAAGCTGTGCATCCACACGACTTCAAGACCGACCCCGGCAATACACACGACGCCCTGTACACCAAGCCAGAGTTGGCGAATGCCGAATGGAAGGATATCAGGATTCCCGCCGCCACTTTAAGAGCACAGAAGGCGAAACACGAGCAGCGCTGTGATCAGCAGCCCGGGGAGGAGGAGGAACAGCTCGAAGAATCAGCGACAACACCTACACCGACATCAGAAGCACCCGCAGCGGCCAGTGAGGGCAATGTGGGCAAGCTGGAGGTAGAGAGTAAGGACGAGGGCTTCGGCGGAGGCAAGGAAGCCGAGGAGTTTGTGCGAGAGACGAAGATCTGATTGGCGGCCGGAGTTGGGAGGTAGCACTGGCACATCGGGTGGAGGCGGCGTCCATGCATGTATCATCGAATGTCAATCAGCGGTCTCACGAGACAAGATGGATTTGCGATCAGTGACATGCCTGTGGCACCAAGAACGGCGCCGAATTTTGCTGCGCAGGGTTGCGGTGGTAACCATATCCGAAGATCAAAGGCTCAACGAGTCCACTTGTCAGCTGTAACGGTCCCACTTGGAGAGCCAATCAAGACGTTGACTTTCGTCAGGGTCCGAGTATTTTGGTCCAATGTGTGCCATGTTATCATACAACAACTTCAATGCGCCCTAGGCCGCGAGTCCAAGTCTGTGCTTCAGGCCTCCAGGCCCCTATCCCTCTAGACCTGCGTCTGGGTCTCCAACGTTCCTCTATTTTGGTTGCCAGAGTTAAGTATCTTCTCGTCTCCGTCACCGTTTCCGTCTAGTGTTGCGAGCTCTTGGTTGCGAAGAAGTCGTCGTAAATGACATAGGCGGCGAATGCGACTGAGGCAATGCCGAATCCTGGGAACGCGGATCTGAGAGTGACAGGTGTCATCAGCGTCCGAATCCTTGATTATGTATCACGCCCAAGGACGACTGCTCACTTGAACATGTGCCTGTTTGAGAAGATTGGGTGTTTCCTCCACGCCTCCCGCTTGGCCCAGGGATCTCTGTACAGTGGTCCTGGCATCTAGTCGAAGCCGTTAATATGTTGAGAGTATACTTTGGCGACTTTACTCACGTTGCTCTGCGTTGTCTGAGCTTGTTGAAGGTGAGCAGTGACTATAGCAGGATGATGCTAATGCAGCGTGGTGGATGACTTGGATCTGAGCACGCTGGGTGGCGGCGTTACAAGCTATAAAAAGTTCCGAGTGTGGCAGTTTTGTGTTCCACCCAGCGGCTGCTAGTCCGAGTTTAGCCTTCGACGTTTTGTCGACTAGTAGTAGTCACTAGCAGATCGTCCTCGTCCTTCAAGCATCGTCCATTGACAACGAAGTCACCTGTGCATTCGACGCCTCGACTCACAGGATCGTCTCGCCTCGACCTCTTTCAGAATCGAGCGACCTGTAAAATAGTCGAGCATACCGATCTTCCTGTCACCTTTGGACGATCCGGCGACCCTCTCAACTCTGGGTTTCAAGTTTTCAATCCACCTAGCTCGCTACTCTACTCCGCTCTATCCCTAGTCTGCACAAAGGCCCAATGGGGTCCAACGACGACTTGCCTAGCGTCACCTACACCTCACCCACGATCTAGGTCACCACTCTCCATTCCCACAACAGCCTCGCGACATGTCGACCGTTGGCGCGCTGTTGGGCAAGCTGGGCTCACTGACCGGCCTGCCCATAAGTGACGACGTCGATATGGGCCAGGTTGGTGACAGGGGCGACTCGGAGTCTCTCGAGGCGATGGCAGAGCTGTCGAATGGTCTGCTCGGGCACTTGCTCGGGAACGCACATGACAACGGTAGTGGCCATGTCAGATGGAGTTTGGTATCGGATTGGCGAAGGCTGCTCTTTTGGATCACTGCCGTGACAGCTGTGCTACTCGTAGGTGAGTGAGATGAGCTTATCGAGGCCTAGGAGCTGTTTGCTCTGATCAGTATATGTTACCAAAACTAACGCCTTGAAATCAGCCGCTGCAACCAACCCGACCGAGTCTTCCTTCCGATCCCACCTCACCGAGCTGTCGTTCCGGAAACACCTGGCGGATATCCGTTCTTCAGACGAGACTTCTAGCCTGGAGATCGATGCTATGGGTGATGTTGGGTCCACAAGCCTCGCTACGACTGTGAACACAGCCTCCGGCTCGGATACTCCCAACATCGCTCCTTTTCGCTTTGCCAACCACGTTGCCATTTCACTTCGCACACCACTTCTGTACTTCAAAACTCTCTTCTTTCTATCTTTCGCTCTCACTTCTCCACTCTCCCCTCCGCCATGTTTCCAAGAACATTCGGCAGGACCAGGAGGCAAAAAGCACTCTCCGCCCGTGCCAAAGGAAAGGATCGTCCTCTTCTTGGGTTATTTCGGGCATTGGGTCTGGGTGGGATATGTGCCCAGAAGGGCTGAATGGGCGTGGAGGTTCGTCACAGAGGGGACTCGCGAGAAGGGCAGGAAGAAGAGCGCGATCATGGACAGGCCAGGTATCCTCGAGTTGAGAGCTGTGTTGCCAAAGGAAGACTCGCTAGGTGAGTGCCGTGTGATTGAGCACCTCGAGGCCCAGAATCTGATGAAGGTAATGCAGTCAAACCCACCGTTACGCTTACTCCTTCGCCTTCAGTCAAGCACATGCGGAGGGTCGACTCATCAACCAGCCTAGTCGATCACGGCAGCTTGCCTTTGCATCCGCATCCGACGGCCATCCCTGTAGCACCTTTCGTAGTGGAATCCCGGCGAGGATCAATCGTCAATCTCGTTCCTACTCAAACGATACCTCCACCCGCTGCAATTACCGACTTGCCAGATAACGCCTCGTCTCCCCTCTTGACCGCTTTAAAAGCCGATCTCACTACCGCCCAAAATGTCGTCAACGAGCTCAAAGCCCAGCTCCACTCGCATGAAACCAGTGTCAGCGATGCGCACTCGCATCTTCAGACGTCTTTGGAGGATCTGCGGACACGGAGAAAGGAAGACGACGCAGAACGACAAGAGCTGAAGATACGGACAAAGCATCTAGAGGAGCAGAAACGACAAGCAGAAGGGGCGAGACGGGAAGCAGAGAAAAAGCTGAAAGCTGTAGAAGGGGTTCGCGATGGGTTACAGGCGAAGATCGCGGCTGCGATGGAACAAGTTCGGAACATGAAGGGCATGATGGCGAATTCGAAACAAGCTGTGACCGGGATCAACGACGACAATGTCCGATTGCTGGTGGAGAATTACAAGGCCATCGAGGGCAAGAGGACCGAATTGGAGGAACTGGAAAGTAAAGTAAACGAACTCGACACGAAGAATGACGAACTGGGCAAAGCTGTCAAAGAGGCAGAAGAGAGGGTAGATGCTGTGAAGCGGGCGGGCGATGAGGCAAGGAAGATGGGTCCCGAAGAGGAGATGATGATGATGGCCGCGGCGTACGAAGCAGCGGCTCAAGAAGGTTTCCAGCACGTGTCTGGTCCCGCTCAACACCATGCTCCAACGCAGCATAGTAATTTCGGCGGCGCCTCGAATCGCAATAGCGGCCCAGGATCGGATCAATGGGCCTCTCAAGCGGCGGCGTACATGGCCGAGGCGGGTATGCCGTTTTTGGATCAATCCTACACTGCTCGGCCTTCACAGTCTGCTTCTTTCGGTCATCTCGCAAAACCACATCTCGTCCCTGGTCGTGTATCCACTCCTGAGCGACCAAGTTCGCTCGCGGGTGACTTGCGGGGCTTCGAAGGTTTTGGACCTGGGCCTTTATCGAAAGCGATGGGACTGGAAAGACGTTCAAGCGATTACCAGCATCGAGCAAGTACCCCTCCCGCCAGCGATTCCGGCAGCGACGTCTGGGGCCATGATCCGGGTTCGCCCAACGGAGGCATTTCGTCATCTTTCACTGCAAACTTGCTGCCCCAAGGGTTGTTTCGCTCGCTTGAAGGCGATCAGACACCCTCGATCGCCGGTCTGGATGTGGACGAGGATGATGATGACGACGATCTGTTCCACCCTGCCATTGCACACCCTCAAGATGCTTCGAGAAATGTCACTCCCAACTCTGTCTCGGCGAAAGCGGTGGACAATGCGATGAACGAGAACAGGTCTGCAAGTGGAAGCGAGGGCTCGGATGATGCCTCAGCCGGTCGACAAGCTCAACTCGGTCAAGGCGAACGGGAGCATGTAGTGCTTGAATCGCCCGATCTCGCTTGGCGATCACCTCTCCCCGCTCCTGGAGCCGTTCACCATCAAGCTCTGGTCCAATCCGATCACCGTCTACTACCGCCCTCGTCGACCACTCCGCCTGGCGTCCCGTCGATTCCCGGTCTGCCCTCGCTGCCCGACTCTCGAAGATGGTTCTCCGGTACCAGCGGAGCCGCTTCGACTGAAAACCTCGGAATGAGCATCAACCTCGGAGCTGTACTGGGTAGTGGAAGCAATCACCACTCTGCCAACTCGAGCAACATCTTTGGTATTTCCCCTTCGAATGACTCTCTGCACATCCTGTCTGGCGGGCCATACGACTCAAACTCGCCATTTGCGCCTAGTGCGGTGGAGAAGCAGCAGTTGGCACTCAGATGGGGTCCTTTGAGCAAGTATCGATGGGGCAAGCCACAAGGCGAGGCTGGTCAGCAAGCACACCCGGGGCAGAGGAACGAAACGGGCATCACACGATCCACCTCGCACGACCTCTCGACCAATGGTTCGACTTCTACCTGGCTGTCATCTCGATTCCCAAGCGGCAGTATCGGCAAGAAGGACACGTCCAACCTGAGCAATGTGTTTAACCGAACCGACCATCACCCGCAAGATCATCACCAAGGCCATTTCGAGCCGATGGGCTTGAACCCGGATCATCGACAAGGGGATGGCGGCGAAGGACAACAGGCAAACTTGTCGACGAGCGCGGAGAAGAAGGCTTTCAGATTTTTCTCACTGCGACGACCCAATTCCTCGGGAAAGGAGAGTGACAGGCTGTCGGACAAACTTGGCACCAGCCCTTCGTCAAAGTTTGGCACGAGTCCGTCGTCCAAGGGCGAGTAGAGTGGATCTGGGAGAGATGGGGAGTCGAATACCCGGGTGATTGGGCCAAGGAGGTGGTCGTCGATAATGTCTTCGAGCACTCTTCGGCAGTTTATGCAATCGTGATCTAGGTACTGTGTCTGTGAACGAAGCCTAAAGCACCATCCCATACTACTTCTCATCCCCATCTGGTCTGCGAGCCGCGTACAGTGCCCATTCTTGCTGACCCGCCTGACCGAGATGATCAAGGGTCGCTTGGCCTTGTTCAGACTGCAAGAAACCCATCAGCTCCACATGCGTTCTTCGGAAGTCTCACGACAGCTCACAAACCAGATCCGGCGTAGCCTGCAGTTGGCGTACACCCTTACATAGGTGATCGACCCGAACTGACTATTGGGCAGCTCGGCCATTGTTCTCCTCCGCTTGACTTTCTTCCGGGGTTGTACATCCCGGTCATCACTGTCGTCGGAGTCGACGGTGTTCGGACGGTCAGACTCGTCTTCTTCGTATTTGGTAGTAGTGAACATGGGCAATATGGTAGCAACGTTGAAATTGAGCTCCAGCCATGGCGTCAAAGTGCTCGATGAAGCTGTCGGGGTCGTGAGCGGAAGGTGTAATATTGGAGGATCGCGATATGGGTGTATCGACGGATCCGTCTAGACCAAGTATTCAGTGCAATGATCAAGTGGGATGCAACAGGAATCGGACACACCTTGAAGCTAGAAACCCTGATCACACCTTCCCGACCTCTTGTGTCCACCACTCCTAGTTCAAAACTCATCGGTCGTTTGCCCAACGGTCGGATCTGCATACCGACCCATGGAAGCTCTATACCCAAAGGGAACGGCTGGCCATCCAACAATCGCCCTTTCCCTTTGATCCGGGCCTGGCTCAGAGCATGTCTGGAGACTCCGGCTTGTATGTAGGTATCCTGAGCAATTGGGCTTTGGAGGTGTAACACCGGGTGAAGCAGAATCCCTCGTTCAGGTGCTCCAATCAGATCCCCAGTGTCGGAAGACGACGATGCTCGAAGATTTGCTTCATCTACAACGGTCACTAGAGACTTGCTGGATGAGCCTGTGATCGTCTGGAACAAGGTCAAAGGCGGTATCGAAGTGGAGGAGAACAAGGTCAAAAGCGGCGGCTGGGAAGGCGTCAGCTGGTGCTGCGATGATTATGAGCCCCGCCTCACTTGTATGGATCCGGACAACAGGGTGCTCATCGTCCTGTTCTGCCACTCTATAGGTGGGCCGAAATGCCGCTCGGTGCTATAGATAAGCTATAGCGAGTGTAAGATGTCTCTTCGAGAGCATCGATGTTGTTGCCAATTTTTGGACTGCCTCCACCGAGCACGACCACCTCGCATACAACACACCTTGACATTGCTCAGACTCCTTTATACTTGTCCAACTCGATCTCCTGGACACAATCCATCAACAGAATCGCTCGAGAATGGGCGGAGAGGGTGATGAACCGCTGAGAGCACTGAGGGGTGCTCTGCGGACACCTATACCCGATGTCGAGACTCTGGCTTTCCTCCTCTCAACAGCTCTGGCCGAAATTCATCTCGGTCCAACTTCCATCCCAGCAACACTCCGCACTCATAGCTTGAGAGCATTGACCCGACATCTGCCCACCATCCAAGCTGCCCTTTTGAGCAATATATTGCCCACGTTCATAGATCACCTCGAGGCTCGTCATCTCGAGCTCGTCAAGACACTATTCGTGCCCAAGAATGACAGTACAAGGGAGACTCTACACCTACGCCGTACTATAGCCGGGATCTCCTACACCACCTTCTCTCCATTCCTGTCCCAAAAGCCGAGCTTGGCTGCCGTGAATGGTGTTAGGCAGGAGATACCAGTGCCCATAAGAGCGTTCTTCCTGGAGATGCTGGACGATCTCAATGGAAGATGGAAGCTCGACTCGCTGTACTGGTCGGTATGGTCAACGGCCGCTCATGAAGAAGGAAGTAAAGATGCAACTATAAGGGAGCTACGATGGGAGGAATCGGTCAGATGTATTGTCGGCCTACCGACAAAGGTCGCCAACGTGGTAGGAAGGTGGAAGGCGGAACAGGCATGGTCTGGAGACATGTCAGATAGACTGGTCCCACGGTAAGCTATCTCAACTCTCGCTAGCGATAGCTGACCGTCGATCCCAGGACATACTTCCATCAGCTGGTCCGCAATATGGAAGAGTTGATGTATGAGCTATCCCAGCGCAGTCCCGGTAAGCTTTGCGCAGTTTCTGTGGTGGACTCAGCTTACCCCTCTTCAGCCACCCACATAGGCCTTTCCGTAGTCATACATCGACTAGCGTCCATCGGTCTACTATCTCGCAAGACTCCGGACCCTCAGTCTCGCCAGCCGTCGTTCTGGGAGCCAATCCTGCCACCTCTATTGGCACACCTCCACCCTCCTCAGACCTCTCCATTGGCGCCTTATCCACCTAGCTATCTCCCATCACTGTTCCTTTCTCTGCCATCTTCGATCATCTACTCTCTGGCAGGATCGCTCATACATCACTTGACGGCGAAAAGCAACTATTTCGACGGTCTTGCCCCAGAAAGTCCGGACGCAAGGGTCAAGCGAGCTGCTGAGGTGTTGCAGCTGGTTTTAGGCCCCGCCAGTGTGGAGAGCGAAGCCTTCGAAGCAGTCTCATCGAAGGTCCTGACCACAAAATCCCTCGGTAACGATGCCAATGTTCACGCTGTTCTTCGGATGGTCGTCACATGGATCAGCTTTGGTGGCGACGATGGTGAGTCTCAAATTCCAGGCCTTATACTGACAGCCTTTCAGTTGTCATACACTTCCTGGACCAGATCATGGCTGCGTGGTCCGACGCAAAGCACATCAAATTCGCCCTATACCTCCCTCAAAAGAGTGAGCCTCACCGCACCTCCGATCTGTCGACCTAGCTAACCTTGGGACCAGATTTAACTCATCTCCTACTCTTGACGATATCGCAACTCGCGCAATATCACCCTCACGTGATTTACCTCTCCCACCAAGGACGGTTCCTGTCCGCCATACAGTCCTACCTCGCACATTTGGATCCAGCGATTCGTCGCCTCGGCATGCTAGTCGGCGAGGCATTCTCGGAACGAACGATTGTCGAGACGGAGACAGCGCCGGACGCCGGAATGGCCCAAGAGGAAGAGATTGCCGAGCTCAAAGCTGGCTTCGACACCGAGGACGGGGTGCGGCCGACCAAGACAAGTCGTGGAAACGGTCCCAAAAGGCTCAGATTTGGGAGTCGGATGTGGGATGGTGATGGTGAAGGGAAAGAAGAAGCACGTTGGCTTAGAGCGTGTCTCGGCATCCGGGATGGTGATGTGCATGTTGGTGATGATCCAAGCGGTGAAATTTGGCTTCTTGGCTGGACCGTCCGAGAGGAGGACCACTCCGAAAAGACAGTCACCACGCTTTCGACAACTGGACCAACACGAGGCCGTAAGCCAATACAATCGAGCAGATCAACTACGGCGCAAGCCAAAAAATCAACACATCGCCCAAAAATTATAATGCTGGACGAAGAACAAACGGCGGATCCACTCGAAGGCTACGAAGCCCCATCACCATCCTCATCCCGCTCACCATCACCTACGCCTTCATACCTTGAGGAAGTCACCGCCGACCCATCACTCGCTTTCGATAGTGTGCAGAAGAAGAAGGTCACGAGACCAGTATACATCTCACAACTGGTAGCGCTGTTGAGCGAGCGCGACAAGCCGGATTCACTGGAGATGGGACTGAAATGGGGCGAATCGCTCATTCGGGCTAAAAGGTCTTTTGGCGGTGAACTAGGTGAGCCGTTGTCTTCTTGCCTGGATCCGCCCATAGCTCACCTTGTGAATAGAGGAGAACGCCCCCGCTCTGGCTTCATTGGTCATTGCGCTAAACGACCCATTCAACCTCGACGACTTTGACGACCAGAGGCAGGGAATTGCAGTCGCCTTAGTGGCGTGTTCGCCGAAGAATGTCGCTCCGTGAGTTCCCTATCTCGATGCCAAGAGATAAACTGACGGAACATAGCTATCTTATTGAGACGTATTTCGTGGGACAATACTCCCTTCATCAGCGTTCGGTCATCCTCACCGCACTCGCCATGGGTGCTCGAGAATTAGCCGGGCTCACTGTCCCAATGTCGACCTCGACACGCAAAGTCGACTTCGCCAGTAAAGTCCTCCCTGCCGGATTGCACAACAAGTATGTCTCTCCCGGTGATCTGGACCAGCGCGGCGGCCAGAGTCAAGGTCAACTGGAAGCCGCAGTAGATGGCATCAGAGGCCTTATGATTAGCAAAGGCGTCAAAAGGGGTGAAGATCAGGTCCCCGAGCTGGCTAGGGAAAAGAGGCTTAGAGTCGGTAAATCGACAAGACCAAAGGTGGCAGAGATTGGCACTACATCCGATCGACAAATGGTCAACGGCCAGTCCTCACATGGCAACATGGTGGTACCTCCCTCACAAGCCCGTCAGCAGCCGGTGGTGGCATATCGGGATATCGCCACGGAGTACTTTTTGATGCCAATGATCAACCGCTTCTGGGAGCATTTCAACGATTCGTCCGTCCGTGAGACCCGGGCTATCCAACTTGGGGATCGGTACCGAGGTGCAGGCACTGGCATGATCTTGTCCCCATTAGCCCTGGAAAAGTTCCTGATGACACTAGTCCTGCTGGTCCATGCGGCGAGACACTCGAATACCTTCTTAGCGGTCATCTCACCCGAAGTGCTCGAACTGGCGGTCGCCATTGGCATCAGGTATAGACCCCAGCAGAACATTATCCAAGATCCGATATCGACGCCTCAAATTGGCCTGATAGGCAAGCCCGGCAGTAAAGGGGCAGATGGCGTTGACAACCAAGAAGGCAGTGTGATTGCCGCAGCGCTAGAACTGGCGTTGGTCAGTCTCGACACTGCATTTGACCTGGATGGCGGGCGGACGTTGGCGACCGACAAGTCGGACCTCCTCATGGCGGCGGGCGAGTGGGCCACGGGAATCTTTGGCAACGAGGAGAAAGGGGAGGATGTCATGGGAGGCCAGGGCGGTCTGCGCGAGGGCAGAATACGTGCCATGAGTGCAGGAGTGGTGCTCAAGGTTTCGGATATAGCAGAAAAGTGGGGCAGAATGAGCTTTCTGTAGAGTCAGAGACATGCATCAGACATAGCCTGTACAACGGTGCGATTACAATCGTTTTCGGTACAACTGATGGTGTCATACGAGTGAGATGGTCAACCAGTACTACGGCATGGTATCAGTTACTGTACTTGGGAGATCCGCTATTTCTGCTCACCTTCTCGGTACCAGGGTTCGAAGGGCTGAGGACAGTCTTAGTCTCAAACATCCTGTCAAAGACTGCAAGTCGTCAGCCTAAACACTTTGTAGAACACGGGAGGTGATCGAAAGAGACTCACGCGTCGTCGCCCACGATTTGGCTGCACGCTGACAATACGGGTGACTGGCGAGTAACGTCGGACCAGTGGGGAAAGGATCCAGTTGTCTCAGACACCTGGAAGCAATCCGGTTCAGTCTCCCTTGTCCGACCTGCGAGCAACTGAGCTCTTACCTGAATGCAATGGACGGCTGAGGAGGGCCATAACGACATACAGTCGCGTACGCCTGTCTCCATTTCTCCTCGAGCTGGACTTGGCATTTACCCGGGTCGGGGCAGTCTGACCTCTGCGGCAGGTTGTCAACTGATACCGAATGCGACCCGAACGTGGTCAGCTTACACAAGTGTACTCTCTCTTGACGTCAATAGTGCCTAGTTTGAGTAATCGCTCTAGGAACCAGTTGCGCCTGGAGCGATCCGATCAACTTTCATCGCTCGTAAATGTCTTTGATTGGACTTACCTCTGGGACAGTTTAAGTTGCGTCGACTCGTCTAGGCAATCCATCTCCTCCGAGCACCAGGTAGCTGTGGGGCGTGTAGTCAGTCGGGGAATTATATCAGAAGAACTGTGTACCCACTTTGGTCCAGGACAAACCTGCTGGCTTCCTTGAATAGTTCCGCGTTGCCATACTGCTCTGCGAGCATCAACGCAAGGACGGGCCTTCCAGAAGCGTATGTGAGGAGAAATTGCTCGCATAGTTTCTGTAGAGCCGGAGTGAGTAGCTTGAGCGAAAGCGCTAAGAGCTATAGCATAGTTAGATTCCATGTAAATCTTACGATCTTAGTAAGCACTAACGTTCTCGACATTCGACCAAAGAACTTTACATTCGAGACTAACGTCGGCCAAGTCAGCTGCAGAGCGTCCTCACCACAACTAGTGCTCAGCGGCCAGCAGACTTTAGAACTCACTGCGGGTATGCCCAGAAGAGGAAGTCTTGGAAAGCCAACGCACTTTCCTCATGCAGTTCTACAACTGCGTCGACGGTCTGGTAACCTGGAGCCGCCAAGTCGCGCTGTATGGACCGCGTCGATACTCGGACCGAGCTGGAGAACGAATGTCGTAGTGCGGATCTCCTTCTAGATCGTGTATGAGCCGAAGAAGAGCGCTCTCGATGAGGCTCAGAGAGGCGATCAGCGAGTGTCGGTGGTAGCGTCGACTGTGTGGTCGGCCAGAATGATGGAAGGTCGAGAGCACCCTGGATTGTCTGGCCTTGAGTGGTCTCATTGATCACTATACTAGCAGGATCTAAAACCGCAGAGGATGTATCCCGCTCTTCGAACAAGTCATTGTCGTACGGTTGCGGCGCTGCCGTGGGGACCTCCGGGAGATCTCGCAGCTCCCGTAGGATCTGAGCCATAGAGGGACCATCTTCCGCTGCGTCGAGGTATATCGATTCCTTCTTGCCTCCACTTGAGCTGCTGTGACCTTCCTCATCAACATCCTCGTCGGTGATGTCCAGTGCGGTGTCATCCGCATCATCGTTGTCGGCATGAGATTTGTCCTCTGATAACTCAGGCACGCCAGGCAGTGCGGCTACGTCGGTATCTGTTGGGGATGACGTCGTCCATGAATCCCGCCTTGAAGCTGCGCCGGGGATGACAGTCACTAGAGGCGGCCGACCTGGGTTTGTCTCTGCCCAACTATGATTCAGTGGATTAGCTCTGATTGAGCTGCTTTCCCTGGCGATATCTATCGCAGCTCACTTTCCCTCGAGCAGTCCTTGGAAGAACGGCGACGCGAACCACAAGACCTCTTTGTGGCACCAAAACTCATTACGTCCAATGATAATCTTCACCCTGCCCGGTAGAGGCGCGTCGGCCCGGAATGTGGGATGGATCTGGATCTGCTCGTCTTCGCGGTATGCCGTATTGTCATTGGTATCCAGGGTGCCTAATGTGGTGGAAGATCTGAAGCCTGAAGCTGTTGCTGACCTAGTGGGCAGATCACCAGTATTTGAGCCCGCTGCACCGGTCCATGAGTTGAGATTGGGCGGAAGAGATGCGGAAGGCGAATGTCGCGAGGACAAAGTAGGTGCTAATTGTGGATGGGCCGGTGATCGAGGCGGGTTTCGCGAGATGAGTAGGTGTGATGGATTCAGACTGGACATCGTGTAGATAGCTTCAAAGATGTCTTCGCATCTACATGCTGTGTGGGAGTGAGTGAGAGAGTGTTGAACAGCTCGAACCTCGAGGAGACAGACAGCCCGGACACGCTGGTGATGGATCTGAAACACGGGGTAAGCGGAGTAGTAGCGGAGATATCCGCTTTCAGGCACCCGGAAATCCGAATTATCCGGCAACGACGCTGCTTCGATCTGCGATCCTGGCTTGTCCTGGCCTATCTCAGCCTGGTGTCGACCTCTTGTGTCTGCTAGCTGCGTCTGGGGTGATCACCGGACCTGCAGCAACTGGAACTACTATCCACACTTCACGTCAAGATATTATGACAATACTCTCAGAACACCAAAAGGAGAAGTGGGAGCAAGATGGGTAGGTGAAGCCTGAACTCCTCTCCGAATCTGGTTGACAACCACTGGCAGATACCTGATCATCCCCAACTTCTTCGACCATGAAGCTGCTAGCGAAATGTTACATCGAGCAAGGCAGTTGCTCGACGAGTTCGACATCGAAGGACATCCTATGGTCAGTCCGTTACATCCAGAGTCTCCGGCGTTTAGCTTATGACAGTTACATAGACCACGTTCAAGACATCCGCAGATGGCGAGCATGTCGGCGACGATTACTTCCTCAACTCGGGTGATAAGGTGGGATACCCATGACACCCTTTAAGCTCCGCGCTGACCGCTATCGTCTTAGATTCGATACTTTCTCGAACCATCTTCCTTATCGCCAGCCACTGCGGACAGCCCCGCTAAGCTGCTTGTCCCGCCGGCGCAGTCTATTAACAAGATTGGCCACGCCCTCGCCGTTCTCGATCCTGTCTTCAGACGCCATACCCTCGAGGACGACCGGGTCAAGAATCTTGCGAGGGAGCTAGAGGCGCATAAAAGCCCGAGAGTACTCCAGAGCATGGTCATCTGCAAGCAGCCTCGTATCGGCGGTACAGGTAAGTGAGGGGTTCAGTTCGATCAGCCGAGCTAAATCGGTAATCAGTTCCTGTTCATAACGACTCGACGTTCCTGTATACCAATCCGCCAAGTGCTGTCGGAGCTTGGATAGCTCTCGAAGCGTGCTCGGCGGAGAATGGATGTCTGGCAAGTCACCCTTGCCACTGGTCTAGCGGTCATGCTGACCGACTTGACGCATAGTCATTCCTGCCTGGCTCCCACAAGACGGCTAGGATATCATCCCGTTTTGTCAGAGATTCAAAAGGCCACGGGACTACTTTCGAGGATGTGCCCGGAGTGCAATCCAACGAGGAGAAATGGGACGAATTGGATGGCTGGAGAGAGGAACCCTGTGGACCAGGCACACTGGTCTTGATACACGGTACGTGTGATCAGTCCAATCACCTCTCTGGTACATTTCCGCTGATCTAGACGGATGGTATAGGCAATGTGATGCACAGATCACCGCCGAACCCCTCGGACAAGTCGCGGTTGATATACACTTTCCACATGATCGAGGGAGCCGAGGGATACGATTACGACGAGAAGAACTGGTAGGTTTTGGTCTATTTGGTACACCTTGCAGCGTACTGACCCACCTTGTCAGGCTACAGCCGACCGAGGAGATGCCTTTCCCCGCTCTGTTCTGAGTAGATAGCGAGGCAAAGGGTGGATTGCTTGCACGAGCATTACCACAACACAGGGGAATACATGTACTGTATTTACTATCTAAATCAATGCAGAATCTATCACTTCAACCCGGCCTCGGCGTACTCATACTCGGGATACTCGGGCGTCCATCGTCTCTGCTCTGCCCACTCTCTTCGTCCCTCTTTCGGCACATTAGCCCCTGCAACGCCTTCTTCCACAGCACACTCCAGCACTGCAAGCGCTACTTCGAAGTTGACCTTGGCCGCATCTGCCTCGTGTCAGCAGTGCTCCTGTTCGGGATCGTGGCATGAGCGAATAGCTCACCTCCAAATGGTGGCAGAAGCGCCTGATCCGGGTCTTTGAGGGCTGGGGCGAGTTCCGATAATCGCTTAGCCCCCGCTGCTATCATCTTGTTCGTCATGACCCTAGACTCTGACAAGATCGTGCCCAGCCCGAGACCGGGATATATCAGGGCCTAGGATAGTGAGCATGTGTACATCCAAGCTGTGGCCCCAATTTCACTCACATTGTTGCACTCGGCGATTATGTACTTCTTGTCCGAGCCAGGGATGTTGACTGGTGGGAAGGGAGATCCCGTAGCCAACAAGGCCTTGCCTCCGCTCCATTCATTGGCGTCCTTGGGTCTGTGCGATTTGGAATAAGCGGATCGTCCTTCCCGTAGGCATGTAAGACTCACTGGACCTCGCATAAACGTGTAGGGTTGCTCAGCTAGAGTCCATCTGTTAGTCAAAACATAGCCAGCACGAAAAAGCTCACAGGAAAGATGATCGGCCTATCCACATGCTTGACCATCTCCTTGACGACCTCCTCGCTGAATGCGCCGGGGTGGGTACTGGTCCCAATCATCACAGTAGGCTTGACCTTCTTGATTACATCCAGCAAATTCGTCTCGTCTGAACCCCAGTCATCCTCCGACCGAATAAAGTACGACTCGATACCATCTCTGATCTTGTCTTTACCCAGACTTTGCTTGAGCAGGCCGTTTTTGTCGATCAGATAGAACCTCTTGCCTGCTTCTTCGTCGGATAAGGATGTGTCAGATAGCTTGATCGCCTCGTGTAGTTGTCTGGCGATACCGAGTCCTGCGGATCCAGAGCCATATATGATGATCTTCTGGTCGGCCATCTAGAAAGCGGAGAATCAATGCCCAAACCCGACATTGTCAAGGTGATCGCTTACTTTTGACTTTGTGACGCTGATGGCAGCCAACAAGGCAGCGAGCTAAGTATCATCAGCGCCGGTGGGCGACCAATCTCCTACGACTTACTGTTACTGCACCAGTGCCCTGTATGTCATCGTTGAACTGGACCAAGTGAGCTTCAATTCTGCTTGACAATACCGCTTAGCGACTCACAATCGGATGATGCGTACTGTAGCAGAAGGTCAGCCGATGCACACGAAGATATGAGATGGTACACCACCCACCGGTACTTGGCCAGCAACCTCTGGGCGTTCGATACCCCCTGCCGAAATCAGCAAAGCCACCAACGGATGGGATCACAGTGTACCCACAAAGTCCTCGAAGTGTAGTAACGAAGTCTTCTGGTGCTTCTTCACCAAGCTGACAAATTTCTCCACGAAGTCGTCGTACTTCTGTCCCCTGACTCGTTTCTCTCGGTACCCCTAAGATGGTCAGGCTAGCCCTCAATTCGACGACGTGCCTACTCACAACGTACAGCTCGTCTTTGAGCAACTCCTCATTGTTAGTGCCGACATCAAGCACCACGGGGAGAGACTTGGAGGGACTAAAATATATCAGATCGCGCTAGATAGTATGCCTATAGATGACCCACTCGACACCTGCTGCTAGAGTGTAAATGACAGCTTTTGCGGATGAGATACCGATACCGCCTGATCCCTTGCTAATGTGTCAGTCCTGGGACCAAGCCCTTGGGAACAATACTCACCTGGTCTCCAATACCCAGAATGGCTTCGGCATCCGAAACCACAATCTACCGCAATCAGAATCAGCCTGGATATGGCGTCCTGAAGCCGTCACACTCACCAAGTCCAGTTCTCTCCCCTCACACGCGTCCAGGAAGTCCTCTTCCATCGTGTCAATACCTTCTGGGGTGAGATATAGGCCCTCTGGACGCCTGAAAATGTGCGAGTAGCCGGCGATCGCGTCTGCCTCGGTTGGGGTGTATATGACTGGGAACATTTCTTCCAGGTGTCGAGTCAGTAGTGCGTAGAACAAAGTCCAATTTTGGGCTAAACGTCTTTGGCGATCAGCTAGAGAGAGACTATTCGAGACAGATCATGCCACTCACCCTTCATGCTCTGCAGGAAGGAGTTTTTGTGCAGGTCATTCTCCTTGTCCTGATACTGTAGGTACGCCCGATCGATCTGCTCATCGAGCGTGTCGACGCTGAGTGACAAATGAGCATCATCCTCACCTTCAACGACCTGAGAGCCACTCACGCATGAGGTAGCCTGCCTCGGATTCCGAACGCAGCTCTTTCTTGCCGAGTAAATGCAGTGCCCTTGTTGAAGTGTGGGCTGTTCAAGATCGCAGATCCTCTCAAGGCGACTTTGAGCTTTTCCTCTCTTGCGGACATGATGGGGGTGGTGGAGGAGGTTCGCGCTGAGGTGTACAGTCTGGCGCAGGACCTCAAGGTGCGAGACATTGACAGGCTGAGCAGGTCCGTCGATGTTCACAGTCAAGAGGTCAGTCGAGTACAAGTTTGTAGGCAGCACGTAGATCAAGTCGTCTACAGTGACGTCGGCGATGTCGCGTCTAAAAATACCCCGAGCACGTGCCGCCTTTTCCCCGCGGAGCTGCTTATCGATAAGCCAACAGCCCTGCCTGCGACAGGACATGGTTCATGGACTCTATGGACTCCAGCGAGTGCATACAGTACAAAGTACACCGAGCTCAAGATGTATCTCCCATTGACTGTAGATGCTGACAACAGATCACCTCTTCTTCTTCGCGCCTGAAAGCGGTCATCAGCCCGCATCATGAATAGTGCACTTCTCAGAACACCCACCTCGATCGCTGCCTGCGTCCTCCGAGTGAAGCCGTTTCGTCCTCGGCGTAGAGCTCTTCGTCCTCGCCCGGTCAGACTTGGCTTGACCCTTGACCGAGTCCACCACTGAGGTGTCCCTTCTCGAGGGAATTAATACCTCGTCGTCCTCCTTCTCCTCGTCTGCGGCCTCTTGCATGCATTCAGGGCAGAACCACTCGCCTTCGGGAACAGACGGCAAAGGCGGATCCAAACATTTCGTGTGATACGGCTGATCACACTAAGATTGATCGACAATCAGCTGCAGTTGACAGACACAGGTGTCCACTTACCTTTTCACACTCCAAAAGAAGTCCTAGCTCATCATCCCGGTGACACACCAGACAGGCGGGCTCTGAGGGTACGCTTTGTGGAAATCTGTACAGGTTTGACATCGTATCATTTGGCCTAGCCAGAAAGAGCGTGAAAAACGCTCCGGCAGCAATACTGAGGATTTAAGCAAATATCCTCAGCAGTCTCATACTCACTCGATCACATCAACACCTCGCAGAGGTTCAACTTCTTGAGGCTTGGTAGCGGATTTGCCAGCATCAGGTCCCAGGGCAAGTTCTGCGCAGAATCAGCGGAAGCGTCATTATGTCTTCCGTTAGCCTGCTCACCGCCATACAGCTAGAGCCGACATGAGCTTGAATCATGCATGAATTCAGAATCACTCACAGCTCCCTGTCCAAATCCAACGGTCATGACTGACCCGTCACTGCCTGTCGTGGTGAGGAAATGCGTACATCCGCCACAAGACGCTCGGATCACTTTACAGCTCGTGACTGAGAAGCGTAAGTTGTATACAGTAAGCTATCCTGGAGGGGGGTGTGCTCAACCCACCTTCTTGTATCAGTCTAGCAATGGGTCAGCTTTGATCCGATACCTCAAGAACGGAGACACCCACTTGAATGACGTATAGGGTTGTCCAGTAGAGCCTGAAGACATTCTTGGTCAGCTGCCGCTCCCTTTTGACGACACGTCGACCCCACTCACCATCTCCCGTCAATTTGAACTTCCCAGCCATGTGATACATCTTCAGCCGGTCAATGACCACTGAATCTGCGGGAGTTATCAGTTCAGGTGTTGGTGGTACACATCTGCGACGTATCGACTGACTTGTGGGTCCACACAGGATCATGCTAGCCCGAGTCGCCTCGTTTCCGCCTGCGAACGTTGGCACCAGGGTCGGAACCAATCTAGAAAAGGTCAATTCAGAGCACATGTACACTACGGCCGAACTCACCTGTCCTTTTGGTCTTGTAATCCGAGTCTCGAGTACCCAGCAAAACCCCATGCCCAGACATAACCGTCTTCATCCATTGCCAAGGAGTGCTGGTTGCCTGATGCAATCTGCGTGATCTTCTTCCCTGCCAGACCTTGCACGAGTTCTACAGTATTCCATGAGTTCACTTCTATTGGAACTCAGTTTGGTGACTTACTTGGGGGAACTTCAACGTCGTAACCAATCTTGCCTCCCTTTAGCAGTCGTTCGCCTGAGCAAATTCGATGAGCTCGATCTTCATATGCGAAGTTGTTGCCGAAGCTTACCGGTCTTGCCATTTCCCAGTTGACCAGACTCGCTCGAGCCAGCGGCATAGATCTCACCTCCCTCAGTGAGGAACAGCGAGAAGGTATTGCCGGCGGAGACTTGGACGATCTTTGTACCTTTTGGCCATCCGCCAGTGACCCGAGTAAAATCCTCAATCTCAAAACACGTAGGCTGATCTTTGATCAGCACAGCTTTGCCGGCTTGGGCTCAACCCACCAATCCACATTGACCGACGACGTTGTTTCCGCAAGTCCATACGCTCCCCTCGCTGTCCACTAACAATAGGTGACTCCGTCCAGCTGCCCCTCCTACAAATTTGGTACCCTTGGGCGCACCCAATGACCATGGCGTGACTCTGAGGGGGGCATGTTCCGAGATGACACCGACAGTATTCACAGCGAGACCCAACGCAGGAGACCGACCGAAGATCCTCGCAACGCCCCGAGCTAACGAGCGCAATGGACATCAGTGCTCGATCGTCGACAGCAGTCTGACCAGATCGACTCACTGTCAATCACGACGGCATAGTTTGCCGTTGGGCCCGTAATGATCTTTTGAACTCTGACATTACATAAAGACCGAATGATGTGCGGCTCGAGAAGATCCGTGTCCCGAGTTGCAGGACGGTCTTTCCGTCCGTTCGTGGCCCTGCAGATGGTCAGGTAAGTCCAGATAGTTTTTACCGATTAGGCTCACGTACCAATTTGTGCCACCGGCAATCAGGACTGAGAGAGTCGGTCAGCATTCTAACTCGATGCACTAATGTCCCAAAGTCAGGCGCGTCGAGTCCCAGTGCATGGCGGCCGGGTGGGTACCCGAGTTTGCGAACATGGCGGAGCCCGCAGAGGATCCCCAATTTCGACGGGAATACGACAGGCCGATCTCCTCAGTAGCACAGCACTTACCTCGACCCCATGTCTCCGGCTCTTCCGTTGCGTTTGCCATCAGTGGTTACTGCCTGTAAGGTACCTTGAATGCTGTCTTATCGACTTGCCCATCTCATCGATCATTCAGGCCACAAGAAGCGCGACGCGTCCCGTCACTCCCGCCTCTCACGCGGCTGTAAGTCCGACGTGCACACCACGTGGCTGACGGTCGGGGCCCGTGGGGGAAGTTGTCGGCTACCCGGTCTAACCGGAGGAGAGCGAGTGCAGCTCTGTGCAGCTGCCCTCGTAGCCTGCGGGCTGTCTGGCTGTCTACTCCTGGGCCATCGCCTTCGAGCACATCGTTCTCTCTGACTGTAGCACTTCCATAAAGATCACTGGTAACGATATACAGTCACCAACCTCCTCGAAAACTTATTGGTAGTAAAGATCACCATACATTTTCGACCCTCCTTTCTTCTGATCGGAGAATAACACCACGGACACAATGGCCAGATCCGTGAGTCTCGGTCTGTCTCGCTGTCTCCATCATCGATACTCGTTCGTCTCGTGAGGTGGCATGGGCATGCTTTCAAAGCTGCTGTCAAGAGCGACACCTAGACTCCTGAATCCTGTGGCCACCGTCCGACTCCAGACGAGACTCGCTGGTATAATGGCGATAAAGTACCCCACGAGATACACCACTGACGAGGATGCGTTTGATGAAATCCCCGATACTCCCGCTATCCCCCCTCGTCTACCCTCATATGAGCAGAACCCAAAAGCTGTACCGGACAGTGTGATGGAGACCAGAAGAGACGCTCTGGCAGCGGTACGGAGGAAAGTTGAAGAGAGCAGTGGTGCTGGAAAGATGAAGGGAAAGGTCGGCATCATCACTGGAGTGGGACCCATCAGCGGTATCGGAGTGAGTGAAACAGCTTATGATGACCAGCCTACACAGCTGACCATGCCAAACAGACTGCCACAGCTAGGTTGATGGCTCGAGAAGGTGAAAAGCTGTTATAGAATCATTCTTCGATGAAGCTGATCCCAAAACAGGTGCCGAGCACCTCTTCCTCCTGGATTACAACAAGAATCAGCTAAATGCCTTCGTCGAGAAGCTGAGCAAGGAGTTCCCAAAGACCAAGGTACAACTGCCGTCGCCGAGATGTGCTTCCCTGCTGACTGCTTCCAGATCACCCACGTATCGGCCGATGCTGCGTCTGCGTCCGCCATTTCCTCGCTCGTCAACCAGGCAATCGAGAAAGAGGGCCATCTTGACTTCTTCTTCGCCAATGCTGGTATCTCGCAGATCGTCCCCAAAACCAAGAGCGAGGCCGCCGGAGGAGATCTCAACGACAAGCTGCGAGAGATTCAGAAATTGACGGCCAACTCTACTGCCATCTCCGAAGAGGATTACATGGAGGTGATGCGGATCAACGCCTTGGGGTAAGCTGCGGCCGGTAAAGAAGCTTGTGATGGTATCCTGACTGTCCATCAGAGTATTTATCGCCATCAAATATGCTGTTCCAGCTCTGAGTAAGGTCTGTCCCGATAAGGGCAAGACTATTCCCGGCGGATCCTTGATCCTCACAGCATCGAGTGAGTCTGAGCTCCCCTACATCTTGTATTCCTCAACTTACTCGATTGCTCTATTAGTCGCTGGTGTCAAAGCCAACGCGGGCCCATTGCACTATTCCGCCTCAAAGGCTGCCGTAGTATCGATGGCTCAGACCGCCGCGTACGATCTTACCGGAAAAAACATTCGGGTCAACGCCATCTGTCCCGGTCTCATCGAGGTGCGTCTTTCTGAGTTTCAGTTCTGAAGACGAAGCATTGGCTGATGGTCAGTAGACTGACATGACCCGGGCCATGTTTGACCTGGCGAAGATGGCCGGAAAGAACGATAAGATGGGAACTCTCAACCCTCTCCTGAGACAAGGATTAGGCCATGGTTAGTTGCATACGTTTCAGGCACTACGATACCCTGCTAATTAGACGTACAGAGATCGCTCAAGTCGCTCTATTCCTCGCATCAGGTAAGGCCGCTATTTCGTCTACATTAAAGTAAGCTGACCTGGTTTGCAGAGGACTCCAGCTATGTCAATGGACAGGCCATCGCCGTCGATGGCGGTCTGACCGCGGGTGTACCGTATGTTCGGGCCAAGATCTGATCAGTGGACGCCCAGCAGAAAGTAGATTGGCTGTGAAGACGCCAGCATGTCAAAGGACAGAGCAGAGCGAATCTCCATGTATCTATCCTTGTCCGGTTCATAAAGCTACATTGGTTCAGAACAACAGTACGGCTACAAATATATGATATGGTCTAAAGCACCTCAGGAGCCCATCATTGCGATCAAACGCCTCCTCTCGTCTCTATCTTTTCTCTCCTTGTCCTGCCATTTGATCTTGCCCTTCTTCCCCAACTCCAGCCCGCTTGTTGGGACACCCGCGTACTTTGCCTTTTTCTGCGCTTGTGATATCTCACGCGCAGTGTGGGTGACTTTTTTGGCTATGGCAGGATTACTCCAGTTTTTGTAACGCACATGTCCTAGACCCAGTCTATCGAGCTTGAGGACTGTTGCTATCGGTGCAGTCCTGCCCGGTCCCATCCGGGAACTTGATTCCTCCTCCTCCTCCTCCTCCTCCTCCTCGCCTTCCGATTGATTGGTGAAATCAAGTACCTCTTCCCCTCGTTCGTTAATGACGCTTGGGATCTCTCTTTCGATTGACAACTCCCGTCTAGGAGGCCGACTAGGACCAGCTTCGGGATCATAGTCAGGACGTCGACCGAGACCACCACCTTCCCATCCAAGTCTGTCGAGCATAGCGTATCCTTTGTTGTCGGGGCCGAGGTGGTATGTGGGTATCGCCACCCTCGGCTGAGATGCTTGTATGTTGATCATTGACCCAATCGAAGTAGAGGGTTTGGTCACGGAGGAAGGTGGTTGAGCTTGGATGTTCGTAAAAGCAGTATATCCAGACGACGTGAACCAATCGCGTCTTTCGCGGGATTGAGGTGATTCGGCAGCAGCATCTGTTTGACCGGTACTATGACCTGTCTCGGGCTTGATGACCTGATCATCTGACTTGGGCTCGGACCGTTCTGGTTCAATCACCATGAAATCATCTTCATCCGAGTCTTCCGTAAAGTCCACCACCTCCGCGTTGAGTGGTATCGCCATTCGCTTCGCTCTTGCCGGCGGCGCAGTGACTGGCGTCGAGGTGCTTGAGCCCGTTCTTGACAATGAAGCATACCACTCCGCCAATTTTGCTCCATCCTCGCGATCTCTCCCATCTCCACCTCTAGCCTGCTGAATCATTACTCCCACGCCATCTCCTATCGACCGCCCCAACTCGTCGTAAGACAACTGAGAGGGAACGAAGACCGGCGGTCCTCTTAGCCTTTCTGGACCGTGCTTTGTGGGATTGATTGACCATTCTTGTAATGTGACTCCTGGAGGAGGTAGAGGACCAATTATACCTCCAAATGGGTTGAAAGTCTCTGCATGATTGTGATCTCCCGCTGTGCCGCCGAGTGCAGGGGGTCGAGCTGAGCGAGCATGGGAAGGAGCTGGGCCTGAGCGGATGACGACTGCTTCGGGGAGACCGAGTCCAGCTCTGTACGGTCTCTGAGCCGTCATCTTAGCTCGTGGCCAGTGTTTCCTCCAGCCAGAATCCTATCGAGAAGTGTTGACGAAGAGGGAAAGCTTGAATGGTGAGAGGAAGCAAGAGACATAGGAGTTGAGCGACTTCGCCGACTTCGAGGTGTTTCGGAAAGTTGGGTGGCAAACTGTGTTCATGTCGTCAATCCCACGTGGCTTGGCATCAATAATTCCGAACTTCCAAGCCATCATCATGCCCAAGCAAAGTAGCAGACGACGTCAGATGAAGCTTCTTGCACGGTCCCATTCCCACCACCTCTCTGGAACCCGATGTCAGCTCGGAAAATGACATAGAATCTGGAGGCCGTCTTCAGAAGATGAAGTTTGGACGGTACGTCAACTGCCGCTATGTCCGCTTTGCTTCCTGAGCGACTTTTTGAGCAGACATACTGCAACTCTACAAGAGTGATCTGCTGATCGCACTCTTAGATATCTCACGGAGAACTTGACGCCCGAGTGGAAACGGGCGTATATCGACTATCGAGCATGCAAGAAGGCCATCAAGGTCATCGCTGTCCGCTTGGGCACTGATCAGCCGAAATTTACAGAAGACCTCGCTGGGACGGATGGCAAAGATAGCTCGGACGCGGATGACGATGATGACGATTATGGACCGAGTGCTCCGCCAAAGAAGGCGAGTGCGTCGGTGAAAGATGGCAGTAGAGGGACGGGCAGCAAGGTCACCTCGCCAAAGACGCCTGATCCGACTAAGTCCAGTCGCTTGGCACCCGGAACACCTGGCACCGCCAAAGCAGTGAGTGTAGACATGAGCTTGGCCATTCAAGAAGTATAGTGACTGATGGTCCTGGCGTAGCGGAATGTCAGCGGGTCAGGTAGCTATGGAGCCACGGAGACCAGTCCCAGACCTATTGGGTCTGGAAAGCTACCTCCCCTTCCACCCCTGGACCTGGGGGAATCCAGTCTTCCCGAAGGAACCACGCTCAGTAGGATCAGACCAGTGCGAATGGACACTAGCAGCTCAATAAATCCTGGCCTTCCATCAGTGGTTATCATGCCAGAAGGCAGGGCTCCCGAGACCGTATCCAGCCCGGAGAACGGACAAGCGGGACAATCCACAAGTGACGAAGGACAGCTCTCGGACTCTGCTCGACATCTGACCTCGCCAAAGATCCTCAAAGACAAGGTTGGCTCGGTCATGAGTCGAAGCCCGAGATTTGCACCCCGGTCCTCGAAGACTCTACCGAGTCCCAACGTCGCTGCCGCCGCCGCCAGCCCACAAGTCGGACGTCGCAGCTTGCGTGAGTTCGCGAACTATCTGTACTGCGAAACGAGCTGATCATGATATCTCAGGCTCTATGACGCTGCCCTCACCTGGCCAGAATATGCGCGTCGCTCGCAGCTTCGATGAGCTCTACGACATGTTGGAAGCCGATGAAAAGGCATTCTTCGATCTGCTAGAGCATGAGTTTGACAAAGTGGAGACGTTCTATCACAACCGGGAGCAGGACGCAATTAGACGAGCACACGATCTCCGTGATCAACTCAGGGAGCTTGCGGAACATAGGCGGATCTTCCACGAGCTCTATCCTAATGGTATGCCGGAGTGGGAGGCCAAAGTTGGCAAATACATTACAGTGCCCAATGTCGCAAATGTGGCGAAATCGACAGGTCTGGCCGCGTTCACTCAGACCGTCAGGCAGCGACTCAACGCCGTCACGGATCGTCAGGCTGAGCCTGAGACAGAGGAGAATGGTGTTGCAGGAGCAGAATCATCAGGGTCGGAGGAACACCGGAGAAAGAGTCTGAGAGAGGCTATGGCGAATGACGCCGAACATCAACATTACAATCCGGAGAGATATCAGAAGTACAAGAGAGACCTAAGGAATGCGTCCATGGAGTTCTATCGACAGTTGGAGCTCATCAAGAACTACAGAGTGAGTGCTACAAGTGGGATCAGTCATGGCCCCGCCGAGGTATAGACTAACTTGGTGAACGATTACCAGATTATGAACATCACTGGATTCCGCAAGGCTTTGAAGAAGTTCGAGAAGACTACCAAGGTGTGTGACGCTCTACGACATGACACTTCTGAGCGCACGGCTGACTGCTCCAAGATTTACTGTATGGAGATGTACACCGATGAGAAGATCGCCCGAGGAACATTTGCCAAAGGCTCTACCATCGACAAGATGATCAAGGAGACGGAAGAGCTATTCACAACGCATTTTGGTGAGCCAGCAGCAAAGCGAGTAGCGCGTGCAGTGCTAATTGTAACAGAGCATGGCAACCAAAAGAAGGCTAGGGACCGACTACGAAGACAGACCAGAGAGAAGACCGTGAGCAAATGCCGGTAGTACCAGTCAATTTTGCTGACTTCCGCAGCACTATTACAGTGTGTTCAGGACGGGCCTGTGGCTGGGATTGGGCTTTCCTGCAGCTGTCTTTGCCCTAGTGGAGGGTGAGCCCCTAATTTCTTTCCAGATTTCCGGCAACAAGATTTGACTATGGTCTTAGCATGTCACGAACATACTCGACAAGTGGTGCCGGGATGGAACGGTTTGCTCCAGATCTACGGCGGCTTCTACCTCACCATCATCTTCGCTCTCCTATTCCAGCTGAATCTTGAGGCGTTCGTGCGGAGCCGCATCAACTTTGAGGTGAGATTTGCGTCCCAGACACTTTACTGATCGAGTCACTCTAGTTCGTCATGGAGCTATCAAAGCCGCATCTGGATTACAGGTCATTTGCCGAGGTCAGCAGCCGGGCCCTTTCTCTACAACGACGAGCTAACAATTCGCCAGATACCCTCGTTCCTCTTTATGACTCTGAGCTATTGCTTCTTCTTCTCTTTCTACCGAGTCGCTACAGATAACGTCGATCCCACCACGTAAGTAGTCTCAGCGTGGACAGTGTGCTGGACTGATACGTTCTTGCAGATGGCCTCTAGCTTGGCTTGTCTTTGCTATTTGCTTCTTCCTCAACCCGTTGGACTACTTCCGGCGCAGCTCGCGATACTGGTTCCTCCGGGTCTTGTTCCGGGTCATTACACCGGGCTATAGTCGTGTCGAGGTGAGCGAAGACCGAATTAGTTCTTATTCCAGACTGATCATCTGTTCAGTTTATCGCTTTCTTTGTCGCGGACGAGCTCAACAGGTGCGGATCATCACCGAGCTCGGTTCGCTTGGGCACTTGCTGACTCTACTGTAGTCTGACGTATACCATCCAAAACTTTTACTTCATCGGCTGCACTTGTGAGTGGTGGCGTCGCTCATCAGTGACTCGATTCTCACACTCGTACCAGATTCACACGACTGGCCTCGAGACAGGGACATATATAGTGTCTGCCCCAGTGGTCAATCGTGGCCATATGCGCTGCTCCTCTGCGTACCAGCTATCATCCGTCTCATCCAGTGCATCAAGCGATACCGCGACTCGGGGTTATACATTCATCTTGTCAATGTGAGTGGATCGACCGCTCCAGAGCTATCAGATCGCAGAGAAATGACACGGGTGTAGGCTGGCAAGTACTTGAGCTCGATATTGCAGTTCTGCTTGTTCGTGCATTGGCGAGCTCACGGTGAGTGACAGCGGAACAGACCATGTTAAAGACGTGCTGACACCGGAATAGGGCGACATCTGCACGATGCGTCCTTCATCGTCTGGGTCATCTTTGCCATCGTCTCCTCCGTGTACACTAGCTCTTGGGTGAGTCTCTGGCAGCTACATCCATTTGTCATTACACAAGCTTACCGAAACAGGATCTCGTGGTCGATTGGAGCTTGTTCCGCCCAGATTCGGGATTACTGCGACAAGATCGGGGCTACAGTCATCCTTACGTGAGTATACTTTAGCTCGCTCTGTCTTGCCTAAGGTGCTGACGAAGGATAGATCTATTACTTCGCGATGGTGTCGAACGTCCTGATCAGATTCGTCTGGATTTGGTGAGTGGCCTGATCATAATGGTATGTTGTTATGCCTTGCTGACGCTGGGAGAAAGGTACATCCCCAATCCTCGAGTACACACAAACTCCCGGAGCTTCTACTTTGCTCTGGCGGAAATGCTGAGAAGATGGCAGTGGAATTTCTGTAAGCCTAACTGTTGTCTAAGCTCTGAGGTCGTGCTGACTATGCTATAGTCCGAGTGGAGACTGAGCATCTTGGTAATGCGGACGCATATCGGGTAAGTCACAAATGCTGTATTATGCCTCTATATGAAAGTATAGACAGGACTAAATGTGTTCTTGTAGGTGACAAGGGAAATCCCACTGCCATACCGCCGCGTCGAGCATGATAGCGATGAAGAGGACGCCAAACCCTCACTCAAGCGAACCAACACGAAACTCAGTGTGCGCCTGGACAAGATCAAGCGGGGTTTGACTGGCGAGGGGTCCGGTCGAGGGCCAAATGAGCTTAATGTCGGAGGTCGGGGTCACGCCCAGCAGAGGGAATACGAGGCTCGTCGGCCCGGCGACGACCTAGACAGTCGGAGACCGGAGGGCGAGGTGTGATCGATGATCAGTGATAAGATGAGACGACCTAGCACGGACATACAGGGAAACGATCGAGAGCAACATCGACACTTGCAAAGCACCACATACTGTACATATTTACGGTACACGACATACTTTTACTCTTAGGACCAACATCTACATACAGACCCGGAAATGCATGGCGGGTTCCCGACACTCGAAAAGGCTGCAACCGTAGCCTCTCAGCCTATCGATCACCTGCGAGACCTTGAGCGACTCCGACTACCGGATTGACCTCGCCCATCCGAAGTCATTCTGTCCTGAACGTCTCTAGACTTGTCCGCGATCCGTCGCCCTACACCTCTAGCCGAGTCCACAGCCGTGTCTCTGACTGAGTCCAGACCCCTCTCGAGCTTCGACTTGACGCCCGGCGGTGTGCGATAGACGTTTCTGAAGAACAGCCAAAGTACAGCGAGGATCGGTACCCCGAACCGCATACTAAGAGGTAAAGGCTATGTCAGTCGTCTTGCTTTGCCAACGTAGATCACATGTGATGGGATTGATTCGCCACTCATTGACTCACGCATCGAATGCCAAACCCCCTTCGGCGTCCGTCTGACCCATCCAAACCAAGAGCAACACACACCAGAGAACCGTCCAAGCAAGTGTGACGTCGACAGTCCGCTCAAACCTGTTCTTCGCACGAACTCGATCCCTAAGTACCGTCTTTTCCTCGGTGGACAGCGCGGCCCAATCGTCAGGTCCAATTCGATTGTCATGTTGAGCCGCGCGGTCAACCATTCGATCGTCGTTCTTCCTCTTCGGGGTGTCGCGCTGACTCTCAGGGTCGAAGGAGCATGTGAGGGCGCTACAAGGGGACCGCATGCAGTCCTGGCAGCAGCCCCCGATGTAGGTGATGAAAGTGAGGAGAATGATCAGGAAGCAGATGATTCCACCAGCGCCGAAGAGGAGCAACATGACGGACAGGACTCGAGTCGAGGTGAACAGTGACGATTCTGATACCCCAGGCGCTTGGTAGGCTACCGCCGTAACACAGGATCCCCTGGAGACGTCTGTCAGCGGTCGCCTGACCAGTAGACTACCGACTCAGCGCCCACACTCACCCAGTGCAATAGCCTATACCGCCCATCTTAACACCTGCCATTTCCGCAAAGTACCATCCCTCGCCTATTGGCCCCGCCGTGGCTACCAATGCGGCCCCCAGGGCACAGAGCAGCAGTGCGACCAGGAAAGCCGACTTCTTCTTCATCCATCCCCAGCCACTCCATCCCCAGAATCCAATACAGCACCCCGAGCATCCGGAACAACCGCACCCAGAGCAACATGACCAGGCGCCATAACCACCAGCTCGATCACCGGATTCCCACTTGGCTTTGCGTTTATCCTCATCATCGTCCTCTTCCTCGTCGCTATCGCCTCGACCGCCCGGCCTCCTCGTCGTAGCAGTGGATCGGCTGCGGGAGCTTGAACTCGCCGCAACGGTCTCCGCTTGGGAAAGCCTCGATGCCGAACGATCCTTCCCAGTAGTGCCAGCCTTGGATCTATCTCGAGCTCTGGGCTTCCTTGACTCGTCCGAATCCTTGCCTGAATCTGAGTCGTCGTCTCGCCGTACGCGCTGACTCTGTTGAGGTCTCTTGGCTGGCGATCGGTCAGCGCCTCTGGCTGGCGGTCTTCTCGGTGTTCTTGATTGATCGCGTGGGATTTCTCGGGGCTTCTCCGGTCTCGAGGGGGGCGCCCGTTTCCTCTTACTTCCCTCCTCCTCGCTGTCTTCTTCACTACTTGCTGGATCCGCCTTGCCTCCACCGCTCCCCTTTCCACCTATGGAAGGTTTCGCTTTGCTTGTCGCTGTCTCCTGCTCTTCCTCGCTATCGGCGAATTCCAGATGTTCAGCAAATTTCGTCTGTCGATCAGTGGACTTCTTCGGCTTGACAAGTCGAGCTGGAGGATCACCACGGGCCTCATGACCGAACCTTGCAGGAGGCGGTCTGGTTTCTGGCGTTTTCCGCTGTGCAGTGGCTGGTGGGGGAGATTGGGCTTTCTTCTTTGTTGTCACTGGCTCCTCCTCCTCAGAGGAATCTAGCTCATCTGTCAATACCGAAGAAACGTCCGATACCGTCCCGTCATCGTCGGAGTCTGCGGCTTTCGCAGCCTTGCTCTTGCCGGCCGATTGCGCCGACATGCTTGATCCGTCCTCAAGCGTATTCACAGCGCGCCATCCGATTGTCAAGATCCTACGAGTCTGGTGGGGTGGGGTCAGACTTCTGGGATGATCAGTCACTAGTCGTCATGTTTGTCCAGTGGACTTGATGGTGCGGTCTGTTACGACCCAGGAGCAATATCCTTTGACAATCGGCGGCGAGCTCAAAGGATGGTGCATAGTGAAACTACGCCAAACACCAAATTGCCTACGTCGTTAGCGGGGAACATGGTGCACAGGGTGACAGGGCTGTCAACTCCTCTGGGATCCCAAGCATCCGCGATATCAATATCCTCAGTTCCGTGCACCTCCGCTGCGGCAACGTCTATTCCGATTGGTTGTCGCTCAGATCCGAGGCCGAATCATCCTGCATCGGCGTCAGCGAGAGATTCAATCAATTAAGTCAAAGTTGCTCACCTGACCGAAGAAGGCGAACGCCTTGGCCTTACACTCCTCCTTCTTCCGCCTGTGCGGGGAATGCCCACTCTGCCTCCCGTCCCTGCCTAGGCCTTTTGGTCTCGGCGTCTTGAGTTCCGCTAGAGCATGCTCGTGTCTCCCGCCTGGAGACTGGCTATCACCCTGCGACGAGGATATGACCGACCTGCCCGAAGGGATGAGATGCGCCCCTCCGTCGACCCGCAACTCCGAAGGACCAGCTCTGATCTCGTCCCGTTGACCAACCTCGCCTTCCTTGTTGTCGATCTCGGCGGCAACCAGTGCCTCGACTAGATGTCGCTGGGAAAGAGGAGGGGGACCGCCATAATGTGTGGCGTAGCGATCTGGGGTGTAAACCCCCGATTTTCGATGAGTTGACTCTTGGATTCGATTGACGGATTTGGGGATTGGATTCTGAGTGTGGCCGCCTTCGGAGTTGTTTGGCGAGGATGGTTTCGTCTGCTCGCCTCCGGATTTGCTACACACCATGAGTCAGTACACTGCAAAGGAGATGCTGACATCCCATCCGATTCAGCACTTACTCGTCAATATCAAACTCGTCCTCATCCTCCTCTTCTTCTTCTTCCTGCTCGTCCTCTTGCTCCTCTTTGACAGAGTCTTTAGCTCGAGTATCCTTCTTGGCGGGGTTGGACGATCTTTGCCTCTGAGCACCCGACGTGCCCGATGGCTCATTGTCCTCTTCCACCACCACGAACGATTTCTGCTTTTCCCTCTCGTTCCAGCGCAACGTCCTGGAGATCGAGGAGAACCAGTCGGTCGAAGCCTTGTCCGCGCTGACCGTTGGGAAGGGGTACTTGGAAGCTGTGACCTTGATGTGATCGCCTTGCTTGAGCTCGACTCGTCCTCTGCCGTCGAAACTGGCCCAGGCAGTGCTCCGCGAGTTGTAGGGGACACAGATCCTGAGCTCCATGCTGTCGGGCAAGAGCATCGGTCGGAAGGATAGCGTGTGAGGGCAGATGGGGGTGATGAGGATAGCGGGGATCTGAGGATGAACCAGTGATCCGCCGGCCGACAGAGAGTACGCCGTGGAACCAGTCGGAGTTGAGACCGTCAGACCATCCGCTTGTACTGTCGTCAAGTGATGTTCGTCACCAAAGAGCTCAAGCAGAGAGACGTATGGGCTGGGTCCACGGTCCACCACCAAATCGTTGAGCACCTCGAATTGTTCCACTGGTCGAGTTGAGAAACACATGATCTCCTTGTCCTTCCCCTCAACGCACTTCTGCACCTCGCTTGACGTCCCTCCAGGACACTCCAGTGCTTCCCATCCGCCCTTGTCCACCTGTGACATGAGGATCTCACCTCCAGCCTTCTTGATTGCCTTTCGCTTCTTGCCCTTGGACAGTGCGTCTTCCGCTTCTTCCGGTGCGATCGCTCGATACACTGTACATGTGAATCGCATTCGGAGGTTGACCCGGATCCCATCGTCGATGACTCTATCCATGGTCTGCTTATACTGGGCAAAGTCGAAGTTGGTCAAGAAGCCCAGCGAGCCAAGGGCGAAAGGCAGTACGGGGGGAACGATACGTTGGCTAAGACAGAGCAGGATCAGTGATCGGCGGTTACCAGCGCGCAGAGTTGACTCACAATAGCCAGGATGTGAACAGCACTGTACCATCTCCGCCAAGCTGCACTCTGTCAGCTCGATAACATGACGAGACCGCTCCTGCACTTACCGTGATGACGAAGTCGAACAATTGAGAGCTATTCGAACACATCTCCGCGGTCCAGTAGCGCAACTGCCCCTCATCCTTCTTCCTTCCAGCTTCTGACAGACTTGTGGAGCTTGGCCACGCTGACATGTTGTTGACACTGGCACTCGAGCTCGAACGTCTCCTGCCCACTGGTTGGAACAGCTCCGGGTAATCTCTCTGCAGACCGGCTGCATCAAATCGTTTCGAGTTTCGGAGCTGAGCATCGACGTACACCACCATTCCCCTCTCGGTCGAATTGGGTCGGACGGGGGCTTCTGATGACGGGACGGGCTTTTTCTGCATAAGGTACAGGGCGAGCTCTCTTGTGAGCTTAATGAGTCGATTGTCTCGGGCTTTAGTGACGATCAGGATATGTTGAATCCTTGATCTAACCCGTGTTCGGCCTGTTTGCAGTCGAGTCAGTCGGCTGCTTCAACGCCGTAGTATTTGGTCCGTACTCACCGAGCTCCTTGGACATCTCCCTCACACCCTGCGCTGTCTCCGCGAGTTGCCTTGTCAAGCTTCCACCATCCTCCTCATCGTCAATAAAGTCGCCGTCTAAGATGGTGCTTCCTCCAACCTGACTAGACCTGTCTGAGTCGTACCCGCTACCAGAAGTGCTGAGAGGGGGTCTCGCTCCATTGCCAATCGGAGAAGTGACTCTCGACACATTCGTGTCGGAAACTGACGGAAGGAGAGATGTGTTCGTATGGTTGGGCCTTGCGGGTGAAGAAACGTGCGAGGCCGATTTCGGTCCGTTCGAGCGGTGATGGGGTTTGTTGGAATTCGCATGGGGAGGCTCTTGATCGGGAGAATCGTTGGTCCTGTTCTTGAGCCATTCTTGGAGTGATCCTGAGCCCCGTTTGTCAAGGTGGGAGTGGATGAAGCAGGGGGAAGCTTCGGGGATGTGACTGCGGGGTGGGGACTGCGGGGCTGATCCGTTTGGTATGTCCGTCGGTCGACCTGACTCTATCCGGGATAGAGGTGATGGAGGAGGCGGCTGCCGTTGTCTTGATCCGGAGGAGACAGACCTGGAGACGGGTTGCAGAGCGCTGGTCGGCGTTCGTCCACCATTACTACCCCCAGCAGCCGCACCGGTGCCGGTACTGGTGTATGCCGATGATGAAGCGCGGATCGTATCCGATTTAGACATGTCGCTGCTCATGTCGGCAATGTCGATTTGTAGGTCGAGGGAGTGATCACTGTGGGTGTACGCTGTGGTGCCAGTGACAATTCGCAAGTCCCCGAGGCCGAATCGCTATATCAAGAAACAACTCGTCAGCGAATGTCTAAGCCATTCACAAAAAATGTCTTCGTGGGCTTGTTCGCTGTACAGTACACTCAAGACTCCGATCACTGACCTCCTTGTCCAACGTAGCGTTGAGATCCAAATGCTTGAGATAGCTCGAATCTCTTCTGAGGCCGCTGGGTCGTTTCGGCCGCGTCGACCAAGGCGAGTTTGAGACGGTGGAGGGAGGTGTGGAGGGCGAATCGGTGTCTGCGGGACAACTGCCGAGAGATGAGCCGGGGGAGGAGAAGCTTGATAACGGGGAGTCAGAGTACGGAAATGGATCCCTCTCTGCCTTAGATTGATGGCCGACGATCAGGGGCTGTAGCAACGAGTACTTTGAGGTCGATGTCATTATCGACCGGAGGTGATCAGAGCCGAGGTGGATGCAGTGAAATCCGGGGGGTGCGAGGCGGCGATATCCGCAAGCTCTCTCTCGGTCAACGAGGAGGATACAAGCGGTGGTGGTGGTGAGTGAGATGGATACATCATGTGAGGATGGCTTTGCAGCCTTTATATAGGTGATAGCAGGGGATCGTGCATGGTCCATGAGGATATCCGGCTGACAAGGGTTGGCAGTATCTCAGATAAGTGGTCGCCTTGCCTCCCCAACGACCGCCTTGACTACCGGAACGCGGCAACTGCCTTGCTGTAACATCTCAAGACGCTGGGTGCAACGGCCTTGAACGTTTGAACGGCCGGTAACATACGACCAAGAGGGTAGCCTTGCGATAAACTACCGTATACAACGTAGTTCCTCCCTGACTAGCCTGACTCCTCATTTCTCACTACTACGCCCCGAGAACGAAGTATCGCTGCTCAACCTCACGCTGCCACTCGCCCCGCTCGCACTTCCCCGTCTACCTTCCAAATCGAGATCGCCCATCTGTCCGATGATCCCTAGTCCCGTACCTAGCGCCGTCGCCCCTGGCGACCGTGTATATGCACCATGAGGGTCGGCACCTAAACTCGGCACAGACAGGTTGATTTGTCTATGACCGACTCCAGCGCTAGACTGTGCAGCTGCGAATGCTACACCCATGCTCTCGACCCGCTTACTCAACCAGCCGGCAAAAGTGGGTGACATGCAGAATGTCGTGTAGAAATCGCTCTCGACCCTCGACTTTGTCGTCAGGCCCTTTTGCCTGAAGGACAGCGGGTTTGGTCCTTTGGTCTTGAGGTGGGACACAAATGCGGGAATCGAGAACGGCTTGAGGGATCCGATGGTTGACGCGGTTGAGGAGGCTAGAGCGGAATGAGGGGTCGAAGCCCCAAAGGCATAAACTGGTGACGGAGTTGGCGATGGCGATATTGTCGGTACTAGGGTTTGGAAGTATCGATTTAATGGGACGAGCATTTTCTCTGTCAGTTGTTGGAAGTGTGTTCGAAGCGCTTCGTTTCCTGCAGGATCTGCATTCCTCCATCAGTTCACAGAGTCATTTACGCTGAATAGACCAACTCACCATCGTGTCTGCCCTCAGCTACCAACTGTTCCAACCGCTTCAACAGTGGTCGATCCTTCGACACGCTTCGGTGACGTTTGGAGATGAAACCTTCCGGTTGATCAACCTTGCCCATACCCGCTCCTGATGGATTTGACACTATCCGCTTGGGCTTGGGAGCCGGTATTGAAATGACGTTTGGCCAGTGTGAAGCTGCGTTCCGGAAGAAGGGATTCTATATCCTGGTCAGCCAGATCGTTGCTACTTACATTGATCACTTACCGTAACTCCTACTACTACTCCCGGTTGGGGTTTGTTTGAGTTGACCAAAAGCGAAAAGTCGTGATCGTGGATATGCAGGTACGGTCTAAAGTCCCCTGCCGGTGGAAGAGGCCTCAATAGATCTCTTAACCACCAGACAATCTCACTGCAGGTGCGGGGATCGGGCGCAATAACGAGCACCGGTTCCGCCAAGATAAGGCACTCCCATAGCGTCCAGAGGGAAGGTAGGAATGAGGCAAATGTCCGCAACGGTGTAGAAGATGGCAGTGAAGCTAATAGAGGTCGTTGTGGGGACGGAGTAGTGAAGGGATTGCCGACCTGAGGTGTCTGCCTCATATCGGGAAGCTTTATAGTGATCAGGTCGGACAGAATTGGAATGTCGAGGACCGTATCTGGAATGGGATCAGGCCTAGGAAGTGTCAACAATGCCGTCTCACGACTGAGACGCAGAGTCACTGACCAGGATGCAATCGAGTGGCAAGCGGCTTCCAGCGCCGAGTAGCCGTGCTCGAAAAAGACAGGAGCGACCCGGTGCAAAACAGCAGCAAATAGTGATGGAAAGGGTAGATGAGTCAAGATCACCAGCGATTTCTAGTCATTACGGTCAGCCTCAGGCAGTCTCGATGATTATCGACTCACCTGCATGTATCCCCGTGCTATACCGCCATCTCGCCGTTGCTCAAACCAGACATAGCCATACAGCCATTCCCTGCCTCGCTCGTCCCATTTGCGGTACTCTTCCGCTTTCTGACCCGTGCTCATATTCACCATCGGTGCTGGGGATGTAGACCGGCTGATGCTTCCAGAAGGGTCGGAAGACGAGGGATGTAAAGTGGCTGAGCTTTCTCTCCGGTCGTTCTGTGGTATGTCGACAGCGTCCGAGACACCAGGCGACGCCGTCCGGTCGGGCATGGGGGATGGCGGTTCGGGGAATGAGAGGGTGGATGGATCAGGAGGGATGTGCCTGATCTTGAAGGAGAACTGTATCGATCCCTCGGCGAATAGGGAGGTATCAGGGAATGATGAGAATGCACTGGAAGGTAGTCAGCGATCTACGCCATGACTGGTGAAAGGCAAACTCGGGTCTTACACGTTCTCCTTCTCGCCTGGTCCCCACCGCCTCCCCAGCATCCGCCGCTCGACAACGGGTCCTCTCTCCAGATCAAAGTTACACACGACAATCTCCTTGATCCACCTTCCCATCCGTTCTGCCACCATTGGATTGACTAAAGGAGGCGGCCGTTCCCCAGGCCGTCGATGCCATCCTAAGCGAGTACTTGGCGTGCTCTTCCCTACGGTCGCACTCATGGCACTGGATCCATCCCCATTACGCTGCAGTGTATCCGCTGAGAGGTCTATAGACGGGAGGCGCCTGCTGAGGCGGTTCGGATGGACGTTCATCGATCTCGACCTGGTAAGGCTGTTGGCTGAAGATGTCCGAGTGGTGGCATATGACCGGGGGTTCTTGGGCGTCGCATCGTCCTGATCGCCAGTGGTATTCGTGTGCGATGTATAGGTGATAAGCGCAGCTGAGGATGGTCGAGGAATAGAGGTCTGATTGCCAGCCCAGAAATTTGAAGTCGACGCTAGGGGCGTATTGGGATTACTACCCTCCTTCGAGCCATTGCTCGCCAGCCTTGGGGAAGGCTTCACTGCGATCTTTGCGAAGTCTGGCTGTGAAGCACCACTAATGCTGTCATCGTCGTCACTTGTCCATCCGCTGGAGGCTGAAGAGGACACGGACAAGCCCCCATGGCCGTGGGCTCGTGTTGGCGATTGCGGTATCGATGGTCCTGCCTGACTCTGCGGTTGGGCATTCTTCGCCCACAGATTCTTGCCTAGTAACCGCTGAGGGGTAGGACTGCTCATCTCTCTTCCCCTCAGAGCGGATCTGCCGGAAGGTCCAAATGACTGTCCATGTTGCCCATCCTCCGAAGGACCCGCTTGGAGGTATGATGACAGTTGGGGTGACGAGCGGGATAATGGGATCGTCGAGATGTCTCCACTATCCCAGTCATCGTCGTACATCGCTCTCAATGGACCTCGTAGGTGACTGCGGACCGACTCCTCTATATTGTGGAGATGTCGATGTGGAAAGGTAGAACGCAGTCCAATGAGTGAACTACCTCGAGCCTCAGTCGCGTTGAAAGCGAGTACCAGTCTGACGTGTCGAGGTGATTCAGCTTGGGCCAATCATTTGGGCTGTCTATGTACACGATAGAGTCCCCCCGTCTGTCGAGAACCTGCTGAGATGAGACGTGTGTATTGCAATCTCCGCAACGACTAAGGAGGAGGACAATGGTAAGTTGGAGGAGTCATCGATCGGCTTACACCTGTCACCGCCGTAAATACCGGTCCAGACTTTCATTAAGGGCGGGACAAACAACCTCGATCATCTTCATCCTACTGCACTCGGTATCTCTGCGTCTCTCTCAAATGCATACACTTGGCTAATGTTGTACAACCGTAATCATCGTGTCTATGGCTCCATTCGCATCTATATATTGGTGGTAATCTCATACTAAACCGCCCCATCCTCCAAGACCGGCAAAAACGCTGCCCAAAGCGACGATCAAGCCCTACCAAAGTCAGCGATTCCGCAAATTGGACACAGACTGCCGAGAAGAGCCGAGAAGGCACACTCACACCCCATGTCACGGCACCGATGCCGACCCTGCCGACGATCTTCCACACCAGACTGACTCCGACGTGCACCGTGGCGACCAATGCCCATACGAGCCACAAGTACTTGCTAGGATGGGTCGAAGCGCCCATAGCTGGAGGAGCGTGCTCGCGTGGCGTCAAGTCCTGATAGTCTGAGTGTCGGTATATCGGTGCGGGATCATAGTAGAAAGCTGACAAGATCAAGGTGAGACCAAGGTTGAGAAGCAGCGTATCTAGTCTCCACAAAAGGTGCAGAGGGAACGGGATGTGCTGTTAGGCTCAGGTCAGCGCTCGGCTAGGCATATGCAAGTGGATACGCAACTCACTGGGAAGGGAATACCCATGAGCTCTTCCAAGTCTATAAGGAAGTCAATATCTCGCATTGAGTAAGCATTTACTACCCACCTCTTCTCTCCCTCATCCTCTCCAAGATCTCAACTTTACGCTCAAGCTCCGCCTCGTCCTCCCTCTCCCGATCTGCGTTCGGATCTGCATCCGTGCTGAACTCCGAGTTGAGCAGTCCCATCTGCGGAGTTGGCTCATCCTGAACGTTTTCTGTGCCGGCTTGCGTATCCTCCTTCACAACCGCAGCTTCGGTGTTGCGTGTTCTTGGTTCCGGCTTCATGACGTCTTCGTAGAGAGATAACTGCTCGTAACCCTGAACGATCCCCCAAATGACTTCGGCGAGACCCCATCCAAGGCCGAGATAATATGACGAGTGGAATCCTGATGTGGGTGATGGCATGACGAGGGGTATGGAGGCTAAGCGCAGCAACTCGTGCAAGATAGCGTGAAACGTGGTCGAGCTGGATGTAGACTATCAGTACGATCATCCCTGGTGGTAGGCAAGCGATCGCTCACAGGAAAGTCGTAAAGGTCGGATCTATGTCGAACCAAGCGATTATCTCCCATACCGGCACGCGAATAGTCTGAACAGTGCAAGATGCAAATATTCCTGTGAGTAGTGGCTTCCACATGAACGGGTGTGGATACGTCTGTCCATGCTTTTGTTCGTGTCTATTGGGCGGCCTGGACATGGTATCAGCTTGTCGTGTGCGTTTCACAACCAAATGCCAAACATACCATCCGAATGTAATGAGGAGTATCAAACCCGCCACAAAGAATAGGGTGATGGTCGGTATCAGCATATACAGCCTAGACATCCTCCTCCAGGTCACTAGATAGACTCTCCGTCAGGCGAGTTCGGATGCCAGAGTGTGGATCAATCACTCACCGTTGAACATGGGTTCCATGTCGTCGCTGGCTATCGACTCTTCATAATTCAACGACCCTGCTCTTAATCTATCCTGGTATACCACGGTGTCATCCCCTTCCGGCTGAGAGCGAGAATCATGGTGCACCTGCTTCCCTTTGCGCACCGGCGACAGAGGTGGACTGTCTATAGTGCCGTAAAAGTTGACACGACTGCTGTTGGATGTCGCAGGTGACGAGTGATGCGAATCACCATCGACGATCCTCGATATCTCCGTTGGATGATGCTGTGCGGCCACTGTAGCTGGGATGATGGCGTGTATAGGCATTGTGCCTATTCCCCGGTGAAGACTATAGTTGTCGTCGTCGCCGTTACCTTTGTAGTCGCTGTCGCCATCGTAGCACGCCCGAGGCGAATCATGCATGAATCGTGTTCTCGGATAAATCGGTGGGATATACACGGCAAAATCAATTCGCGTCGGGAATGGAAATGGGTGGCAAAAATGTTCAGCTCACCAGGCGAGCGAGGACGCGCGATGCTGCCCCGGCGGCAGTCACAACATCACTTACCTCACTTCCTTGGGCTTCAAGCAAACATATACAAAAGCTAGGCAGCTGAGCTCAGCTAGGAGAGGCGAAATGGTGAGCAAAGTCCGGATTTGCAATGATGTATACTAATGGGGCAGTCTTTGGCTCAAGCCCGATTGGCAGAGGAGAGGAAGACTTGGAGGAGGGACCATCCTCACGTGAGTGGTCAAGCTGGGCGTGACGACAAGCAGTAGCTGCCTTAGTATCCGCAAGGATTGCAGCTAATCGCTTGTTCTAGGGATTTTACGCAAAACCACTGAAAGCCGCTGATGGCACTCTGAACTTGATGGCCTGGGAGGTCGGGATTCCCGGCAAAGCTGGGGTGTGTAGCATAAGAAACTTCAGCTGGGGTACTGGCTGATGTCGTCCGGCAGACGAATTGGGAGGGTGGAGTGTACAAGGTCATGATCAACTTCCCAGATGGTGCGTCCATATATTTGGATACTAATCCTGTTCGATACTGACCTTCCTCATTCTAGACTTCCCTACAAAGCCGCCCAAATGTTAGCAGTAATCGGTTGCCATTCTGTCATTCAAAGGCTGACTGCTCGCAATCACACAGGTAAATTCGACCCTCCTTTGTTCCACCCCAACGTCTACCCCTCCGGCACGATTTGCCTGTCTATTCTAGATGAAGAAAAGTCCTGGAAGCCCGCTATCACCATCAAACAGGTCAGTCCACCTTTGTATCATATAGGAGGAGCTGCGCTGAAGGGCTCGGGCAGATTTGTCTCGGAATCCAGGATCTCTTGGAGAACGCCAACATTGGCGATCCCGCCCAGATAGATGCGTACTCATTGATGAAGTGAGTGTGTCAGTTTATCATATCTCCGGCTTCCGCTAACCCTCTCTCCAGAAATGACAGAGCCGCATATGACAGGAAGATCAAAGCGCAGGCTATCGAGAGGCGTCCGAAGTAGAAGCTGCTCGGTTTCTTTCCGCACCGTGTACCCAACATTCAGGACGGCTGAGGACGCCAATGACCTGTTGTCCGCCTTCGCAGCATAAAGGGGTATCAGTAGCACTGTCCACAAAGACTATTCTATCGCCATAGACCGTGTCACCCTTCCATGCATTCCGCATCAGTTGTATCTCAAGGACGTTTGTACTAGTTTGTGCTGTGCCAGTCTCAGGGACGACGCTTCCGAGATCCAGACTGTGGTTGTCGATCGCGTCCAATCAGATGTCCGTTTGTCCCTGAATTCCGGCGGAAACACCCACCCTGCCAGCGCAACATCTCGCGCACCACATCCGTCCAATCTCACCTCTCTCCTCTCCTCTTCATCTCCAAACAACACCTCCCCACCTCGCTGCATAATTCTGAACGACAGTCACCTCGTTCGAAGTGCCTGTTGCGAATCTCAACTCTCCCTGGTTTTCACCCCTCTTGCTAGGTACAACGGCTACAACGCTATCGAGAAACAATGGCTCTATCCGCGGCTGAACTACAGAAGGTGAGTCGAAGTGAGCTTCAATTAGAGCAGCGGAGGCGGATCTACGGACAGGTACGCTCGAGAAGGTAGAAGAGGTCATCGTTCGTCTACTCGACGTCGTGCGAAGAGACTCGCCTGGCGGTTCGCGTGCGGCGCGCTGGATCCGAGCGGAACTCCTTGCCCTGGTCTATGACTCCTCGAATGTACCGAACATCGCTGACCCTCTCTCCAGCGACATGGTCTTGAGGGCGCGCCTGATCCATTCCCAACCCTAGGTGGTGAATCTGCCCCGTCTGCTCGTAAACCCGCTGCCACCAACGGCTCGTCTTCCGCCAACGCCAACACTGCTCCTGTCGACACCGCGTCCGAAGATGCCTTCCCTTCCCTGGGCGGCTCTTCCGGTCCCGTCCCCAACATTGCCAAACCCGCCGTCTCCGGCTGGGCTTCCAAGCCATCTACCGTCAAGTCTTCCAAGGGCAGCGGAATCGCTCACACCGGTTCCGGTGGTCTCGGTCGAACTGGAACTCCAACCGCTGCTAGCCACCCGTTCACCGATAGCTTCTCGCTCAATCTGTCCGACATCGACTCCAGCGTCAAGGTCGTCAACGAGACTATCAAGAAGGTTCAAGACACTACTGGCGCCGTCGTAGAGAGCTCGACTCAGATGAGGACTGGCCTGAAGACGTTCTTGATCAAGGCCGCCGATCAAAAGAGACTCGCCTACGCCAAAAGGATGATCGAGCGTGGTCTCTCCAAGTCTGTCACGATCAAAGTCGAGGTCCCCATTACCACTCTCGGCACAATCATCGGTCCCAAAGGCGCAACATTGAAGGCTATCACCGACTCTACCCAGTGCAAAATCGATATTCCCCGACGAGACACTCTGCCCACCTACGACCCCAAAGAACAGGGATCTGATGCCGGATCTGACGACGAGGACGACGAGCCTCAGGTCGAGATCACTGTGACTGGTCCATCTGTCGCTTGCCAAGATGCCAAAACCAAGATCCTCGGTTTGATCTCTAGCAAAGTCTCCCAAGGATCCTCTTCGATCAAGACTATCCCTTCGAACTACTACCCATTCATCGCCGGTCCGCGAGGAGTCAAGGCCAAGGAATTGGAGGAGACTGTTGGAGCTGGTCTGGTCAAGGTCCACGTTCCACCCCCTGCCGTATGGAAAGCTATGGAGAAGCAAGCCTCCGGTGAAGACGAGGGCGCAGCTCTGTCCGACCGTGATCTGTCCATCAAAGTCAAAGGAGACAAGGAGAAGGTCAAGGCGGTCGTCGCCCACATCCAGCACCAATATGAAGAGCTCTCTTCCACGCTCAGAGAGTTCGGTATCTCCCTTCCGAAGCGACAACACCGATTCCTCGTCGGAGCCGCCGCAGACGAGATCCTCGAGCAAACCGGTTGCATCGTAGACCTCCCGGCTGTCAGCAACCCTTCCGAGCAAATCTTCATCCGAGGTCCCCACTCCAGTCTCATGCCGGCTCTCACTCTGATCATGGACAAGGCCAACGCCATCTCTGTTGAGACTGTCGATGTCGTCGCTCTCCACCGAGGTATTCCGGATGCCAACACCCACGCCGCCCACGTCCTGCGATACCTCACCCGAGCGTCGAAACTCCGAGCTATCGCAGACGCCAACCCCGGTGTCAAGGTGTTCCCGCCATTTGCGGCCGTCGTCGCCAGCACGGGCAACGTCGTTATTGAGATTGTTGGTGATGACAAGGCTGCTGTCGCCAAGGCCAGAGAGGCCGTTACCGCAGTCGTCAAGAATGTCTTACCCGCTGGAGTCGGAGCTGTCGAGATCGACCCCATGGTTCATGCTTTGTTGATCGGCAAGAAGGGTGCCAAAATTGCGACCTTTGAGCAATCCAACAATGTCACTACTGTCTTCCCACCAGCCGCTGAAGAGTCTTCCGAAGTGCTCTTGGTTTACACCGGGGCCCTTGACTCTCTTCCATCGGAGAAGAAGGCCCGAGACGCCAAGCTGAAGGAGGCCGTCACTGCCGCCTCTAAAGCCCTCGAACAGCTTGCCAAGGATGCCGCCGACATCAAATCCGAGACTCTGGACATTGAGAAGAAATGGCACAGGTACATCATCGGCCAGGGTGGAACAGTCCTCAACGCGTTGATTGGCGAGGACAACCTGGTTCAAGTCAAGGTCGGCGCTGGTTCCGCCAAGTCTGGATCCAAAGCCACTGCTGGTTCCGACGACGAGGACATCGTCGTCGTCCGAGGTCCATCGACCGAGGTCGACCGAGTGGTCGAGCAGCTCAAGAAGATTGTCGAGGATGCCAAGAACGACGACATTATCAATGGCTACACGGTCGAGTTCAACGTTGACAAGAAGCACGTTGCCCATCTGGTCGGATCTGCCGGTGCCGCCATCAACAAGCTCAAGGAGGCTCTCGGCGTCAAGGTCCAATTCGATGACGGCGATGAGAAGTCGAAAAAGCCAAAGGTCGTTTGCAAGATTGTCGGCAGGAAGGAAAGTGTCGAGGAGGCCAAAAGAAGGTTGGATGCTCAGATTGAGAAGCTCGAGGACGAGACGACGGAAATTATCACAATCAAACGTGCTATCCAACCTGCTCTCATTGGTGCCGGAGGCAAATACGCTATCCGACTCGAGGAAAAGTACGGCGTCAAGCTGTCTTTCCCCCGAGACGGCAAGGACACGCCCAACCAGAAGCCCGACGAGGTTGTCATTCGTGGTGGCAAGAAGGGCGTCGCTGCCGTAAAGGCAGAGTTGCTGGAAGCCGCTCAATTCGAGTCTGAGAACCGACAAGAAATCTCCTTCACAGTGCCCGCCAAGTCGATCGCCAACATCGTCGGCAAAGGTGGTTCCACCATCAATGGCATCAAAGACGAGCACGGCGCTCAGATCGACATTGACAAGGAGTCCACCGGCGACAAGACCAACATCACCGTCCGAGGAGACAAAAAAGCCATTGCCGCTGCCAAAGCTGCCATCCTGGCCATTGTTGAGACGATTGGTGACGAGATCAACGTGACCCTGAACATCGACCAGAAGTACCACCGAAACTTGATCGGTCAAGGTGGTTCCAAGCTTCGAGAGACGATCACCAGCGTCGGCGGTCCCTCTGAGGGTTTCAAACAATCTGGTTTGGTCACTTTCCCCAAGCCCGCAGACGCCTCTTCTCCTCACGAGGTTCGACTTCGAGGAGAGAGCAAGCTCATCAAGGCTATCCAGGCCGAGCTGGAGAAACAGGTCAAGACGCTCAAGGAGACAAAGGTCATTGGTGTCGTCGTGCCAGCTTCGCAGCACGCCAGCAAGATTGGTCGAGGAGGTAGTGCCCTGCAGGATCTGCAGAGGAAATCCGGTGCCCAAGTCCACTTCCCCGGATCCAGGCAGTACAGCTCCATCGGCGAGATTGAGAATGCGTCCGATCTGGGAGAGGCCGACGCCGCCGAGATTGTCAAGCTCGTCGGTCTGCAAGAAGCCGTGGACAAGGCCGCCGAGCTATTGTCAGTCTCGACCGAGCGGGCGCCAAGGGAGAACCGAGGTGGTCGAGGTCCATCTGATCAGCCATCGCGGACTGTCTCCGTCGCCAACAAATACTACCACTTCATTGTCGATCAGCCAACTTTGATCAGGAGTATTCGAAGCGCCGGCGGCTCCGTCACTTTCCCCTCCCCCGCTCCGGCCAAGAACGTCTTTGCGCGACCGGTCTCTGATGGCGCGACATCGCTCGCTGCCAAAGCCGCCCGAATCGACTTGGATGGCAATGGAGAAGAGAGCGACGTTCTGCCAGAGGGCGAGTGGGAACTGAGGGACAACTACGAGGGCGCGCAGGAAGGCGAGGGCGAATGGACCATCAGGGCCAGGAGCGAGGAGGATCTGGACAAGGTGGAGAAGGTGCTCCAAGAGGCCATCGACAAGGCCAAGGCCGCGACTCATGGTAAGTGTTTGACCCCAGTGGTTTCGGGAACAATTGTTGACAAAGAAAATTAGTCGGCCTATGGACTGGTCTGCCACGATCCGCTTTCCCTAGAATCATCGGAAGCAAGGGCGCCACGATCTCGAGACTCAGAGTCGAGACTGGCGCTGATATCCAAGTCGGTAAAGACGACGATCTGATCACTATCATTGGAGGTGAGTACAGTGTAATGTGTGTTGGCGTATCTGACGCGTTTGATTTCAGACTCGACATCTGTCTTGCAGGCGAAGGAGGCCATTGTACAGATCGTCTCTCGACCATCTCGATACTAGGCTAGAGGGTACATTGGCAGCGAGGTTCAGAGGAGCCTTGAACTTGCTAATCGGACAAGGGGGATTCGAACGAAAAGTGTATTGGATACACCATGCACATGTTGTCTCGCGCGTAGCATTGAGCGTCTGAGTTGTCAGGTGAGAACATTGAGACCCGCTATGAGCTGCACCTGGCGTGCTTTGTTCAGCGTCTATTTTGGGTTGCACCGCTCCGCCGCTGAGGACCCTGAGTCTGAGTGAAGCTCGATACCCTGCCCAGCTGCTCTGCTGTTGCCAAAGGAGCTTCGAATGTCCTTGCCTCTGCATCTGTTGTTGTCTTTTAATTCATCACTGCAAACAGCCCATCAACAGCATGAGCGCCCTTCCAGCCTACAAGAAAGACGACGAGTCGGCCGAGTCTCAACCCCTATGGACCGGGGAGGAGGACATCAACGAAAACGACGACCCAGCGCCGTCGTACCCCCCTCGAGAGGCTTCGGCCTCGGCTTCGGGATCAGGTTCGGACAATCCACGAGGCAGTATCAGATACATCTTCCAGCCTCGATGGCCTATCCCCGGATCGGAGGAGTATGCCCTGGGAGTCCTTGGCGTGGACAAGATCGTGGGTGATCACTCTAGCTACCGGGAGAGCGGTAGACAGAAATTGGTGTTGACTCTTTCCTCAGGAGACAGCACAGAATGTTCAACGAGGATTCCGTGTGTTGCGAGACTTTCCCCTTGATAGGATCGAGTTCCTAGCCCCGATAGACGAGACCAAAACTCAAGCCAGCGACCAGTGGGGGTTGGTAATGGACGAAGCTTGGTCGCGATTCGACAGGGATCCTCCTAAAGTCCTCAGGGTCAGAGTCGCCGATGAGCCCGGAGACAAGGAAGCTCGTGAGTGTCTGTGGTCTTCACTCTGGTTCCCAAGCGACTTAGAGGGGCAGGGCGAGCGGATGGCGGACAGACTCATTGAGCAGATAAGCTGATTCTTTGAGGTAGGCGATCGCCATGAGACTAAGCAGTGCCTTGGTTGGACTGCGGTCGTCATTCTGTTCTTCGCCACGATATTCGGTGCCATCATCTTCTTCGCTAGCAGATCGTAAGACGGAGGTGTTCTGCCATCTGCCCATCTACCATCTCGTCTATATCTCCGCTGTCTTCGCCCGGAATGCTCTTCGCTTACGGTGAAATGGGAAGGGTATTGGTAATCCTGTATCGTTCTGTACAATCTTCTTCTTCTGCTGTATGTTCTGTAGATAATATTGGATGTCAGCTATGTACCCGTATCGCAGCGTGAAAGGTTCATGTCGTTGAAGACGGTCCGGTATGAAAGTGAGGAAGAGTAGGGAAGAGTTACCCGCAAGATCTGCTAAGCACCTGGCGGGATGACAATTGACATCACCCATTCGGAGTCGAAGATGGAATCTCGCAAAAGTCGAGCGGCGAAGGTTACTAACTGTTAACTTCTACTCTCATACCTCACCATTGGCACTCTCGACCACATCGATCTCAACCTCTGACACCTTCGACTACATACTGGACCGCTGATCACCGTTACACCGTTTTCGAAGGCTGGAAATCCGTTCGACACTTTAGGCCGAAGATCAACGAGACCACAATGCCTAGAATATCATTACTCAGCTCTGTCCCAGTCGGCCTCTCGAGCCAAGTTCGATCGGTCAGCAGAATACGGCACAACTCAACGTCCTCCAGTGGCGGATCAAGCTCTGCGTCACCTTCGAGACCATGCCCAAAGTGTTCAACACCCGTTCCAGTCTCTCAGACTCCTTGTCCCAATTGCACGGCTCTACTCCCACTTCCATCCTCATTATCCCTTCACTCGGTGCTGGGTCTGTCCAATCCAGTCGCCTCGACCTCGGCGCAGTCCTCAAGTGCAGAGCCATTCGACGTGGTTGGTGAACTGCGATCTTTGCCTGGAAATGGGTACGCGGTCGATAATAGGGATCTGAGAGGGAGGATGCTGCGAAAGCAGAATCAATTACATCCAGACAAGTTTGCACAAGATGGCGAAAGGGTCGTCTCGCTAGCTAGAGAACTGAGCGGGAGGGTGAATGAGGCCTATGCGACACTGTCGAATCCTCTCAAACGGGCAGAATACCTTGTAAGTCAAGTGGCACTCGTACTTGTCCGCAGCTCCTATCATTGCCATGAGTCGCTAACACATCGCAGCTTTCCAAACATTCACAAGCGACCGAAGAGTCGGATAGTCTGACGGATCCGACACTCCTCATGGAAATTCTCGAGGCCAGGGAAGAGTTAGAGTTCGCAACCACAGAAGAGGAGGTGGACAGTATACGCAAGATCAACAAAGGTGGGAGGCGAAGAGCTCATCACTCTTATCTTCCTGTGGCTGACTGACAAAACTCGCAGAGAAAGTCGAGAGCACGATCCAAAGTCTCACAGCCGCCTTCTCAGCGGATCCCCCAGACTTTGCCGCAGCCAAGGACCTGGCCATCCAACTCAAATATTGGCAGGGCCTCGAGGATGCCGCCAAGGAGTGGTCGCCTCGATCATAGAGTGACGAGTCTTCAATTTCAGGCAGTGCCAGTAGGATTCGTATACTACTAGTGTGCAGTAGAGTACGCAACGAACAGCTATGCTATCTTGCCACCACCGTTTGACTAGAGTATGACATCTTTTGCTAAGTTCTGAAGTGAAACCAACAGCGTTCCAGATATTTACTTTTTTACCAAGCCCAACCCCCCTCCAATCTAACACTCGGCCCTTGTATCTAGCCCATCCCCTGGTCACCTCCATCCTCGCTTGACCTCTAAATCCTTTCCAAGACACTCAGTCTATCTAGAGCAATCACTCCATTCTGCTCTGTACTGTCCTCTGCTTTACTGCCCCTCGACCTCCATCTTGTCGTCCTCCTCGGCGGGCTTGGCCTCGTCCTTGGTCGCGTCACCGTTGGATCCATTCATCTTCTCCTCGCCACCGTTCTTGTTGATGAAGTCTTGCCACTAAATAGTCGTCAGAATCGAGACGCCATACTCATACACCTGACTCACGTCATTCATCAGCTTTTGGGCTCGGTCCGTCAACTTCAGCTCGTCGTTCTTGGGGATGCTGTCAAGTGTAGCGATCTTCTTCATGACTGCGTTCTATCAGTGTTCGTCCAGGAGATAGTATCCGCCACACTCACCTTTGCCGATCTTCGAGTATTGGAGTGCTTCAATGGTCATGCCCTTGTAGTTCTCAATCGTCTTGAAGATCTCGTCATAGGTGCCGATTTCCTGCAAAAACGTGTGAGCTCTGATGACTCCTTTTTCGTGCCTCCGGGAGCTCCACTCACGGCCTCGGTGGGCAGGCCCTTGCCCAAGAATGCTCGCTGCAGCTTGTGTCGCCAGTCCTTCACTTTGACGCACTCGGGGTCAGAGGCAAGCGGGTCTATAGGAAAAAAGTCAGTATCCTGGAAAGACGGGCTTTGCTGATCTTTGCACAGTACCCACCGTCGTCTACTGGGGCCTTAGCCTCGGCTTTCGACTCTGGTTCCTTGCTCTTCGCAGCGGCTTTTGGTTTGGCGGCCTTTGCTTTGGGCTTCTCATCGGCATCGGCCTGAATTGTTCCCATCAGCTGATTCGTCGATGGTTGTCGCAGCTGCACACTCACCTTGGTCGACTTCGCCTTCTTGGCGGTCTTCTTCGCTGGAGCCTTGCTCTTCCTCTTCGAACCAGCCTGGGCATCGTCGTCCTCGTCTTCTAGCTGATCGACATCCTCGGCCTCGGCCTCGGCCGCCAAACGCTTAGCCCGTAGCTCATCCTGGCCGCTGATCCAGTCCGCTGGATCCTGAGCAGTCTCGTATGCCTCCCGGAGCAGGCCAGACACCTTTCGGTGGCCTTCATTGAGGAACTTCTCGATGTCGGCTTTCGACAATGGGGACAGATCCCGAGCTTGAAGCCACGAGCTAGTTGGAGTTGAAGCAGGGACAAGGCGATTGGATTGTGGTGACAGGGGTAGGTGTAGAGGGGGACGAAAATGGAGTCGTCACATCAGCGAGGTCGATTTGTACAATATCCTGCCAACTCACTAGTCGCCCTTGGGGTAGTACTGGGCACAGTAAGAGGTGGTGGACTTTGGTGGTCTGGTCTTGGCAACATCGGTCGGAAGCTCGTCGGGGTTGGCGATCTGCGGGCAAATGTCAGCGTGGCACCCTCAAAATGGCAGCATCCAGGATGCCTACTCTAGCAGCTATGGGAAGGACGCAATGTCAGCTTGTTTCGAACTCAGTGGGAAGCATCTGCATGATAATTGCAAATCACACTCACGCCATGCTGGGTAACCCTTCAGGCGGGCGAGGACGGTGTCTCCGATCTTGAAGCTCTTGTCTCCGTTCGAGGTGCTGGCAGCACCAGCCTTCTTGCTAGCAGGGCCAACCGACGATCGTGGCTTGGTTGCCGGTCTACCGGCCTTTTTGGCCTTGGACGATGGGGGTTTGGCGGGGGAAGCCTCCTTGTCCTCCTTGGCATCCTCTTTTACTTCCTCGTCCTCTTTGGGCTCTTCAGCCTTCTCCTCGGCCTTTTCTTCAGCCTTCTCCTCTACCTTATCCTCGGCCTTCTCTTCTGTCTTCTCTGCTGATTTCTCCTCCGATTTCTCCTCTGCCTTGTCCTCGGCTACGGTGGGGTTTGTGCCATCCTCAGCGGCCTGGTTCTCGACCGGAGCGGGGTTGGAGTCGTTTGTGACCTCGGTGGTCTCTGGCGCTGGCGCAGCGGAAGGTTCGGCCGACATCTTCTGAGTAGGTAGAGTCAGTGATGAGTGTTGTGTAACAGTGAGGGCAGAGGGATGGAGTAAACACCAACCGGTTGATCTCTCGTGATGCGATTCGGTGACTACAGATTACGCCAAAAGTGGTAATGTGTGATTGTAACTCGCGCAGAGGGTTCCAAAGGCTCTAAGACTCAATCGTTAGTGTCTCCCATCATGGATCAAACAGTGAGAGTAGCTTGTTCACCTGTGTGCGTGAGTAGTCAGTGTGATCGGTTGTTGGATATGATGTGGGGGAGGGGAAGAGGAGCGCGTGAGAGTTGGGCTAGCCAGGGTTATTTTGACCCAGGAAGCAACATGACGGACTCGGAACTAGCGTAACGGCCGAGCCTATCAACGGCCAAGTCGCGTCTCGGAAGGAGGAAGCCTAATTCGTTTCGTTCTCTTCTAGGCGCGCGAGTGTCACTGCTCCGCCAGCGCCAGCTCCAGCGATCTGCCTTTGTACACGGTCGTCCTCATATAGACGCTCACTCTACAAGCATCACATCACAGGCCAGCATATCCACGACTCTAGCGGCCTCAACATGCGCTCAACACTAGCACTATCGGCTTTGTTGTTAGCAGCACCCTCGGTGTTCGGGTACAGAGACACCTCGCCGCTTCTGATATGGTCTTCGACGCCGTAAGTGCCTTGCCATCGCGCAACGCGGAGTGGGCAGCAACGCTGACCTTGGCTTCGTTGAAGGGACTCTGGATTGTCTGATGCTGCTGCGGAGGTGACTTCTGGAGTGGTGCGGGCTGATGAGCTGTACCCGACCCTGACGAGCCTTGGCTGTGACTGGGGCACGGTGTTGGTTGGCCACATGGAGGATGTGAGTGGGAACCTCGCTGGCTGTCGTCGTCGATACAAAGAGAAGGTTACTGGAAGACTGCACGCTGACATTTATCGTTTAGCTGCACCAAACGCGGTTATCACTCCTCAACATTCCTTCCTCCTCGCCGGCCGATCTGCACATCCCCTACGTTCTACGACCGGATCAAGATCTGTTGAACAGTGCAGTGGGAGATTGGGCCAAGGTCTGCGGTGCCGAGGTCGTCAACAGTGTGCAAGCCGAGAGCTCAGGAAAGACCATCATCAGTATCGACGTCAGCGAAAGCGATGGTGTGTCATAACCTATGATCGATCACCTTCATCAGGATTGTTGCTGACAATGTGCGCGTAGACATCTTCTCCAAAGTGTCAGAGCTCGCAGGATCGTACATGGTCATCCTGACTGGATCGCCATCATTGGCCAAGAGACAGGAATACCCATCCGCATCGTCGAGCTTTGCCGCCGCCGATCCCACTTCGAGCCAAGGAGGTATCAACACCACGATTGCCAAGGACGGACCACTGTTGGACAGAGTTCAACTGCTCACAACGCCTGTCATCGCTGGCTTCCTGGTCTCTTTCCTCCTCTTGCTTCCAATCCTGTATCTGGGTATTGCATCCCTAGCGGCCATTCAAGTTCCACCTAGGATGCTGGAGATCGGCAAGACTTTGGTCAACAAGGATAGGAAGGACCAGTAGAACTCAAATTGCCTTCAGTGGGATCCAGAATTAGAGCACAAGCATGTATTCTCCTTTCTTATCACCGAGCAAGCTCAGCACTCCTCTACTTCGTCGTGAAGCGTCATGATGCATGTGTAATCCCGAAATCCTGTCCATGCGCCGTACTAATCTCTAGCCAGACTTTCGTATCAACAGGTAAACGTTCTCCCCGACGACAACGTTGGCCAGATGTCTGTATGACCCTCTTAGCGCCATCAATAGTCCACCGAAAGAGAAGTAGGCCGTCCTGCGAGGTATCAGTTCATGTCTACGACATGGTGTATGGTCTCTCACGTCATATTGTCCCCTTTTTGCGAGTCATCGAACTTATATGTCTATAATGAAAGTCAGCTTGGCTCTTCATCGACAAGTCGCCGAGACATCGTATTCCACATCTCCACCTGGCTCAACGTTCTCGCCAAAATTGAAACGACGCTCACCTTTCCATACATGACATACTCAAAGTCGGCGGCGATMCCCTGATCMCCMCCCCGCCATAGCTCCCTCTTGACTTTTCTCCTCGATCCACCCTCCTCTCCATCACCGTTAACGCTCTCGGCAATATCGTCCTCCTCCGCGTCGGCCAATAACGACCTGGCCAGGGCTAGCGTGATGATCTCGCCCTCTCGTAAGGGATACAGCTCCGAGTTGATGTCCAGCGTTAGGTCCATGCCGGCTTTATCTGATTTTCCATTGATTCTAGCGACTGTAGTAGCGAAAGGGCGATGGAATGGGCGAGATACAGTAGATCGGATTATCGTGCAATGGTGTGAAGAGCGACATAGGAGGTTGATAATGATAGGTCAGCTTGGACTTCAGCAGGAGTATGTTTGCGCACCTCGATCAAACTTCTTGCCCTCCTTGTCTACGGCCTATCAAGTCCGATTTCAGCAATGCATCCTCGCCATGTACCCGGCTGCTACCCACGTCCACCGAGAACCGGTCCTCGAAAACCATGTTGTTGGTTTCAGCCATGATGATCTGGTTGGTTTTGATTTCTTGCTCGTGTCTATCAGACGGATTCCGTCAGAAGATATTCCAAGCGATTGATGAGTTGTGTCCAGTCGTACGGTGGTTCTTGAATTCTTTAGCTTGAGCTGTGTCCCAGGTGTTCAGTGATACAAGTATCTGCAACAGCATCTACGGCTTGTCAAAACAGATCATGCAGCAGCCGCAGACTTGAATTGAAAACTTTTGTAATACATCCCCCCAGTTTACGATGGGTCAGATTTGATGCGGCGGCGGCGGCGACAGTTCCCGATTACGAACTGACCATCTGCAGCGAACACTGGTAGGCAAAAAAGTCGGTTCAGCAGTCGACGATCTCACTCCAACGACAACAAAGCATCGAGTCCATCAACAACACATAGCAGGGTTACACCCATCCCGCACGAGGATATACTACAATAGCTTCACTTCGACTTCCGACATCAGAGTCTGAACCGGATTGACACAAACCACCAATACTTGTCGAGGATCTCGCACAAGTCTTCCACTCCGTCAACTCCTCTTCCTTCACTTTGGACCACTTAGACACCTGCATTCATCATGTCCCACGGTGATCACACGCGGGATCCTTGGTGCGTAGCAGCGAAGAGATTCGGACAAGGACATAGCTGACAATATGCAACTCAGCCCATATGTCATTTTGAACGATTTCGGAGGTGCTTTCTCCATGGGTGTGATCGGTGGTGGTATTTGGCACGGCATCAAAGGCGCCAGAAATAGTCCCAAGGTGGGTCATCATGCTGCCAGTGTCTCCTTCACCGCTGTGCCGTCCAAAATCGAAGACATCGCATATCGAGATCCGTTCGGGGCTGTTGATACTGACTTGGAATGCAGGGAGAACGAATGATCGGTTCGATAACGGCTATCAAAGCCAGAGCGCCAGTGTTGGGAGGAAACTTTGGTATCTGGGGAGGAATGTTCTCGTCGTTTGACTGCGCCGTCAAGGGTTACAGACAGAAAGAGGATCCATGGAACGCTATCATCTCTGGATTCTTGACCGGAGGCAGTTTGGCAATCAGAGGTGAGTGCAGTCCTTCTGGCCCTCACCGGGGACCTTGTCCGCATGTCCTCATGTCGAACGACTCTTCCACGTATACAAGACCCCGAACCCAGATCCGCCTTGGGACGACACTGACATCCCATCTCGCAGGTGGACCAAAAGCAGCGTTGAGCGGAGCTGTCGGTTGTGGTATTCTATTAGGTGTCTTCGAGGGTGAGTTCTGACACGCACAGATCTACCTGGCAGCTACTGATTCCATACAGGCGTCGGTGTGTTGATGAACCGGGCCTTTGCTCAACCCATTCCACAAATGCAGCGTGAGTATACGTCTACTCCAATGCTCAACTTCTCTGAATCCCACGATCCATGAGCACCAGCTGACTCACTGCACCTTAGTACCCGAAGCACCAGCGCAGGGCGCCATCGCATAGATATATTGACGGGGGCTCTCGGTTGTTTCTCCTTCTCTGGCTCTGCGTTCAGTCATGTATCAACATCAGTAATCACTTCTCCTGCATGCACATCTGGCACAATGTCGCGAGGACGGGAGTCCTAGCTGACTGTTGCGAGGTTGACCAGGTATGCTGCATCACTCGAACCCAAGGCGTACGTGGTACTAGTCATGGAGAGCGATCCGCAAAAGTTGCAACAACACCTCCACCCAGTCGAAATCGGGCCGGAGAGCTCCTTGCCTTCTTGCTCTCGACGTACTCTACAATCGTCACCACCTCTTTTATCAAGCTCTAGCTGTCCTTGAGCTGCCCTCATCTTGCGGAATGATAGCAGTCGCCGCTGCGTTCATCGTCATCATGGCAGCCATCACAGCGAGAGCTATACCCCAGGTCTTGGTATACACCGCTACCAGGGGTTACCGACATGATTCTATACCCACAGCGATCGAGACGCTGAGGGAACAGGCAGGAGCTTGGAACATTTCGTTCGCATTCACAGAGTGAGTCTATGTCTCGTCCCTCTCCACCATGGCCATATTTGACTGCGAGCGTTCGCCGAGACGGTGGTGTAGACGGTGGTGTAGACCAAGGAGGGGTTTGTTGACATGTCTTGTGCAGGGACCAGGCGATGTTTACGGATGACAATTTGAGTCAATACGACGCTGTCATGTTCATCTCAAACTCCGAGGAGGGTACGTGAGGTGTACAAGAGAACAAGTGCAAAGTACTAACTTAAGTGTATAGTCCTCGACACGAGTGGGCAAGCTGCACTTCAAAACTACTTCCAGTCGGGGGGCGTCTACACAGGCGTCCACGCCGCTTCCGCCTGTTTGTTCAACGACGAGACGTATCTTCAAGCTGTGGGCGGTGAGTGGGCTACGATCATCAATTGCTATAGACATCACGACTCATATGTCTATCTAGCCTACTTCGACTATCATCCCGAACTCCAGCAAGCGGTGAGTCGCCCAACCGGCCGGATTGCCGTAGACCAGAAGACTGAGTATCCTTTTGGCAGACATTTACGAGACTGAACACAACGCATCCAGCGACCGCCAATGTTCCAGACAGATGGACATTTGCGAGTGACCTCCTTGACTCCCCCTGATACCCCACCTGACTATTTGCAGAATGAGGAGGTGTACTACTTCCGCTCGAACCCAAGATCGCAGGGCGCGGTCGTACTCCTCTCCGTTGACGAGTCGAGCTACACCAGTGCGTATCGTCGATCTCGCTGGCCTAACCTCATTGCAGTGCTAGCGAAACTGATAAACCGTCTACAGACAACGGCACCTCAACAGGCAGCTACCCGTCGCAAGGGGAGCCACATCCCATTGGTGAGTCAGGCCGTGGAAGACAGTTCTTGACCTTTGCTGATGGTCAATCAGCGTGGTACATCGAATCTCCGCAATCTGCCCTCCCTCTGAAGGACAACGTGCCCAAAGCCGGACGATCTTTCTACACCTCCTTGGGACATAGCAACTCGAGTGAGCATGCCCTGATCCCCGACCTCTGATCCATTGCTCACTGTCTTCAGCATGGCAGGATGAGACATTCCTCAACCACGTCAGGGGCGGTCTGATATGGGCTCTGGAAGGTGCATCCACGAAGGCATACGGCGTAGGGTTGGTTGGCAACTCGACAAGTGATGGTTCAGATAGCGCACCCTCTTCATCAGCTGGTCCTTCCGCTTGGTCAACGTCTGCCGGAGCATCCGGCACGTCGCAACCGGCCCAAAGCCCCACAGGAGGAGCGACACCCGTTGTAGGGGGGCAAAGTGTGCTTGGCAAAGTCGGCGGTGCAGTTGTCGGGGCCATCACTGTCGGAATGCTGCTCATGCTGTGATAGGTGGGTGTAGGACGAGGCATTAGTTTAGTATCAGACCCTTAAATCTTGTACCCATGTAGCCAATAGCTCGAGCTCTTCTTGACAAGCTTGCCCGCCGGATGATGTCCATTCAGCACTATGCCTGCATTACTTGAAGTACTTGCTTGGAACGAACGGCATGGGTTTGACCTGAGCTTCCCTCTTCTTCTTCCTAACCTCTATCATCACCTCTGTGCCCTTTTTATGGTATCCATTGGCGATATAGCCCATGGCGATGTTCTGGCCTAGCGTAGGGGATGGAATGCCGGATGTGATGACACCTGAGCTGTGTTAGCAGCCTGATCTCAATGCCACAGCAATTTCACGTACCAATCTCCTCTGTGCCATCCGAGTTGTAAACCAAACAACCCTCTCTAGCTGGCGAACCTTGGATCACGAACCCGACTCTCCTCTTCCTAGGCCCATCCGCAAGTTCCTTCAATATCCTTGATTTTCCGGGGAATTCGGGCTGAGCATCGGCAGCTCGCCTGTCCTTGCCAATGACCCAAGATAGGGCCGCTTCGACGGGCGAAATGCTCTCGTCTAGATCATGGCCGTATAGGCACATTCCAGCCTCGAGTCGGAGCGAATCTCTGGCTCCGAGACCGATGAGCATGACGTCGGGGTCGGAGACGAGTTGTTCCGTGATGGAGATGGTGGATGCGGCAGGTATGGAGATCTAGTATCAAGTCAACTTTGCTTCACCTGCAACAAATTCCTGGACTTTGGTTGACCCACCTCGAAACCGTCTTCTCCGGTGTATCCCCCTCGAGCGATATGACACTCTACTGCGTCCTTGCCGACTTTGACGAAGGCACTTTGACCAAACTTGATCATCGACAGATCCTTCTCACTGCCCACCAAGCCTTGTAGCACCTCGGCTGCCTTGGGGCCTTGAAGAGCCAACAGGCCCCAACCGTCCAAAGTCTCCCATATGACTTGATCCCCTTCGCTCTGTTTAGCGTTCCACGCCTGTAATGCCTTTCCGATGTGCTCCTTGTCTTTGTCGATCCTGCCGGCGTTGGTGACTACGTAGAAGTGTTCGGAGGATTCTTGCTTGGTGATTATCGTATCGTCGATGATACCCCCGGTCTCGTTCAGCAACACTGATAAAGTCGAGGAGAATGGTTGAAGGGAGGTCAGACTCGAGGGACAGAGGGATGAGAGGAATTGTTCGGTTGAAGGGCCCTTGAATCGATGTTGGAGCATGTGCGAGACGTCGAATAGTCCAGCACTATTTCTGACGTGGTTGTGGGCGACACCTAAGTACAAGATCAATATCACTGTCGCGACACGAACCACGTATCATACTACTTACTCTGTCCGACATCACCGTAGCTCAGTGGCATGGAGTATCCAGCGAACCCAACCATCTTCGCCTTTTGGCTGACATGGTAGTCATATAGCGGGGTCTTCAATAGCTACACCGTTCACAGCCATCAGCACCGCCAATGCGTTTTGTGCGGCCAGGGCTTCAGAGCTCACCTCATACCTCGTCGCCGAGGAGGACAGCTGTCGGATGGGTATCAAGGCGCGTCTACTAGTGGTTCTGAGTGCAGGAACGGCCTCGGCAGCCACTCGGAGCGGTTGACGCAGCATAGACATGATGGTGCGGTGTGACTGTTGACCAGGGGACAGGATGCAAGAAGGCGACAACAGATGTAGTTGCGATGTCAGTTGTCGACTCGAAGGATAGTCCTGTTCACAAGTCGCGAGGGGCTGGGATTGGCTGAATGCTCTTCTTTGTCCCTCTTGCTTCGAGTTGACAGTTTCCAATGAGGACGTGGTTGTGGAAATTGACCAGGTCTCTTGTTGGAAAAGCAAGCTCGGACGTGGGTTGCATGATGGACACATTTCCAATCCTTATCGCATCCGAGATCTCGGACCAAAAGCCGTTATCAGCGAGCTGCAAACTAGAGGTACCTCTCGGGGCGTCTCTACAGAAAGGCAAGATGCATGCCACTCTAGCGTGGGCGGATGTAATCACACTTCAATCGCTCTCGCCGATGTGCTCTCCTAGCCTCCAGCTCTTATATTCATCTACTGCGGTCCTGGGCCTTGACCTTCGGGCTTCAACGACGATCTACCAGCTCTCAGGATCTCGTCCGTGCTCAACAAGTTGACAGCGATGACCGAGCTAAACGAGGCGGATGATCAACTTGATGCTGTATTGCTAAGTGTACTGCACTTACCAGGAATGTAGCATCTGCCTCTTGACTCTGTAGTTGTCCCAGACGCCCTCTGTGACTGGGTTCATGGGCTCTCCCGACCTCAGATCCAGACCAACTGCCTCCTCTGTCTCTTCCTGCTCCTGCTGCAAACCGACAATAGCGTCCTGAACGTCAAAGCCGCCGTTGGCGGCCAACGTCTTGGGAATGACAAGTAGAGCTTCGGCGAAAGCCAGAACACCGAGCTTGGTTCGTCCCTTGGCAGTGGCTTTGAGCGCCGTTTGCAAGTGAGCCGCACAGGCAACTTCGAATGCGCCAGCACCGGGGATGAGGGACTTGTCCTCGATGGCGTTCTTGACCGATCGGAAACCATCACGTAGTGCGTCTTGGATCTGTGCCATCGTGTGGGCATTAGGACCTGGGACAGATCAGCAGATACCCAAGGTATAACTGGCATCCTACTCACCCTTGACCAGCATGGTCACTGATTTTGGCTCCTTGACGTCCTCGACAAACGTGTACTTCTCCTCTCCGAGCGTATGCTCGTACACCAGTCCAGCCCATCCGAGGATTTCAGGAGTCAAGTCGTCCACCGAGTTCTGGGCAATACCACCACATGACAGCTGCAGCCTGTCATTCCCATCAGTACGGCCTTGGAACACATAGGCAACGAAGCACCCACCTCTCCATGTTCCTCCTCTTGGCTCGTCGCAGGGCGAGAATGCCATTCTTGGTCAGGACATCCAAACTCATCGGGTCGATACCCTTCTGGTTGATAAGCACGAATCCTTTGGGCTTCTCTCCTGATCCGACGGCCTGGTCGCAAACGGCGTTCTTGAGCTCGACAATCTTCTTCAGCTTCGAGTCGACGAATCGACGCTCCGACTCTACTAGCTTCTCCCTCTGCTCGGCCGACGAGTAGAAGAATCCAGAGTTGACCTCGCTGAAGGTTCGACCACTGTGAGCACTTCTCACGTGACTGCAGCACCACAACTCACGTCTTCTCGTACTCCAGCGAGACGTTGAGAGTCAGGATGTGCGCATTCTCCACTCGTTTGGGCATGTCAGGGTGTCGAGCTCCGTGGTCCATGACCAGACCTCTGACAAGCTGGGTATCCGTGTCGGTCTTATGCTGCATTTTCATGATCTCAATCATGTGCAAGTCGATCGGGTCCCTCCATCCATCAGATCCAGACTCCTGGGGTCGGATGGCAAGGACAGCATCGACAACATCGGCGGCTAGTTTTTGAGCGAGAACAGGGTGGAGTTTCGTCGATAACGAAGTGTGGGCAACGGAGATGAGCATAGATCGGTCTAGCGTAGGCGTCTGCTTGAACTCCTCTAGGAACTGAGGTCGACATCAGTTGACTGCTCTGGCCATTCTGATCTAGCTCGACTCGCCTTAAGAGCCTCCTTCTTGGCCATGTCGAAACCCTCTCCAATGACTCTAGGATGCACACCCTCCTGGATGTACCTGTCTGCCTGCTTTAACAGCTCTCCGACGAGCAAGACCACCGAGGTCGTTCCATCTCCGACCTGCTCATCCTGGGCTACCGCCGTACGTGCGATCATCGCAGCGGTTGGGTTCTGAGTCCATGGTCAGCTATTCGCTACTAGGTTGTCTTGATGTCTACACTTACCTGAATCTGCATTTCCGACAACAAAACTTTACCATCCTGCGATTGACAGGTCAACAACATTACAAGTAGGCGACACTGATGTCGGGACATGCACGCACCTTCGTCATCTTGATCTGACCTGAACCATCTACGAGCATCTTGATCGTCCCCCTAGGTCCTATAACAAGGTCAGCTCAAGCCGCTCGGTCCTTCGAGTAGTCTTCTGCTACCCACCGAGATTGCTCTTTACGACATTGGCAAGACCAACGGCTCCAGCCTGAACGAATTTCAGCTTGGCCACTGCTGTAGTCCCTCCAGCTGACTCACCGTGTTGACCTGGAGAGCCTGTGTCCGCCGGACGCTCTCGGCTCTTGGGTTGATGAGTTCGATAGCCGATGACATTGCGGATACTTGGGATTTTGGGTGACAGGTGATTTGTTCCGCTGAGTTTGATTCTCAGAGTGCTCCTCTTCCGTTCCGAGTGACCTCTGCTCTCTGGTCCTGTATGTTCCGACCTGTGCGCTATAGTGTAGTGATGGATGCTACTCGAAATGTTCAACCTCTTCGTGCATGCCATCCAGCTGAGCTTCAGACGCGTTCTTGCCTCCACCGAGCCGAGCGTATTCTTTCGATTATCTGGGAAATTGAACCAGGGTTTTATTTCGTATTTAATCCCAGGGCCAAGTGATGGTGACTTGTTGGTGACTTGGTGCGTATCGAATTCGAGACTCAAGTGCTGGCTGGACCTTGGACCTTGCTGGACCTATGTTCATCAACTGAATTAGACAAGTGCTTCTGCTCAGCTCACTCAATATCGCCCAGTAGGAGACGGCTCGCCAGGATGAAGCTCCTTCCGTCCAACAGGGTCTTGCCCAAAACAGTGGCTATCCCTGGATACAACCATTTCCTCACACCGCTCAGAGCTGTCTATCTGGATTACAGGATAAACGGACCCAATCAGGAAGGCATGAAGTGAGTTGCTGCGGGCGTCAATATGAACGCTCTCTGCCGCATACTGATAATATCCAATCTTCGCCAGGTCATACCTAAGACACGATTTCTTGAAGATGGCGGCGAATAACCCAGATGTCGAGTTCATCGTTCGACAAGTATCGGGTCAGAGATCGGCGGTTGTTAGGGGTCTATACGGTGAGTTCAGGCAGCTGTAAGAGCCATGTCCTTCCGGAGCTGATGAAAGCGCTTCAGTCAATGGCCGGGATAAAGTGATATGTGTGAACAAGCTAGAAAAGGCACAAGTCGGCAAGAAGGTCAGTTATTCGACAACGAGGTCGTCGACTCGTCACTGACTTTGGATCAGATCGACGTCTTGCTCAATGCTTCGGGAGCAAAGATAAAGCACCTGAAGAACTTGCAGTTGGAAGCCGCTCCAGGAGGTGTCGCCGCAAGAGGTATCTGGTCTTCGATACACGACAAATCGGCAGCACACGGTGGTTACAAGATCTAGTCGCGGTAGTCTGGGATCGAGAAGGATTTCCATCGAGAGAGAGGTTGTTGAAGAGAAACACACAGGAGGAGGGAACAGGACACCGAGTCTGGCTGGATGGCACATGGCTACACCTCCAGCAGAATCGGCATTGGTATCACATCATCACATTTTCTCAGCATTGTCAAGTCAACATCACCCCATGCATTGTATCAGAACCGGCGTCTATGGTATCATGGCTGGGGATGACAAGATTCTGCACTGACTATACTATAATCCGAGGACATTCCAGAAAGTTGGACCGTGTGTTAGAGTTGCTGGAAGTACCTGTTTCGCTCGGGTCAGCACGGCCCTCACGTCACCCTTCTTCAGCGACTTACTCATCGATGACCCAAGCCTGATCCCAGTTCTTAACGTCTACTTTCAAACCCTCCTTCTCTCCTTCCTCCTTCACTCTCACATCCAGCTCCATGTTCTTCCTCACAAGCGCCCAATCACCTTTTCGCATTCTCAGCAGTGGGCAAAAGTCATTACCGCCATCTCCGACGTAGACGATCTTGTCGAACGCGTCCTTGCCGCCGTTTTTGCTGAGCCAGTCGTCCAATTCGTCTCCTTTGCACATGTTGGCCAAGCAGCCGACGGTACAGCCGTGAGGAGGCTCAGAGGCGGGCAGTCTACGACCGATGTTGAGTCGGTTCGCTTGGGATGATGACCATTCGGCAGGGTTTGTGATGACCTCCTTGAATAGGTTGCTCAGACCATGTTTCTATGGGACCGCCGAGGCTGATGTCAACCTCTGCTCCAGCTACACATTCCTGGGCCATTGGAGCTCACCTCAAGGATAGTAGCGATATACACTTCATTCGAGTTGGATAGGCACAAAAATGTGGTGTCTGCCAGCCTCTCCTTCAGACTCAGCACCGCCCGTTTCATTGCCGGGTGCTGAGATGGGTCAGCGCCAGTAAGATGACTATTCCTTCCTTGCTGCAGCTCAAAACCGCAGTCACTCACAAAGGGCAGTATTCTTAGAGCCTCCAATACCTGGTCTTTCGTGAAGCCCTGGTCGGCCAAATCCCCCATAGTCTGGTGTCTAATCATTTGTCAGCTCTTCGCCTCACATCACTGTGTGACCAGTTGTTGCATCCGGTAGTGCGATGCTATCACTCACACTACATCTGGGGTACATTGACTTCCACCCTGTTTCCTCTCTTGCAGCGTCCTCCTCAATTTCGTGGACAACACCTCAAACACCCATCTGTCCGTGTCCTGGTCGACGAAGGACCAGTCAAAGTCGAAGACAACGAGATTCTTGCTCATAGCGGATATAGGTCGAGTGCAGTTGTCAAGCAAGAAGGCAGGGATAGCAGAGATGTGACTTGTCGCGATTATCGATACCGTCGCCAGTGTACAATCTCGTCAAAAAGTCGGAGTCGGGCTTGGAGTCGGGACAACCTCTTGTCGGATTTCAGGCACGTTTTGCATTTGATCGCGGCAAAGACCGGTACAAGCTTCTCGACTGAACGTGTGACGCTGACGAGCTTCAGTGATCTCAACACCCCAATGGGCCGCCAGTGCATGTCTCGCCCTGACGCTACATACGACGAGCAAGATGTCGCTCGATGGCATTATACAAGCAATTAATCAAGATCACTTTGCGACGCCAAAGGTCTTCGTCTCTAGCTTCCGTCGATGGTGGGAGTGCCAATGGGATCTTTGAGCCCGCCAGCCGGAAGGTTACTGAGTCCGCACCTCGGAGAACGAGTACAGCAGGTTGATGGCGGGCGAGATGGTGGTGAATTTTCACTCTACATGATCACACAGTCGTCTCGCACTGAGAGAGCGTACATCGCCTGGCGCGAGATCAGCGATACTCAGGAACAGATCTTGACGTCTTGACCGACCTTGTCTACCGTCTTTTCAATCTTCTTCCAATCCGCTCTTCGCTGGATAAACTCGTAGATGCTGTTTGACCAAGGTCATCAGCACTGGTTCCGCCACATATAGCCTACTAGCTCACTCTTCAGGTCGGAACGTACCGCCGTACCGCGTCACGTCCCGGACGATCTGAGCGAGGTCTTTGGCGTCGGAGACGATATACACATGGCCAAGCATTTTCAAATTGGCAAAGTCCTCCGTGATGCGTTGTTGCTTGAGCGAGGCGATGAAGTTGTGATAGGCGTTGAGATCGGCTATGATCTGGAATCCACCCTCGAGCGAGATGATCTGTCGCTTGAGATGTCTCTGCAGGATGCTGATACCGCCGGATCGAGATCAGTATGGTCCAGCTTGATTTTGAGCGGTTCTGCCAGTCCGACTCACCCTTGTAATCGGATCCCGACCTCCTGGTAGAAGACCTCGAGGACCTCTTTCGAAGTACTGCCCCGAAGGAGATTGCAGTGCATCTCCAAGCACGCAATGGCTTCCCTGCATCCCTCCGTGGGTCCCAAGTCCATTGCCGCCCCGTCCACCGGGTAGTATTCTCTCGGTCCGGTCTTCACCATGATTATATGCTCGACCTGGTTCATCAACACCTCGATACCGGCATTCAAGCCCGCCGCCACAGCGTCATCCAGCACGCTCTCGAAACGCTTCTTCTCCCTCATCACTCCATTAAGGAAATCCGTCTTGTCGACATACTTGCTGAGGTCTTTGTCGAAGTACACCTGGATCATCGATTGTACCGTATCCCCAACGTGGACCAGCTCGAAGAATTGGAGTAATGGCGCCACACTTGTAGTCTCCTCGTGCTCGTCGGGCTTGTACGTGCTCATCTGGCTGGTCGCGCTAAGATACGACTTGTCAGTTTGACTGCGGAACAAGCCGGTTCGGTGTCGACTTACACCCTGAATCCTGGAGCGATGTGCATGTCCCCGGCAGACTTGAGCATGAGGATAAAGATCTCCTCTATGCTCTCCTTTACTTTGTGTCCATACTTTCCCGGATACCCGGCAAACGTTTCGGTCCGCTTGAGGGATTCTCGATCGGCGTGAATCAGTTCTAGGGCGATGTCGAGTGATACCAAGAGTTGCAACTTGTCGAAAGACTCTTTTCCCTTTTTGCCCAGTTGTCCGGCACCATTCATCTGGCTCGCCGTAGTGGTCATATTTGGTGATGCCGCCGTGGAGGGAGTTGGCAGTGCCGTCTCCACGTTGGTCATTGAAAACGTCGAGTCTTTCTCATTTATCGACACATCGTCCTTCTCGTCCAGCTCAACCACCTCTTTGGTCTCGAAGATGACTTTACCATTTTCTGCTTCGGTCTTGACCACCTGTCGGTTCTCGCCAGAGTTTCCAGCCCACTTCTGCGGGTTGAGCATTGACAGTCCGTTCACTGCTGAGGATCCGCCGCTGACAATAGCGTTGACACCAAAGGTGACCGTCCGGGGCACGATCGTCACGGGAAGCAGGAGGACATCTTTGAAGCCGGCCAAGACGTTTCGCTTTACTTGATCGGGATTCGACGAGTTGAGGAAGGTAGGCTGACCAGCCCCTCGAACCGTCTTTGCCCTTGCTCCCGGATCGGAGGCGCCCAGCTGGGGTCAAAGTTGTTAGTCACTGCAGCTCGTCCGCCAAAGTCGACTCACATCCTTAGTCCACTTCGCACATATGCCGTCAAGCTGTCTCTTGACCCACTCCGTCTCCTCGTCCAGATATTCATCCATGTTGACCTCGAACATGTGATATCTGCACCTCATCAGCACAAAGTATCATGTCTTGCACTCACATGACGTCCTCCACGATGGACTGCTTGATGGTCGTTTTCGTACCCTCCAGCACCTCCATCACCGTGCCGACCAACTTCCAAGCCTGGACGAACGTCGCAGCTGTAGCTTGAAGGAAGAGATCCTGCGACACGATCCTAGTCTGGCCGAGGAGAGGTTGGACGTATTCTCCAATCTATCAACGGTCAGCATCGTTGCCACGGAAGAACATTTTCGCATCGCACTCACCACATCATTTGCGACTCTTTCGCAGAACGAGAGTATGACCCGGGCACCCATGGGAAATACCCTGACGGCCCTATTGGCGTCTATACGGAAAGCCTCCAAGACATGGGTGATGAAAGCGTCCATCGGTGTGAAGTCGAGTTGGCGCACCATGGCTCCGGTCGGCGTTTGCGCTTTGCTGTCAATTCAGATTGTAAGCAGGCGCAGATGGCCTGATCCGTTTTGATCGCTCACACTATATTCTCCAATGGATCCCACTTTCCAGTTTCGTAGAACACCTCTCGTTTCTCCACCCATACCCTCCCGCATTCCCATTGATCGCGTCCGCCTCCGCCTTCATTGAAGACCTTCCAGCTGCTATCTGCTGCTATCCGCATGCCCTCCTCGTCATTCTTCGAATCCGCAACTTCAAACGCTACTAAACAGGTCGAGTCGAATCTGTCCGCAGCGGCGAGTAATGCTTGCCGTAAGAAGCCCCAATCCCGCAGAGGCTGAATATCGGGTGATAAGAAGCGCAATAGGATGAGTAATTTGTCGGCTTGTTCCGTCAAGGTTGGCGGTAGCGATGTGAGCGGTGATAGGGGGAATAGGAGGGATAACGTCGAACTAGGAGAAGGTGACGCTCGTAGGTGGTGACATAAGTGTATCAATGCGAGATGATGGGTTTTGTAGGCCTGGTAGAACGGTCCAGTCTTTGTCGGCCGAGTCGAGTACGTAGGTCTTTGAGTCTGAGCTTTAGACGGTGTGAGGGCGAAGAATCCAGTCGTCCGTCCGGATTTACTGCTTCCCGCTGTAGGATGGGAAGGCAATGGCATGTCGTCGAATCCAATCAGACTGTCCTCGTTCTTGGATGCTCCGTTGGGTCTTGACGAGGCGTTGAATTCGCCAAAGTCCACATCCTCGAAAACATCGTTGTTCGATCCGTTGACGCCGCCTCCTACACCGGACTGGGCGGCAAAGTCACCAAAGTCGTCGTCCACCAGGTTCGAGTTGCCGAGACTCGACGATCCGATCACTGGGGTGTGCTTTGGCCTTGCCGGTGACGAATGGCTCTCCTTCCGAGGCGCCGTGGTGGAAGTCCGTATCTCCTCTTCACTCAGCCCCAGCACTTGGCACCTCCACTGCCAGTTGTCCTCATCCCGAACCAGACTAGCCAAGGCGCGACTGACCCTAGCGACATTGGGTATCTCGCTAACGGGGAGATACCGGATGATGCGTAAGAGTATCGACTCTGGCCATCTTCCAACTAGAGGTCCAACATTTTGAGACTGGGCCGAGGGTTTGGATGGCTTGAGGACCGCACTGAATATCGCAGTCGGGGCCTTGGTCTTGCTGCTGGAGGAAGGACCGCCAGGCTTGGACGGTGCCATCGGCGCCCATGATTTCATGTTGAGATAAGAGTCGCGTTGTGGTGCATTGGTGTGCAGTATACCGGTGGACTGCTACTTATGGCCTGCTTGGCCTGCTGCAGCCTGCAACGATGACAGCGGCGCCGCTGGCCTGTGATGTTGAGGACGCGTAGTTTCCGACGGATCACTCCCAAAGAGCCTAACTGGCTCGCAACACTTGTGCAGGCATGCGCTCTCATGCGCCTCAACCCGGCTTAATAGGCTTGAGGCCGCTAGCTGCCGGCCGGACACATGCCACGTGTCAATTTTAAAAACCGTGCACCCTCAGATTGAGATTGGACAGTTAGCCGTCCGTTTTGAGAAGCCTGCGTCCGGCGCAAGAATAGGTATGCGCGCTATGACGCATGCCTTCCCGCAGCTCGCCTATGTACGAAGTCTCCCAGCTCAAAATCTGGTAAAGTCCCTGAAACAGTGTGGCGTTTTTCCCCCTTACGTTTCAACGCGCAAAGGACCCTTTGAGCTCCTTTGAGAAACGCGACGGAAGGGGCGAAACAAGGGGGAAGAGGAGAGATTGGGTGAACGAGAGGGGTTGTCACCCTCAAACGTCACTCATGCCGATCACTCCTCGGCTCAAGCGGTAGCGACAGAGAGTGCGTTGATGGCCTGGACCATGTGGACTTTCGAGCTCACGTACTACGTATACTATCGCTTCCCAAAGTTGTTGACGATCTCGACATTAACAGCAAGGGGGTCCATCGATCTCAAGAGGAGGAATGTACAAAGATAGATCTGCCTAGTTGTCGTCTCTCATCCTTTTCGTCTTCCTCGACTGCTTTGTACTGTGTACTTGAAGTCTCTCACTCTTACTCGTACTCACCACCGTCGCTCTCTTCACAACAAGCCGTCCAGCACATCGGACACCTTCATCTATCCTTGGACAGTCACAACAATGTTCATCTCAACTTATTTCACCGTTCTCGGTCTGCTCCTCGCAGGCAGCACTCAAGCCGCGACGATCGGCAAGAGACGACAATGTGGACCGGGTGGGCCGAATCACAATGCCGGTCAGTACATGTCCCTCGTCCATGCCACTGCCTCAAGGGGATCAAACGGTCTCTTGACCATCACTTCCACCGCCATCGAAACTGCAACAGTCTCGATCGTTGCCAATGTCAATGCGAATGTGGATGAAGACACTGACAATCAAGATACAACAGGAGGAGGCAATGTCAACCTGATAGCTAGCGGGTCTAGCACTCAGAGACAGACTTCGACCGTGAAGAGCACAGTGACGATTGGCCCTTCGAGCGCAGCAGCGAATCCAATCATCTCTACGGCATCTGTTGTAACTAGGCCGACCACTACCACCAACGTTCCCAAGCCCTCCACTAGCGTCGCAGCTCCCAAACCCTCTACTAGCAGTGCGGCACCGGCCCCTGCTCCACCGGTCAGCAACCCTTCGGGCGATGGTTGTGGTATAGGATGGAACTACGACTCTGGCTCAAAGGTCAACACTCTTACAGGTTCAGGATCCCATCTGTCTTGGTACTATGGTTGGAATGCGACTCCGCTGCCCAATATGGCCAACCTCGAGTTCGTGCCTATGGTCCACAAGCAGGCAGATGTCGCCGGTATCAAAGCCGCCTCGGCCGGTTGGGCCGCAGGTACCAAATACGTCCTCTCGTTCAATGAGCGTGAGTCAGGCGTTTGACCATCTGTCTCATGTGGCTGCGGCTGACAGTCAAGTCCAGCGGACATGAAGGCTTCTGTTGGTGGATCAGACATGAGCCCCTCTCTCGCCGCCACCGAGCACATCAACTGGGTCAAGAACTTGGGCGGGTCATACATCATCGGATCTCCTGGTGTCGCTAGAGGAAGCAAGAAATGGATGACGGTGAGTTTTATTCAGTGGACTCGAAGGGAGATACTGAAGGATCCGTGCAGGACTGGGTCGCTGCTTGTGGCGGAAAGTGTAAATACGACTTTGTCCCTTTCCACTGGTATGGTACCAAGGCTGAGGACATGATCAAGGACGCCAAGGTGAGTGAGGCGTGCCCAATGATATCGTACACCCTGCTGATCCCGGACAGGACTTCTACGCCACATTTGGCAAACCCCTCTGGCTCACCGAGGTGAGTAATTCCTACGTGATCACCAGCAAGCAATGCTGATGAGGACGCCAGTGGTCATGCAAGGACTATGGCACAGGATACACCTGTACCGACGCCGAAGTCAAGAAATTCATGTCGACCTCGATCTCCTTCTTCCGAGGCGAGGGCAAGGACATGGTCCACCGATGGGCCTACTTTGGCGCTTTCCCAAGCATGGCCAACGCCGAGAAGAACCCCAACGGATTGCTCGCGGCGGACGGTTCGGTGAGTACAACACTGTAACTGCGCATCGGTTCTTGCACTGACTTGATGTCTAGGCGAACGCCATGGGCAAGTATTACGTCTCGCTATAGGGCTACTGGAGACTCTAGGTCATGGGATATATTGCGGAGCCGGCCTCTGCGATGCTTTGAGACTCTTCGAATCTGGGCTCGAACCTGTATGCATTGTACATGGTGACACTGTAGTCACTCAACGTTGATCTCCCTTAAACCCATCTGACTCCCTAGATCCACATCATCAGGTGATGCCTCGTGTAATCCTGACCAGTAGCCAGATCCGACGCTGATCCCAAGTTCGGGTAGAACGGGACCATGGCGTCTGAAGCACCGAGAATGAGCGTGTCTACACCGTTGTCAGCTCATGAATCCTTTCCATCGAAAAAAGGAAAGTCAGCTCGAACTCACTGTATAATCGCCAGTAAACCTCCCTGACCCTTCTGGCTGGGTGATACAATCCCTGTAGGACATAACTCAGGAGCGGACCTGGTCCAAGACCCAACCGCATAGCCTCAATAGCGTCCATCATACCGCCAATGACGTGGGGTGACGTCTCGAAGATATTTGGCCAGACCAAGTTCAACATGTGCGTCAAGGCATCTTCGTGTCCTAGACCCGCTACACCAATTGCTAAGTGCTTGACCATTGCCGCAGCTGTTTGTCGATGAACGTGATCTCTGTCGGTCAGGGCGTCTTCCAGGATACCCAGCGTCGAGTTGATGTAATCCTTTGCCATCTCACCGACATACTCGAACACCCAGGCCAAAGCCTTCAGACATCCATTCCGCACGTTGAGCTCGGGCGTTCGGTACTCGTTCAAGATGGCGGGTATGCAGGTGAACGGGCCACAAGTCTCGGCGACAATGGCAATAGCGACTGTGGAACATACTCGAGATTGTCGCTCTTGAACTTTGAGGTTGGTGAGCAACACACTGAGCACATCCTGGGGACCGATGGCTTTGGCGATATAACCAAACGAGTTGACGGCAGCTCTTCGGATGGCCTTCTTGTGCGCCTTGAGCAGATCGAGCAGCTCGAAACAAATTCGCATCCACTCTTTGGCGGGAACGAACTCGGCACCTCGATCCGCTGCGAGGGGTCAGTTCGAAGGCTCCGATTCTTACCATCACGACTCACCGATACGACCTATCAAGTTGATCGTCGCTTCCTGCACCTTCTCGTGCCTGTTTCGCAAAATCGGCGTCATTCGCGGTACTACGGTCTCATTAGTAGGTCATCCTTCAGACATGCACTCAGTACTCACGCAGATCCTTTACAGGGGGGTTCATCTGTGTCATGCCGACCACATTGGCAATGGCTCCCTCTGCGGCGATCAAACTATAACAGGTCAGTACGAAATCAACAAAGGCCAGGCACACTACTCACCTTCCGAGGGCGTCTGGGTACTCCTCACCAAGCTGCTCAAAGATGACCACGCCGAGCTTGCTCAGCAGCTGATCCTCGCCAGACGACTTGATGATGTACGCCAACTTGGTGGTGAGGTCGGCGGCGAGCATACGGACTTTGGCCGATTTGTTAGTCAATCGCCACAAGATCATCGAGACGATTTGTGGCAAGTACGGCTTAACTCTACCGCCGAGAGCGTTGACGACGGTGCCGAAGCCGTCCAGCATGACCGTGTCCTCGAGCGTCTGTTCCTGGAACGCAAAGATGATGCCGTCGATCAAGAGCACCTCGAGTCGCTCGTCGATATCCGCTGCACCAACGTTGGAGACGACCTTGGTGATTGTCTCCATGACCATCTTTCTGAATGGCTCCGACTCGTCCTTCAAGTCGTTGCACACCCTGCCGACGATTTCCGATACACCGGCCTTTTGCGCGAGCTCGACCGTCGTCTCCACGAGTTGCTTGTAGTTTCGCTTGTCGAGAGCCATTCGCCTGACCCAGAATGCCTTGAAGAACTCGGGTAACACCTCTTCTCGGATGTAGGTGGGCGAGACACCTTCTGTTCCGGCACACTGCTTGATCACTTGCAGAACGATTCGCCTCATCTCTTCGTCGCTCGTTTGGAACTCTCGGATGAAGATTGGCATACCCTCCTTGACGTAGTATCCGGCGTACTCGGGGTCCATCAGGGGGATGATGTAGCCGATAGCTTTGAAGAACGCGGCGAGGGTTTTGCCTCGGTGTGCTCGGATACCAAGCCAGAGCGGCTTCAGTACGTTGTCAAACGACTCGATACCATAAGGCGCGGCGGATTCAGCGAGAGCGGCGAGCGACAGAGCAGTCATGGTTCTGACTTTCTGTTGATCGTCCTGAAGACCGTCGGCGATGGCGTCGACCAAGTTACGCAGGTGGGGGAGGATGGCACAGCCCATGAGAATGGCGATCTGCTGGATGATTCGAATACCAGTGTGACGAGCCTGCCACGACTTTTTCGATCGACAGACGGCTTTGAGGAAAGGGAGTAGGGCTGGGATACCGAGAGCCGAAGCGACGACGGAGAAGGCACGGGCGGTCGTGTTTCGGACATACTCGTCGACGTGGTCGATGTCCGGTCGCATGGTGGAGATCATGTGCGCCAGACCAGCGGCTTTGGCCAGGTTACTGATGATCTCTCTACCCTCGACTCGGGCATAATAGTCCTCGTCGATAAGGAGCGGCTCGATGACGACCAGGATCTTGTGGACATACGGCCTGACCAAGTCGTCCAGCTTGTACAGCACTCGGTCGATGACTTTGACGAGCAGATGTCGCTCCTGATCCTCGAGCGTTCTCTCCATCAACAGCGGCAGGATTTTGTCGAATAGAGGTCCAGCGCCGAACTCTCTGGCTCGGTCGGTGATTTGTCTCAAGGCGGTTTTACGAACGGGTGGTGTTCCGTTCTTGATCTTCAGCAACAACCTCATGATCTTCCTCTCCTTGAGCTCCTCAACCGAGAACGACAGATCGTCTTCCTCGCCTCCACCTTCACCCAAGATTTTGGCAAAGTACTGCGTGTCCTCTTGCTTCAGGAATTGCAGTGTTCCAATACCCTCGATCTCGGTCTGCTCTTGCGATCCGAGCAGGCCGCCCGCACCGAATCTCGCCTTGGCGGCGTCCGAGTCGTCCTGCATCATGAAGCCATGGGATCCAGGAGTGGCGGGGACCATCTTCCTCGTCGAAGGTGCGGGTCGGTAGTCGTCAGGGACGGGCACGATCGAGTATCCATCCGAAGGCAACAGACTGTCGAGCTCTTCGTTGGTGATCGTCTTGTATCGTTTATCCTCCACCATGACGACTCCGGTGGATGTGTAAGATGGAGTCTGACCGACGACGGCGACACCATCGGAGGGCGCGGAAGTGGGGGCCTGATCCCATCGGGACTTCTTGGTACTAGGCGTTGCTTCGGTCTCTGCAGGCGTTTGGTCCCATCTCGACTTTCGCTTCTTGGGTGCCGCGGCCAGTGCTTCCTCCGACCACTCTCCCTTCTCCTCTTTGATTTTGGTCTCGTCCTTGACACCATCATCGGCGACGTCCCATCTGCTCTTTTTCGTCTTCGCTGGAGGTGTTCCCTCTGAATCCTTGATGGCCGCTCGAGGGGGTGTGTCATCTCCGGCCACTGCTCCCCTAGGAGGCGTGTCTCCACCGTCTATCAAAGCTCGAGGAGGCGTCTTGTCTTCCAGAGCCGCCTGCCCATTCTTCTCCTTTTCCGCCTTTTCCTTCTCCATCTGCTCTTTGAACCTTCTCACTCGTTCCTCTTCTCTCTCCAAATTCGTTCTCCTCATTCGATCCTCGTATGACTCATCCTCACCCTCGCCCGTGGCCTCGGATCGGTTAAACCGACGAAGCTGGTAGTCCGATTGTCGGGCTGCCACCTGTTTCGACCTCGCCTTATCCTCAAAGGCGAGAGGGGCGTCCTCTTCATCGGCCATCTCCTCATGTTCATCGAGGATCTCTTGAGGAGCCGTGTACGTCTGCAGCGGTCTGTACGGCTGCTCAGAGCCTTCAGGGGACGACATGGCGGCGGCTGTGATTGATTGGGCCTGTCGTACTGTTGTTGTAGAGACAGTAAGCAGTATGGACTGCTCTTGAGGCCATGCTCGAGGCCCAAGATTGGTGAGCGGCCAAACGTTAAGGCGAAACCAAGGTAATTAGGCATGCGTAAGCTCGCACGCCTAATGTGCGGCTGAGAAGAAAGTGTCGACGTCACGACTTGTATCCTTCGGCAGAAGCTGGTGTCCGGGTTGCTGCGTTGAACGTTGAACAAGGGCATCCAGAAGGCATCCAACTTGACCAAAGTCGTACAAGTACAGCCAGCACTCGCATTCTCTCACCATGTCGTCGCTGCTAGAAGAATCTTACGAAGTGAATCCGCCATCCAGCTCGAAATCGCATTACGAAACGCCTTCGCCCATCCCCTCGTTTCAGCTACGAGAGACAATATGCGGGATAGCGACCGAACTTTTGGTTCAGACATTCGACGATAGGATCATGGTGATCGTTACGCAGAACGACAAGATCGGCTACCTAGTGAGTTTTGAGTGCTATCCTCCTTCAATATAGCCATTCTGCCTACGGCTCATTGTCAGATTGGCTGACCGAGCGCAGACGCAAGCGTCATTACCGTCGAATATCCCACTGCCACATCCTCCTAGCGGTACTGGACAAGTCTTGCCCCCTTCACCCGACTCATTGCTCCTAACGCCGTTGTTGGGATCTCCGCCGAATCCAAATCTGAATAACTTGTACTCGGCGCAAATCGCAACATTGATCTGGTGGTCGCTTCAAGAGACACACGCAGCCCGCAGGCCTGTCGTCGTGGGATTGGCGCTGGACAGAAAAGCAAGGAAACAGATGAACGGGGATTCGCGACACGGATCAGAGCAGGAAGAGGATGGAGACGATGAAGAATCGTTCGGAGATGACGAGAGGGAGAGATTTATGGCTGTCATGGGGATGCTGATACGGTGGCCCGGCATACCCAGCGATATATAAGGGGCAAAGGCACCGATATCCCACCGTCGAGACTCGACACGTATTGAAGAGCCCATGTAGAAGGCATCCTGCGCCGGAACCGCAAGATAAGTGGACTGCCAGGGGGAACACGCTGGCCGTGCTGCATCAACACCAAAGTAGAGTCCGTAGTGTGCATATGATACCTATAATCGTGAACATGCGAAAAGAAGGGCTACACGTTGTCTCGTCGTGACAATTGATCATCAAATAGGGTCGTGGCGGTACAAGTCGTTCGCCTAGGCTTTCCGGTTGACGCCGTTCATCTCCACGTCGTAGGCGTTATGATCGGTGTAATTGCCGTTATGCAACTGTTGAGCCTCCTTCTCCTGCGCGGCGGTGGCAGTAGCAGCTACGTTGATAGTCAGAATCAAACTCGACAGCCGAACGTGGACGTCACTCACGATCTCCGACACCAGCTCGTGTTCCCCATCCAGTCTCGTGAAGGGTGAACAGAGCGTAGATTTTCATGATGGCGCTGTGACGAGTCAACACGAGGCATCAGATCACGTCAGTCAACGCTCACAAGTAGTATCCGAACAAGATCCAGAAGGGGACGTAGATTATATGGGCGGGTCGGTACCAGAGATGAGGAAGGAGTTTTGCGGTACGCGTGACCATCAGCCAGACAAACCACTAAGTCGGGTCAGCGTCACCATCCCCAAGGCGCGCTTTTCTACTTACAGAACAGATGATATTCCTGGGATATTGGTGAGCTTACTGTGCTACTACTCATCAAGACCCTTACTCACCAAGCAGGCAAGTGATAACCTCCGTCGTCTATCTCCCTCGTGCTCTTTACAATCAGATAAGTGACCAGTGCCGGTCCGACCAGTAGCGTCAAGGGGTTGATGAACTTGTCGATCATGGTGTAGGCGATATAAGGGTGTTTTGTCCATACGTGCCTCTCTTTGAATACACTCCTGATATCCGATCGCCAAGTATTTCTCGTCCATCGCAAAACTTGCTTGAGGAATCGCCAGTTGGGCTTCATCGTACTGAGCAATTCGGCTTCTTTGCACACTTGGACATAGGTGTTCCAGCCGTGAGATACCATCCATCGGGTCAAAAACTTGTCGTCGCCAGAGTTGAGGTGGTATTTGCCCAACCAGAGATCGTTTGTGAAACCATGCAAGAAATCAGGGTCTTTCAGGATGACTGTTCGGTATGCCGCCGTCCTTCCTGATAGACAAGGGATACCACCGTCGATGTGGGCCGAAGAGGCGATCTCGATGTTTCTGATCGTCAATCGGAAAGCAGCCAGAACTTCCCATAGAGTCATCTTGTCGCCGCAGGATTTGACTCGCTGACTCGTTCCCACTCCACCGATTTGCTGATCTTCGAAACAGGCCAGAACATAGGGTAGCAGTGTTGGAGGCCAAATTGCGTCGTCGTCGGCAAACACGATGATGTCGGTCGTAGTGTTTCGGATCCCGTGGGACATTTGTAGTCGCTTGTTGGCATAAGGAACAGTCAAGACTCGGATCCTGGTTGGATCCACAGAGTTGGCTAGCTCCTGCAGAGGTCCTTGCATCTTCTCCTCGGTAACAATAATGATCTCCTTGGGCGAACCTTCCAGCCACGAATAAGCGGCCTCTGCAACGGTGTCAGCGGTTTGACGGTAACATGAGACGCACCTCTGAACTCCTCTCCGGCGTCAATCGTGGGAACAATGATCGTCACATCGTCCTTAGCCACGTATGTTGGATTTTCAGGCAGGGGTATAGGCGTATATGCCCATCTTGCCAGTAAACGGATTATAAACCAGAGATATCGATAAAATCTCAGGTTGGGGTCAGCTTGTGCTCGACACTTCACAATCGATACAACTCACCCGATGATACCGAATGGGACGACTTTTGTGCTAGGTCAGTGATGATCTTTCTACAATATCGACTCCATACTCACACACTGGGAACTTGTCTGCCGTTAGGTATCTGTGATAGTGTCAGGTCCGAGCGGAGATCGAGAAAACAAACATGAACTCACAACATCGCAGCTGAGGCTCAGGTAGGATTGACTCCGAAGTGTAGCAAACGTCTCTCCTGATGCACCTTGAACCGCAACAGGCTTCTCCGTGACGCAGCCAACTAGAGACTTGCCGATGTTGACCGAGCCTCGTGTTTGTGAGGTGGCAGGTTGTTGAAAATCCAAGTTGCGGTGACCACAGTAGACTTGAACACCGACTCCTCTTCCGTCGAACTGTGACTCGATCGGGCCTGTCCTCTAAGACCGAGCTGTATGTCCGACCTCAGCCTGTCCTGTGCTCGGTTTGCTTCGCTGTCGAGGGTTGCTGTGTTGAATTAACGAAGACGAGTGAAAATAGCACAAATAGCATCACGACGTTACGAACGCACCGCCCGGTCAGCCCGTCTTTTGATCCCGCGAGGTTCTAATAAACAAAGGCACGCGTTTTAGAGTTCACTCCTCAGGGGATTACAAACAAGCACAATACAAACATTACATCCATTACACTCTAGAGTCTAGTCTATCTAGATCTATGACCATGGGTCGACCGAGGCTCGCTCTACACTATACACTGGCTACACGAACAGGTCTCCATCACTTGCCAGCTGCTACTTCCTCGTAACAGTCGCAGTGATCAATCCAGAGGGATCAGACACGGGATGGAATACCTCTGCGCCGCCCTCGTAGCCCAAGCCGTTGTCGAGGTCGAACGCCTTCATGTTGACAGGTCTGGAGGCAGGGGTCAGCTTGAGGGTTTGAAGTAAACTGAATCTGAAGCAAGCTCACATGTAGTGCTTGTTGGGGTAGCTGTACGAGATCTCCGATATCGATGGACACGAGACAAGGACCTTCTGAGCCGTGTTGTACATTGTTGCCTGGGAGAGGATCAGCATATGACCCTTGGCAAGATCGGGTCACCCACCTGCACACTAGCACTCTCGTCCGTGGCAAAGACCTCCAAGGTGTCTTTTTTGACCGCAGTCGCGATCTTGGCAAAGTCAATCTCCTTGGCTATCTGACCGAGATTGTCGATCGACAAGGGCGTGTTAGGCGGTAGTGGAATAGTGTATGCCAGTGTGACAGAAGTGGAGAATAGCCGGTCCGAGACGGCTACAAGGGTCTGAGTGCTCAGCGCCCGCCGGTGCGAGTGAAGGCCAACCGAGTCACTCACGGACTAGAGTTGTGTTCTCGCACTGGTGGAACTTATCAAACGAAGATCCCGAGGTTTTCAGGACTATCACGGTCAGCTTCCAGCCGCCAAGCTAGATCTTGATGACTCACCTAGAAGATCCTTCATGCCAACTTTGAGATCCGCCTTGACATTCTCCAGCCCAGACGAGGCGTCGACCGCGCACTCGATAATGCCTTTCTCTTCGCCATCCCGCACGAAGGACCATTTGTGTGGCTGACCATCGACCTGTGCCAAGGTCAGCAGGAATTGAAGCAAGGCACACCACCACATACCTCAATTCTGGACCACTTGAGCGCGATGATATCGATGAATGCTTTGGTGATGTGTTTGTACTTGTTGACAAAGTGAAGACCCAAGTGCAGGGCGAATGTAGGAGGGTCGAGGACGTGTGGGGAGGTTTTGGCGAAGACTGAGTGAGGGTCAGCCGTAAGAACAAGATGATTACTCACTGTATACAGTGTTCTTCACTATCGCACGATCAGTAAACGTCTCTGTATGGGTAGACGACCCACTCACTGGTATCGGTCGGCACAACGCACGAGTTGTCGGCTTGGGTGTAAGAGGTCTCGATCTCGCCTTCCAGCATGACTACAGGAGGTCAGCATGAACTTCACAAAGCGTGATTGAGCTCACCTCTGACAGTGTACTCTGCTACGTGGTGCTCGTCGCCGTCTCGGACAACTCGGCAGACCCGCACGAGGTCTTTGCCTAGATAGCAGAGTCAGCCGACAGTCGAAGCCCATTGTGCCGGTTGCTCCTCACCGTATCGCGCAGACGATAGAAATCCTAATTCGCTAGACATGTTGAGGGATATGGTTGTGAGATGTATTCACTGTATGCTAAGAGTTGGTCGGAGGGTGTCTTGATGTACTCTCGAGCACAGATATAAGTCCCACGAGATCGACAAGATCCTCTTGAGGCCATCGCTTTATCTTGCCGGTCAGCTCGGGTGTGAAATTCCCGATCTCATCGGATCTCGGCGGAGCGTCCTGGTACCAGCTGGTCGCGGATCGATTGGAGCGGACGTGTCGGATCAAGAGGGGGGTGTGACTAGCAGGGTTCGAGTGTGATCTGATGAGTCTCATGATCATCTACATGACGGGATGCACCACTTCGGATGACTCGTGTGACTTTCACCATGCATGCTGAATGGAGGTTGAGACGTTGATGAGACGGTGACCACCACTGGCGCTGATCGAGCCACGTGAAATGTCTAGACGATTTAGTCCCGTCTCGCTTTCGAAGCTTTACGGATAACAAAGCTGATGTCCTCAAGACATCCTCGATCAGTTTCCTCTCCTCGAGAGTCTAGCAGATCACCTGGAGCCGACGTTCCGTGTGCTGATCTTGCTGGCAGAGAGGTCCGAGATTGTTGACCACTTCAATTCATGCCATCGACCGATATGTCCGACACCTCGATCCGTTTCAATGCCCCGCCTTCGATGGCAAGGTGCCCGCGGCCCGCCTCTGGAGTCCTTCGTCAACACGTGATTGATCATACATACCCAAATGGTCTCATTCCGCGCGATGGTCAACCCGATGTTGCTTGAATTTGAGGTCTACCGCAGCGGGATCCGTCACCGCTGGCGGCTAGTAGTCCCGACACCACCACTCTCCCTCCAGCAATCGATGCCCCTGAGTCGGGTGGTGCCAGCTGAGGCAGCACCTGATGGGCTGGAAGCCATTGGAGAGTCGGTTGGAGAAACAGGCGACAATGCTATGGATCCTGGGTCGGTACGCGTCGGCATCAGTCATCGAGGAGGAAACGGAGGATTACGCCGCCTCATTCCACATGCAATGTCAGCCTCCGGCCGATAACGTGCGTTCCGGAGGCTCCACTGCCTCCTCACATGAGAGGTCTCCCATACCTTACATGAGAGGCCTTCCATTCCTTACATGGGAGGGCTTCCGTACACCTATACACCAGCGGCGCGCCAGGCGAAGGCGATGAAAAGAGCAGAAGCTCGAAAGGCGCATGTGTGAAAGCTCTAGGGCGAGTCACGTGCGGCTTTCGCGTTTGCGCTCTCTTCATCTTCTTCGTGCTTGTCGCCTATCGACAGTTTGTCACGAAAGTGTCAGACAGGGTGTGGTACGTTCTGCTGGCCATTGACGAGGTCTGGATTTTCAACATTCGAGAGCCTAGACGCACTCAGCGTCCCTGCAGTCACCCGATTCGTAAATGAGGAAGTTTAAGCTGCGAAAGGGTAATGAAGGGGCATGAGTGCAGCATGAACTGATACCTGATCATTACAGCTGTTCGTTGATGGTTCAAGGATTGTCTGCATCTCGTCGAGATGCACATCTCGTATCTTGACTACCGTCGTGCCATCCGCAGCACGGGTCCCGAGCGCAAGGCAAGCTTTTCATGTCGATACTCAGCTTGTTGTCATCGGGTATGATTGTGCATGGTATAACAACAGCAGATTCGGACTAGCAGTGTGAAGCGGCCTGTATTGGTACGGATTTGCTGGCCGATTTGATAGATACAGTGACAGAGGTTGAAGGTCGAGATGGAAGCTCACTCCTGGCTTTGCGACATGCCTACGTCGCTGGCATCGTCGTCGTCGTCCTTCCTTGGCTCCAGGCCCTGCATCATCCCCATAGCCTTGACCAAGAAAGGTTTCAGTTCCGTCAGCTCCAATGGAGTGAGATTTGTGACCTAAGTGACACCTGCTCAGCTGGAGGGCCACTTTGCCTCAGATGCGGACGACTGACCTGGAGATAGCTACCCCTCATGACACCCTCGCTTTGAAGACCAAATCGAATCTTGGCCTGCCGCACCTCCCGCAGATCTTTCAGTAGCGATCTCAGCAGCGCAGGCTGTTGCAAGTCGTCAGAGCAGCTACAGACGGTGAATTGTCAGTTGAGTCTCACGAACGCCCCTTGATCCAAGGGCTCACACATCCAGTAGAACTTTGCTAGTCTCGATGAAACGCCTTGGGAGGGACATGAAACTGTCCCCATCATCCTTCTCATCTTTCAACAAAGCTTGTAATCTTTCTTCAGAAGGGTCAGCGATGTAGCTTCTCGCCGGGACGTACTCACCGACAGTGAGCCATTCCGGAGCTACAATTCTGCATTTCCGCTTCCTTTTCAGGGACAGAGCGAGCCACAGCGGAACAGTGCATGCCGAGGGCGGTTGGAATGGCCCATAGATGCCCTACACCGTCAACACAAGTTCAAGACGATTCACTCACGCCTATCAGTCGCACTTTGGTCATCGAGAACAGGGGGACGATATCAATCGATTCATCCTCGGCAAGGAAAGTGAGCTCGTCTGGCGTGAGTGCCGGTTGCAGAGTTTTGGGCAAGGCCATGGTGTCACAGTCCGCCTCCCACCCCTGCGTGTATCGAGCCCTAGTAGATGTGAGTATTGAATACAGTCCGGTGTACGAGTACGGACTGTTCGAAAGTAGCAAGCTGTCACCAAACGGCAAGGGAATTAAGCATCCAGCCTGGACGCGACTGAGACACGTGGAACACGTGGCATAACCCTGAGTTCCCCCCTGTTTTTGGGAGGTCAAGCAACCTCCTGTCCGCTACAGCAAGTCTGGTTATACATACGACTAGACTCCAGCGCATCCCGATACGATACCCAAGCTCTGTCGCAGTCTTCTCACGCGTCAGTAGGGGCGCAGCTAGAGATTAGACGGATCGCAGCATCGGGCTTCCAGTCCCCGCAGACCCGGAAGGGAGACAGACATCTCGGACCACCTCGCCTTATCACGATTCATCACGAGACAGCTGGAAGGAGATCCACTGTGGAGCCATGCTACGAGAAGTCAAGCTCAAGGAGGATGAGGCATCACCTCGATCGAGTATACTGTCTAGTGAGTGTACCATTTACGGGGCTCTGGGGACTGTGGCTGAGCCTACAGGGATACCGCAGCGTATATGGTTGGTGATAGGGACGTGTGTGGGCCTCTTCACACTGTCGCGCATAGTTTTCGGTAAGTGCTTCGGTTTCATTCTTCGGGCTCCCCTCATTATGTTCTAGGGGGAGCCGAGCCAGCATCTTTGTATTCGAAATCAGCACTACTATCACCAGTCGACTTTCTCAACGCCTCTGCGTCGGATCCAGCGCCTTTCGACTTCTGTCCAGTCTTTGGACCTTCAGATGAGGTCGCACAGAGAAGAGGACAGTGGGGTCTGATGAAGAGTAGATTGCATATGGGCAGTGGAGCAAGGGTGCAGAGAGTCGTCCAGAAGGCCATGGCAGGTCTTCCTGTAACAATCTCGGTTCTTGGTGGTTCAGGTGAGTCCACCTCGAGCGTACCATCACTGATAGTCAGTATCTGCGTGTCATGGAGCTGGCGACGACCCAGTATCGCCCAAGTGCTACCCTGCTCGATTGTTTGATTGGTGGAACTCGATCTTCCCACATCCTCAATCGGAAATCACGAATGGTGCTGCTAGACGGTCAGACTCGTCGTACTTTGCCTACTGCGCCACACATCACTTGCCAGATCAGACGGATTTGATCATCCTCGAGTTCGACGCTAGTGATCCAAAGTGAGTTTATGACAACGGGATGTCACTGATCATTCCAGTGATCCTCAATGGCTGCAGCACTTTGAGCTCCTGGTACGATCTCTTCTCATTCGACCTGACAACCCGGCCGTCATCATCCTGGGTCACTTTGCGCCGCAGGTACAGTCACAAAACGGATATGCAGGGCCCGAACTCCTCCACACGGTCGTAGCTCAGTTCTACGACGTTCCTCATATCAGGTGAGTGATATGAGCGCAATTGGCCGCTAATCTCTACAGTGTCAAAGGACTTATATACAACGACTATCTTGTCAACCCGGAGGAATCCAGAAAGACATTCTTCACCGACCCGATATTGGCAAACCCGAACGGACACCAGCTCATCGCCGACGTTCTGATCTCATACCTCCAGTCCCAGATCTGCGCGGGTTGGGCGGCTACGATGGGTCACGCCTTTGACGTTCCATACATGGGCGCTCCGGACGGTGCTCTCGATCAGATGCTCGGCCAGCAAATCGATACTACGACAGTAAGCAACGACGAGCTCGAGAGCGATGGTGGTGGTCTCGCTGCCAAGCAGCGGGCAATCAGGGTCCCTCAGGCCATGTTGTCCGACCGTCCATCGGATATCCTCCGGTTCAGAGAGGTCAAGCCATTTTGCGTCTCCGCCAACGACCTAGTGAACCCACTCCCGCCATCGCATTTCTTCGGAAAGGGATGGATGTCGCATCACCCCGCCAAGGGCAGCGGAGCAGAGGAGAAGCATTACTGGTATGCCAATATCGGAGGAAGCAGGATGAGAGTTCCAGTCAATCTTGGAGCTGGAGATATATCCATCTACTACCTACAGTGAGTGTGTGTGTCCTGTCACTGTGCTGATGGTTTCAGAAACCCGGAAGACAAACCACTTGGAAAAGCGGCCTGCTGGGTAGATGACAACTTTGCTGGAGCGGTCGAGCTTTCCGGAACGGGAACATCGGACGTCCACGACACGATACCAACGTGAGGGCCTCCCTCTTATCAACGGAATATCAGCTGATCATTGCAGTTTGACCCTCATCGACGAGAGCGTATCCTCAGGAGAACACTATGTGAGTATCAAAACTCAGACTCAGACTGATAATCCAGGTCGAATGTCTACTCTTGGGCGCCGAAGGCCAGAAAGTGCCCGAATTCAGGATGCTAGGAATGTGAGTCTTTCATCCCTGGGCGAAGCTAATCTCTTCAGCTTCACGACATGAGCGGCTGTCTAACCCAGGCTCTCAGTCGACGTCAACGTCGGCGCACATGTACTCCAATCACTTTTGGCATGATCACGATAGAGACTCTTTGGTATTTTGGTTTCACGACAGCACGCATGAAACAGATTCAAAAGCCCAACATGTGCATTGTCCCAATTATAAGATGACCTCTTCAGCTCATTGTTTACTTCTATTTCGCGTCTATTCGATTTTGGCCAACTTCTTACTCCAAGGCGTAGGCCAGCGGTCCAGCTTGGACTGATGAGATGACGCCGGCATCTTGCAACTTCACTGCCATGTCCCAAAGGAGGTAGTCGCATCCAGCGGCAGCGGAGAAGCTGACCGAGATTGGGAGATATTCCGTGTGGTTCGTGATGGTGGACTCGTACGGGACTTGGCCGATGGGCACGACCAGCTCTGGGGTGCTGGCGAACTGAGCCGTGTAGAAGAATCCAGCGGGTACCCTGGTCGGTTGAGTGTAGATGTTCTTGGAGAAAGTCAGTGATCGAGACCCGGGATTTCACACTCGACTCACTCTGTAAGACGTGGTACCTAGACCTATTGGGTAGACGTAGACCGAGCTTGAGCAAGTGTCATTGTTCTGGATGAAGACTTCCGATGCGATGAAATCCTTGTATAGCTGTTTCCTGACGAGCTGGTCGTTGAACACCGCTTCCGATATGTTGTTCTGGGCGTATGTCCATCGAACCAATGGGGAGGGCGAGACGAAAGGCTGTCGGCCGTCGTTCTGACCAGCATAGTCCTCGAACCATTGTTTGCCAAAGTTGTTCCACTGATAGTACGTGATGAGGTCGGCATATGTGTCGGTCAAGTAATCGGCCGATGAAGCGCCGACTTTGTCGAATTGGCCAGTGGCATTCCAGAAGTCTTCATAGTCTCTCGTGTCAACCGTCGCTGGGTTGAAGGTAGACAAGAGGCCGTCGCGGAATTTGGCGAACTGGTCGGCACCGGCGTACCCCTCTGGCAGGGTCCAGGTCGCATTAGGCAAAATGAAAGTCTGTCGTAAGCCAGAGCATCTCAGGGGGTACTTACAGAGGGGAACTGAGTGTAATTCTGGAATCTGTCTCCGTACCAACCACGAGCAAACTCGCTTCCCGCTTTAGCGTCCCTGTAAAAGAAGCCGGCAGTGTCTTGAGTAGCTTGCAGAGGAATTGCACCTTGCAGCGAGATAGCTCCCCAGGATGGTCTCAATCCGAAAACACCTTGGTTCGTAGCTGGGCCAGTGATACTGCCTCCGGTGTCGGAACCAATAGTGACATCAAGCCAGTCGTACGCACCAATAGAGGCTCCAGGACCAGATGAAGAGGAGGAAGGCTGTTGGTACCCGTCTCCTCTGGGGTTGAAGGGGCACATCTGGTCGACCCAGTCGGCCGTGGCGTCCTCTCCATTGGCGAATTGACTGGTCTTGGCCCGTCCGACAATGATAGCACCTTGGTCAACGAGCTTCTGAATGGCAACAGCAGTCACATCTCGAGCTGGGTACGTGTTGAAATAAGCTCGACTACCTCCACCGGTCTTCAGACCGGCCATGTCGAATAGATCCTTGACGGCGACACGACGACCCTCCAGTGGTCGAGGATTGGGCAGGTTGTAGGTGTATAACCTGGATGGCACAGGGATAGATAATGTGTTGAGACCGATGACTGGAACAGCCAGATCATCGAAGGTGTTCTCAGTCGTCGGGATTACAGCGGTAGTGAAAGCTTGCGCTTCGTCTCGGTACATCCTGTAAACCTCGGTGAGCCTGACGTCGCCGTCGATCTTTGCGAGATATGGGCCTTGAGGAATCTGGACATCAGCGTCGCCCTTCTGAGGATCACTCACGGTGGATGGCTGCACCTCGGCAAGACCTATGCCAGAGACCGACGACGTAGCGTTACCACTCTTGATGATCAAGTTGCCTCCCCAGGCACCGACGCATCCGGCTACATCTGAGGCAACATGGAAAGGGCCAGTGCCCACGAGCATGACCGAGGACATGAAGCTCTATCCACGGTGTCAGCACAGTCATCGGCTCGCATAGATAGCACTTACTTGGTCCCAGACATCGTCGACTTGGCTAAACGTATCGACTGATTTGCCCAAGGTGTCACAGGTGACCTCGCCCTCAACACTGAAAACAGTGACAGGGACTGTCTGTCCCTGAAAGTCATCGAGCCCCCATTGAGCTGGAACGGAATAGCTCTTGAAGTGAGAGGCCGTGGGGGAGAGATACTGCTTATCGCCCAGGCTGAAGGTGATGGATTGCGACTCGAAAGACGTCCCGGATCTCTTCTTCACCGAATTCTTCAGCGACTGACGAGCATCTTGGGCGTAGTTCTCGTTTCCAGCCAGCTCCGTGGCTTCGACCGCCAAAGCGAGAAGAGTAGCTGCTACGAATGCCTTGCCGACCATGCTTGACAGAGTGGACGAGGATTGGGGAATATACTCATCGCTTGAGGCAGCAGGTCGGACTTTTATACGTTTCTGTCATGTCGGGAAATTGCCGTTATCGGGTCTGCGTCGCCGAACGTTCAGCCACTCGGAGGAGAACTAGCGCCTCCTTATCAGCCTAAAGCTGTCCACTGATGTTCCCTCGCCAAGCATCCTGGAGTGCTAGACACTGCTAGACAGCGCTAATAAACGAGGCGATCGCGAAGCGAGCCACATGGCGTTCAAGGCCATTCGTTGGACTTTCTAAGCCAGTCGAGGTCCGTCCGAGGTCTCGGTCTCCATCTCTCATCGGGCTTTCCAATGTTCTCAGGTGTATCTCGAACGCCGCCCGATAGGGGTGCGGTTCTTGATTGGCGAGTCAGAGGAGCTTATGGATGTCAACGTCTCAGAATAGACCACAGCAGTCTGCGATTGGCCAGCTGAACATGCAGATGGACGGCGCAGGCACCCCAGACATGGCTCGGATGATCAAGCAAGTTCACGGCCAAAGCTTCTTATCTGACAATTTGTAATCCCGCTCGATAACGGTAACCGCCGGCCGACAAGTTGTCCCGCATGACGTGTCATGTAAGATCGGTAACTGCAACTCCGACTCGGTCATACTTGTGCTCAACTCGTTTTCCATCGGCCCTTGCTGAGACCACCTGGTCATCGCAACAGCCCAGTAAGAGTAATAGACGGCCTGGTCGTCACCTCCATGAGCACGGTTATCACACCGTTGAAGCATTTGCGTGTTTCTCGACACCTCATACCCGCCCATACTGGATTCCCCAACACCTCCATCAACCCCGATCGACCGCTCCTCATCTACCACTCCTGCTTTCCCCCGTTTGCATCGGCATCGGCGGTCGAGAGACACCTCCGGTCCGTCGGTGTGGTCGAGCCACAATGGCGATTCGCAATGTACAGGCAGCATCACTATAATTCGACGACTAACGAGGTACTGGTGGTCACGGAAGGATCAGCAAAACTGTGCTTTGGTGGAGGAGGAAATCCATCGCGAGTGGTCCACGAGGCCGGAATAGGGGATGTGATAGTCGTGCCGGCTGGCGTGGCGCATGCCATGTTGGAAGATCATGGGGACTTCAGTATGGTGGGAAGCTACCCTGTTGGTGCTGAGCAGTGGGATCATTGCGTTGGATCTGAAGGAGAAGTAGCGAGGAAACGCATCGGCACTATTGGATGGTTCAAGAAGGATCCTGTGTATGGACAAGAGGGTCCATGTCTCGCAGTGACCTGAATGCAGCTTTCCGACTCGGCTTTCTACCCAAAATGGAGCTCTGGGTGGCAGGCTTCTCTCACTCCCAGAACTGAGAGGATGACAGATAAGGGCAACAGGCAGATTGATACTTACTTGATGCCCGTTTTACTAAACGAGAGATCTGACGACCACCAGATCCGGCACCCAATGTCTCAAAGATGTATGTCAAATGCCATTATGCTAACCGATTTTCCTCGAGCTGCCCAAAGACTCGAAGACGGAAGCCCCTTCAATCTGATCCTGGGAATTATGTCCACAGCCCAGCGTACATATGCTGCTGCTGACCACGTTGTACGACAAAGCTATGCGCATTTAGTATCACGGACTGACCAATGGCTGCTTAGTGCTTTGTGCAAAAACCCTGCTCTCTGAAGCATGTACTTACTCCTGGTTCGTCCTGTTGGTGGTACTGAGCTGTACTCAGAGGGGCTACCCCCTGACCGGACCGATACTGTGGTCCTCAGACGGCAGACCATACTATAAGATCTGACCTGTCAGCGACGGGACAGGATGGCATCGAGCAGCCCGGATCGGATGCACTCTCGACTTTTGGTCTCGGACTCGGAGAGACGAGTGGCGACTGGCGACGACTTTACATCTTCGCTCAGTCTGACCTTCAGAGTTCCAAATTCACCCTCCCAATGCAAAGTGTGACCTGTACAATGTACGATCACACAGCGCCGTTCGAGGGCATGAAGATCTCGAGTCTATCTGCCAGTACAGTGGAGTGCGCACTGCACGGTGTGGAGCTGGCTGAATGGCTGTAGAGTGATTCTCCGAAAAACCCGGAGTCGTATTTGGCTGTGTGTTTCCGATTTGGTCATTCCGTCATCCAACTTCCCGAGACGCTTCTTGAGACTTTCTCTGGTTCTGGAGTTCACCGTTACTCATGATACGATACAGAGTAATGAGCACAAGTTTATCAACCGCACATCCTCAGCTCGGCTCGTGACACCTGCATCAACAACCGTCGCTTGCGAACGAACGTACCGCTCAGTCGCGATGGAGCACCATGCCGCGTTATATCGTACGACGACCCAAAACACCATCGCGACCACCTCCTCAGCATCGTCGTCGAGGACTGTCCGACCCAATGCCCCCAGAGACTCCATGATGAGCGGCATGAGCAATGTCACGTACGGCGCGGACGCGTTCGAAGGAGACGATGCGATATCGGTCGCGCATTTCGGTGAATACGCCTCTTCGACTTATGGAGCGCCTACCTTTCCGCCCGTCCCAGCGCGATCGTCCTCCTTAGGGAATAGTGTGTTGTCGCAAAGAGGGAGAATGACCACGATACATCCAATGGCACACTCTGTCCTGCCAGAAGAGGTCCCTCAACCCAGGGATACCGAGCTGATGGAGGAGAGAAGATCAAGATCTCGCAGTTTCAGCGAGGTTGAGGATGACGAGAGTGAGATTGAGAGGCAAAGGGAATTTGACGAGGCGAAAAAGCTGAGAGCAAGGGAGAAGGGTAGAGAGCGACAGAGACGGAAACGTGAACGAGATAAGCAGGCGAGGGAGGTGAGTCAAGGATGTTTGTACTTGGCTGATCCGACAGGAAGCAAAATATGCCGATCAAATGCAGGCTCCAGGGGGTCAGCTGGGCACCTCTGCACCACAGCAGCATATTCAATCGACGCAACAGCCACAGCATCCCCATGTCACACCTATCGTTGTCCCACCGAGCTTTCCCTACAACCTAGCATCTCCCAATACGCCCATGACGGCCATATCAGGCGCGTCGTCCCCTCGAGGTCTTGTGTCTCCAGGTCTGTCCACCCCCGGTAGTACGTATAGTGGTAGTCTATGGGGAGACGAGAGCTCTACATCGTCGCAAGAGCTGTCGGCCAACTTCGGACCGAGTTCCTATCCCGGTCCCTCGGGCACCTTCACCAACATACCCCGCCCGACTTCGGGTCTCGACATCAAGCCGTCTAAACGGAGGCGATCAGAATCAAAACCGGATGTGTTCAAGCCCAGCAGTGTGGGGTCTATCAGCAGTAATACGAGCTCTGATCGACCGGGAATACCGAGGACAATCTCCGACAGCTCGAGTCTTAACGCAGCCCCACCTATACATCCAGAGCAAACGCACCAGACTCGAGTGCGTAGTGAAGCGTCTGAGCACTTTGCCGCGACTGTACTCCTCGGTCTGACAAAGTCAGGCCTACGCCCATCACTGGAGCAGAGCTTGGCACTAGGTGATAATGGACTAGAGGAAATGAGGGAGGACCTGGCCATCGTTTTCGAGCGTTGGCGTGCTCGGCGATCCCGCAGGGGCATCAGGAGTGCTCAGACTGTGCTAGAGCAGGGGATGCAGCGCGTCACGATAGCGCCTAACACGGGTGTACCTGTAAGTGACATCGTGACAGCTTGAGAATTACGCTGAGCTGCCACAGGATAACGGACACCGTATGCCACCTTCACCTAATCCCGATCAAGCTATCTACTACTCACAAGCCAGCGTGATCCAGCCCCTATCCAGGCCTCAGTCCCAGGACGGCTATTCCCAACAGGGCATGGGCGGCGCCGCTCTCCCTCAGGTGGTGTCCAGCTCCCACCCTCTCAGGCAGATCGTCACGCATCGAGCTTTGGGACCCAATCTCCCGTATAAGCCATACAGCGTTACGTTCGAGAGCACAAACGGCCAGTGGCCCACACAGCCTCAATCATATTCGACGTCAGTCGGCAATGGTTATCCTTCCACAATGGCGACATCTCGCCCCACGAGCAGCTCGAGCGTCCAGATGGGCAACCAACCGGCGCCCGGCTACACGTACGTGTCAAATCCATCGGCACAACAGGGTCATGCAAATCAGCAGCCGGCGCTCGCCATGCCATCCATTACTCACTACACCACCGTACCTGGCAACTCGAACACGCCCGCGATATACCACTTCTCTTATTCCCAACCAGGTCCACCTGCAGCACTGAATCAAGGCGAAACACCTTAACCCAAGACATCGCAACGTGTCGTGTCCAACCTTAAAAGCGGTCAAGAGTCACGGTCGCCTCAGCTTGGCCAGTACCCGGACCCGATGATATCGCGCTCTCCCCGCCTAACTCTTGGTTGTATCTTGCAGAACACACACACTTCGCACGTGGATCACACATGGGCGACGGACCTGATTGCGCCATGCATGTCGAATATCCAGTGCTGGGTCTACTACTTTCAGCTACTTTCACTTTTCAGTCTTCCTCTCCGGGTCTCTACGGCGGACGACGATACCGGGCCGGGTGACTTGCCGGCACGGCCGGCACCATTCCGGCATCTCATGTCGGCGGCAAATCGTTAATCGCCGCTGACGTCGATTCGTTCAATCCAGATCCCGGCAGATCTGTCATGATCGCTCACGCGCTCGCAGCCGCTCACCTCGCTCACCGCTGCTACTGGTGCCGGCTAAGTTAGTCCCTGCTGCCCATACAATCTCATACAATACGTTCGTCACTGCACGGGCCTATGAAACAGGAGTAAGCTTACTTGACTTGGTACCGCTCATGGTGTCGCACTGGATCTGCCAACGGGCTGCCCGTTGTCTTACATGTTGATCGTAGACCCTCGTGTACCCCAGGACCTACTAAGATCTTACTCATACTCGCTGTCCCCTTCGAGACCGAGCCATGACGCGTACCATGTGGGTGTGGACCGGTCTGGATAGTGTGTGGACCTGTGTGGACAGGCGAGGACAGGCGTAGACAGGGTTTGAATCGGCTCTCGGACACGGGTGTCTCGGAGCGAGACAACCATAACTGCATGGTAGTTAGTCCGGTACCAGGTCTGTCTACTCTGTCCGCCTGAAGTGCATGGACTGAACTTACTTTCACAGACAGTATCCCGATGGAAGTTGGAGCGAGCGCGGGACCGCGCAGGTGCCGGCTGTCCTGACGCTGTATGGTCATTTGCTTGACATTCCATCCATCGTCACCATCTCAGGAGGCGGAGATCCACGATGAGGAGGAACACGGAGTGTCTCGTCTCAGCCCGACACTGCAGCCCGATCCAGCAATGGGCGCTGGGCTTGTGGCCGTTTGGCAACAATCATCCGGATAGCCAAGTCAGAGCTGAGCAGATCCCGGCCGTACAGAGATCTACAGAGACAGCGACTGCTCACTCGGTCATGACTTCAAAAGGCCAGGCAGGGCGCGCTCAAGCAATGGGCCAAATTCCACCGAACGACAGGCACTTTCAATGCGCACTGCCATCTGGTTGTTGGTCCTCATCATGAGCGCGCTTCAACCTGTTCGAGCTGCCGCCCTGGTTGGATGTGGATGTACTACCGGCCAGTCGTGTCTTGTCTTACTGGGATTGATAGGTCTCGGGTGTCGGACTTGTCCAGATGGTACTGGGTCCAGTGGAGGTTCTGCCGAGACATGCTCTCGCTGCCCGACGGTGAGTCAATGGGCGAAGGAGTTCGCTGATCTTGTAGGGCCAATTCTCTGTGAATGGATCAGGCTGCCGGACATGTCCCGGAGGGCAAACTTCTTTGGACGGAAGGACATGCGTGAACTGCAATCCGGGCTATTTCTCCTCGGGAAACACTTGCACGAGATGCCCTCAGGTGAGTTTCGGGACCTGGTACATGCGCTGATCAGTTGTGTAGGACTCTTACTCCGGTTCTGGAGCCAATGCTTGTATTCGCTGTCCGATCGGCACCTTCGCCCCGGCTGGCGCTCAGCGATGTTCCGCGTGTGCCGCCGGGTCGGCTTTCAACACGAGTACAAGGCGATGTCAGGTCTGTCCAACTGTGAGTCGTCGTGCTCATCGTACCCAGTGGGGACATGATCTGATCTGCAATATAGAATACGACTCCGTCGACCGATCGGACGACCTGCTCTCGTTGTCCTTCTGGCTCCTTCTCTACTGCCGGGGCGACCACATGCACCTCATGTCCCGCTGGTACATTTGTCTATGGCCAGAGTTGCCAGTCATGCCCTGCGGTAAGCCGCATTTGCTTCACGTTTCAGCGTAGCCGATGACTGATGAAAGAGTAGAACACATATTCTTCGGCGTCCTCTACCGCATGTACGGCCTGTCCAGCGGGACAGTCCTCCACCCCTGGTCAACCTACCTGCTCACCTTGTCCCGCGGGGAGTTTTTCGATGAGCGGTGAAAGCTGTCGACAATGCAGGATTGGTTCGACCAGCTCAGCGGGTTCGAGCTCATGCACGACCTGCCCAGCTGGACGATACGTCGATTCGAAGGGATCGTGTGAAGCATGTCCCGCCGGTCAATTCAGCAACAACGACGGTCAAACCAGCTGTCAGCAGTGTACTCCCGGGTCTTTCGCCTCTGCTCCTGGTCGAACGAGCTGTACCCGTTGTCCGGCCGGGTCTATTGCAGACGTATCCGGTAGCGCAGCTTGTACTCCGTGTCCGGCAGGTCAAGAACCTAATACAGACCGTACCGCCTGCACCATGATACCCTCCGGTAAAATCTCGAGCCGCAAGCGCAGTATACCATGGTGTGACGTCGGCCACAAGGCTTGCAAGATCCCGATGTCGAAAGGGCTCTACGAGTGCGTGGCTATTTCCAGCGACATCGAGTCCTGTGGAGGATGTATCGGAGAAGGAGAGGGGGTCGACTGCACTGCGTTTGACGAGAAAGCAAGTGCGTCGTGCGTCCAAGGGAAGTGCGTGTACCAGTGTCCAAAAGATTTCATCTTAACCGCGCGAGGATGCGAGAGGAAGGCCCTGCCACCGAGATCGAGATCAAAGCGAGTGGCATCATGGAGAAGAAATGAGCGGTAAGCAGAGGTGGAAAGGACATTGCAACCATAGATGGATAGACTTGGGATTTCGCGTCAGTAATTATATATGTTTGTAGCATTTAGCATGTAACCACACCGAGGGGATACTCGTTGGGCTCGGTAGGCGATATTTGCATACCCATCGCTGTGACTAAACTGTTGCAGGTGACTGCGGCACGATCATACCGTCATGTCAAGATGCTCTGGGCCGAAGCTCATCGGCAGTAGCTCCTCCAGCGTCATAATCTTGACCTCCTTCTCCCAATCGCTGTTCTTAGGCGATACCGATTTGTCCTCCAACAAACCCTTATCGGCCAAAGCATCAGCGAGTGAAGGAGGCGGGGTAGTAGAGTCATGCTTGTACGTCGACGACAGCATGATGATTGGTGCCGATAGGGGAAGGAACTCTCGGAGGACCTGACGGCAGATACCGCAAGGCGATACTGCTGGAGCGGGGACGTTGGATGTGACAGCGCAGGCCACAAACTTTCGGTATCCCATCGACTTTGGCAAGACATCAGCAGATATTTAAGTGAGAATGGAGGGATACATACAACGGCTTTGGGTATCGCAGTTCGCTCGGCGCAAATTCCAGCACCTATTTCGGTAAGTCTACGATTTCGCTACACCCTCAGACGATGACTCACCGTACGAGGCATTTTCCACATTACATCCACCTACTATAGTGCCATCCTCGCACAACAGAGCCGCGCCCACACTGTCAAGGTCAGGAGCTGCCCTGCTCAAGATCCGATAACCTCTCACTGGAACTTGGAGTAGGGAGCATAAGCTCTGTCGCGGTCTGCATCGTATAAGCCCAAGACAGATCACTGCAGCAAGATTGCTCACTCTCGAAAGACTCTATGATGACCTTGTGGATGAGTTCGGGCTGAAGCGAGGCGGACATGATGTTTGGTGCAAGATAAGGATAAGTTGAGACTTGAGAGTGCAGTCTTGCAGATGAGGTTAGCTTTACAGCGCAGTTGACTGGTTCACTGATCGAGTGAACAATCAGGTAAGTCGTCGGAGGGGAGTCCTATGAAGGCGATGGGCAGTTGAGTAGCTGTATGTACCGTCTCAGCTGCGTCTCATCGACCCATTGAGCCATGGGCACTGGGTAAATCTTGGGTAGCTCCCTGGTGCTGCACGCTGGTCAGCTCTCCGGCTTGAACGGAAGATCGAGATCCTGACGGGATGCGCCGCCAATCACGTGATCACAGAATACAGGCTCGTCGACCGCTCGAAACCTCTTGATAGGCCAGCCTTGTCACTGACGCTTTTAGGCCCGGAGAGGTCAACCTCACAAGCGAAACCCCAGCTCTCATATTTTCTGGTCCATGACCTTCCACGTAAGACCTCTTATACACACTCCGCTCGCATCGTTGCATGTCCAACATAGCTGCTCAAGGCCCTATCCGACGCCTGATCACTTCACGACCAGCTCTCAGACAGCTCACGACCCTTCACGCTCCTTTCATCTCTGCGGCACAGTTCTCAGTGAGACCTGGCGCAGCTCTTGCGGCTCATCGCTCCTTTTCCACCACCCTTCCAACCTACAAAAAAGTCAAAATGGCCCCGAAGAAGAAAGTGGTCGAGGAGAAGAAGATCGTTCTCGGTCGACCAGGTAACAACTTGAAGGTGAGCAGTTGCGTGTCGAGGTGAGATCCACGTCTGACGGTCCCGAAATTTAGATTGGTATCGTCGGTCTACCCAACGTTGGTAAATCCTCCTTCTTCAACACCCTATCACAGACCGATTTGGGTAAAGCCGCAAACTTCCCTTACGCTACCATGTGAGTCATTCTCGTCTCAGCGACCGGCATCGAGTCTGACTTTGCATAGCGACCCTGAAGAGGCTCGAATCCCCGTCCCAGATGACCGGTTCAACTGGCTGTGCTCGGTTTACAAGCCAAAGTCAGAGGTCCCCGCCTTCTTGACCTGCATCGACATTGCCGGTCTCACTGCTGGTGCTTCGACTGGTGCCGGTCTCGGAAACGCTTTCTTGTCCCACGTCCGAGCTGTCGACGGTATCTTCCAATGCGTCCGAGCGTTCGACGACGCCGAGGTTATCCACGTCGAGGGTGACGTTGACCCATTGAGAGATATGCAGATCATCAGCACGGAGCTGAGGTTGAAAGACATTGAATGGGTCGAGAAGGAGTTGGAAAGGCTGAAGAAGGCCAACCGAAACCTTGGTTCGACAAGTTTGGCGGACAAGGCAAGAAAGGAGGAGATTGTGAGTATATGTCTATCGGCCCGTGCTGACTTTCCAGGCCACCGTTGAGAAGATCTACCACATCTTGACAGAAGAGAACAAAGATGTCCGAAAGGGCACCTGGACAAACAAAGAGGTGAGCAGCAATGAGCTACTCCTCCATCTTCCACATGAACCCCTGTTATCGGATGAAAAAGGCCATCGGCCTATAAACCCAGCTCTTCGAGTAGGGGTCACGCCCATAAAACCAATGAGACCAAATAGTTTATTTCTGACTCGCATCTATCCGTTCTTCGATCGTTGTTCGTGACTACAATGCTGACTGTGACTACAGGTCGAGGTTATCAACGGCCTAACATTGCTCACGGCTAAGCCAATTACCTACCTCGTCAACCTTTCGGAGAAAGACTTTGTTAGGAAGAAGAACAAGTGGTTGCCGAAGATCAAAGCATGGATCGATGAGCACAACCCAGGAGATTCCCTGATCCCATTCTCTGTCGCCCTCGAGGAGAGACTAGTCAACATGAGCGACGCCGAGAAGGAGGCCGAATCGGAAACCCTTGGCCTGCCCAAGGGCAACCCATCGGCTCTCGGCAAGATCACGACTGCTGGTTACGCTTCATTAGAACTGATTAGATACTTCACTTGTGAGTTGATCTCGAGTCCAAGTCATAGTAGCTTGGCTGATCACGCTACAGGTGGACCTGATGAGGTGCGAGCCTGGACCGTCCGAAAGGGTATCAAGGCTCCCGCTGCTGCTGGTGTCATCCAGTGAGTCGAGCACCAAACTATCTTTGGTACAGCACTGACCTCTCACAGCTCCGACTTTGAGCAGAAGTTCGTTTGTGGTGAAATCATGGCATACGACGACTTAAAGGAGTACGGTACCGAAGCCCAGGTGAAGGCTGCCGGAAAACTGAGGCAACAGGGCAAGCCATACGAAATTGTAGACGGTGACATCTGCTACTGGAAGTGCGGTGCCTAAGCTGCTGTCTCTTGTAGAGTATGTTTAGAGGTCAGAAGTAGGGCTGGATGCATCTTTGTAGCGATGTATCGTTGTAAAGTTTGGCAATCATGCACGTTCCAGCGCAACCCAAGTCGACCTCCACCTCGGCCAGCTCGAAGCTAAGAGCAGATGTTGAAATTCTGGGATATTGCACGACTTAAACTTCTTGTTATACATCTACATCTCAACATGCTCGCTCAGCTCAGCTCACCCCCGACATACGTATCGCAGGAGGAGCACGATGCTCTGACGTCTTCGACGCCAGAGTCGTTCACGGACATACCGCCCATCCTGCGGTTTCTCGACGAAGAGGTCGAAGTTGTGTTATCGCCTGCGACCGGATGGTGGGAGGGCAAGGTCAAGGGGAAACTATGGGTGACGGAGGAGTAAGTCAGATGGACTTCGCAAGGTTCTCTATAGACGGGTGTCGACTAATGTATAACTTTCAGTGCGGTCGCTTTCCAGCCAGTGAATGGAGTGACGGGATTTTCATTACCGTTCCCCTCGTTAACTCTCCATGCCCTCACCCCAGCTAGCCCGGATACCCCGGGTCACATATACTGTCAGGTGGATGAGTCTGGATCTGGTCAGAACGAAGGACCGTCATTCCCTATTCATCAATCAGGCATTAATGGCATGAATGGAGACGCAGACGAGTACGACGACGACGAGGAAGGGATGCAGGGTGATGATGACTATACGCCAATGCGGGAGATTAGGATATTCCTACCCGAGGCAAAGTGTAAGTGTCCCCATGAGCTATCTCAAAGGCGCAAAGCTGACGAATCCCCAGTACAATCGTTATTTTCCGCCTTGTCGCAATGTTCAGCTCTGCACGATTCGCTGCTGCCCAACGGCGAACCGTCCTCCTTCTTCGGCTTTGGCGACATGGCCGAGGGACCCGACGACGAAGACGACGACGAGGGCTGGGAGGATGATATGGATCAGACAGAGGGTGACTCGGGTGTCGACGGAGGAAGGGTGAGGAGCGATTTTCACAGTGGCGGAGGACCAGGAGCCAGGTTCAGGCCGTACTAGTCTCCTCGTGAGAGCTATGCGGTTCTGCAGGAAGCCGATAGATGAGGGTCAGATGGCTGATGCCTCATTGACCGGATAGGTGAATAAGGAGAAGGCAGAAGCAAAATCGGGGACGGCAGAATTGGAATCGGATGACCCAGTGGAGAGATTCTTGAACATGGTTGATTGGGGCCATGTTCAAAAACCTGCAGGATGGGATGGAGGGGATAACGGGGAATTCGACGATGCAGAGGAAGAGGGGGAGGGGGAAGGCATCCCCGAGGATCTTCTACAAAGAGTACAACAGCTGCAGATGCAGTAGGGGATCTTGTAGATTTTGCATCCTAGATGTGACATCTTAACCTGCTCTGCTCGAGGTAGGCTCGCGTGCTACCACCTTATGCTTGCTTTTCCAGCAGCTTTGCCTTTTCTGGAGCAGGTGTCACTTCACCTTCTACCGCCAGAGCGGTGCTCGACCGGCTTTTCACCTTTGCCCATACCCATCTCGACCCTTTGGCCGTCCATCTCCACACTGCCTTTTCGATCCAGATGATACCCCTACCCATGCCAACGCTCAAGTCGAATGCTGTCCATGTCCGAGGATCCCATTGTAATCTGCTGTCGTGGATCCTTTGTCGGAACAACCGCCATCTGTCCCGGACTGACGGTGCCGTCGGTTCAATCACCTTGTCGTCTTGTACAGTCCGCACGAATCGACTCCAATCAACGGGCCCGGCTCGTAATTTGTCCCCTGAAAGCTTCTTCTCCAACCATCTCAAGACTCTGACATCTTTGGGATCCAGCAGCCCCGTTGTGTGTATCGAAATGACGCTGGGAGCCACAGGTGACGATTTGGGCAGAATTTTGGACATCCTATGAGCCAGAAGTGTGTCCGTGAACAATCTATCCCCGATGACGAGTAGCCTCAGATCGTCCTTTTCCTTTGCTTCTTCGGCGGCATTCGACTCCTCCTCGTGGATAGCTTCTTCGTTCCGATCCGACGACTTGGCGCTTTCACTTGTATCCGCTTCACTCGACACCATCTTATCTCTCAACCGCTTGCCATCCTCCTCTACCGAGCTCTCCTCCGAGCCTTGCTTGGTTTGTGCCCCTCGTCTTTTGGTTGGCTTTCCGTTTGCGTCCACGAGGGGTCCCAACAGAGGGTCTTCCTCCGCAGACTTGAGGAGCTTCTTCAGGATCAAATCCCTATCCTCGTCCTCCATCTTCCTGATCGCGTGCGCTTTCTCGTCCAAATGCCCTCTGAGGGTATTGGGCTTGCCTAGTTTGCCCTGGAAGTATTCGAGAATCGAGGACCCGCATCCTGGTTTAGGGGTGTTATGCAGCAGTACCGGCGCTTTCAATGATAGTGATACAGCCTCCGCCTAGATAGAATTGTCAGTTGCCTTCTAAGGTCACTGCACTGTTTATTGGGATCCGAGGTAACTCACCGCTATTCCATCTGGATCCTTCTTCGTCCCTGCGGAATTGGACACAACCAGCACCCTGCCCTCTGGAAAAACACCTAGCAACTCGGTCCAGGCAGTCTGAAGCGAAGGATGGACATCGTCTTTCTCCGGTAGCGTCTACAGGTGGACATGTCTCTTCAGCCACGTCTACCAAAGTAACTATCTCGGCTGCTCACCAGACAATTATCCTTGTCAATGACGACCGCATTGAAGCCCTGTTTCCGTAAACCTCGAAAGTCCACTTGCGCGATGCCTGGGATTATGACCTCGATCAGCGAAAAGCGACGGTTCTCGATCATTCACTTACTGGGCGCCTTGATATCGGGACGGAGGAGGTGTGGCCGCACTAACCCGGTCAGGTGGATGAGAGAAGTTGGCAGGCGAAATGTCATGACATGAGGGCGGAGGTCGTCCCGGTTCCGAAATGGGTAGCGATGCGGTGAAGCTGGAGCTTGCAGCTGATGCGACTAGGCGAATAGCCTACAAGTGGAAACTTGACGCTTCGAGGGCGACTCGATGAAAGCTAACACTGAATGTGTGGTGATCGAAAGCGAGTGTATGGGTGTAAGAGCTGTTTCAGCGAAATGTTGTCGACGTTTCGGAATTGGTCAAACTCAAAACAGTTTGTTTTCGTTCAACAACTTCGAACACAGGACTGATCACATCGAGATCCGCAACCACGCCTCACATATAGCTGAGACAACCCCCTCAGATCGAGAAGCAGTGCCATTCGTCACTATTTCCAGGCTCTAGTACGAGATACGGCCCATACGAGACCTTCCGGCGACCCGATACATCACCTCCGCCCTCGATGAACGCCAACGCTGGCTCATCCAAACTCCAGCCAAACGGCACTGATGCTTTGCATCCCTCGACATCACATACGAAGCGACTATCAACCATACCCAAGGGCACGTCCAATGGATCGCCGGGCAAAGTGAAAGCTCCGGCAATGGTCAATACTGGGACTGCAGGTGTCAAAGACGTTGTGAGCCCGGGAGAGCTATGCGGTTTCGTGAGTTTATACTTGGGGAGAAGCCATCTCGTTTGCTCGTTTGACTGACTGTGTCGATGTCAGGTGGATACATTGCTTAGTCAGTTGGAGACCCGGTTCGACGAGATGAGCGAAGATGTCATGTGAGTGTGATGATCAATAAATCAGACCGGTAACTGACCTCGAACAGGTCCAGAAGTGAGTGACTATCTGCCGAAACTGCCGGACTTTCTTCATGAAAGACAGATCATAGCACGGACCGCTGACTATGACCCCGTAGTGAACGACATGTCGACGCGTATAGACAACCTGGAGAACGCGATTCAAGATCTGATGCAGAACGGGATAGACGGGCCTGTTCCATCTTGAAGGCAGCCTGCGCGGCCACACGAGGTGTGTCAACAAAGATCACTCAGAAGAGTATTCAACACGCTGTACAAGGTCACGACCCTACGTTGTATATTACGCTGAATGTAATCCGAGTTGCGTATCTTAGTCGTGAGTCACTCGAGAGTCGAGATCTACCTCACAACCAAGTTACCTGGCGGGATCGACCCCGCCCTTTATGCTGTCAGCATCAGAGTGAGTGACCCGACAACAACATCCACCTCAGCAGTATGATCTCGCCATACCTGTACTGTGGCCGCCTGAGGATTATGTGCAGCGCACAGCGGTTCCGAGAGAGCTATGGCAGAGACGCCCCTCCGGAGACTCGGTCACTCGACCAATTCTTTGCGAGTTGCGCGTTCGCTTCAGCTTCTGCTCGGTAGACAGGCCCATAAGCTTGGCCATGGGCGCTACAAGCTCCGACTGCCTTGCACGCGAAGAGCAGTATACGCGGTGTGTGGCGAGCGTCGAAGCTACGCATCCTGTCCGTTACTGTAGGGTCTGCGATAAGGTCTAAGGCATGCCCCCGCCGATCCGCGGTTTCCGTGTGGTAAGGCCCTGGGAGACAGAACCGCCGGTAATTGTCGCTACAGAGTACCTAGACGCTTCATACTTGGCAGATCGATAGATGGGAGTCTGATACACCATAATCGCCGAGGGGTTGTGCTTGGTGTCAATATGGAGGACAACCAAAATCCCGTCAAAGAATCCCAAGGGCCCGAATTCACTTCCCGTGGTTCATCAACGCGGAGTCGGTCGGTCGCGCGCAGATGACGACGGAAAAGTTCATTAGTATTTTACGACTTTGGGGCACAAGACATCATTTTAGCAGCCCTATTCCGAAAAGGATAGGCGGAAACCCATGCCCGCGCTGCTATGCTGCATGTAGGCAGGCGCCTTGGACAAGGCTCGAGTTGCGCACGCAAGTGGTCACCTCGAAATCAATTTAATCCACCTGACCCAAGCGCCAGTTTTAGAAGACCTAAACGTCTTATGGGTGTTTTAGGCCGGCGAACTGCACAATTAGGCATCCCAAGAATGGCCGCAAAGGATCCGTGATATGACAGCGTTCGCAGATTTCCAGGTCATTTGACCAGGTCGTTTGACCAGGTCATTTGACCAATCGATCTGGGGGGTCCATTTAAGGCGACAGGTTCCATTTGACTTACTCAAAGCTAGCTGGGCTCGGCTCTGCTGGCCTGGCGGCGAGCTGGCTGCTGGCATGCTGCTGCCCAGCAATCGACCTGCTGCAAATCTGCTGCGTTCTGATTTCTGGAGTGATCACGTTGGAGACAACTCAGACAAGGAGAACAGAGAAGGCTGCAGGTCCAGGGAGAACGGAACGCTCCGTCTCGCTCGATTCTCAATGCACAGCAACGCAAGTAAGTACCTGTACGAGCAAGCGGAGTCCGTCACACTGTTAGACTTTACATAGCGATCAATCTCATACAACATACCCCGCGACGAGTCGGTTCAAGAACTCCTCCCTTACCGTCAGCTCAGCTGCTCTTCACTTCACCCCTTCCAAGTGAACTCGTCCCAGTTGGCAAAGTGGTACACGCAGTCGATGTCGTCAGAGAGTTTGGACATGTCCCACTCTCGGACTTGGGCCCACGGATTCCTCATTTTCACCCTGAGCAGGTCGAGACATCAGCTTCGTTTTCGGTCGTACTGAGGGCAACTTCACTCACTTCTGCTTTCCGTCGACCATGGTTGCCCACATGACAGCATAGACATGATTCCCAACGGGTTTGCTTGCGGTGTCGAGGAGGGCGCCGTTGTCCTTGGTGCCGAACATGACGGGTGATTTTGGAGCCCGGCGCGCTATCTCGACTAGGTGGCTTCAGCCATGGCTATTGATAGAATCGGTAGATGACCGTGCTTACAATATTCGTCTTGAGAGAGGCCAGTCTGGACAACCGTCTCACGATTGGCGATGGAAGCGAGAGCATGAGCTGCAACTCCTCCGTGCAGATACCCGCCGCCGTACACGCGAGCAAAAGCTGCTTGCCAACCGCCAACCCACCTGTTGAGGGTCATCAATTAGGTCTATGGGCGCCAGGCCGAGCAGCTTTGAGAATCAGAGGAAGGCGACCTACCAGACAGCCTGCATGTTTGGGCTAAAGGCCATTCCAGTGTTGCCGTTGAAATGGCCCGACACGTCGTCCTGGTAGGATACTTCGGGCCAGGACTCGTTCGGGGATTGCTTGTAGGTCGACAAGGATACTCCATTGTGCTGCTCTACAACCATCTCTTCCTTGATTTCGAACATGTGAAATTTGGCCTTGTCCACATACTTACCAGCCTCAATCTTTCCATCAGTCACGCCTTTGCCCGAGACGCCTTCCATCGCGGTCATGAGCCATTCCGCCCCGCCGTCAGAGAGAGCGATCGAGCAGAGTGCTAGAATGACTGTTATTGATGCCCGGCCTGGAGGGGCAACAAAGACTCACTCGCCAACAAAAAGCAGTCCTCAGTCACGGCTGCGGTATATCGTAAGCAGGACCCATCCTTGAGGCCAGATTTTGAGCATCGACCATCACTTACTTTGCGTCATATCCTGAAAGTTCGGTCCTCCCTCGCGATATAATGCTCGATGCGTGGAGGCATACAAGGCGTCGCCGAGGTGAGTGGTATCTTCGGGAATGGGTTCAGGTTCAGCCTCTGGTGTTGGCAATCCGATTACAGCGCTTGTGCCTACATCGACCGTCAGCGCCAGAACGCTGATAACGCTGGGTGGGCGATACTTACCCAGCAAAAGAACGATGACGAGGTATTCTGTCAGAATCATGATGACCTCGCTGTGTCGTTGCGTCGAGAGCTATACGCAGCACTTGGTAAGGCTTGAACGACTCAACAGGGGCAACTTCAAGACCTTTAGCAATTAGCGTGGCGACAATCGCGATCAATACCATCAAACTGGATCGCAATGGGCCCAATACATCATCCTTTCATCGTGCCCACCTGAAGCTGTTGAAACCCGTAATGAACGCCCTCACCCTCGGCCCCGCTGTTTATTGTACACTCCATTCATGGGAGTCCCGCAACAGCTGAGGCAACGTTCCAGGTCGTTTGGCGGCCGTCAAGGGTTAGCAAGTGCGGCGCACTATGGATCACATCAGTCATTTCACGATGAAACAACAGGTCGTGCGCGGTGCTCACGTTCGCTTTGGTCGAATGTCGGTACTGGCTCGGAGTCGTCCGTCCGTCGAGGCGAGTATCGCTTTCTTGACGTATTCCCTATCGTGATTTTGCTCTTGGTACCCAACTAGGACCACCTTGTACCCGTCGTCGATAAGTCCAAACAGGGTACTGGATAGATTGTAACTGCCAGATACCGGTCTCCGAAGTATGACTATTTCCGACAGGTTTGGATAAAGAGCACGTAGGAGTGCTTTCTTGACGCCGATTCGAGCAATTGAGGTCGCTGTCACCTGGTCGCGGAGCTTGCCGGGCATGAAAAGGAAATAATTGTATGTGGCAAGCCTGGTGACGTCGGAGTATGTTGAGATGCCCTTTCGAACGAGATTAGATACTGGATCACCGAGCTTGTCAGAGAGGGTCGTGAAATCATGATCGACTACGGTGCTGGGTCGCAAGTCTGGACATTTGGCCATATTTCGGGCGATCAACTCGGCTCGTGTAGATCCGAAGTCGTCTACGACGTCGTCGTCATCGTCAAGCAGATCATCTTTCTCCTCGGTTTCGATCCTGAGAAATTGAGCGTATGTCATATTCTTGATCTGTCGCGATGTTGGGGTTCCACTACAGGAGGAGATAGTCCACCTGCCATCCCCGGAGATACCCAAAGCAGGCAGATCCACCTTCCGATATATATTCGGGGCGGAAGCTGCTTCGAGAAGATCGAATTACCGAGCTGATCTGGACAAGGGTCGCCATGTCGCAATGGTCGAAGATGCTTCTGAGCAGTTCCGGGCTCTCGAGCACGGTGCGGATCGCGAGCATTTGGTTCACTCGTGATGGGGAAGCATTATTCTGATTGAGTGCATTCGAGGCTTTTCTCTGTAGGGAGTCAGTCCTGTTAAGACACCTTCGAGTACCGACTCTCACAACTCACACCTACATCCGCCACGCTGCCTTGCGTTCGTGGTCTGAGCGTTGGAGCCATGGCTGGACCACCAGGCTCCCGGCGTCACACATTCCTTTCACCGAGTAAGTTACCTTTGTTCGATGCGTGCGGTGCTGGATCGCTCAGCAGCTGCTTCACCCTCCCCAGCTGATACGCGTCACTTGCTCGCAAAAAATGATCGAGAACTTCTCCAAAGCCACTGCGGCGCTGACGATTGCCAAGCCGACGCGTCTGTTGACGGAATCAATTTCTGAAAATGGGCAACAACACGCAGAAAAGACCATCATCGATCTCGTCGATACTTTCACCGCCGTCTTCTTCTCTACATATTCTCGCTCTCAGATCCTTTTGATAACTCTTCGTTCAGTCAGGCCTGGTGCCACACATTCTCTTGATCTTATCACAGTCCTTGACGGACTAGTCGTTTCGCCACAGTACACCTTTTTGCCTCGACCTAAAAAAAGAAATACCGGTACACCATCATGCCCGGCTCCACATCACCATTCTGCCCGGCCACGCCTAGATTGTCGTCGTTGCCAAAAGTCATCATCACACCTTGTACCCCTTCGCCAATGTTCGAGCTGTCTCAGTCCCGCTCCTCATTCCCCGACTGGACCGAATCATCCTCAAGTTCGAGTCCGCGGCCGAGTTCGAGTCAGCAGCGGAGATCATCGAGTATTTCCACTCGTTCCGACGCCATCCAAGTTGGGGATTACCACGGCGCCCACGCACAATCAAGAAGACGACCATCTTGCTCGTCCGACTTTCTGCAATTGCCTAGAAAGCAATCAACAAGGAGAACCCGGGATGGCCAAAGCGAGAGTCGCTCTTGTACGATGACGAAATTATCCTCTCCAGCATTCACAATATGTTTTATCGCTCTGGCCGCTCTACTCCTCCTGAGCTCCACGATGAGCATGTTCAAGTTATCATCGCATTATCAGCCCACCGAAGCCGATCAATACTCTACGACCCGACTACGGCCCTCGTACTCCCCTTACTCCTCACGCAGAGCGCAGAAACTCGGCCGGACCCAGGATCTGAAAAGCCCATTGGAGGAGATGAAGAGGAGGACGGAGATCGTTCAGGGAGAATGTACGATAGGACAGCCGAGTGACAATGATCGCAGCTACAGACTGCCAGGCGCGGACGCTTGGGAGGTTTGGGACTTTCAATAAGGGCGGATGAGAAGCTCATACACCGAGATTCTGGCATCTTGGGATGCGGGGTGGATCATAGATCAGGTCGTTGTACAGTACATGCACGGGACATTACACATGACGCAGCACTATCAAGCTGCTACAGCAACTCCTCGTCCTGGTTGCAATAAACCCTGCTGCTTCGACCCAATTTGGCCAGCAGTGTCATTGTCCCCTTTGCCCTGCTTGCACACTGGGCACTTGCCGACTCTGACCCTGACGCTGGCCGCGAAGGAGAGCTTGCTGCCCAGCTCCCTCCTTCTCGACTTGATCTTGTCCCCGGACCCTAGAAGATGATTCACAGATTGATTGTCTTGGCGACTGGGCAGCTCAATGTCGTCGTTCAGGAGTGCACAGCTAGCGTGAACCGTATGCCGACAGAGGTAGACCAGTACCAAGGTCGACGACGTGGTGTCTGATGGCCCGGGCTTGAAGGCTTCGTTGTGACAGACGGCACATACGCTTTGTGCTGCAAACATCATGAGCCTCGATCGCAGAGTCTCGGTATATCGTATATCACTCACGGGATCCTTGTACACATCCGACTTGCCCTTTCTGCAGTCTGGACGCCAAGCCGGCGCAGTCTCCACTGAGGATCCGATTGCAGCCCTCGGATAGAGATACCTTCCAGGCCGGAGTCAGCTGATTTTGTCCTTACGAATCCGATCACTCACCTGTAGGTTTGACGCCTGGACGATTTTGATCAAAGCCGCTTTCAGACCTGGAATTTCCATCCCATCCCTGATCCTACTTATCAACCTGATCGGATTGATCTCCGCCCCAACGTGCTCGAGCAGTGTGCGGATGAAGTCTGTGGGCGTAATGAGCCATACTCGTAAAGACACAATCGTCCAGACTCACCTGGTCTGGTTTCGGAATACTCGAGCAAGTCTTCCCACAAGTCTTCATCGGCTTGTTCCCGCGCGAAATCGATAGCCTAAGTAGTATTAGCACCTGCTTCTAGCCGCTCGACTCTCACGTACCATCTGGACATCGCCCAATCGCTGGATGATCAACATGAGAGCCTGACGATTATTGCCCATCCGCCCAAGGAGGAAGACCATCTCCGGTACTAGATCATGGTCTTTACAGGTATTGTACGCCTAGGGAAAGTCAGCACCACTGAGTATTGCGTTACCGCCGGCCCACCTTTTCAAGATCATACATGTTGCTTGCCCGCAAGAATGGCATCAACTCTCCTGCTTTGTAAGTCGCCGCGAGATCGATCTAAAGCCGATCAGTATACAGCTTGCAACGCGTTTAGTTGCCGACTCACATATCTATCGCTATAAGGGAAGCTGAGTGGAGCATCCTTCGCGAATATGCCCTGGAGATATCGCAACAGGAATTCCGGTTTCCGTTCAAGCTGCCGAACAACCCGCTCAATCTGCCAAACCGAATCAGCGCCAAGTGTGCCCGATCTAGCATCGGCATGACTTACAGGTATCGAATCAGTGTGATCGACCAGCAATTTGATGGCCGCACCATCCTGTTTCGACTCGTCATCGAGCTCTACAAGGAGTACCGCTTGATCCTGGACATCGGCGAACAAGCTGTATTCCCGAACCAAGTCGAAGACCCGCGGCTGGCGCAGACGTAAGAAGTATGGTAGAGCCTTGCCGGGCTGTTGATTCGTCAAATATCTAAGAGTACCGTCAGCCTAGACCTCAGACGATCACGTTCACCGTCACTCACAGCTCGCCCATCGACTCGATCAGAAGTGGGTCCTCGTCACTCGCTCGCAACTCCCCCTGAATGGTCTCCGCCGCGCCCTCGATATTGTAAATTCCCCGTGGCCACGCTCTGATTACTCGCAGTAATAGCTAGACGGGATCAGTCGAAGCCAGTAACACTGACCAGAACACTCACCTCTTTATCGTGGAGGAGCAGGTGCGACAAGACCGTCATATATGTCTCCTTCTCCAGAACGGGCTCCTTGGTCGGTATCTCGTTGACCAGAACCTGAAGTTGCGAGATCAGGATTTGACAGCCGCAGGATCACGGAGAACACTCACCTTCAGCTGATCATGTCGGATGAATTCCTCAATACACTCTCTCCAAGAGGCAGTGTCCCGCTGGAAGACCTTGGCAGCAAGACCTGCGGCTCTTTCAAATTCATCTGCGCTCGCATTAGCTCTACAAACGAAGTTCGCTTTTCAGAGCCGAAACACTTACCTCGATGAACCAGATGCTTCATGTACTTTCTCCCGATCGCCTGTATATCCAGTGCACCCCCGTGTTTCTGCTTGAACACTTCTGCGGCGGCCAGCGCTTCTTCGTACCTCTCCTGATCGACCAACCATTCGATATGATCCGCTTCGTCTCGCGGTCTTACCACAATGATGTCCGATGGGCTGACCACGAAGAACGACAGGTCATCTGTACCGCCTCCCCGGACCGTATTTGGCTTAGGGGACGTCGAAGTGGGTACAGGTATAGGTGCTGCAGCCAATGTATAGTCGTTACAGCCGTACAGATGGAAGTTCTGTAGACTCAAAGCGTCTGCGGAGATCTCTTCGCCTTTATCGATGATCCGCAATTCGGGTCGATTGGCCGCTTTCCTCTTTTGTTCCTGCGGATTGTCCGTAGCTTCGTTGTCGAAAGTATACGAGTCGGGGGGTACGTACGCTAGTACGAGGAACGAAGTCGGACCATAGGTCGCTATCCCCGAGATCATACAGTCTACCTGGAATATACTGGTCAATTCCACTGTGAGTGCCGGTAATCCAGTATTTTGTGACGTCTTGCCCCGGGCGCGGATCCTGACGACTTTGATGTAGTCGGCCCAAGCGATGACCAGGGTGTGATCGTCTTTCCAGATCATAGAGCATTTGAACAACTCTGCCCTGGGCGCATGGGCCCCGCGGTCGATATAACCGATTCTTTGGCCGGTCGTCGTGTCATACAGCTTGACACCCTGCACCGAGTCAGTATGAACAACAGGCATTATGTCAAGTTGACGAGGCGTGAGAGGAGCTATCACCCACTGTATCGTTTGCCCAGGCTATTATGTTGTTTCTCCACTCCACGGCCCAAATAGGACCCTCCCCCGAATGCAGCACCTGCTCTTTGTAGCCCAACCAACCTTTCTCCTGCAGGATGAGGTTCCCCGCCATACCTCCACAGACAAACGACCTCGATGTCTTCTTCCCGAACCCGGGCTCCAAGGCCAGCGCCCTCATTGGCCGTTTATAGTCGAAGGCGTATGATTCGGTAGAGGTGAATGAGTGAATGACCACTCGGCCTGAATAAAGGGTCAGTTCTATGACCGAGAACAGAGATATACCAATCACCTTCCACACTGGCAGTAGCGATGAAGTCGCTCTCTTCGTCTATACGCAAGCAGGTCACACTCGCGGCGTGAGGCCGAAATGAGTTGATCTTAATGCCTTCGTGAGAAACGACGTGCACCATGCCCATATGTGTGCCGACGGCCTGCCAACGGTCAGACCACATGAATAAGGGGCTATATGCTGCTCACAATCATCCTAGATCCCACTTCGATAGTGGACGCCGTGTCCTTGGCCAGTATCTCAGGCATCTTGCCTTTCATCTTGCTATACTTGAGGGTTCTGAGGAGTATTAGCACACTTGGGTATCTCGAGCTACTCGGACTCACGGCTCTTCTTCCTCCTCATCGCCTTCATCGCCTTCATCGTCATCATCGTCCTCCTCTTCCTCCTCGTCTTCCTCTTCATCGTCTCCACCTTCAGCGCCGTCACCGGCATCATCCTCATCAGGCCCATCATCGTCTCCGTCCTCAGACTCTTCGCTCCTTACGCTCGCAGCAGCAACACCGATATTATCCCCTGTATGTCGTGGTGATCTTACGAACCTCCTATCGGAGCTTGAGTCGTCCTTGGTGGGATTTGCACTGCGTTCACCATTGCGTTGCGGTGATTTGCCTTTCCTACTCTCGACACGGCTGTGTGATGACGCGGTGGAAGCGCTTGATATCGAAGGCGAGCGAGAGGGTCCTGCCCCTGGTGTCTGCGTCGAGTCAGCCAGGATTCCGCCCTCCATAGTGATTTGTGCTTGTAGCTAAGCAGTGAAGGCTATCAAGCAAGCTATGAGCTAGCCAGCCGTAGATGTTGTTGCTCTGTCACAAGCTGGTCATAACCGTTGACTTGGTCATGGACCGGCTACCACGTGGCTTTCACGTGGTTCACTCTTCCTTTCTTACGTCATTTTGCCAGAACAATCTCGGGTGATCGGGAAATCTGTTACCCGCGGAAGTCGTCGACATGGACGGCGACGGTGACAAGATAAAGAACAACAAACGATCGTCGTCTAATGTTCCCCAGCTCACACGACACATTCACATCAGCATAATAGCAAGGGATCAGAGGACGAGAAGATCGATCAACAGATTGAAACAGCTCAAGAGCAATACCACCACACCATGGCTATGGCAATGCCAACAGCGGCCCCATCGTGTCCCTCGGCCGCGTTCTCCAGTCCAGTAGCGCCAACCGACCTACACTCCCGAAAGAGACACGCTGAGGGGTACCCTCTCCCTGAACACAGCCTTGGTCATGAGGAGAAGCGACGTCGACCAAACTTGGCCAACGTATTATCCGGCCTGTCGATATCTCAGCAGCAGCAACTACAGCAGAATCAAAATCAGCAATGGCAAGACCCCTCCGGGCCGATCAATCACGACAAGGTGGCATTTGGAGATAGGGCAGCGGTAGTGGAAGATGAGGATGAGGATGATACTCTACCCAGGAGGGACATCGCCGTAGAAGAGATCCACACTCGTCGGAATGGTTTCAACCGCACGTCCACCTCTTCATCCGCCTCATCCTCCACCTCTGCAGACGACTCGGATGGTACTTTCCTCGACAGCGATTCTCGACGGCGAAGGGACTGGCGAAGAAGAATGTCCAAGTCGGCGAAACGATCGGCTCAACAAGCCGACTCTATCGAACAACCCGACGAGGACGAGGACGAGTTGTTCCCTCAGCCCTACCCCTTCGACAATGCGGGCGAAGGAGTCGAGGTGGAATACATCGACGATTTGCCCCCTCTGCGGACATTGAAACGAAGAGACACCGAGCCAGATGATAATGAGGGAGAGGAGATGGACAGGGGAAGGCGCCGGAAGCGATCTAGAGCTTTCAGTGGGGATGTCGATATGGATGCGGATGTGGACCAGGATTTGGACGACGATATCGAGGAGATCCCAAGGATATCCCAACACAGCTCTCGACCGATTAAATCGAGAAGACGGACGCAATGGCATGAGCCGGAGAAAGACAGTGAGTCGATAAGAGTACATGATCGCAATTTTGAGCAGCAATTGACTGGAACTGCAGGAATCGTGATCACATCACTCGGTTCACCGAATTCATCCCGCTCAGCATCATCTTCCCGATCCGCATCACCTTCCAATGACGATCGATATCTTTCACAGCCAGGAACCCAAGGTTTCACACTATCCCCCTCGCTGCTCACCCATCTGCTCAAACAGCAGAAACAGCATTTCCCTCACTACCCACCCCAACAAGCGCTGGAGAAGGGGTTGATATTGTACAAATCGCCTCCGGTCCCCGCAGAACTGTTCAACCACCCGGATATAGTAAAGAACTGGCAGGGATCGCCTCCCATCTTCCCATACGGTGCTGCTTCGCAGGAGACCGACCCCAGCCGATTCGAGGAGATCAACGACGAGGCTGTCGATCAGAGTGGATCCGAGACCATGGGGCAGTTCAGCTTTGGCGGTCCAGACGAGGGTCGCACGGCTAGCGAAGACATGCCGATGGATATGGCAGACGTGGATATGGACGATGGTATGGATATCGAGTAAGGCGCGACCGAAAGCAAGCTAGCTGTAACAGTTGTAAAGTACGGCATCTATCATCAATGCATAAGAGCAAAGGCTCTATCAACGAGGAGTCCTCTTATTCGGTTTGGAAACCCTGACAACTCTGTCGTACCCCACGCTGACGACCTCCCACTGATCGTTCCCCTCGCCAGTCTGGACGATGCAGCAATCTCTCACAACCTCGCTTGAACCCTGACCAGAGAGCAACACCGAGCCATGTATTTTGACCCTGGATCTGACCTCTCCCGAAAGGCTGATGAGGTTCAGGTATCCGTTCGGCGTGGTCGTGCTGCACCAGCATCAGCGTCCTTCTCCACCGGTGAATGCACACAGCGCTCCACTTACACCAGGCCAGATCCATCGGGAAGCCATGACATCCGGGGAAGGACAAAGTCGTCCGTGTCACAGCCAGTCCACAGACAAGCTAGCCGTTCAGTCTGCGGCACAGTTGTCAGTGGCTGCAAGCTCTGGTGAAGCAATATTGGGTGGAAATATCCCAGGGGAAGAAGCCACCTCACCTCATGGGGTTCTATGCCGTACAGCAATATTCTCTCGCCTGATCCACCCCTATGATCGCCAGTCTGGCACGCTATGAGCTTGCCAGACGGATGCACTGCCATGTTGAGCACTGCAAAGCTGATATGGAGATCCATAGGATGTGGATTGAATGATTTCGTGATGATAGACCAGTCGTCGCTTCCACGCGTAGCTGCACCTTGATCGGTTTGCGCGGTATCGGGGGCTGGGAGCTTGACGTAATACATAAGATGCGACGATCTCAGCGTGTAGAGGAGGTATGTTGAAGCAGGGTGAAAGACAATCGATTCAGGGTTGGAATCCACTTTGATCCTCTTGACCTCTTCGTATCGCAACGTCGGGTCGGACGCCAGAGCTATATCATCCGTATCGTCCAGTATCAGTGCGTCGTCCTCGTCCACCTGTGTCAAAGGCACAGCGGATGATGTCGCCCTGTAGATCACCACATGACGGTCGTAGGATGCCGTGGCGAAATATCGTCCGTCTGGGGAGAAGGCTACTCTGACCACAAACTTGCTCGATTTGAAGGTCTGCAATGGCTCTCCAGTAATCAAATCTGTGAGCACGGTGCTGGCCATGGGCGTCAGTATTTCCAAGAATGCAACATTCACATCCATCTCACCTTCCGTCCATTGACCCCGAGAGGAGGTATCGCGAGTTGAGGGGATGCGTGTCAAAGCACAATACTGCTGCTTTGTGCGGTTCCAATATTCTCTCTACCTGCTCTTGCTATCAGCCTCCTTCCGCAGCAGAGGCATTGTACCTTCCGTACCTCTCCAGTCATGTAGTCTATCAATTTGAGGGATCTGTCCACCGAAGACGTCAGTATAGTCGGCATATATTCCGCCCTATACCTGCGATCTCGTCAACGAACAGCCCTCCCTCCATGATCAACGCCAGAGCTGATGCCTCGCCTCACTCACGTCGCCGTCGTCGTGTCAAACCATCTTCTAGGTAGACTCGCCTGTCCGACTGTCAGGAGGTTGACCGCACTTATCCCCTCTATACTGCGCTTTTCACCTTCCAAATGAAGATTGGGCGAGAGTTGGATCTTCAATATATCTCCAATCCGCATCTTCTTCCAGTGTCCAGCGCCCAGCCCAGCTCCATTTGCTGATCCCAGTTCCATGTCCTCATCTTCAGCTAGGCGTATAGCAGCGAGCTTCTCGGCCGCTTCATGCGAACGGAAGTCTTCGACTAGTGTTCTGAGGTCCGGTACGGGCGCTTTAGTCGTGTCTGGTGGCAAGGCCTGCGAGGCGTCGATAAACGAAGGCAGAACGCTAGGGTAGTTGATGGCGAGATAATGCGCTATGAGGTCTTGAATCTGGGGCGGCCTCGCATGCTTGGACGTCATGATGGCGGCTGGCTGAGAGGTGGAGCGCGAAGAACAGTTGAAGTGATCTCACCCAGCGTAAGAGTTAGCACCGAGACGACCGGTCGACCTCCACTTTGTATCTCCGCAGGCAAGATGCTGCGATCTCGAAACAGGAGATCGCATCGAAGCTCAGCGCTTCAGCTCTCATCCATGAGACTGTAAACATTATCGTCCGTGATACATGGATATATGCTACTAGTGGTTGACACTAATGGAAGGGGAGGTCAAAATCAAATAAGGATGTGAATGGAAAATATGATTATACGTGTAGGTATCATAAAGCACCACGGGGGGAAACATCAATTCCCCGACGGTCCAAGACTCTCATCAGAATCCCATCCCGACTTTCTCCTCGAAAGGGCTCCGTAGCCCGCCATCGCCAAGGGCACCACCAAAGCTCAAAGCCTCGGCGCCCAGCACCCTCGGCCTTGACTTTGCCGTCCGACTCCCTCCCCTACCCCTCAAGCGCTTGCCTGCGGGCGCTCTGACTGGTGCTGAGTCGTCCTCACTGTCGCTCCAGCTGGACGTGTTTCGGGCGGGCTGGTTGGCGGTATCGACGATATTCAGAGGCATTGCTAGAACCGAGCGGTCCGTCGTCGAAGGTTTGTGAGACATAAAAGTGTCCCTCACGGGGTGCGGTGGGTCGTTCAGCGCCGAAGACGATTGTGACCGGGTCAATCGAGGTTCCTTCATTCGATCCAGGACAGTCTTCTCTGACGCACTCTCCACGAGTTTTGGCTCGTCGGATAGTCGGGTGAGAGGTTTAAGAATAAAACTCGATCGCTCAGATACAGGCGATGTGACGATCGGGTTCGTGGCGATCAGCGGGGTAGCCTTGATCTCCTTGATCTCAGCTTCAGCTTCAGCTGCCAGGTCGCTAGCGGTGAAGCTCCGTCCTCTTTGCAGTAAGGAGGAGGGTCGGATGGGTTTGGCTCCGGGACCTCGGTATGAACCTTTGCGACGGAGGGGTGCCGGGGGTTCGGGCGAAGCGGGTATGACGGAGATGGACGGTGCGGTGGGGGATGGTTGTGGCGTCGAAACATTTCGGGTCTTTGGGCGATCACGCGATGATCCACTGCCTTCTAGCTTTGCGTCAGAGTTGGAGCAATGATGCCACGCTGCCAATGACATACCTGATGCAGAGCGGGACATTCCGACGGAGCCTGAGTCGAGCTTTGCGGTATTCTGCAAAGTTGTCGATAGTCTAATGGAATCAGCACCCTGGCTGTTGTACAGTAGAGTCGGATTTCTGCTCACCGGATAGCTCTGCTTATGCTGTCCGTTTCATCGGTCGTCTCCCCGCTCGTCACCTCATCCTCTTGATCCATAAAGTCCATACTATCCATTCGTCTCAGTCCAGGCCGACTCTGAGCTGCCTTCCTATCCTGCCGAGTCATTTTCCTCTCTTTACTATCCTGGCCAAACTTTGAGTTGTCCAGCGCCAGGCTGAACAATTTCTTCCGCGTCTCGTCCCATGTCCGCGTCCAGCACTTGTCGTCTTCAGACGAGGCATTCCGAGGCGAAGAGCGGTATGCAAAGGATAAAACTTGATTTGCCAGCTCATCAATGACGTTGGTAGGAGGGAGGTCGCCGGGAGGATAAGACGTCGACACTGGTCGCCAGGGGTGGAGTAGAGCCTGGTAGTACAGGCATCAGCGGATGCTTGCAAGGTCTGTGGATCTCATCAGACTCACATTCTGCAACATCTCCACTTCCTCTTCGGACCAGGCTACGTCCTTAACACACTCATAGTCATCGGAGGTCTGTGATGACTCTCTTGATCTCTTCTCCCCGACGGCCCCTACAGGCATCGAGTAACCCGTATCAAACTCGAGGCGCGTAAGAGAATCCCCGTTCTTGTCATGCTGCAGCGTGAGCTCGTGTCCGAGCGCGAACTCGTATGGCATAGGTGTGTGAGGTAGAGGCGTGTGCGGTCCCGGTGTCTTGGGTAAGAGGTCCAGCGAATCCCTACGAGACGAACTCGATGTCAGCTGTGAAATCAGACGCGTCGTTTGATGACTCACTGGCTCATGCTGGTCGTCAATCTCGGTGGAAGGGCAATAAGCATGGGCTCACGAGCCCGCCTGGTGGCCATTGCAGCGGCCATACAAGAGAGATGTGAGGATGTCGGTTGAGTCTGTTGTTGAGGATATGCCGCGTCGAGCGGGCGAAGGTGAAGGTCGTGTTGAGTGAGAGTCGCGCGAGTTCCTCGACTGTCAAAGCCGTTTCAGGAACGCGGTGGAAGGAGGAATGTACGGGCGAAACCAGTCGTCCGTCGCGCTATGTACGCGTATATGGTCTGTATCGATCGAGATGTGGTAGTCGTACAAAAGGCCAATGTCGAGATGGATGGGGATGAGCTTGAACTGACAAGTTGTGTAAGAGTAAGCTAGAGTAAGTTAGGTGTGGCCACCACCATTGGAGTTGAAATCTACTCGTAAGGAAAAAGAGGCGTGGCCCCTTTCTTTGCCGTCCTGCATGCTTAAATGATCAAGGGGGTCCTCTTTGTCGACGTCAGAGGCGACGGGTTCCAGCTGGTTCCAGTGACCCGGTCTCGGAATCCATTCCTCTGCGCTCTCCTGCTGCTCTCTCCATCTCCTCTTGCATCCCGCAGACTCCCGCAGATGAAGAGAGATTCAGTCCAGATCGCGACACTGATGTCCCTGAGGCCGGCCCTCGGCATAGCAACGGCATCTGCGACACGGCGAAAAAAAGGTTAATAAAAGACGCGTCTCTTCAAAACGCCACCAGACGATGTTCCCGACATTGACAGCACGATTCATGACAGCATTGACACGCGTTGCATCGAGAGTCAAATCTCCTATACGATGCATCGTCCCCTATCGTCCCCCTTATCGTTCCGTGTTCGTAAAGAGTCGTAAAAGACCTCGTGGTCATCGATCCATTACTACCAACGAGTCAGCACGTGAAACTGTGGTCAAGACATGACGGCACTCACAGCATAGTTGCTGCCCCCTCTCGCAACTCTAACACCGCCGAGCTTAAGAGCGCTTGCACTCGCACTCGCACTAGCCGATGCGATCCCGTTACCAGACATCGAGTGGTGAGCAGTCGTCCTGGCCATCAACGGCGTCGGGGGGGATATCTGGAGTTGCTTGGAATTACCACTACTGGTTCCACTTTGCGTGGTTCCATTTTTGAACATGGCAAACCCGCCGCCGGTGGCTTTGGACAGAGAAGATTGGTTGGCTCCCCTTGGCGCAGCGACATTGTTGTTGCCAGCGCGTCGTCGACCGGCTAGTATCCACGGGTGTCGCAACGCAGGTTGCGGTTTCAATCGCCTTTCCGGATCCCAAGTCAAACACCGGGCGATAAAGTCGACAAATAGCTCGTCGTCGCATTTCAGCACCGACGCAAGTGTTTTGGTGTTAGGTCGACGTCGCTTGCCCTTGGCATTGACAAACGGTCGTGGATTGCCAGTCGCGTCGAAGAAGATCTTGCGGCGAGTCGCCTTCTCCACAATGTGTCTGTCGGGTAAGCCGAGAACTTCCATGATGCAGGCCAGCTGCTCGTTTTCGTTCTCGCCAGGAAAGATGGGTACCCCAGTGTACATCTCGGCGAGAATGCATCTAAATACAGTATCAGCATAGCCCATAGGTGTGTGCTGCTCGCTGTACTCACCCTAAACTCCACATGTCAATCGCCATGGCGTAGTTCATACCCAAGATGACCTCGGGACTTCGGTAGAATCGAGATTGGATGTACGTGTACACTGAGCGGCGATGTGTCAGCTGACAGCCAGATGGCTTCAGTCATACAGAGTTCACTCACCCTTCTCAGTCTCGTGACAAGATGAGCCAAAGTCAATCACCTTGATCCCAGACTTGCTTGGATGGCACAAGAGGATATTCTGAGATCTATCAGCATCGACCACTAAATTGACATCGCTTCTATCTCACCTCTGGTTTGAGATCGCAGTGTACGATACGCTGGCTGCGCATGAGTTGGAGACTGCTCAACATCTGGACCGTGAACCGCCTCAATAAAGTGGTCGAGAACCCGTTGAATTGATTCGCCTTGATGAGCTCGTATAAGTTGATACTGAGCATTTCGGTGACGATGCACAGATGGCCCCTGAAGTAGAAATGCTCGGTCATTCGGACCATGTGGTGCTTGTCCTCTGGATCCCATTCGACCAATTGTCCCAAGATCTTGACCTCGACCAAAGCTTGAGCGTGGAACCGCTTCTTATTGCGAATGATCTTGATAGCGACCGACAGACCCGATTTGTGATCTCGGCATTGCAACACCTGGCCAAAGGACCCTTTGCCCAGGACGCCAATGACTTCGTATCGATAACAGAGATGGTCGCCCTCGACGACAATGTAGTCTCCCCGCTCGTCGTCAAAGCCGTGGTTGTAGATCTGGCCATTGGGCTGTGCCGGCCGTCTGATTCGATGAGGGGGGTTGTAGTAGATTTGATCAAAGTCGAGCACCTCTTTCCGCTCGAAGTCTGACATCTTGGACAAATTCTTGCTGATAAAGGCTGGATAGAGATCTCAGCCGTCGTTCCCGTGCTGGATTCTCCGGCTTACTCACCTCTTTGGGAAATTGGCTCGCTGGCCAAAATATCCTCTGGGAACCCATTAACATCGCTCAGATCCTCCTTCTTGCCTGCAGCCGCACGCATCTTGCGCCTCTTGATGTATGCTTCCATCTCCGCATCGGCCAGCTGCTCGTCGTCTTGTACATCCGGGCTGCCTCTTGCCGAGGTGGGAGACTCCGGGATCAGCGTGCTCCTAGATTTCAGAGCAATCGCCGATCCCATCGAGCTACTTGTGGGTAGTCGAGATGCGCTATTTGACATGCCCGTACTGGTGTTGGCGAGCGGGACGGCGGATGGAATGGTCAATTTGCTATGCAGCGATTTCGAGGGTTTGATCACGCTGCTCGTGCCATTCTTGCCCTGATCCTGGGGAGATTGCTGCCTCGAACCAGATCCGCTGCCGCTTCCAGAGTTCCGGGTGGAGATGCTGGGTCTGAACTCCCGAGATGCCCTCTTGGCGATCGACGAGGCCGTAGGAGCTGTCACTGACGAGTTTGGCGGGGGCAGGGGTAGATGTCGTCGGGAAGGAGGTACAACGCCACCACCGGAAGCTTGCCTGACCAAGGGCTCTCGTACCTTGTCCACCTGACCTCGCTTGGTCTCTTGCCTAGCGGACATTGGCGCAAGCAAATGCGCTCGATGCGAGCCAGAGGTTGTCGTCTGCCGAGGCGTGTTGTAGCTCCCGTTGACGGAGCCAAACTCGGATATCCCAGTTCGACCAATATCTACCATTGACGATGCAGTCGACATTGACTTGGCCGGTCGAGACGAGCTAGAGCCACTTGTCATAGGTGCGCTAGGAGGCGGCATGCTACCCCTATTTGGCGAACTTCGCCCGCTTTGCGGCGCAGTAAAAGTGGACACTGAGGCGGACTGAGTAATTGGCCTAGCGACCATGCGAGGGATCTTCGTCGGTGTCGTCAATGGCAGAGCAGCGGGACCGGTTGGCCGAAGACTCGACGTCGACGAAGGGTGTCGCAGAGCCGGTCCGCCGGGTGATCCAGCGATTGGAGGCAAGGCGTTGAACGCCCCGTTTCCATGTATAGTCGACTCGGTCCGACTAGACTGAGCAGAAGATCGTTGGTCAAGCGAATTCTCCGATCCTCTCGGCCTCAGCGAGGGCGCAGTTGGCGTTTGTAGACTGGTCGGGCTGTGTTCGCCTGCGAAAGACTCCTCATGGAACTTGCTGGGCGTGGTCAAGATCTTGGGCGCCAGGTCACCTGATATCGATAGGGTTTTGCCCCGTTTCCTGCCGTTCCATCCCATTGAAGCTGATTGCACTGGTTCCTTGCCAATTTCCACCACTTTTTCCTTCTCCTTTTCAGGTGGCTGCTGCGACACGACCCGCTTGGACGAACTACCCCTTAGCATCGAGGGGAAACTCATGCCAAGCACGCTCTTCCTCACGCTGCCAGTGTGAGCGGCCTGGCCTTCGGAGGTACTGGTCGTTCGCTGCCTGGTGGACGCATTGGTAGTAGCCTGAGTGGCAGTCTGTGGCGTCTGTGGTGGTGGTCGATTCTCATTCTGCGACGAAGATTTTGACGCCATGGACGAAGATGAAGCTCGGCGGAAGAAAGGAATGGACGACGGCGTCGATTTCTTGGTAGGAGCGGTCTGGTTCTTGGGAATGGCCAGATTGTTACCGGATGCGACGCTGCCTACGGGCGTGACAGTGTAGTTCGATTTCGCGTCGTGATATGCGCTGCTGCTTCCGCCACTATGGGTCGATTGGCTCGAATCATATCGATTCAATGTCGGCGGCAGTGCCAAACTCGGTGATGGCAAGTCGGAGCGGTTGATCTCCGACCACGCTGCCTCTGAGGACTTCTCCACGGGTGGAGATGAGGCAGGGGAAGCGGAGCTCTCCTTCTCTTTGCTACTGCTGTTGAGACGGAGATTGAGGGCGGACGAGAATGACCATTTCTTGTTCATGGTCCTCGGCCTGGTCTGACTCGTATCGGGATTCGAAACTGGCGAGTGTACTTCGGGCGTCGTCGTAGCTGATGGCGGAGCGGCCTCAGGTGCTTCATCTCGCAAGGGGACATACGACGGGGGCACCGTTCCGGGTCCTGTACCGGGTAGACTGGTCGTGCCAATAGCTGGGCTGCCTCCTGCGGCACTTGCCAGACCCTGTCGCATCGACTGATATCCCCGGGGAAGAGGCGGCACAGGCGGGACGAAGGCAGGTTGAGCATCGGATGCGGAGTCTGTCGCTGCCAATAGATCGCTATGCGTTGACATCTCGCTTCCACCACTAGTCCTTCTCCAGCTTGATTCACCAGTCTTGCTGGGCACCGCAGAGGACGGCGTGGTCGCGGCTGTGGGAAGCGAGTGAGAATCCCTCGACGTGGGTGTACCGTAGCTCGTCGATGACGATGATGCACGTTTCTCCGCTGATCCAGTCGTGCCGAGTCCAAGGTCGCCGATGCCCAGACCCGTCATTGCCTTCTGAGTTCGACCTCGCAGCGACGAGGTGTTGGACGCAGAGGGCGGCATGGATGGCAGATCTTCGGCCAGATCGACCCAATTGCTCAACGGCGATCCATCAGCTTTGAAAGACGACTTGTCGCCGGATGCCGGACCACTCTTTGCTGTTTTGCCAGGGGGTGTCCCTGGTCTGCTGTTCACGCTGATCGCACCCATTGATGATTTCGATTTCGGTTGACGAGTTTTGCCGGGCGTTGAATGCCCCAGACCATCAAGCTTTCTTAAAGCCTCGGCTGTAGTCGGATCGAGATCTCTGCCTGAACGTCGATCAGAATTTATCGATTTCGCCGTACCGGAATTTGCTCGTTGTACCGTGGCTCCACCCTTCGAAGACGCTGCGGAAGAACAACTGAAGTATGACGATGATTGGGGCAAAGATCCTGGAGGAGTGCTCATCGACGCGCCAGCCGAGGAGAAATTGTTCATTGAGCCGGATCCACGGAGGAACTGATTGATCGAGGCACTTGACGGACTGGGTGGGAGATGCGAAAAGTCCTTTGGAGCGAAATGCTTGATAATATCGTGATGGGCGTGCGAACTTGCTCCTGGGCTGTGTCGCGATTTCGGCGTCGACAACTCTGTCCTGCCTGGTGGCGTCTTTCTGCTGTCGGACCGCTGTCTCAAAGAGCTAGACGAGTAGATTGACGAGTCGGCCGAAGTGGGAGGAGACTGCTTTGAGGAGGTGCGAGGGGGTATATTGCCCGGTTCCATCGTTTGGGTGTACTGAGCCGGAGACTGAGATGCCAGCTGTACTGCTTGCTTGGACAGTCTACGAGCGTAGATCCTCGACCTTGCACTGCCTGGCGAGACATTTGGCGCATTCGCCTCAAGGATGCGCGCAGACTGCTGTAACTGCTCCGGTTGCAGCGGTTGTCTTTGCTCCATATCCCTTGTCGACGAGTCGAGATATGCATTCTGGCGCCATTCCTGCAGGGTGGAGGACGAAGAGCCAGCCGACGGATGGCTCTGGGCCGGAGGTGCAGATGCTCGATACTGCTCTTTCGAAGACCGTGTGGGAGGGGTCGGGACACGGTCCTCACTTATGGAGAGCGAAGCTGCCAGTGCAGCGACCATGGACGAGTCAAAGTCAAAGTCGAGCAGTGAGGACGATGAAGTCTGTTGGGAGATTGGTGGACGTTGTCCAGTCGTCTCCTGTCCAGGAGCGGACAGTGCTGATGCGCTGAAGGAGGATTTGCTCCTGTCGTTCTCGTTGACGCCGAAGCCGAGACCATATCCATTCTGAGTTTGAGCCCAATCCCTGCTTGGGACGCTGGGCACGCCAGAATAAGGAGTTGACGTGCTGCTCGATCCAAAGTCATGCGGCATACTCGGTGTACGCATGTGGGAATGCTGTCTGCCGGAATTGGAGGCCCACCGAGGCGTTGACAGCTCCCCAACTCCGACTAACCCCTTTCTATCGATGTTCGAAGGATCCACCGGGTCTGGAGATATAGGCGAAGTAGCGAAAGACTGCATGACCGGGGTAGTGAGAGTGTTGCCATAGCTGGGTGATACTGGCGCAGCACTGGTGTAGTACGAGTCGATCCTGAGATAGGCACGTCAGCGGATTGAGAATCAGATCATCCAAGATGAACTCACGAAGGCCTTGACCAATCCCCATCCGTTCGACTGCTGGCATACGACGCGGTGGAGCTCTGTCTCTCGCTGATATGAGGTCTCGAGCCGGCTCCTACTCCTACAGCAGACAACGGGACCGCTGGGCGATCATCGGGCGTCTCCGCAGGCTGCGTAGTTGCCCTTAGGAAGCTGTCTTTGAGAGACTGGTACGCGGATGGAGGGCCATTCGGGTTCGTGGTGACTGAGCGCTGTTGCGGTGGAGCAGGCAGCGGTCTCGAAGCCCGTCTAGAGGATGACTGGGGGATATAAGTCATGCACTTTGTCCTTGGGCTGTTTTGTATCACTCACATCGACTTGACTCTCCGATGCCATCCTTCTGCTGTCTGCAGCAGGGCGCGAGGGACTCGCCCCAAGTCCTAGATTGCCATATTTGACTTCCTGAACGGGTCCAAGCTTCTCCCTAGTCTGCCTCTCTGTCCTCGGGCTCAAGTCCAAGGCAGCGGGTGCTGGCGCTCTATTCCCCCTCAGAGTCGAACTCATACTGCTTATTGAGGAGCTACTGATCAGTCGATCTCGGGGAGGGGTTTGTGGCTGGGTCTGCGTTGATCGATTTGGCGAAAGCATGCCGTCGGATGCAACCTGGTTATTCGATGTGTAATAGCCAGAAAGCGAGCTGGAGGATGTGGAAGACATATTCCTAAGCGGATTAGGTGGTCCAGGTCTCGGTGGTACTGGCCCCTCGTTGACCTTGGGGAGGTACGAGTACGTAGGGTTGGTGTCCCCGCTCATCGTTCTGAAACCCGTCCCTCCGTTGCGATAGGATGTATCTTCCTCTGGGGCATCGTCGAATCGCCCACGATCCGGTTCTTCCAGTATAGTCCCCTGGTTTGCCTGATCGAAATTTCGTGCGCCGTTACTGTTGAAATTGTTGGACGACTGGCGACGGAGTGATGATGGACCGGCAGCTGCGTTCGGGTAATAGAGATTGGCCTCGGGGCTCGAGTAGCTCGTGCTCATCTACGGCCGTCACAACGTGTCAGCTTCAAGCTCCTCCCGGTCAGAATTATACGCGTTGTGGGGAGTGGAGCTCACCTCTCGCTGAGATTGATCAAATGATCAGCTAGTGGGCTGTAATCATACGGTCGCTTGGCGCCATTGATCCTCCAGGCTGAACGGTCGGTCCGTCAAGATTGTTCAATCGTCCAGGTTCCAAGCGATTGTCCAGAAGATCACGATCCAAGGTGACTCTAGAATCTACACTGTTGATCGCCGATGTTTTCTTTGTAGACTCGAGAACTAACGCGGTGGTCGGTGCGTGAGTGCTACCCAAAAAGCCCCGGCTCCGATTCACCTCCTCGTCCAGCTCGACGTGCCCGGGCCGAGTTGACTTTTGGGAAGCGTGATCGATGCTGCGCCTTTGGTTGCTGGCGCTGCAATACTCAAGTCTTGTTGTACAGTCTCAATGCTACTTGCGATCCGATAGTCTACGAAGGCCGAGGATGGGACTGATGAGATTAAGCTGAGCCGTGTGTCGTTGACCGAGTTGACTTAGCTTGACCTTGACTTTTCAGGGTAAAAGACACGTGGCAAAGGGAGCCAACTGCCGAGCTTCTCAAACGCCACTGCATCACCCAGCATCCATCACTCAGAGTAACATCGTTTCATGCTTGGCTACAGACACATAGGGGGATAACAGCTCGTATTAGGTGTATGGAATGCACGGTCACAAAGTAGCGTGGATGGCTATGTGCGTGAAAGGATCTCGATGCAAGTTCGGGAAGGAGAAAAGGGATGATGATGAAACTGAGACTCGTAGGATCATCGAATCAGGAAGGACAGTGACCACTGGATGATACAGCCGATGGTCACCACAAAGAAGCCTTTGTAGTAGCCCGTCGGGTCGCCGTTGATACTGGCACTCCAGAGCTATACGTATTCGGTCAGATGTCAAGCCCTACAACTGCGCAAGTCTACTTACCGCTCCACCAAATACCGGACCGAAGAACCTGGCGAACGAGACGGTGCTCTGCGCCAGACCGTTGGCCAAGCCGACGACATGAGGAGGCGATAGCGCGTTCTGCGAGGCAAGAATCAGCGTGGCACCCTTATTTGAAGTCTGGATGTACTTACTATCAACACCATGACCGAGGTGTAGGCAAGTGTACCACCGCAATATCTCGTTGCGCTACGTATGTCATTCGGCTTGATTCGTTGTCTAATATGTAGCTGTAGGACTTACGTGATGATGGTGAGTACTACACAGAGACATCAGCATCGTCCAGAAGCGGAGCTATGTTACATGATGATACGACTCACGAGTCATGGTGATGAACCCGCCCGACTTGTCTGGTGATGCCACAGAGTGCAGCAGCGGCAGAGCCAAGTACGCAGGCACGTATAGCGAGCAACCGATCCTGAACATTTGCAAGTGGGAGAACGGTCCCAAAGGCGGGCCAAGTCGAGGATAGAGGTAGAATTGGTAGACCAACTGGAACAAACACATCAGGGCGATGATGAAGGAGAAATTGGCCGGGTTGAGTCCTATACCACCAGACTTGTATGGCCTGCGGGAGACCACATCAGCAGTTGTCTCTCACCCCGATTTCACCATAACTCACGTTACGAGGAAAGACAAGAATAGCTGGTCGTGAGTTGTGTTATGCAGTGCCAGTAGTCCATACTGCAGACACAGTCAGCCTCCACAGACATCCACCACCAATCATGACCCACCTGCAGGATCATAAGCAGAGGCAGTGCCTTCCACGTCGACTGCTTGGGCTCCTGGAACGATGCCTCCACCAACGGCGACTGCTCATTGGCGTGCGTCTCCGGAATGGCACCTAGACCACCACCTCCTGCCCTCTGCATCGTGTTGGGTGCTGGGAAGAATGGATCTGTGGGCGACGCGACCGCTTCGGGCGAGTATAACTGAGGCGGATCTGCCAGACCGGTGTTGCCGAAAATGGCCGGCATCTGTCCGGACGTGGTACTGAACCGCCTCGAGGTGGAGTATCGATGTCCAGCAAACGATCGCTGCATGGACATGCCGCTGACCACACGGCCGCCCTTCCTCCGGACTCGGACACTCGATGGCTCTTCGGTCGAGTTGGGCGTGGGGGCTAGCGAGTGCTGGGGGGTGCTTTCGAAAGGCTGATTGTCATCGTCATTCTCGTCGCCGTCTTCCTCTTCTTCATCGTCGTCATCAAACACCGCAGTGTCTTGCGCGACAGCCGCTGAAACCCAAAGATCGTTAATGTTAAAGGTGTTTTCCTCGTTGGCTGAGAATTGCCATTAGCTCAGATGCGCAACGATTCCAGGATCAGCTACTAACCAAGAAGCAATTTCCTAGCGAAGCCTAGGGATGGCTCTCTGTCCAGACCATCGTCATCTTCGTCATCTACACCGGACACTCTATCTGGCCTGCCTGAAACACGACGTGCAGCTTCAAGAGCCGCTCTCGCCGCCAAAGTTGGGTGTTTCGATCGAATACCACCATATCCATAAGCAGTTCCGAGACTCGCTCGACTGTCCCTTCTGGCATGAGGCACACTCGCACCGAGCGCATTGGGCTCGACATCCACTCCAGGTGAGAGGAAGCTTCGTCTGGGTCTCAGCGATGGGACCGGTACAGCCGTTCGCTGGGATGGTGCTGGCGATCCACTGGGCTCGGGGGTGACCAGAGGTTCGTTCTTCTCAATGGGCAGGGCGATTCGACTACCCCCACGAACACCACCGTCCCATGACAAGAAGCATGAAAGAACGGCGCCCGCCATCAGGATCACTCCGGCGAAAAGGGTCGGTAGGAGGTATGGGAACGTGTGGAACAGGCCTAAGTCGTGTCAGACTAGTGTTGAGGTAATACAGCGCCTACTCACCGATTCGACCCAGAAAGTTGTTCGGGAAATTCTCGCCAGGGCTCTCAAACACACCACCAAAGATCTTCCTGGCGTCAGCACAGACCATTCACCATGACCAGATTACTCACGGGTCCAATGACACCACCGAAACCCCAGGAGAAGCCCAGAACGGCATACGCTCTGGTGGCATTGGTGTCGTCTAATGCTCGTCAGCGAGAGTTCAGACTTGCTGTGCTGGAAGCTCACCTGTGATGTCTCGTATAGAGCCACGGAACTGATCATCAGCGCAAATCATGAGGGATGTGGACTTACGACTCCAACTGCTCCTCCAAAGATACCTTGAACCAGTCGCACACATATCGCTTCTGGCAGCTAAACAACACTGTCAGCTTGTTGTCACACTGGAGGTGCTCAGTGAAGCTGCGCACCGATTCTGAGGTTCCAAATGTGATCAAAGCTGCACGTCAGTGGACCATTCCATATATGATAAACATACCGACCGCACTACCCTGACATTGTAAGCTCACGTACGCAAACGAATGACTTACCGCCAGACTAGCCACGAGGACAGCTCTTCGACCGTGCTTGTCCGCTATACTACTCCACAGCAACGAAGTGAAGAACTGAGTGATGAAGAAGACCGATACAAGGTTACCTAACCCGTCAGCATTTCCACCTCTGTGCTTCACATACCTGTCCACAGACCAACGGCTGCTTCCGTTTCGCTGTTCTTTTCCCTGCCGGATGAGAGGAAGAAACCTGATCGGAGTGTGAGCTCCATAAAGACGCACGTGATGCCAGCCATGAGCTCACCTTCCACCATCTTGAGTAAGAAGGGTGTACTCAAGTTGGCCGACAAGAGCTCGGACAGCATTGCCTGTGGACATTCAGTCAAAGTCGCAGTGTAGAGCCGGAGCCACACTTACGATGCAGAGGACTACCATGGGGAGTACTGGTAGTGGAGTCGAGTATGCTGGTCTTATACCGGGCACTAAACTCGGCAACTTCATCGACAAGTCCGTTTCATCCCCAATACCACCTCCAAAACCCGTTGTAGCCATACTGCCCCGCCGCGTGCCCCTGCCCACTGTACCATTGCCAACAGTCGAGAAGCTCGGCCTGAATGATCGCCTGGTGAGACGGCGCGAGTGATGATTGGGCGTTCGATCGTAGGGAGATCCAGAGGCGGATGTGGTATTGGACAGATCGAACACTTCGGCAGGGGTCGGCGCTGCAGGTAACGAGATCCTACTTGGGGGAGTCGCCGTGCCGGACATTGTGTCGCTGAATGTCGAGGACGCGTGAGCGACGTCTCAGTCGACCAATACCAGAGGCCAGGTGAGTACGGGACAAGATGGGAAACGAAACGCAGACCGATCGACGGGATGCTGAGAAGCCAACACACACAAGCTGAGCACAATTCCGGCACGTCGGCCGGTTGATTTGGGTGGCAACGCGTCGCGTGAGTTACTTGCGGTTGATTATGCTGCTGGACGCTTGTTGAACACTTCGCTTGGTCATAAAGTCATGCTTCTTATACCACCGCGGACATCCCTATTGCGACGACTGGTATATCCATGTCAAGACAGATGATAGAAATCCCTCAATCCCTTCGGCCTTTGATGATCTGAAACTGCCTCAAAATGGTTGATTTGCCCGGTCGACAACTCAATCCCCAATCCCCAATACCTAATTTTACTTCTGGTCCATCTTATCCGTCTTCAACGCGCCGAGTTCTACTGCCTCCTGCCTGAACATGTCTATGCGCTCTTTGGCGTATGACTAGGCCCGTTCTGTCAGTGTGGCTTCCATGTTGACTCTTGCTGGGAAAATCACTCACGAGGTAATCGAAATCGAACTTGTCTTGCGTGCCCGCCAGAACGCCTTTGATCTGCTCCTCCGCTTGGACAATACCCCATAGTGCCCAGAAGATACTGCAAGCCGGACTCCATATTCTCACCTCGCGCTCAAGCCTCGCGATTCTGTCCCGTGCTACGTCGGTCCGACGCCCGACCGTCTCTCCGCCGCTAGAGTCGACTTCGATGGAGAGGTATGCCCGGTAGAACTCTTCTCGTTGCTCGATAGATGGATATGGGAAGTGTGGTTGCAGCGAATGAGAGTGAGTAGGGTGGTGGTAGTTTGCCCGCCATTCGTGGAAGTGGTTGGCAACGTCGTATCCTCGTGGGTTTGGTGCAGCGTATTCAAAGTCAATGACGATGTACTGGATATACAGGTCAGCTACTCCTACCAAAAGGAAGTTAGCTGACTCACCCTGTGATGATCTGGCTTGCCACGAGCGAGCGGGGCCTCGAGTTTAAGGATGTTGCCATATTGCGTGTCGTTGTCTTCGAAAGGTCAGCGAATGGATCGATGCTATCTTTACACGGCACAACTTACGTGCAAAGACCACTCCTTTACCTTTACCCTCATCTGCGTCCACCCAGTTCCGGTACTCCTCCATCTCCTCCCTCACTTGAGACAGCTTGAAGTCCTGTGCCCAGGTCATCCAATCCTGATGACTTTCCGCCTTCAACAGCAGCTCGAGGACCGTTTCCGCGAGTAAGATCCACTCCCTGAGACATCTCCAAACCATTGGCTCCCCCTCTCTGCCATCTATGTATCCGAGAAGCCGAAGGTCGACCGAATGCAGTTCTCGCATCCGGCTGGCGATGCCTCGCGAGATTGCTGGATCTCTCAGTTCCAGGGCTGTGAGTGCTCGCGAAGGGAAGAACTGCTCCACTCTGCCGTTGGCGAATGTCCCGTAAAGTCTAGGTCCGAGACCGTATTCGGTACACAAGACGTGGAGTATCCTGAGTTCTTCCGTTCTCGAGATAAGAGCGTCCGAGCTAGGCCCATACACTCGAAGGATCAAGGTGACAGGGTATTCTTTCGGAGCGAAGGGCGGAGGGTGGTTAGGATCTGACGGTGGCATGGTCGGTGTGAGCAGCGGTGACATCGTTGGTGACGTTGGGTTTGGAGCCGGATTGAATGTGACGAAGAACACAGCATTGGTCAGCGCTCCAGAAACCTTCTGGAGGTGGATGGACGTTGGGCGCAATTGTGCGGATGTCCATGATGGGACTTTCTGTGGTCGCAGAGTCAATTAGAGAAATCGTTAAGTCCCGAAACTACTGACCAGCTTCTGAAGCGTAGCTAGGATCTTTTGCTTGAACACGGGTCTCCTCCATTCGCTGTGTAGAGTGTCAACGACGGCACACATGCATGCCAAGTCAGTGCCACTTACGCCGGGTCAAGAGCCAGGTCGATATGCCTTACGCCTGGCGTGCTGTTCTGCTCAGAATCCTCCACGGGGTCACTGGTCACACTACCCCCGTCCAGCTGGAAATCCGATAAGTGCGAGTAACTCCCGGTCGAGCTTCGGCGAACTGGCGGTTTCTGGGAGTGTGACGGGCCAGGTTGGGCAAGGATCAAGGGCGAGAGGGACCCTTGACTCCTCTGTGGGCGGAACTCTGGTGTTAGGACCATTGCTCAGTGTGTAGCGGCTGATGGAAAGAGGCAGACGACAAGGCCAAGCATGTCAAGAACAGCTGGCTATCTATCTGCCTGGGCCGCCTGGGACGTGGATTCGAAGTTTACGTAACGAGCCTCAGATTTCCTACTGACGTGGCAGCCAGTATCACAGTGATAAGGGAAGCGCCGCTCGGTCCCGGCGGAGCCCGTTGGCTGGCGATGCTGTCACTCACTCGTGCTCCTACCAGCAACTCCCAGCCTCCAATCCTTTGGATTGATCCAACGATAAGGCTAGTCCTGCTCTACGTTCCCGTTAGACAAACCTTCCTGGCATCCGCATCATGACAGACGCAAAGATCAGCGACAGAGAGCTTGCACAGATCAACGCTGTGAGTGGGCAGACAAATAGCACTTGGCGATCCTCCTTTCTGACACGAAGCTCAGGCTGCGGCAGTTAGGCAGTATGGTGTTGAGCCCCGTATGGGTGAGTGTTCAACGAATCATGACTGCGATGGACCGTGCTGAATAGCTCCGGCTCGATAGACTACAGAACCGTCGCTGCCGTCAACGGGTGAGTCCTGATACCAAGCGTTATCTATGACGTTTACACGTTTCTTCGTAGTCCTCTAGTCGTTCTTGACAATGTCTCGGTGAGCATCACGCTCGACTCCTGTGTGCCACGACACTGATGACCCTTAGTTCCCCTCGTACAACGAGATCGTCCGACTTACCCTCCCGGACGGCACGGTTCGTGGTGGTCAAGTCCTGGAGGTCAGCGGAAAGAAAGCCATCGTCCAGGTACGCGTGATCATGCCTTTGCTGAGCCGCGGTAGCTCATCAATATCGACTAGGTCTTCGAGGGTACCTCCGGAGTTGATACTTCGGCCACACGTATCGAATTCTCCGGATCGTCCATGAAGTTGGCCGTGTCCGAGGACATGCTGGGTCGAGTTTTCAACGGTAGTGGAAATCCGATCGACAACGGACCTAAAGTCTGGGCCGAGGACTACCTTGACATCAACGGTGAGTAGCTGCATGCTCTCTGACATTACGACCAGCTAAATGCCCTCGCAGGCTCGCCCATCAACCCGTACTCGCGTATCTACCCTGAAGAGATGATTCAGACTGGTATCTCCACCATCGACACCATGGTGCGTACATCACTCATCTGCCTGTGCTGAAGCCCCATAGAACTCCATCGCCCGTGGTCAGAAAATTCCAATTTTCAGTGCTTCTGGTGAGTCACCTTCAGCGGCGCCTGGGCTCCAGACTGACGCGTCATGACAGGTCTTCCTCACAACGATGTGCGCAAAGAGATCTTGTGTTGGGAGTAGCGACTAATCCTTTGTTAGATCGCTGCCCAAATCTGTCGACAGGCTGGTCTGGTCAAACGACCAGGAGCTGGAAAGGGTGTCCACGATGGTCACGAGGACAACTTCTCGATCGTCTTCGCCGCTATGGGTGTCAACATGGAGACTGCCCGATTCTTCAAGCAGGACTTTGAAGAGGGAGGCAGTATCAGCAACAGTACCATGTTCATCAACTTGGCTTCCGACCCGACGTGAGTCATGTCAGGCAAAGATACGATCATTCGTCTGACCGTTGCACAGTATCGAGCGTATCATCACTCCTCGTTTGGCTTTGACGACCGCCGAGTACTTCGCGTACCAGCTCGAGAAGCACGTCTTGGTCGTCATGACAGACATGTCATCGTGAGTGCTCTCTAGGGTGATTACCGGTCGCTGATATCCGTCAAAGGTACGCCGATGCTCTGCGAGAAGTGTCTGCCGCGCGAGAGGAAGTGCCTGGACGAAGAGGTTACCCTGGTTACCTGTACACTGATTTGTCGACTCTGTACGAGCGAGCCGGTCGAGTGGAAGGCAGGAATGGTTCGATCACCCAAATTCCCATTTTGACCATGCCCAACGACGGTGGGTACTGCGAGGTGATTGGTGATTTCAGAGACTTACCTTGTATGCGCGTCTAGATATCACCCACCCGATTCCTGGTGAGTGGGACTCACAGTACAAAAGATATACAGGACTGACATGCCGCGTTTAGATTTGACTGGTTACATTACAGGTGAGACGAGTTACCACTGAGTATTTGTCCGTCGCTGACGCCGCGCAGAGGGTCAAATCACGGTTGATCGACAGCTGCACAACAAGCAGATCTACCCACCCATCAACGTTCTTCCTTCCCTCTCTCGACTGATGAAGAGTGCTATCGGAGAGAAGCTGACCAGGAAGGATCACGGAGACGTGTCCAACCAGCTGGTGAGGGGGATCAGCAGCTGTCTGCCCTGATGTGTATCCAGCTGACAACACGTCAGTATGCCAAATACGCTGTTGGTCGAGATGCCGCGTCCATGAAGGCTGTCGTCGGTGAAGAGGCCCTGTCGGCGGACGACAAGTTGTCTCTGGAGTTCTTGGATCGATTCGAGCGAGAGTTCGTCGGACAAGGTACGTTTTTGACATTGTAGTGTTCCAGCAGCGCTGACATCTATGACAGGCGCCTACGAGGCGAGAAGTATCTTCGACTCTTTGGACATTGCTTGGGACCTACTCAGAATCTTCCCCAAGGAGTCCTTGAACCGAATCAGCCCAAAGGTGAGCAATGCGGTGCTTCTGCGTTAATGCTGCGCTAATGTGACTAGATTCTCGCCGAGTTCTACGGCAGAAAGGCCTCGAAGAAGGAGGACAAGGAGGACGAGGGCGAGTCGAAGAGGAAAGAGGAGAATCTCATAGACGCATAAATGTGCTCTCGAGTTGTGAATGGACGACTATTGCGCATGTACTGTTTGTTGGATCGACGTTGATGCGAGCATGAGACACGGTATTCATTACAGATCTATGGTTGGCATCTGCAACTTGTCCTCTCTGGCCTGTAACCGTCTTTCCACCTCCTGATCCAATTTGACAGCCTGCTCCCAGACAGGGATACTGAGTTCGGCGTCGGAGCGGGATTGCGCTAGCAATCTACCATGACTGATCAGCTCAGATCTTGTCAGATAATGGAGCTGGTGTATATCGCAAGGAGATGCTTTAATATCACTTACCTCGCCAGTCGCATCCGACGTTTGAGCCTCTGTTCCGCTTTATCCGCCTCCAACCGGCTCCCCGGAGCGCTGGACGTGCTGGACGATTGCCGACTCTCAACGAAGTCGTCCTGTATCCTCTGCGAGATTTCATCTGGTATCACGACTTTTGTAGCTTGCTCCAAAGCGCCATAGCGCAGGAGGTAGGATCTGTAGTCGTTGAGATCGTCTTCGGAGGGCGGGTCTGCCGGTGCGGTAGCTTCGTTGCTGACAGGCAGCAGGGGAACACATATATCCGTCTGTGCAGTGTCAGCTTTGTTCAAAAGCCACGAGGAAAGACGCAGCTCACTGGTAGCAGACTTTTACCCTCTGACAGCACCAAACCCCTTATAGAACACTCGATCTTCAGATCGTCCATGTAAGGATAATCGTACTTGACCACCTGATCCCGCAATGTCTCGCTCAACGCCTGCAAGTTCTTGACCGCTTTCTCCTTCAATTGACCACCCTCTCCCATTTCATTCTCCGCAATGACCATCACTGTCCCGTGGCCGACTTGCAGCAGACCCGAGTCGAGCGAGGTGGAGTCGGCCGAGTGAGGCGTGAAGGGCGTGGAGTGGAGGTAGAGTATTGACATTGGAACTTCCACTACCATTGGCATCAGAGATTGCAATGTCGGTATCAAGTTGAGATTCGGTTGTGATGAGGTCTGGATCAGGTTCAGCGATAACGTTCCGATGGGCGCTTGGGCGGGGATCCGAGCGACTGGTGACGAAATAAGCAGTAGGAGTATGATCTCTGCTATAGTCCTGTCTCCTCCGCTGAAGCAAGCCGAGATGTAGTCGATCGTCCGCTGACGAGTGGTGTCGTCGGCGTCCGAAGAGGTGGCGGCTTTAGGCGACGGAAGGTAGGGAGTGGGTGGTAATAGAGCATGTATCGTAGGCACAATGACAAGGTCGTCGTCTGACCCAGTATCATGGGCATTGGGCAGAGCAGCAGAGGACAGCAGGCCAATGACTGTGTATAGTCCAGCGGGCTTGTAGCTCGTATCGTCATACACCTGCAATACTGTCAAAATCGAACTACCCGTCGCCTTGACAGCTGAACTCACCTTGATCAACGCGCCAGTGTAGTCTTTCCGCCTCTCAGGCAGCGGGTATTTTGCCTGAGTGACAGTAGGAGCTTCGGCCCGGGATCCGTTCACTTTCGAAGCATCAGAGACAGCTGTTTGCGTCTTTGTCCATTCCTGTCGTCCCGGGATCCTACATGGCGGTCAGCTGGATGCTCTACCACTTGAAGGTGGCAGCTGACTCACTCCACGCCCCATCCAATCCACCGCTCCCTCAGCTGACTGACGTCGGCCGAGCTAGAAGAAGGACCTGAAGCCTCGGAAGGAAGGTAAACTTCCAAGGGATATCCAGTGTCCTGAAACATGCAGTTGAACGCGACCAGCGACAAGGGCGGAGAGCCATGGTTATACTCTGAAATCTACGGAGATCATCAGCTCTGTCGCATTCCCCACATATGGCTTCCATGGATCCCACCTTGCTTGTGTCTCTGAGCTGATCTAGTATGTCGGCAGTGAAAGCAACAGAGTCTGCTGAAATTTCTGACGGACTTCTAGTCAGACATACTGCCATTCCCTCCAATAATCATCCACTTACCGGCCTCATTGTCGTGCTCCAAGCGAGCGACGTTGATAATCTCTTCTGGGGCCAGCATGCTGCTTGGCGTGACTGTAGTATCAGATGTCCTAGTTTCGAAGCTCTGATATAGTTGCTTCGTTTGCTGGCAGCATGAGGAGGACTAGTACTGAGGAGGAAGCTGCGAACGCGCGAACGGCCAGGTGGAGGTGAGGTTTGATGTTACGTAATCCGGCTTCCACGATGCTCGACGTGCGTGCTCGCTCCAGAGTCCAGAGCCTCCTGTCGCAGGAGCGTCTCGTCAATACAGCTCGCGTGGTGTTGGCAGGTGACACATACTATCATCTCCAAGCCTACGCAAGCAAGATGGTGAGCTGAATATACTATGTGAATAGTGGATACTTTGCTGACGATCCTTCATAGGCGGCCGTCGCGACTCCTGCGGGCGCAAAGCCCGTTCCAGTGGAAACGCAACATGAAGACATGATTGTGGGTAGATGAATCTCCACAACTGGACGATAGACGCTGACGGCGGGCTCTGCCCGGTATAGCACGACGCCCAGCTGGACTACTATGGTAAACGACTAGCAACGTGCTCCTCCGACAAGACCATCAGGATCTTCAACGTGGTCAAGGGGGAAGCCAAGGGTGAACCCATCATCCTCAAGGGGTACGTCCCATGCCCTGCTCGATGTGACACCGTTCGCCGCTAACTGTAGATTGTTTCTGATAGCCATACCGCTCCTGTATGGCAGCTAGCTTGGGCTCACCCTTCTTTCGGATCGATCCTCGCTTCTTGCTCGTATGACGGCAGGGTGTTTATCTGGAAAGAGGTCGGCGCCGGCGGTGGGAAAGGCAGCGGGGGCGAGCTGCAGGATGGATGGGAGAGAATCAAAGAGCATACCCTGCACACTGCCAGTGGTAAGTCATTGTCTATTCCGACGAGAGTATCCCGGCGTGATACGCTGGCTAAAACAATCACCAACTTTAGTCAACTCAATCGCTTGGGCGCCATACGATCTTGGACCCATCATCGCCTGTGCTTCGAGCGACGGCAAAATTTCCGTTCTGAGCTTCCAGAGTGAGCTACGACGTAGTCGGACCTCGAAGTAGCTGACATCCTTCTCAAGATGACGGGTCCACTGAAGCCTCGATCTTCCCCGCTCATGGAACTGGAGCCAACGCTGTGTCTTGGGCGCCTTCCGTCATCTCTGCCAGTCAAGAGGGTCACTCTCAGTCTGGCGGCTTGGCCGGTCTGCAGGCTCAGAAGCGGTTCGTTACCGCTGGTTCGGACAACATGATCCGTATATGGGGCTTCGACGAGGAGGCCAAGAAGTGGACAGAGGAGGAGACGATCAAAGGCCACGATGATTGGGTTAGGGATGTCGCATGGGCCCCAAATATCGGATTGCCAGGAACGTACATCGCCTCGGCGTCTCAGGTAAGTGTTTCCGAAAGACAACTGGGCGGTGACGAGAGCTAACCTCGGACGCAGGACCGGACCGTGCTTATACACCACAAGTCGTCTCCCAGCTCTGCCTGGTCGTCGACGGCACTCCAACCTAGCGCTCCCGAGAACAAGGACCCCCACTTCCCAGACGCAGTTTGGCGTGTTAGCTGGTCGTTGGCAGGCAACATCCTCGCTGTCAGCTGCGGAGATGGAAAAGTCAGTCTGTGGAAAGAAGGCGTTGGAAAAGGTTGGGAGTGTGTTAGCGACTTTTCAAGCTAAGTGCGTTGTTGGCTTGTGATACGAAACGATGCACTAGATAGGAAGCCGCTACTCGCACGCGTTGCAACCAAGTTGCATTCTTCTTCTGCTACACAATTCTGAGATTCTCTTCTTACTCTCCGTACTCCGTCAGATAAAGCCTTACTGGGCGGCCTGGAGTCGCTGCTCAGCCTCCTTGAAGTTGATGACATCCCAGATGGCCTTGAGGTACTGCACGGAGTTAGCGCTGACTGACTATTACCGTCACTTGACTTACGTCTGGCTTGACGTTCTTGTACTGGAGGTAGAAAGCGTGTTCCCAGATGTCAATACCAATGATTGGGACGTGAGCTAAGTCTAGGGTCAGACGACTATCTCAAGAAATTGGTGAAAATGCTCACAGAGCAATGGGTCCTGGTTGGGCGTGGTCACCACCTCGAGCTTCTTGGTAGCCTTGTTGTATCCGAGCCAGCCCCATCCGGAGCCCTGGACGGCGGCCGTCTTGGTGTTGACCTCGTTCTTGAGGTTCTCGAAGGATCCAAAGTCCTCCTTGATCTTGTCGGCGAGAATGCCGGACGAAGGGAACTTGGTCTCGGCCGAGCCAGTTGGGGCAAGGTTCTTCCAGAACAGCTGGTGAGTCTGTCAGCTATATCTCCTCGACTCGCTCAATGGGCGAAACACACAGAGTGGTTGCTAGAGAAGCAGGTCGTCAGATTAGCTCATAATGATACTGAGATGCAAGATTACGCACATGTGTCCACCGCCGTTGAACTTGAGAGCCGGCTGGAGGGCGATAGAGCCCTTGACATCGTTGTTCGCGACCAGCTTGTCAAGCGACTCCTCTGCAGCGTTCAGCCCATTGACGTATGTCTGGTGGTGCTTGGTGTGATGGAGAGTCATGATCTCTTTGGAGATGGATGGCTCAAGAGCCTGAGCATGTGTGTCAGCTCACGATTTCATAGTGTGCGCAGCTGTCATCGGCGACGAGGGCCGACTGGAAGATCACAAAGGGTCCTCATGGGGCCGTAGCCTTCAAGCTGATGGCTCCAGTGCCGACCCACTCACATCGTAAGCATATGGTAGCTCTGGTAGAGTGTGCTTGGTCCTCATGGCAGCAGCAGCGAATCCTCTTGCGGCGAAAGCAGAGCTGGCAACTCGGGGGACTGATCTCAGAAGAGCGACCATGTTGTGTGACTGTCTTGTGTCTCTTGTTGGGGGTTTATAGAGTGAGTACCTGTATGGTGAAGGGGTTATATGGCTCAAGTTGATGAGTGACAATTCGTCAAAAGTCGCAAGCAGCGCAGGCCCGGGGGAACAAGTGGACGGCCGCGGAGTATGAGTCATACCTCGCAGCCTTCCCACGGTAAGGCTCGTCGTACAGGGTTCGGCGACCTCCACCTTGTGCTTCCTCACACAGTCATAGATCGCCGTGCGCGAAGTCATCTGGGTGTCATAGGCTCTCAATACCAGTCCACGATCAAGAATTGGGTCAGGGAGAGCGAGGGTTAGCGTCAGTCATAATCTCTGTCGAAGTCGCCCAAAATGGCCAGAGACGACAACTACAGTCCCGACCCGGACGAGCAAATGAACGGGGAGGACGACGATGACTTTATCGACGAGTCCGGACCTACGGCCGCACAAAAGGGCAAGGGCAAGGCCAACGGTCAGGTCGGTCCTCTCAGCGACCCCTCTCAGTTCTGGATACTGACTGGATAAATGTCAGAATGGCATGCAGACGTGGGAAGGAGCATATGCTCGACCTTGGGATGTCCTACAAGAAGACGAAGAAGGAGGATTGCAGGGAACGGTGGAGAAGCTATTGGCGAGAGGAAGGCGGAAACGGTATGTCTCCCTCTGAAAGTGGCTGCGAGTCGTAGCTTGAAGCTAAAGGATGGTCGAACAGAGCTGCAGCTTCGGAAACTCCCTTGCGGCGGTCGATCATCCGACACATGTTCATTATACTGGACCTGTCAGAATCAATGCAGGATAAGGACTTCCGGCCGACTCGGTGAGACCAAGCTGCATGCTTCTCGGATGGGAGACTAATGTGGAGCAGGTTCGACGTCACTCTACAGTATCTAAGGACATATGTGACCGAGTGGTTTGACCAGAACCCTTTGGGCCAGATCGGTGTCATCCTCATGCGAGACAGATTGTCGGAGACGCTGATCCCCATGGGAGGTGAGTCTTCCGTCTGGACCAAACCACTAATTCTGATTTAGGCAATCCACAAGAAATCCTAGCCTCACTCTCGGACAAACGGAAGCTGGAGCCCTCGGGAGAGCCGAGTTTACAAAACGGTCTTACCATGGCTAAAGGCGGGATGAGGTAAGCTTTCCATCGACCCTTCATGGTCGTCTAAGCTAACCTGTCCACTAGTCACCTACCGTCTACCTCATCTCTGGAGACCCTTGTCCTTTTCTCCTCCATATCGACCGCAGATCCAGACGGTCCCACTTCAATCCAGCAAACCATGACGGACCTCGTCCAGACGAAGATCCGGACGACTGTCATATCACTAGCAGGGGAGATCAAGATCTGCAAGCAGATATGCGAGCGCACAGGCGGGAAGTTCGGCGTGGCTATGGATGAGGAGCACTTGAAGGAGTTGATGTGGGAGACAATACCACCTCCTGCTCAGACAATGGCTGGACCATCGACCACGTCTGGAGTGCAGAATGCCCTTGCGGCCGGAGGCAGAGCTGGCATTGGTCCTGGAGGTAAACGGCCGCCTCCGGTGGGCGACCTCATGGTCATGGGGTTCCCGGTCAGACTGCCACAAGGTGGAGAAACGCTGTGCGCGTGTCATGGCTTGTTGAAAAAAGGAGGATACCTGTGCCCGAGGTGCGGGAGCAAGTTGTGCGATGTGCCCACAGACTGCGAGGTGTGCGGCTTGATGGTCGTCAGCAGTCCCCACCTGGCAAGAAGGTGAATCGGGGCGTGGACCGTGCTCGAAGGGGAATTGCTGACCGTCCTGTTTTTCCAGTTTCTGGTTCTTGTTCCCTGTAGCAAACTACGGTGTATTGGCTGTCGCTGCAGCAACTCGGCAAGCAGCACATGCCCAGCTCGACTCCACTTGTTATGGATGCGACAAACCCTTCCCCTCAGTGAGCTGCACTGTGCGTGGAGGGGATCGAGCTGACCCTTTTGTCTTGTAGTTGGAAGACATAGGCACCGCCGCAGGTGTGAACCAGGTAGACGACTCGGTCAGCCCTACCAGTCGATATAGGTGTGTCCAAAGTGCACGATCAGACAACCGCTGACGATTCGTAGATGTGCGAAATGCCACAACGACTTTTGCATGGAGTGCGATCTGTACGTACACCACACACTGCATACCTGCCCCGGATGCTCGCAATAGTGCTCGTCTCCGCCCGTACGCTGGGGTCAGGGACTCATGTTGTACAGTAGCCATGCAATGGTGGTCATTATGATACATCGCACAAGTGGCGCCAAGTGGTCGACATCTGGCTTGTGGTCTATGGAGCCGTCTAGTATTGATGTCTCGTGGAGTAATCTGAGTCCTTCATCAGTACTCCACAAGCTTACCCTTGAGGACGACCGGAGGACTCACCCTTGGGAGCGACGACTAAACCTCGTCCTTTAGAGGCACCTCGGTATACTGTCTCAATGATGTCGATAACCTATCGAGATGGTCAGCTCCTGCGTAACCGATTGAGACTGGAGAGCTAGACTTGCCTCCTGTTTATCCCTCATGGCCCAGTTGCTATCTCGAGTCAGTGATGAAGTACCTTGACTCAAGCCTGGGAAGACCCACATTTTATTGTTGTTACCCGTTCCCAGGTCGATCATGATGTGCTTGTTTCTACGATTTATAGTCAGAAAGGCCTCGTCGATCCCCTGGACTAGGTCTCCATTCTGGGGATGTCCGACTCACCTGTAGAAGAACATGACCGTACAAGGATCATACAGCTCGTACATCTTAGACGGATCAGCTGGGTCACAGACATCAAGCTCACAAACTCAGCTGATTACTCACCTTATTGAAGTCTGGAACCTCTGTGATGTCCACTACCGTCCGTCATCAGCACTGTCTTCCGCAGGCGACAGATCTTCTAGCAGTACTAACCAAGGTATATCACACAGAAATTCTGGACCTTCTCCGAGACCGAGTATAGCGTCTCGTCCATGGCCATACAGTCCGGCTGGTGGTCGTGTCCGAATCTGATGCAAACCACCCTGTCCTCCTCCACTAGTATAGCTTGGTCTACATGCCATCCGCTGTGCAGACTACGTTTGATCAGCTCTGTTCGCTGGAAAAGGGGTCGAAGACAGCTGAGAGAAGCGGCAGACTCACTGGGTCATGAAATACGACATGGCGGCTGAGCTTTGGTGGCCTGGTCGATGCTAAAGAGACGAACGGGATCGGAAATCTATCAAATATCTGGTATACTGAGGGGAATGATGCCTATGATACGGCAGAGAGCCACTAACGTCGACCTCGTCGCCGAATTGCAGTTGACTTGCAGCAGTTGTGCAGGTGACAGCGCAGCAGACGATCGTTGTTGTTTCGTAGTACTTCGTCGAAGTCATGCATGGACTCGGGTGGCAAATCCGTTATATTTGATCCCGCTCGGACGACGAACCGGCGTTTCAGGATGTCTTTCGATCGCGTCTCGACTTCATGTTCGAGATGGCTGAGCTTCCACTTGAGGTCAAGTCGCGCCGTCGAAAGCTCGGTCGGTTCTCGGTGCTGTCACGGGCGACAGGCTACAACAGAGACCTGCATTTAGCCATCAGCATGGGTCGGACCCGGACGACACGGCACAGCAACGAGATCGTCTTCACCCCAACTTCATCCTCGTCTACAACTTCACTCACGCCTCGGATCGCGTTGCACTCGCCATTATGAGCGCAATTGGCTATGAAGGCTCCTGCTCTAGTGTGGAGAACTGCCACACGAGAGCGATGCCTGGAAATCTCCGGGCCAGGCCAGGGATCTGGCTCCTCGGTGTCCCCCTGCCTCGATCAGGCGGACCGAGCTAGAGGCGGCCACAACCTTGACGCTTTCTAAGATCTAAAGTCGACTTTGGACCCGAGTCAGGCCACATTGAAACTTCTACCGGACCTCCGGGACGTGACGTGGGACAGCTGGATCAGCTCGAAGATGACTCTTTTTCCATCATGCTTCGTTCACCTCATCCACATCTTGCTCCTACTCGACCACACTCACACTCAATCTCACCGAACACAGTGCGAACAACATGTCCATTCCCATAACGCGAACGGCCAGGCTGCGAGCACAGAGAAGAATAGACTTGCCCCGCATGCCCGAACCACCTGTGCCAACCATGTACGAATTGGCGCCGTGGCCAGTGCCTGTAGTCTCCGCGGACAGTCAAACCATACGACAGGTCGGATTCAGCCCAGCGAATCCAGGAGGAGTCACCGGTAAGTCACTGCTGCCTCTTACCCAAACCAGCTCCCATCTTCGCGCAACGTGGATAAAAGCCTACATAAGCACTTTGCACTGTACACCGCGTGACTCGAACATGATGACAAGTACGGCTTGCTGACTACGGCCACAACCAATCAGTCTCTACGTGCTCCATCAAGAGGACGTGGCGAAACAACTACGTGGTGAAGCTACAGGGTCCCGAATATGATGGTAAGTGGCAAAGAAAAGCTCGCTAGCAGGACCCTGCTGACTCCGGATCTACCACAGACACGACAATGAAAGGGATCCGGATGAGAAACGAGCTTCAAACCATCCGCGGACAATGCGATTGGGTGCTTCAGAAGGACCGAATGGCCAGGAAAGTGGCTATGGGATTGGCGCGCCCGAGTGAGTCACGGGAGGGATCTGCAGTCTACGATCGGACATAAGCTGATCGCACAACCATAAGAGTCCACATCGTCTGACGCAACGACCACAGGGGTCCCAGTGACTCCCGAGTTGCCGGCTCTCCATATCGGAGAAGATGATGTGTTCATCCCGGACTCAGAATCAGAGAAGAGGTCGCCTGATCAACTCGTCAGCGAGCCGGTCAAGGCAGTTGATACGTCCGATCAGATTCGAGAAGAAGCCCTTGCCTGTTTCGGTGAGTACGGGTACGGTTCTCTCTAGAGCTTGCTACCCTATAGCAATATCTGATACTGTTACTTACCATTGACGTAGCTGCGGAGCAGGAAAAGGCAGACAAGGCCAATCTCCCGGCAGTCGATCTCGGGCCCATCATCCTTGCCGAGGACGCCGTTGAGCCGCCCATCATCGCGGAGAAGGAAGAAGTCTTCGGCGTGGAAACGGAAGACCCGATAGGTGTGGTTGTCATCTCGCAGGTAGAGGAGGAAAGTGAGTGTATCTTGTCAATCCCTCACCATATCACCTTCAAGTCTTAGCTGACCCCTTGAAGGGCCTGCCCCAGGTGCTGCTATGGTGTTTGGTGCTGGAGTCAACTCCGCTTTTACCTTTTGCTGGACCCGAACAGAATGATCACTCCATCACCAAAAGTTAGATGATGATCGAGCTCGGCGATCGACGATATTTCCTGTCCAGGCACCTTGCCTTCTAATCTTCCGCCTCGGTTATATCAGCGTGTAGATCTTCAAGTCCGCCATATCACCGGTAGCGCGACGGCGAACGAATAGGTCCGGAGCGGATCATGGAGAGCGAGGACTTCAGGCAACCCAAGTATAATATAACACAAAATGCAAGACTGCGTACTTCATACAAGCGTCCACTGCTCCCTGCGCCCGTTATACACGAACAAGTACTCAATTCATGCAGAACATGTGGTCCTAGTAAAGCGGTGGACCGTGGTGAAAGGAGCAGACGGCAGACGCTGTAGAGTCGCAGACTAGAGGGCAAGAGGACCTACATGTTTGATCCCGCTTAGACGCGTTCCAGCGTTTCAAAATGTCTTGCGATCTCGTCTCGACTTCATGTTCGATGTGGCTAACGTCCCAATCGAGAGCAAGACGCGTCGTCGGAAGCTCGCGCATGGTCATGGCTTTGTGGCTGTCATGGGGGGATGGTCTACGAAGGGAAATTCGCGTATAACCCTCCGTGGAGCCGGATCGCGATCAACATGATCCAGCATGTGGATCCTCTTCGCCCTCATCTTCGACTCCATTGGCGCGTCGAATTTCATCACAATCCAGCTGCTCCAGACCTACTTGGACGTGAAGGTACTAAATGCAGCGCGACAGAATGCCACACACAGGCTGCCCCTCGATATTTCCGGACGAGGTCGAGGCTCTGACCCATCGGTACCGCTGGCTCTGGGTCTAACAGGCGGATCGAGGTCGAGTCAGCCAGAACCTTGACGCTTTCAAAGCCGACTTTGACACCCGAGTCAGTCGACTTTGAAACTTCTACCGGACCTCCGTGACGTGACTGGGACATCTATATCAGCTTCAAGATGACTCTCTTCCTATCATGCTTCGTTTATCTCTTACGAATCTTACTCGCTCTCGCTCAAAGCCATCTTTAAGGTCACCAAAGCCATTACGAGTATGCCGATTCCCATGATCAGAACAGAGAGGCAGCGGCCCAAGCAAAGGTCACAAGTTCCCTCGATGGCGGCATCGACTCAGCCGAACATCGGCGACCTGTGGTTCCCAAGGCGCGCCGCGACAGTCTCTGCCGATCATCGAACGAAACGACAGGCCGGCTTTGATCCACCAAACGCGGGAGCAGGCACTAGTGAGTCATTAAGTCTTCTTCTCCCGAAGGGCCGAAACAGCTTCCATCCTCGTGGGGTTGTACAGCGCCTGGCTCGAGCATCTCGGGACGTGCGGCTGCTGACTGAACTTAATGGCAGACTTTACTTCTCCTGTCAAGAGGACCTGGCGCACCAGCTACGTCGTGCAGATACAACGACCCGATCTGGAAAGTATGAGTAAGTGGCAAAGGAAAGCTCCGTGATCAAGACTTGCTGATATTGAATCGTCGACAGCCAGGTCGGTTGAAGGGATGAAGTTCCGAAATGAGTTTCGAACTTTCCGGGGACAGTGCAACTTTTCGGTCGAGGCGAACAAATGGGCGGCACAAGTCGCTGCTGGGCTGGTTAAGCCCAGTGAGTTACCGAAGCGATTCCATTTTTCCGTTGATCGCAAGCTGATCGCGCAACCGTCAGGGTCCAGGTCATCCGATGGGGTCACCATCGGGGTGCCGGTGACTCCTGAGTTGACGGCCCTCTATATCGGGGAAGATGATGTTCTCATTTCGGACAGGGAACCGGAAAGCCCCGTGGATCGACCGATTGAGGATGTAGTCAAGGTCACGGAAACATCCGATCGAATCAAAGAGGAGAGCCTCGCGTATTTCGGTGAGTACAGCTCGCTCCAGAGCTTGCTGTTCGATAGCAGTGTCAGTTGCCAACCATCTACGCAGCTGCCGAGCAGGCCAAGGTCGATAAGGTCAATCTCGAGACCACCGAGTCGGGTCCCATCATCATTGCTCAGGATGCCCCAGAGCCGCCGAACATGGGGGAGAAGGAGGATGTCGACACTTTGAACATGGTTCCCTCCATCATTCACGTTGAAGAGGACAGTGAGTACCCACAGGCCACGGTCCACCTGTTCCTCTCATCGCCACTCTTGACCAGTCCTGACTGACAATTCCTCAGTGCTCAACCTCACAATGCCTCCCTCATGGCCTTCGGCGCCGGCATGAGCTCGGCATTAACCTTTCGCCAAGAGCTCGAGACATCGAACGTCTACGGCTCATCCATGGTCTCCATCCAACAAATCAGCTCGACATCCACTTCCACGGATTCAACCGCCTCACTGTCCTCTCCTATGCCTGGCAGCTCAACTCCACGCTCATCCCTGAACGAGATATCGGAGTCGTTCTGTACGGTCTAGGTCTTTATCTCGGAGGTGGGGGAACTGCAGTGCAGAAACGCAACTCAAACCCAGTAACTCAAGTATAATCTTACGCACCTTCAAAGTTCCACGGCTGTGTGCCTGTGCAAGATTTCTAGCCTCTCACATTGTAGACGAAAGCGCATGTAGACTTTTGATCAGAGAGGCGGTGAAGCGCAGACTATGCCCGGTGCGATGCATCGCTATGTATTGGCAAGCGCAGGCTCGCAGGCAGCAACCCAAGTGGGCAGGTGACCATCAAGTGGACGATCTACTGCGATGCACAAGGCCGCACAGCAAATGCGCGCCCTGGCCCTGGTGGCCCTGGGGCCTGGGTCCCAGCCCCGGCTAAAACCGCCGGCCTCGAAGTTGGCAAAAACAACAAGCTAAAAGTCCAGGCTGGCCAACACTCCTATGACTTTGACCTCATACATCACGTTGTCAACGGACCTAGCACTACTGCAAACGCCTTTGCAGGCGTCTATATCTAGTTTGACCACCTGCCAATCGAATCAGACTGGTCCGTACTCCTCGATTCGAGATGGTCAACGTTCAACATGTCTTGACGATATTTTCGCTCTTGCCGCTCGGACTCTCTATCGTCCTCTTGAGCGAACTGGAAGCCGCAGAATCGGGACGCAGTGTGCGCAATGTGCGCAGTAGACTGGGAGAAGGGAGTGAACGGCTTGGAAGAGATGGGAGATGGCTTCCGAAAAGTGTTGCCTCTCGCGGGAAACGGTCGGTGCGCAGTGCACCGCAGTTAAGGACGACTGGAATGGAGATGGAGATCAGACGGACCTCGACACCGTCATCACTCGCCAAACGACAGTTGCCGGACGTCAATGGAAGTATCATAGAACTAGGAACATCTCTCAACACATATGTCCTGCCAGTGTCACTAGGGACGCCGCCGGTCGTATACCCCTTACAGCTCGATTTGGGATCTTCAGACCTATTACTCGCCTCGACACTCTGTGGAGACAGCTGCCCGGAATCAAAGGGTCCATCTACCAATCCTTACTACGATGTCTCTGTGCAGAGTAGCTCTTTCACTCCTATCAACGCGAACCACACGGCTTGGGCATCGCGATACGCCGACGGCACAGCTGCCAGCGGCTTCCTTGCCAGGGAGACTGTGAACATTGGCAACTCCTCTCTTTCGGGTCAGATCTTCGGTGAGTTTAGCATAGTAGTACCACTTGTGTGTGTGAGCACAGCTGATGAAGTATCTCTAGGCATGATCAACTCCACCAACTTGACACTATCGGCACAATCCATTTCAGGTCTATTCGGTCTCGGCTTTCCTCGTCTGTCAATACTTAGCAGGGCGATATACCAGGACAACACGACTGAGTCGGGCACTCCGTCCACCTCTGCCGGACCTACCTCGTCAAGCTCAGCACCGCTGCCATACTACCCGCCAGTACTCGAGTCCCTGACGAAAGAACGACATGTGCCCTACCCCGTCTTTGGTCTGGCCCTGGCGCCTCCCCCCAGCAAATCAGGCTCGTCCTTCCCGTCTCGATCTAGCGACCCAAATCCCGAACCCACCTCTTCCGACCGCTTCCAGTCGGAGATCGGCTCGCTCACCATCGGAGGCATATCCAGCCTGTATGTCGATCAAGAAGCCGGATCCGGACGGACGCTCACCGACATCGAGTGGCACGATGTCGTACCCTTCGGACGAGCATATAGCGAGGATAGGAACACCACCGGCATCTCTCGATCGCCCGAAGGGTTCGCCAACGGGACAACTATCCTATCCTCGTCCACCAAAACCCCTGCAATCCAATCATCAACTTTGTCAACGTTATCTGCCAGCGCGACGGCCCCTGCTCGCAAGAGGCAAGCATCGACAGACCCCACGATGGCTTCCGACTTCTATCCCTCACTGATGGAGCTCGCCGGAGAGGAATACCTCTATTGGGCGATCCAGCTGCAGAACGTCACTGTAAACGGCACGGATATCGGTCTCCAATCGTCATACCGACAGATAGGTATTCCACCGATCGCTCTGCTGGACGTTGGATTCAACGGCATTTCAGGGCCGGCGGCGGAAGTGGCCAAGATATTCGCCAATGTCCCTCAGGCGAGGCAGATCTATATTGGTCAATGGGCCGCTCCGTGTGATACGAAGATGGCCCTCGGGTTCGCGTTTGGGTAAGCGATGATTTTAGTGTGTGGATATCACCGGGGCTGACTGTGTTGTCCGCAGTGGCCGATACGTCCAGCTACAGCCTTCCGAATGGATGTATGCCAAGGTCGGCATATCCTCCTTCTGCCTGGCGTGGCCATTAGCGACGGTGAGTAGGGTTTTCTTGGCAGCCGTTTGAGCTACAATGACGATGTTATATAGGCCCCAACGGGTGATGGAATCGATTGGCAACTTGGTACACCATTCCTCAAGCAGGTGTACAGTGTTTACAGGTGAGCTGGCCTCGGGGAAGGATAGAGGATTATCAAAGCTGATATGTCTCTTAGCTATGGTATCGATGGGGAGCAAGCGCCAATGGTCGGATTCCTGCCCTTGGACCACGACATCCCTTCCGTCGCGAACTCGAGTACGAGTGCCTCGACATCATCTTCCATGCAAAGCACCACCTTTGGTCCAACACCAACCACCATCGAGCCCTTCATTGCCACTACCACTGCCCAAACCGAGATGCCCAACGTTGTGCTGGCGGTACCCACCTACTCCCTCCCGTCGTACGTATACGATCTGGATCCACAGCGGACACCGGGCGCCATTCAGACCATAGGTCTGGCCAATTCGAGTGTTTACGATGTGGGCGAGGTCCCGATCGTGAATGCCGAGTATGCCTACTCCCAGAACGCCTCGCAGGGGGATACCCCTGAGATCGGCGGTGGTAATACCCAGGGATCGGGTGATCAGGGAGATGCGGGTCTGCAGCGGAGCTTGAGCTTTGGATTGCTAGTGATGGCAATGATGGCGAGCGTGATGTGGACAATGTAGTATTATGATTTCTTTGCAATGTAGCTTATAGTCAACGCATATGGACAATGATGTATCACCTTGATCAATGGCAAGAGTTTGCCTCATCAATGGGTCTTTAGTGTCTCATGAGAGCTGTGCCGATGCTATGGGTTCGATGGAAACTGGTGCTATGAGTGTGATTGAAACAACTGCATACGTTAGTCTACTCGCACTACGACTGCTCGGCAACGACATCCGGACAACCTCCGTAAACCATGTCGGTGAGATTCCTCCTTTATGCTCAAAATTCGTCATCTCCACCGCCGCCAAACCATCCCGAGTACACTAGTATCGTTCCGTAAACTAATCCTCCGCCTGCTATCGACATCCAGCAGGCCGCTGGCTGAATCAGAGCAGAGTGTGCAAGGAGAATAGGTAGAGACAGTCCAGTGGTCTACAATGGACTCTGTCAGCTAGGGAGAACCTGAAAAAGAAGCTGAATTAAGGACTCACCACGAGCATGCCCGTGAGGAATCGACCAAAGTCGACATAGGCCGAGTTGAATTCTGGCGACAGGTCATCCGCCCTTGCGCATCTCGAGCAGATGGAATTGGGTAGGGGTGCAAGTACAAAAGTCAGAGCTAGGTCATTATGGTTAGCTGCTGATAGATTTACGTCCGCGCGGGTCACCTCACCGACAAGGAGAGGAAGCCAGTTTGCCCAAAGTGCGCAAGAGAGGATAACCAAGAGGAATCCCAGCGCCAGGACGAACGAAAGGAGGATGACGGCTGGTAGTTGAATATTGGGCATCGTCGAAGGTGATAGATGACGGGATAGGAGGTTGTAAGGAGGATGAATAAACGTTTTGAGGGGCGAGACCATGGGTTAGATATGCGAAGTCGGACCAAGCGGATGTGTGGTTTGAGGAGGAAAGGGAGATTGAATTCATCGTCAGCTGTTGTCAAGCGATCTCGGCGGACAAAGGAGGGGATATGATTACCGGTAGACGACTCACTCTTCAAGCCTGCTGCCATCGTGGATTCGTGGATAATGTTTCGTTGGATAGGATTAAGCAGAGGAAATCTTGACAAGATGAGCCTTGCAACATGAGCCAGAGGCAAGGCTCGGGCCCGGGAGGGAGAGTCACCGGCGCCTATTGCTTTCAGGGCAAGCAGCCGAATAGGTGTGCGCCACCTTCGGATCCCTCTGTAGGCTCCCGGTGTTTTACAATGACGCGGGATCTGACTCGATGAAAAGTTGGTTGCCGCAGCGATTGGAAAACAAATCCAGTACGGTGGTTGTGGAATCCAGAGCTTCCCATTCATCAAAAGACATTGCAGCGTCTACACCTTTGTCACTCGAACCAAGAACGAATAGCAACCAGCGAACCACCCCTGCGATGCACCCCACTCCCCTCATCAAAAAGGCTACAGTCAAAGACGTACGTTTTCGCGGAATCTCCTTCGCGACCTGAGACACCGGTATTGACATGAGAATCAGGTCATGGACCTCCTAGATGACAGACGAGTCAAGTCGGTCAGACCTCTGATCCCGTGGGTAGATAGTAGCTGTATATCCCGGCATGGAAGCTGATCGTAATATCTCCAGACCCCAGATCCTGCATGAGGAGTGAGTTAACAAGGCAAAACGTTGAAGAAGGATACTCACCGTTGACAGGATGCCATTGTCCCTGCGAGGAGCCCAGACAGTGCTTGATGGAAGAAGACAGGTCGAGGCTTGTATCAAAGGCGACGACGACAGACTTTTGGTCATAGTCGGGTACGTCCAGATTCACAGTATTTGCGGGAAAAGACCGCTGACTCCAGCTTCAGACCATGTTCGGTGCACGACCCAGAGCAGGCTATCACCTACGCTAAGAAGCTGCTGGCATACGCTGAGGAGGCTAAGGATGATTTGATGATCGTCATGCGGGTCTACTTCGAGAAGTAGGTCCAGAAGTAGAGACGGAGTGTGTCTTTGCTCACAAGTGTGTAGACCTCGAACGACCGTCGGCTGGAAGGGTCTTATCAACGGTCAGTCAGCTTTAGCTTCGTCTTCTGTCGCCTGGTTCCAAAGCTGACACTTTGCAGACCCCGACATGAACGGTTCTTTCCACATCAACCGAGGTCTGAAGATCGCGCGAGGCCTGTTGCTCGAGTTGACCGAGATGGGCTTGCCTGCTGCTGGAGAGTTCCTCGGTGAGTTGGCCCATAAGCCTTGCTGAGGCAGCAACTCACCTGCCTGCTAGATGTCATCTCCCCTCAATACCTCGCCGATTGCAACTCGTGGGGTGCTATCGGAGCTAGAACGACGGAATCGCAGGTTCACCGAGAGCTGGCCAGTGCGCTGTCGATGAGCGTTGGGTTCAAGAACGGTACTGTACGTGGAGCTGCCTGGAGTAGGAGATCTTGTCAGCTTACAGATTTTGCTAGGATGGCTCAATCGACATCGCTGTCGATGCTATCAAGGCTGCTGGATCCGGTCACACCTTCCTCTCCGTCACGAAACAGGGTCTCTCCGCCATTGTTGAGACGTCAGGAAACGACTCTACCCACGTCATCCTTAGAGGCTCGTCTAAGGGACCAAACTACGAGTCATCGCACGTCGAGGCGGCTGGAGAGAAACTAAGAAAGGCCGGTCTGCCAGCGAGGATCATGGTGAGTCGAGCTGTCTTATATGGTCACTGTTCAATCTCAATGACCTGTACAGATCGACTGTTCGCACGGCAACTCGTCGAAACAGCATCAGAAGCAAATCGAGGTCGGACGTGATATCGTGAGTACGCTGTAATGATACGCTGGCGTCAATGATCTGACACGCTTAAAACCTTAGTCCGCTCAAATGGCTTCCGGTGGACCCTCAGCACAGATGATCCTCGGTGTCATGATCGAGTCGAATATCAACGAGGGCAAGCAGTCGGTACCACCCGAGGGACCCGCTGGCTTGAAGTACGGAGTTTCCATCACCGACGCGTGCATCTCGTTGGAGCAGACGATTCCTTTGCTGGAGGATCTGAGGGAGGGCGTGAGGAAGAGGAGAGAGAACGTCAAGACCAAGTGGACGAATGGTCAGGAGTAGGTGGATGGACTTCGAACATTACATTTAGAGCCCAGATCACTACTTTTTAGGCGGCCTCTGTGATGCATCGTGTAGGCATGGCCAACTGCGCGACATCGTCGGTGTTAACAGTGCCACAGTGCCACAGTTGCATAACGTGACCTTAACAGTGTACACCGGGAGCACGGACCGCTTGCTCCGAATGGTGGATTGAGTAAACGACCAGTTGGGCCAAGGTGAAACACGGACCAGTGGCAAACTAGAGTGGGTGGGAGGTGGGAACTACCCTTTCCTCTCTTCGTTCGCCCAGTCGCGGCCATCTATTTCGAATTGTGACGCACACTTTCGACGCGATGATAAGAGGGGAGGCTGGCTTTCAGGCAGGAAAGCTCAGCCAGATGCTCTCTCCCTCGCGTCCCCGCTCAATGTTCCTGCTCTGCAGAGTCTATCAGGACCCCCCTCACCTGTCTATGGACCCGCTCTCGTATAAGTATAGCTCTACCTCGTTCGAGTCTCTTCCCAACAACCCAACACTTTCTCAACCTCTCACCCCAGCTCAGAGCTGTCCCACTACCACAACGCACTGTCAAAAAGCCTCGTCTCTTTACATCAACCTAAAAGAAAGCACATCGATCGCTACATCAAAGCCACTAAAAAGTGAGTGAGCGTGTCCCATCTCCCATCCCTCATCTCCTGCCCTTCCTCGCCGTTGTCCCCGTCTCTGAAGCCGATCCTGACGATTCTCTCAGTGCTGTACTACGAAAATCATCTCAACTCGACGAACGAGTCCTTCCCTGTCTCCGTCACCAAAGACTACGCGTCCAACATGACGATGATCCAACTCAGCATTTTCGCCACGTTCTGCACCTGCGTCTGCGCATACCTCGCTTTCACGGTCTACAAGTTGGCCCAGCCAAGACCACCGGTCAGACGAATCGCTCGAGTCGCGTCCGACCTCGACCAGCTTCCCTTAAAGTCCGCCATGTCTTTGAAGGGTCGAGCCATGAGCTTCATCTTCGCGCTCACCGACGCATCCAAGGACGCCCTCGTCGCGCTCAACCTCAGAAAGTCGCCTCCACCTAGCGTGGTGGACACCACCTCGGACGTCGAGCTCATCTCCGACACTTCGGACGACTCCGACACCGAGGACGAGATGGTCTTCTTCATCACCAAGAGACATCGCAATCGAATGGTCGACGTCGCCGAGGCCGAGGCCGACCACGAGCACGCCCAATCCGTCGACGACTGAGGACGATCACGCCAACTAGCACGGTCACATCACGCCTAGATCGCCAACGCCCGATCTCGGTCGTCAACTCCCCTGGTGCTCGGTTTCTTGTTTCGCATAATTTTTGCATCCTACCCGTATCACTTTGTATCTATTTGCATTCGTTCATTCTCAGTACATTGTAGAGGAAAGAAAAGGAATCAGAAGTGAATCAAAAGAGACGAGACCAACATAGTCTCGGCTTGCTCGTGCGAGTACATGCGTAGATACAGGAGATAGTTTCCACAACTTATAACTCTCTACGCTCGTCATCGCGTTTGTCATGTCATGCACCAGTATACTTGTCATTGCTCAGAGTTTCGAAGTGGGTCGCGACCAAGATCATCTGATGACCGATCGCGATCATCCATCCAGTGCTGTATGTTCTCGCTGACTCGCGAGCTCTCACACATCTGGTATCGCATTATTCGTCAATGATGATAGCTAGCTAGATGGATGATTGGGTGATTGGATGAATGGATGCTCTTTGGCATGGACCGACGTTACACTATGCTACTACGACTCTCCCAGAGTCTGCTCTGTCCTATCTTAGACGTCCCTCCGTCGACCACGATTCTCCAAGCCGATCACAGACGAGATGTTCTCTGCCCCTAACCTCCCCACCTTCTCGGTCTGATCTTCGTCGTCTAAGCTTGTTTCGCGGCCACCAGTTCGATGACTCCTCGCACTGCCATCGTAGCCTCGTTGACAACTGCCGACACGCTCTGATCTCCATTAAACCCGGCGTTGATCTTGAGCAATGTATTTTGCAGCGTCGCCTGCACGACAGGTACCACCCTGTTCCAAAACCTCGAGATGGCTTCCGATCGCGGATCCAACAGCGGGATCGTGCGCCTGAGCCATGTGATGATCCTGCCGAAGGTCGGATCAACGGGGATCACCTCGATCAACGACGTGGACAGCTACGACAGGTCAGCAATCACTCGCTGTGTCGCTAGGGTAGGTGAACTCACCCTGTGAAGAAGGGTGAGCAGGGTCGGCTGGGTCAACTGACATCTCCTGCCGTTCTCCGGAAGGATCTGTTCCGTTGCAGCCCAGTACTCGTTGACGTAGGCGATAGTCGCAGCTGGAGAATTGATTGCGAGCGTGTCCAACGTCCTGTCATCGAGCTAGGAGGCATTAGCAATAGCCGCCGTCTTGATGCAGGCTGTACTTACACTTCGACCAGGTTGCTCGATCGGTGGAGTTTGGGGAACACTTGGAGGTGGAGGAGGAAGTGAGATAGGCGCCCCGGGGGGCGGCACGACAGGTCCTCGTGAGCTCAGCTGGGCTGAGAGACTCGAGACTTGATGCTGAAGCTCGGCGATTGCCGATGCCATTGACCGGAGCAATGGCTCGCTGTCCAATTGAGGTTCCTGCCTGGGTGGGGAGAAGTCCTTCCTGAACCTAGCACCAGGGTAAGCCTTCGTATGGCAACTTCAGATTTGAGGCATGTTGACTCACTGAAGCAGCTCGGACTTGAGCTCCGTGGACAGCTGAGCAGCGACTTTGGAGCTCGAGGCGTTGATCGCTGGAAGAATGGCCGATTGAAGTGTCGCTTGGAATGTCCGCTCGACCTACGTCCTCCAGTCAGACCGGCCATTATCTATGCTGTTGGCTGAACTCACATTCTGCTGGACCGTCGTGGACATTCGCTGCAGACTCGGTGCGAGCGTCCTCTCCAGATCCTTGCTGAGAGCTTGCATTGACCCCGATACCGAAGCGGAGACAGATGCAGAGACGGCACTTCTGACCTCATTTTGGATCGACGCTTGGATAGCAGGCAGGACACTACACATCAAGTCAGCTACATGCGGTGCAAGTCTCACTCACGACTTCTTCAGCTCGGCCTGTATGATCGCGGAGAGGGATGCATTGACCCTATTCTCGACCTCGTTGGCGATGCCATTCGCGAGGTTGCCGTTGGGCAGGTTGTCAATTCGAGAGGTGACCTGACCGATTTGTGCGTTGAGGATCCGCTTGAAATTGGCAGTAATCTGATACTCGGACTAGATAATGTCGTGAGCTGACAATATTCATCAAAGACCACTGAGCTTACCTTTTTCAACAGCTCCCCTAGATTGTTCTCCTCTAATTGGCCGTTGACATTCTGCTCCGTCATGGTGTCCACTTCCTCCAGCTCTTTCTTCACGACGACCGGCGATCCTTTTACCGGGGTCCGAGCTTGCGCCTTTGGAGCTGCTGCCCTCTTGGCCGACTGCTCTTGCTTCTTGGCTGCTGGTGCGGGACTCTCCTTCTTTGGCTGGACTTTGGGACTTGGGACAGCTGGCGGAGGTGCTGCCGCGGCAGTAGACACTGGCACTGGCGCTGCAGCTGACTGCACCGTCGTAGTAGCTGGAGCCGAGGACAGAGCTTCGCACGCGGCTTTATCAATAGTGGCGTGGTTGAAACCCGTCGGCGTGGCGAAGAAGAGTTCGAGGTCTTCCTCTCCCGACGGAGAACTCGTGCTCAGGGCGAGACTGAGGATCGACTCGTTGAGGGGATACTCCCCAATCTTGTCGAAGGCCACAACACCGTTGGGCCTCTCGGCGACTTTGATGGGCGGCGAGCCAGATAGGGCGTACCTGAATCCAAAGACGCTGCCGCGGGCAAAAGACGACACCCAAAGCGTTCTCCTAGAGGGGTCGTACACCGCTTGCGAGAAGTGCAGTGGGACCGGTGACGGAGGCGGAGCGACAAACTTGATGGTAGACAGGACGGCGAGGTCGACTGTGATCTGAATCAAGTCGTAGATCGTGTTGTTCTTCCTTCCGACGAGTAACATAGTCTCGCAGAACTGAACGGAACTCGGCGGTCCGGCGTCCGCGGACGAAGGCAGCTGTCGGTGCCAAACTCGGTTGAGCGTGCTGACGTTGTACAGGGTGAGATAAGACTTTGTCGATAAGAACGCGAGAGCTTGTTGAGAGTGGTTCAAACAGAATGACACCATAGGCTGAGAGCAAATTAGCTGGATACCTCGAAGACTGCACGATCCAAGAATGCACTCACCCCATCCGTCTTGAGGACCTTGTACCTCCTGGCCAGCTCGGCAAACGTCAAGTTTTGTTCATCCACCAAGTCGGTTGGCTTGATCACGACAACACCTTCCGACCCTCCGATGGCCAGAAGGTCGCCCCCGTCTCGCCTGATCCACTCGACCTTGATAGCTCGACCGATCCCTGCAACGTCCTTGTCGCTCTCGGCTCCTCTCGCCGAGATGTGCAAGATGAGCTCGACCGGAGGTGCGTCCTGGTCCCAGCTTGACGGCACTTTCTGCACGGTCACTGAGTGATCTGGTCCAACTATTGCGACATAGTTGGGCGTCACGGCGATGTCGACGACAGTTCCGGAGTTGACGTTGGGGATTGACAAAACAGCTCTTGAACCAGAAGCCCGGTCTATGAGTCTAACTCGAGCTGAAACAAGATAATAAGCTTGCATTCTCAGTCGTCTTCGAGATCTCTGACTCACCTTTTGGTAGCGCATAACCTACCCACTCGGAAGTGGTGGCAACACTTCGACCCTGGGAAAAGCCGACGTTATCTGACTTCATGATGGTTGTTGGGATGATTTGCACAACGCCCTGGCTGTTCACCAAGCTGGGCAAATTGGTCTTGGACACATCGATCACGATATTGCTTGTGCTGATCTGCGCGGGGCTGGAAGAGAAGGTCAATTCATGTTCCTCCCACAGTAACGAGGCGCGATCAACTCACCCTTCGCCGACGGCGCCTTTGTCGACAACCTTGCTAACCAACCATGGCAAGCCAAGGTCCTTGGTCCCACTGGCAGCGGTACTAGTGCTACTCGGAGCTCGCTGCCTTGGTTCGCCATGCTGGACAGCAGGAACACCTTTGCCAGAAGCGGCTTTAGGCTTCGATTTGTTGTTGATGGCTGGGGGCGGGCCGATCGGCAGTGGAGGCGTACTCAGCCTTTGAGGCGACGTGAATCCGGAAGCCGGGACGGTAGTGGCCGGGATACCGCTCACAGTGGTAGATGAGAGCGTAGCGTCCATCACAGGGGGTGCGATGGCTTTGGCTGGCTTGACGTTTTGACCCGGAGAAGGGGTTGGTACTGGTCTCTCAAATGCATCGAACGGAGAGACGAAGTCGAACATGGACTTCTTGGGAGGTGGTGGAGCTGCGTTGGGTGGAGCAGCTTGGATAGGTGCAGTCTCCGATGGCGGGGCGATATAATGCTGTGGCTCCGATGCAGGCGGCAGGGGTGCGGACGGCTGCGGTACAGCTTGTTGAGCCGCGGCTGGGGTTGACCTTGCGCTAGTATCTGGCAGACCGACTTGTCCAGTGGGTGGTCTAGAGAGACGGATTAGCTCTTGTCGATACGGGCTTACGAAAACAGGCTGATGCGAGAGTGTGTGCAGATTACTCACGGAGATTTGAACATGCTAAGCAGGTTCTGCTTGTGGCCCTCACCACTTGCCACACCGGGCGTGCTCGATCCACTGACTGGGGCTACCGATGGACTTGGGACTACGTCCATCGGCGTAGGACTTCCATTAGTAGCTCCAATTTGAGGTGGCGGAGGGAAAGTATTGGGCGACTTGGCAATAGTGTTCAACATGCTCATGAGAGCGTCTTGGTGGTTGCCTCCGATAGCAGCCGATCCCGAGCCGGCCAACGGCTGGTACGCAGCTTGAGCCTGTTGCTGTGGTGGTGGTGGGGAGATCGAGGCGAATAGATCAGAAAGCGAAACTGCCTGCAAAGACGGTGGGGGTGGTGCTGGCGAGGGTTCTCTGGGAGATGCAGTGCCACCACTGGGAGGGGCCAGTCCACCTTGACTGGAGGGTTGAGTGTTGGAAGAGAGAGTGACCGGACCGATCGACTTGAGCATGCTGAGAAGCTGAGCCGAGTTATTGTTGTTCATGTTGAAGGTGAACGCCGTGCGTGTCAGAAGCGTGGAAGTGGGGTACGAGTGGAAATAGTTGGGCGTGCGATAGCAACGTGAGACCTTCCCTAGGTCACCCTTTGGGAGTGCGAAGAACGCTATGGATCTAGAAGCGATGATGATCAAGGTGCACAATAGCGCAGGCGATGAGTGTGCCTCGAGGACGAGGTTGTGGTATGATGCGATGTGTATCGACGAGGGCGTGGTGTGTACACGACAGTGACCAGACCACTTGAGCCGACCGCTGAAAGACCGGAGATCAGAACCGGTATGATACCGACCGCGAGATGAGATCGACCTGTGAGATCGACAGATCAAGGAGATGAAGAAGAAAGGGTACAAGTCCAGGTGAAATCCAATCTCGAGGAAACGACGAAACCTGAAACTCGCATCTTCCAACGGATTCGCTCACGGGCCATCGATCGAGTGTGTACTGCCAATTTGCCCTTGTCTTGCATCGGCAAACGACAAACATGCCTCGAGCGGACCTCGCCCCCCACTGTGATTGAATGCTATACATTCCTTGTGATTATAAGATACAGTGTGAACACAATGGCTCTATACTATATTGTAGTACTTGTTCTTCTCTCTTCTTCCCCTGTGCGGTGCGTCCCCTTACCCTCTCTCCTCCTACACCAACAGCAAAGATGAATTATAAAGCCATGCAAACAGCGAAAATGAGAACGAAGCGACAGGTGAAAAATTGGGGCGAAGGGCGGACATGGGTTATCATGTGTGGGTTGGTTGGATACTATAGAGACTGGACGATTCTTCCGTGTACAAGATGTCCTTTACGTGTAGGGTGATTGAAGAGTATGGTAGAAGTTGTCGAGGTGTACCGTTTAGTACTGGATTACAGGTCAGCGAAGGAAACATTCAGTAGACGCCGTACTCACCTTCTCTCCAGCCATTCGACCGGTAGCGAATCGCCCGCAAGCGCCGCAAAGACCAGTGCAGAAGGCCAAGACGAGGGAACCGAAAGCGGCAACGGTGAACCAGTTGGCGTTTCCGAGGGTGGCCTCGAAACCGGCGTCCCTCACCCTGTCCTTGACAATGTTCCAGAGGACCATGTCAATGACGAAGACGACAAGGGTGATGACGGCACCGATGAAGGCGAAGATGGACATGAAGATGGTGGCCAATCTCGAGGCGGCAGCGACACCAATCAGACCCATGATAAGGGCGACCAGGGCGAAGAAGCCGGCAATTGGGTGAAGAATGAGGATGTAGGTAAGGTTGTGCAGAGCGGACGAGTTGGTGTTGACACCGCTGCAATGTGTTAGAAACAGACACCAAATGTAAGATACAGACAAAACACTCACTCAGCACCGGCAACAACCAGATCATAACCAACGTCCCGCGACGTGCATGCACCTCCAGTCACACATCGACCAAGGACACCGAAGATGGTCTCCTGACCTCCGGCGTTGGTGACGAGGAAATTGACCTTGTCCCATGCTGGCGGCGAGATCGAAGCTGGAAAAAGGGGTTAGTGAGTGATTTGGAAATCAGGCTCGTGCGCATCAACATACCGAAAAGCAAGAGCGCCTGGAGAGGATGTTAGCCACTGCATGCAAACAACAACCTCGCAGAACTCACCATTGCGGCGAATGCGAAGAACAGTCCTGGAAGAGCTGGGGAAGGCATTTTGGGTGTGTTTGCTATGCGGAGGAATTACTGAACTGGGAAAGAGTTGACAACACCGGCGAGTGAGGTGTGTGCTGTTGTCGTGATGACCTGTGAAGGGCTATGCACGGGTTTGTCGAGCGTTGATGTTTGTCGAAGAGGAGATGAGGATGGATGAGAAGAGTGGTGACTGCCTCTGTTGAAGATCCCGAGGTAATGTGTGTGGGATGGATGCGAGAGAGTCTGGACTTGTGATCCAGGAAAAAACGCAAAAGATGGCTTGCCCTTGGCGATTGATGTTGTGAAGTTAAGCTAAAGGTGGAGGTTGTACGTTTCGACGGTTCTGGTCTGGTTCTCGTTTCGAGTTTGAGACTGTGATGAGGTGGAATAGGCTGGTGTATGTATCGATGGTGACTGGCAGACGACTTCTGTTGACAGCGGGAGAGAGGGTGTCGATGACGGTGGGCGCTGGTTGACCTTATAGCCTGGAGGACATCATTCCCGGGCCATGACACCGTCTGTCCCTTGCTCCCCCCGATTTCATCATAGCTTCCCTCTCGACGGGATCAATTATCGAAAACTACCACTTTCATGATCCACCTCGAGCCTCTGCTCTCACGCCCGCTGGACGCACTTTCTCCGGCATTTACGTAAAGTGAACCATGACCGGGAGTCTCACCCACCCCGCACCACTCTGCTCATCGACGTCACTGACAGCGGGACATCAACCAACCAGTAATTGCCATTCTCGAATGGGGCAACTTCTACCAGCTATCGGCCATCTCCCATGCCAGCGGCAGCAGCATACTGTTTATCCATGCGCTCATGCCCAATCCAGGTATCTCTCGCGTCGATCACTCATCCAAGGGTATAAACGAAGCACTACCGAACCAAAGTGGGAAATACCACTACTACCAAACGACCAAAGACCAACTATAGCCAGAACATGTACAATCGAATCGAATAAAACTAATCGACCAAGCAGCTCGTTCACGCCGGAAATGACGGAGGAGCGAGTGCAGGGTGCAGAGTCGAGAGATGCAGTGGGAGGAGGTGTCCACTGGCGATGAAGACCACTGATGCAGGTGCTGATGTTACGACTTGGTTCCCTTGACGTTCTGTGATAACCATTGCAAGCCTTCAAACAGGCCCTCCCCGGTGGTGGCGCAACTGATAAGAGGTCAGCATTATCAGATGCAAGGGATCAAAGAGCAGATCACGACCCAGAACCTCACTCACCTGGGGTGCACATACCACGTTCTCTCTCGCATCTTGTGCAGGCCTAGCTTCTCGGTCACCTCGGCAGGGGACATGGCTGTGAGGGAGTCAGCGCATAATCCGCGAATACTAACATCTGCGCGAGGCCTGTGATCCGGGTTCTCTCGACCGTCCGTCCCCAGGTGCAAGCCAACCACGCGAGGCCGCGAAATCAAGCATCTTCCTCCCGGTGCACTTCCGTCATTTGAGCTTCCCCTATCTATGAAGGGCGTCCATAATTCCTCCTGGTCCTTCCTATCGTGGAACAGGCACCGCATAGGACTTCGAGACGCTGGACGATTCCACTCACCACCAGGCAGATCCTGCTTGTTGGCAAACACCATCAACAGACAGTCCTTCATCTCCCTATCCGATAAAATCCGCTCCAGCTCGAGTTTGGCCTCGTCAATCCTGTCTCGGTCGCCGGAGTCGATTACGAAGATGAGACCCTAGGGAATAGTCAGTCACTTGACTTCGGGCTCTGCTCGACGACGTAAAGAGCCAGGCAGAGCGGCTGGAATGTAACAGGGAAGAGGGGCAATCGCTTGCTGAACGAGATGATCATAGTGAGCTGGACACGTCCCAGAACTCACCTGAGTACCAGTGTAGTAGTGCCTCCATAGCGGCCTGATCTTGTCCTGGCCTCCGACATCCTGGAGTGTGTCAGCGGGGAAGACCTTGGACGCGTAACAACGCTTGAGCACAGGGACATAGTCATAAGGCATCACCACTCAACAGTACCGTTGATAGCCGTCTCCAGCGGTGATGGCCTTGATGCAAACATAGCCTCTGTCCTCGGTCACTTACCCAGACATTGAATTTGACGTTCTTATACGTGACCGTTTCAACATTGAATCCGACCGTTGGGATGGTCGTCACGCTTTGATTCAGTTTAAGCTTGTAAAGGATCGCTCAAGCCATCGTCAACATCGGCTTGACAGACCTTCGCTCGGCCTCAGGCCAGGTGGCTGGAAGATACCATAGGTCTGCCTTCACTCACTCGTCTTTCCAGCTGCGTCCAACCCCAACATCAATATCCGCATCTCCTTGTTTCCAAACAGCTTCCCTGTGGTGAAAGTCAGTACAGTCAAAGGGGCTTGTTGGCTGGGGTGTCCTCGGAAACAGTAGTCCAAGCGCGAGCTCGAACCACCCAACAGGCAGAACTGGTACGTGAGACAAAGGTGTATTCACATACCTAGCGCTTTACTGAGTTGACCTCCCATAGTGAGCTACGTTCTGCAATGATCGACTTGTGAAAGATGAGAGATGAAAGCTCGTGGTGGAGATCTTGGCGGTATGACCAAAGGTGAAACGCGTGAAAGATCCGCTTGAAGTTCGGGTTGAGCGAGAAGAGTTGGCCTGTCTATCGTCCTGAAGGCAAGCACTGGGAGGCTGAATGTACTGATGGAACGGGTATCACGACTGTCGAGGTATTATAGTGCGTTGTAGATGCAACAAGCCAAGTGGGTGTAAGTTGCAAGTTGCAACGCTACCTCCCTCACCGAGCCCGCCCAGTTCTTGATCGCTTCCCGTCGCGCTGTGGTGAAGTTTGTTACGTAAGCTGCGAAGTGGGTGCGTATTTGATTCCGTGCTCGGAGTAATTGCCCATCTCCGAGTGGCCACATTAAGGTGGAGGCGACCTCCGGCTCCGAGATGAGTTACGAGACAGCTCCAGCAGATCGACGGCGAGCAATGCAAGCGGTGAACGACACCATAGATAGCTACTATCTGGATCGAGACAGAATATCGCACTGAACCTCGAATCGATACGTCGGGGCGATTGATCCAGGTTACACCAAGTACAGGCCGTAAGGGCAGGAGCATCCAACTCAGCCACAGATCCACAATGACAGAAGCTGCACCGTGAGTTGTAGCTCAGGCCTTGGAGCTGTCTGCTCAGCGCTCATCTCGTTGCTTGCAGCCTCCGACTGCCTGCGATCTTGCAGAATCCTACGAATAGCGCGCTGAAGCAAGTATCCGCATACAATGCTCAACAGCGGGAGAAAGCAGCTGCCAAGCGAGAAGCCAGGGCGGCTCCAGCAGTTTCAGGCGATAAGCGGGGCAAGCGAGTAGTTAGGCGGATCGACAATGGTGGGTGACTCTTGCACGTCCTAGTGAGATACCTCAGCTCACGGCATCTTGTCTTTTCTGTCGTACAGCTAGATTCGCTTCAAACCCACACATCGTAGCCCCCACCAAGGGCGACTATGCCCCGCCGGTGCCGATGCACCACGTCAAACCCCGGCCTGCCTTTCCTCCAGCTGCTATCCCTCGGACCGAAACTGTCGCCAACGTCGTCACACCGGAAACCAACCCCTTCAGCGCTGACTCGCGTAGCGGTGCGTTCTCCACCAGCTTAAAAGGCACGCGGGCGCTGCTAAGGCGGAGGAAGGGCAAGCGAACGGAAGAGTTCGTTGGTATAGTGGAGAAACAGCTTAGAGGTTGGTTAGACGGAGAAGGATGGGATTTGAAACACGGCGGAGACGATTCTTGCTGGAGGATACTGGACGACACACCAGCCAATGTCGACAAGGTTCACGGAGACGAGGAGAGCGAGGCGATCGATACCTCGCCGGCGGGTCCTTCAAGACGGATGCCTAGTCAACATCAGATCAGGGGAGACTTGCCCTCACTTCCATCAAGTCATGGGGGCCAGGGTACTCCGTCTCTGCTGGAATTGTCCCGCTCACCCGCACATCTATCATGGTGTGTACCGGATGGGTTCGAGCGCTTGATCACCCACCTCTTGGTGCGATATTACGAGCTGATAAGCTGGAGTGAGTATCCCTTACATCAACACATCCGAGCCAAACTGAACCAAAATGTAGGTGAAGATCACAAGACGCCGGATGGCATAATTCGAATCACCAACATCATTATTCCAACAATCGCACAACCGAAGGCCCTGCCCAAATCCTACGCTCTGCATACACCCGAGACATCAGATCTGTCAGCGCCCTCGAGTTCGGATATCGACTCTGCTCCCACGTCCGATTTCACCGTCTCTGACGATGACTCTGTGTCTGACGCCGGGACCGAAATGGGATACTCCCTTTATGAAGGCGATACCACCGTTGGAGCAAATATAGATCCAGACCAACTCGCGGATAGGACGGAACGCTTGGAGATCGGCAGTATCGAGGCGCTCAGACGGGTCCCATCAAACTCCTCTTCAACGTACGCTTCGGCTTCAGAAGACGGAGGTTCCGATTATGGCGGTATGATGGACAGTCTGACATTACCCACGTCCGGTCCTCTGAATGGTGGATGGACGATAACGAGACTCGATCCCGACCTTACGGACACCGAGAGTGAATACGAAGCGGTGATCAACCCCACTGTTGCCGCCAGAGAATTCAGGGAGAGTCATCTGGGCAGGATGGGTGGCCGAGGATGGGAGGAAAAGCCAACGTTTTTTGAGTATCTCTATGGCCAATAGCGGTGACTACAACAGTTTCATGCATTGTACCAGATCGGCGGAGCGAGATGTATTACGGGCCGGGCTTCGGAATGCGAGACACGCTCGTTTTGAATCATGAGAGCCTTGTAATGGCCTTGCTGTCCATGGGGGTACCTGCAGCGAAGCACTCAGCATATTGATACCTGATGGCCACCTTCGATCCCACGCCAGACACAGATACTCACCATCTGGAGCGATGCCATTCTTGGCTAGAATCCTGTTATGCCTGATCAACCTTGCTTGATCGAAATTACATCGTTCTATCGCCATTATCCTCCTGACCTCTTCCACACCCGTAGCATCGAGTCCTACTCGACTTTCGCCCGATGAACTGCCGATATTGGACTCCTCCAGGTCAAATGCTGATGAAGTGAGGCCTGCAGACGCTTGGTCGGCAAAGGAGAAGGAAGCCAGTGGGGTGTAGTTGGACAACCGGGCGCCGAGCGAGGTGGGGAGGTAAGGTGCAATGAAGGGGATTATCCTGGATCGGAAGTAGATCACCACTGGGAGGCAAGGTCAGTTTTGAATTGACAATAGATATCGCAGCTGACAGAGCAGAGGGAGACTCACGGAACACTCCAACGATCACAAAGGACAGCGCGGACAAGTGGAACAGCATGCCGAGGGGATTGCTAATGTTGTCACAGCGGCTGTGAAATTCTATGAAAACGTGGGTATCTTCTTCGAGATGCTGATTCCTACAGTTTTGCCAGCTCGCTCTGAGTCTGACCCAGCTTGAGTGCTGGTGGAAGAAAGGAACACGATGTGAAGACTGATCGCTGCCAACATCGACGCTCAACACGACACGTTGGTCCTTGGCGGCGCAGTCGATGGACATTTGACTGTGCGGGCCGGAATCAAAATTAGTCAAAACACGTCGCGCTCGGTCCGCCACCGGAAATGGCAAGGCGGCGATGTCCGACGCCGAGTGATCTTCTGAAAAAGTTGAAAGCACCGCCAGCTCCTCCAGCCAACCTCTAGCTGTACTCTTGCTGTAGATAGGTCCACAGAGTGAGCTCGAGTTCCCCGCAACTGCGTGATCGCCACGACACTAGCATTGCTTCAGCCCGAGAAGCTCTCCGGAAAGACGAAGCAGACCTGAAGATGTCGCGATTGACACTCAAAGATCAGCTCAGGCAGCTGGACGAGCAGGATGCGCCTCCACCAACACTGGACCCGGAATCGGCATACACCTCCTTGGACTCGAACGACATCAGCGCCCGGGCGGGCGACGAGGGAAGGGAGCATTACCTAGATGTCGGGCCGTCAAAGCTCAGAGCTCAGAGGAGTGACGTTAGTCAAAGTCTGCTAGGGGACAAGTATGAGGGCAAGCGAGTTGGTCGGATGAAAATCTTTGATGATGATGAAGATGAGGATGAGGCGGCACCATTCGGAGCGGTTGAAGACGATGAGGACGAGGAGAGCAATATGGGCTCCGATGACGATGGCGAAGATGACGATGGTGATGAGGATGAGGAAGACGATGAGGAGGAGGGCGATGAAGATGATGAGGACGACGATGACGACGAAGAAGAAGAGGACGAAGAGGATGAGGGAGACGAGGAGGAAGAGGAAGAAGGAAGGGCGGGTCGGCCTCAGGTCTCTGTACCGACAGTGAAGACCGCTTCGCGAGCACTGGATCCCGTCGGTGCCCTGCGGGAAGCAAGGATGAAGGATCTCGAAAAAGGCAGAGGCATCAAGAGGCAGAAGGTGAGCTGGCGGGAACCCAGCCAAACTTGATGGCAGTCCGAAGCTGACATCACGCGCAGGCGCTCTTCGATACGCTCCTGACATTGCGAATCACGTATCAGAAAGCCCTAACCGCTGCTGCTCTGCTCAATCAGCCACTACCTGAAGACCCATCGGGACAACTGGGTGAACAGAGAAACGCAGTGATGGCGTCCTTGGCGGATCTAAACGAAAAGCTACTCGAAGTCAGAACGGCTCTTGTGCTTCCAGGCACAGACGTGCCGGAACTCGGAAAGCGGAAGAGAGGGGACGACACTGTGGATGAGGCATACATCGTTTCGGCGGCGCAAGACTCGTTGGGTCTGGTCGATGCGTGAGCTCTCGAGTGCCTTCATGGGCCAACATCAGCTGACTATCGGCACTATAGCGAGCATCCTCAGATGCTTGGTATCTTGAACAAGTGGTCGAGTAAGATTCAGGTCGCCAGCATGGCCGTGACGTCGAAAGCGGCTGGCTCGAGTAAATTCCTACAAGGGACCAAGGGGCAGACTGGAGTGGTGGACGCCATCGACGCCGGACTAGCAAGCAAGGTACGTGATATCACAAATCTATGGCGGGTTTTCTGACATGACAATATAGCGTGACTCTGACAAGACATTCTTGGAGAGCGAAGAGGGCGGATACAGGGGTCTCTTGAAGGAAGTCATCGACTCGCGGTCGGGGGCTTCCGGAGGAGTCGACCTGAGTCACTTGAGGCGAGAGAGGAAGAAGAAGAGGGAGGAGGAGCGGGGAGGCAGTAAAGGAAGGAAATTGAGGTATGTCCCTCTTCACACCACAGGTACTGACTGTTGCAGGTATACCATTCATGAGAAAGCGCAGAACTTTGTTGTGCCTATACCCCTCCGACAAGGCTGGCACGAAGAGCAGATTGACGAGCTGTTCTCGAGTTTATTGGGCGGCGCTGGGGAGAAAGGGGCCCAAAGCGAGGGCATCCTAGGAGCCAACGAAACGAGCACGGCCGGAGAAGGCGGCTTGGCTGGCTTGGGCGGACTGAGAGTGTTCTAGGTTGATTATGGCTCTGGTAACTTGAGATGCGTTGTCGCCCCACTGACACCTTGTTCACACGTCACAAGGAGAGACCATGCAACCTCGATTGACTATTTACATTGCGATCCTGAGGCCAGGCTTAAGGGGATCGCTTCCTGGTGCAAGGTGCGCAGCTGAAGTGCAGCTTCATAGCAAGTCCTTCATGCCTTCATTACGATCAGCTGCCACGTGGATTGCAAGTGAGAGCGGCGTCGCGTTTCGGATCCGGGTTACGTTTCAGCGGGGCCTCGAAAAGTTGAGTTAGTCCGCCGCGTGAGATGACCCGTTTCGACATTCGCGCATCGATAGATCGTGTGCAGATAGTATCCTTTACAAGGGGACCAGAACCTGGCACGGTCTACGGACATCGAAGCACGACCAAGATACAGCATGTCCGTTCCCTCATGGCTCGATGGCCTCCTAGCTGCTGTCAATCCCCCGAAGGAGGTGAAGGTCAACGGTCACGACGTAAATGCCGAATGGACGGCTTTTCTGGAGAGCGGAGCGTCGAATGGGTGAGCTGCAGGGTATTCCAGTCCGCGCAGAAGCATGAAGCTGACTTCTATGATTCCAGATCGAGTGACCAGGACATCTCGGTTGATCCTGAACTGCTGGAGATCTCGAATGCACCGTCCTTACTTGACTTTTACCCAAATGCCGGGCCTTCACGGCTACGGGGCATGGCAAGCGACGTTGGCACGACCTCGGACCTCGGTGTGGGGTCTTCCAGCCAGCAGAATGGTGCTGCCTCTTTGATGTCTCGATTGCAAAGGTATGACAGGGTTCACGACTTCAAGGCTGACGCTAGGCAATTGCCGGTCTCTTCATCGTTTGACAGCCTGGCTTCGATCTTGGCCAGCTCACGGTCCAACGAGGATATCCAGCTAGAACTGGTCGAGCTTCTAGGCTTCGAAGGAGAGGGATTGCAGTTGGTCGAGGAGATCCTCCGACACGGAGTTAGGCAAGATGTTGTCGCGCAACTGACGACTCAAGCTGGACGTCCAACAAGAAGCGCCTCGCCTCCGAAAGTGAGTACCGCATCGTGAGCATGTGCGGGTGCTGAGATCGCGAAGAATGGAAAGCAAAATGGACACACCAACAAGAATGGCCATTCGAGCTATCTACCCTCTGCGAGGCTGACCTTGACGGCGTCAAAGGGAAAGGACAAGAAGCAAAAGATGAACATGACCGACCTCCTGGGCACCACAGAGGATATCGACAGGAGAATACAGGACCAGCTCGACCGACCAAAAGCGCTGTTTCACGAGGATGGTCCGGTGCGTCAGCCTATAAGTGTCAGCGGCCCCGATGCTCATATTCTTTGCAGCGGATCGTGGAAGAAGAGATCTTGCCTCATGTGTATACGTCGGGCGCGAAATCGCACGTTATGCTGTCGCAAGGCGGGCGGTTCGCGCTGCCAGATGGGACCATCAGACAGATTGGAGATGTGAGTGCGAAGTCAATCATAATTAGCTGACACACTCCAGACCTGCGAGGAGGTTATCATCCCTCCTGCCCGTCCAGCGCCAATCAAAATTAACGAAAAACCGGTCAAGATCGCAGATCTGCCACCGATCGCCAAGGGCTGTTTCCCGGTGAGTCAAAGTGCCCGCTTGATGAATGAGACTGACCATGTGACAGAACTATGTCACGCTCAATAGAATGCAGAGTATAGTCCAGCCCACGGCGATGAACACAAATGAGAACCTGCTCATTTGCGGTGAGTCTTACTCGAGCCATAGTAATCTATCGTCGCTGAAGCAGAGCTTCTAGCGCCTACTGGAGCTGTGCGTCGAATTTGCCTCTCATGGGCACCTGACTGATGATTTTTAGGGTAAAACCGACGTCGCCATCATGTCCATCATCCGTGTCCTAGCTCAGCATGTCGACGCGAGTTCCACCAGCCATCCTTCGGGATTCAATATTCTGCGGGACACTTTCAAGATCATCTACGTCGCACCCATGAAGGCTTTAGCGGCGGAGATCACCCGAAAATTCAGCAAACGACTCGCCTGGCTTGGCATCAAAGTCAGGGAGTTGACCGGTGATATGCAATTGACCAGACAAGAGATCAACGAGACGCAAGTGATCGTCACGACGCCGGAGAAATGGGATGTCGTCACGCGAAAGCCTACGGGAGAGGGAGAGCTGGCCTCGGTGAGTACACATTCCCAAACGCCGAGCTGACGCTGTTGTAGAAAGTCAAACTGCTCATTATCGACGAGGTCCATCTTTTGAACGAAGATCGAGGTGCCGTCATCGAGACCATCGTTGCGAGGACACTGCGCCAAGTCGAGTCGAGTCAGAGTTTGATCCGTATTGTCGGTCTCAGTGCCACCTTGCCGAATTATGTCGATGTCAGCGACTTTTTGAGGTGGGTTCGGTATGTCGACAGGTAGCTAACGCCCCAGGGTGAATCGCCATCAAGGACTGTTCTTCTTCGACTCTTCATTCCGTCCAGTGCCCCTTGAGCAGCACTTCATCGGTGTGGCCGGCAAGCCACGAAGTATGGCCTCGATGCGGAATATGGATCAAGTAGTGTTCGACAAGGTATCCGAGCTAGTACAAGATGGACATCAGGTCATGGTATTCGTACATGCCAGAAAGGAAACCGTCAAGACCGCTCAAAAGCTATTCGAGATGGCGAAAGAGGAAGCCATGGTGTCCTTCTTTGATACTCGCGATCACCCCAAGTTTGAGTTCTACAGAAGGGACATATCCACAAGTAGGAACAAGGAGATGAAAGAGCTGTTCGAAAATGGATTCGGTATCCATCACGCGGGTATGTTGAGGAGCGATAGGAACATGATGGAGAAGATGTTCGAGGATCAAGCAATCAAGGTGGGTCGATGAACATGGCTTCTCGCTCGAGCTTCGCGCTTACGCCTTCAGGTTCTATGCTGCACATCGACACTTGCCTGGGGAGTGAACTTGCCGGCTCATGCGGTCGTGATTAAGGGAACCCAGGTGTACGACAGCAATAAAGGTGCTTTCTCGGACCTGTCCGTGCTGGACGTACTTCAGGTGAGGTGCTCTTCACTATGATCTACTCAGGCTGACACTAGCAGATCTTCGGTCGAGCCGGTAGACCAGGCTACGAGACAAGTGGTGTGGGCTATATCTGCACTACTCACGACAAGCTCGAACATTACTTGCACAACATCATGGCCCAGGTAAGTTTCGCGCATTCCATCGAACTTTGCGCTTGGACTGATCGCTCTCTCTAGCATCCTATTGAGTCCAAGTTCATTCCCGGTATGATCGACGCTTTGAATGCCGAAGTATCGCTTGGAACGATCGCCAATGTACAAGAAGCGATCCAATGGCTTGGCTATACTTATCTATTTGGTGAGACTTTCTTTGAGCTTGTGAGGGCGATGTCTGACAAGAGTTGTAGTGCGAATGCGTCGAGAGCCATTTGTCTACGGTAAGCCTCTGATGATTCTTCCGGCCTCGAAGGTCATGCTGATCCAGTTCACATATAGGCATGCCCCACGACGAGCCGAAGGACGACCCTCAATTGGGTAACAAGCGAAATGAGCTCATCACCCAGGCTGCACGCCATCTGTCGGTCGCCAAAATGATCAGGTTTGACGAGATATCAAAAGCTTTGATCATCTCGGATCTGGGTCGTATCGCTGCCAAATATTACTTGAAATATCAAACAGTAGAGGTGTTCAGTGAGTGGACAAAATTGCTGGTCGCGGCCATGGACTGATTGGTCCAGGTACGCTCTTCCACCCTCGGATGAAGAATGCCGATCTGTTCGCAATGCTAGCCCAGGCCACAGAGGTGGGTGGCCGATTTTCGGGGAAGGACCGTGTTAACAGACATGTAGTTTGACCAGATTCAGATTCGGGAGAACGAGATCCAGGAACTCACCAGGATTCTAGAGAGCGACCATTGCCCGATGGAGGTCAAGGTGAGCCCATGTCAGATGGGGATTTAGCAATTCGTGTCTGAGACGCGATTTAGGGTGGGACAACGAACAAGCACGGCAAGGTCAACATCCTGTGAGTGGACCACATCGGTCAGACTATAAGCTATAAGTGCTTGACTGATCTGTCTACAGCCTGCAAGCGCACATCTCAAAGGTATACATTGAAGACTTCGCGCTAGTGTCGGATGCTGCATACGTCGCACAGGTGAGTGCACTGAGCGTCTGGAAGGTTTCTCGCCGCTGAGTTGTTGTATAGAACGCGGCCCGTATCATCAGAGCACTGCTTGAGATCGCTCTAAGCCGAAACTGGGCCAACAACGCCAGTTTGCTCATCGACCTGAGCAAAGCAATCGAACAGCGAATGTGGCCATACGAACATCCCTTGGCTCAAATCACCACGATACATCGTGACACCCTGTACAATCTACGACAGTGGGCCGATGAGACGGAAATTGTCGACTTGCGATCCATGCCCGCGAAGGAGATCGGCGACCTGATTCACATGAACGAGAAGCACGGTCTTGCTCTCAGGGATGCTGCCAATGCCTTCCCCACCGTGTCGATGGACTTCTCCCTGCGACCTCTCACCCACGATCTTCTCCAAATCAGCGTTCACGTTGAGCCGGAGTTCAACTGGAACGCCAAGATCTCTGGGACTACAGAGCCATTCTACGTTTGGGTCCAAGACGAGGACGGACTGAACATCTTGCAATGGAGGAGCGTACTATTACGCCCTTCGACATCTGGAGTCGACCTCGAATTTGTGATACCTCTTGATGGTGATTCGATTCCGAATTCACTCACCCTATTATCCGTGTCGGACAGATGGCTTGGTTCCGACAATACCAAAACGATCATGTTGGACCAGCTCACCATGCCGAATCAGTCCTCCACTCACACTCAGCTACTCGACATCCCCTACCTGAATATCACAGCCCTGGACGATCCATCTCTACAGCAGACATATGGCAGCTTTATCAAGACTATGAACAGTATCCAGAGCCAAGCATTCTGGTCGGCATATTACATGCAAAATAACCTGCTGTTGTCCGCGCCGGTCGCCAGTGGGAAATCCCTCATCGGCGAGGCTGCCATTTGGTGAGTAGATCCACGATCGACTTAGAAGATTTGCTAACATGTTGTCAGGCATGCTTTCCGCCACAACTCCGACGCTGTCGTCATGGTGCTTGTCCCGCATCGTCGAGCGGTCATGGAGACCGCAGCACGGATAAGGAGTATTACTCCAAAGGCCAAGGGCATCACGGTTCAAGCCTTCAATTCCACCACCGACTTTAGCAAGTTCACCACGACCAAGCGCTTCATCGGAGTCTTTGCACCGACCTACCTGCTCGGCTTAGAAGACAGCGTTTTCCACTCATACGCCAAGCGTCTCTCGCTTCTCCTTTTGGAGGACTTGCACCTCCTGGATGAGCAGTACGAGTTGATCACCGCTCGACTACTAGCCACCCTTCGCCCTGCCAGGACCCGTGTGGTTGGCCTGACCTCTTCGCTGAACGATGCGGCCGACCTCGGTGCTTGGCTCGGCGTGGACCCAGGATCGACATACTCGTTCCAGCCGCGAGATAGAGGAAACACGCTTTTGACCTCCGTCAAGACCTTCAGTCAGCCCCACTCGGCAACTCTCTTGAAGCTCATGGTCAAACCAGCATACGACCTGATCAGAGCGTCACCCGACTCTGGCACAATCGTCTTCGTGCCGTCGAGAAACGCCTGTCGAACCGTTGCAACGGACATGGTCACGCAATCCGGCACAGAGATGGATCTCAGTGGATTCCTGACCACACCGAGGGAGAATGTCGAGCCGCTACTAAGTCGATTGCGGGATCCAGCCTTGTTCGAGCCACTCCTCCATGGAATCGGGTACATCGTTCCTGGGGGCTCGCCAGCCGACCTCGCCTTGGTGCTGGAGCTTTTCGCAAGTGGAGTCATCCGGGCCTTGATCGTCCCAAGAGAAGCGTGTTGGACATTGCCAGTTCGGGCGCCCTCGGTGGTCATCATGGGATGCCAATACACCCTTTTCACCGGGGACGACAGCGACAGGCGAGTGGTCAATTACTCGAGGACCGAATTGGTCAGGATGCAAGGCTTCGCAATGCCCTCTGCGCACCACTTGTCCCCGGGAGGAAGACTGTGGGTCATGTGTCAAGCCGAGCAAGCGATGATCATCACGAGAGTCCTCAACGACGGTCTTCCCTTGGAGTCGAATCTACCGGCTTTGCTCAAGCGAAACCATCCTGTGGTGCCGGATGAGTCCGTCCTTGGAGTGAACAGGATGCTCAAGTACCGCCCTCCTCCACCGATTCCCAGGCCGGGGATGAAGAGGATGACGGATCCCAGAAAGAGAGACATGATGGATATGCTCAACTGGACTTACCTGGCCCGTCGAATCCGAAGCAATCCGACTTACTATGACGTTCACAAGGGCACCGAGGCGGACGGCATGAGTCGATTGGTGGACGAATGGTTCAGAACCTCTGGAGAGGAGTATGCCCCCACTCCGTCTATGGAGAGCGTGTCTGCCTTTGGACCAAGATCGAGGTCGGACTCGGACTCGTGGTCGGTCTCGATAACCCCGTCAATGTCCGCTTCCGTGGCCAGGGGCCGAGATTACGATGTGAGGACAATGGCGGATGACGATGATGATAGGATGGAAGAATTGGCAGGGGAGAGTGAGGTGGATGGCGAAGTGAGAGACGTATCGAGGGTAGGCATGTCTGACGGGGAGCGACTGGGTACGCCTGCTGTGCCCGTTGAATAAGAGTCATTTCTAAACATCGAACATAGCCTCATTTCATCACACATAGCTCCTAGATCAGCATATTACCATCCGGCATAAGCACAAAGCATACGTCAATGCATCTCCTTGACACAAGCAGCTAGGGCAAAAGGCTCACTATTCACTACAACTCGCATCGTAGACAGCAGCTGCTCTCGATCATCTGGACCTCTTCAGATGTCTTTACGTAACCTGCTTCGGACTTCGTCGCGTTTCGCGTGTCACGTCCATGCGTACGGGTCAAAGATTGATTTCCTGCGACTGAGCTATAGCTAGCCGTATAGCCACACTGGACTGTCATTAGTACTCGGAAGACCCAGCGGTACATCACCATGGCTGACAGAAGAAAGGCCGAGCTAGAGGAAAAGAGAGCAAAGGTTGCCGAGCTACGGAGAGCGAGAGATGAGCGGAAAGCCCTCCTTGCTCAAAGTGCCGACAAGCCCAGCGAGGTGAGTGGTACTGGGCAATCAAACCCAAGCAGCTGACATTGATATTGATTGACAGCCCCTGACTACCAATCGGAAAGACGTGAATGATCTGGTGGAGTCTCTTCTTGGAGGTGCTGGGGGAGCCCGACCTGGATCCCCTTTTGTCGGTTCATCAAGGCAGAATCAAACCCCTTCGACATCTCATTCGCCGTTGCCGCCCAGCTCGCAGGGACAATATGCCTCGAGCAGTGCGGGACCTGGCGGGAGGTCCACTCCGACAACAAGTATACCCGGCACTCCAGGTGGCAGAACAAGCAGGATGAGCAATGAGGGCGGCTCAGAGAAGACGGGTTTCCCGGGAATCAGCGGTCCAGGTAGATCAACACCCGTCGGGCCAATGGCGGATAGGTGAATCAGCTATTTCGTCTGAACGAAGTGGTCACGGTGCTAAGTGTCTTTAGGGAGATTATGGGCTCCCCATTCCAGCAGTCCGTCGACTTTGTCGATCATTCCTCGGAACTGTACGAGCTTCCCACAAAGGTGAATGAGGGCTCTGCGATACTACGCTGCAATGCTAATGAGCTCTTAGGCCATGGCTAAACCGGTCACGTACTCCAAAGCGATTCAAACATCCATGTCCACCTCAACAGATGATTTGGAGAATGACGATCTGGGCGAAGACGAGGCAGACAGACGGAATCGCAGCGATGGAGGAAGTGGTAGAGAGACGGAAGAAGAAATGCGGAAAAGGATCATGCAGGAGCTAGAGGCCGAGAGGAACGCCTTGGAGGAGGAATTGCTGGTATTGAAGAGGGCTGGTGAAGCCAAAGGCTTACCAGGTGTGTGCCGACATCTCGTTCTGAATCACGGCTGACTCCGGGTAGATCTGTCCAATGAACAAAGACAGGCTATCTTTGCTCAACCGGACTTCACTTCTTTCATCGAAGAGTCGACGAAGATTGTGCAGAGAGCTCTGAGTGACGGGTACGACTATATCCGGGACTACTCGATAGGCGTTGATGGCGGCTTGTGAGTTTTTAGCACGCCCCCCTTTGTGTTCATACCACTGATCTTGCATCCACAGTGACGAGGCTGATGGCCAGCGCGTCAAGCTTGTTTGCGCCTTCTCAGACGAGCGGTGGACTGCCGGACGATCAGTTACGGATCTCGACTGGTCGCCAAAAGTGAGTTGAGACAGCCGTGACTGAGGTGGCAACTGACAGGGTGTTGTAGTACCCTGAACTTGTAGTGGCTTCATATAACAAGAATCCAAAGGCGCCAAATGATCCTGATGGAATCGTGGCCGTCTGGAATCTACATCTACTGGAGCGCCCCGAATTTGTCTTCCACTCTCCAGTATGTGACTTGAACGAGGCAAGTTTTTTCGATGCTAACAGTTCTTAGTCCGACGTCCTGTCCGTGACCTTCTCACCCTTTCATCCCAACTTGATCTTCGGCGGGTCCTACTCTGGTCAGGTGCTGCTCTGGGACACCAGGGCCAAGCAGCTACCCGTGCTGAAAACGCCCCTATCCGCTTCTGGTCATACCTACCCAATCTACGCTATGAAGATGGTCGGCACTCAAAACGCAAACAACCTCATAACGAGCAGTACAGACGGCATGGTCTGTAGTTGGCTTGCCGATATGCTTGCCCAGCCTCAGGTGAGTCGACAGGACAAGGTCGCGATGTTTGCTGATCGCCTTTACTTTGTAGGAAGCGCTCCCGCTGATTGCTCCCTCGCATAACAAAACAGACGAAGTGTCAATAACCTGCCTCGACTTCCCAGACTCTGAAACGGCCACCTTCTGGATCGGCACGGAAGAAGGCTCGGTCTACCAAGCGAATCGATACGACCGGGCATCATCGAAGGCCGGCCTGAGCTCCGCTCCTGATGACATCTACCGGGGCCACTCAGGACCGATCACGGGGATCCACTTTCACCCTTCGAGCGGAAGCATCGACTTCTCCGACCTTTTCTTGACAAGTTCTGTGGATTGGACGGTCAAGCTCTGGCGGACAAAGGCCACTTCGTCAACTTCGGCACCTACAAAATCGGCCCCCGAGCGGAGTGACAAGAACGCACCGGGCATCTCGCCTCTCACGTCGTTTGAAGAGGCGGACGATTATGTCTTTGACGCGAAATGGCACCCTAATCACCCAGCGATGTTTGGAACAGTTGACGGAAGCGGCAAATTCGATCTGTGGAACTTGAACCACGATACCGAGGTGAGTACAGGAAATCGCTCAAGCTTGGGTCGCTGACACAGTGGACAGGTGCCGATAGTGTCAACCCAAGTCTCTTCTCGGGCCATTAACAAGCTCGCATGGGACAAGACTCAATTGTCCCGAAAAGCGGCCTTGGGATCCAGCGATGGCAAGGTATACGTGTACGACGTCGCGGAGAAGATGGTTTCACCTAGGGACAACGAGTGGACGGAGTTCCAGAAATCGCTGCAAGGGATGAAAGCCGCTCAACAGCCAACGAGTCTCTCCGTCGACCCGCCCTCGGGAAGCAGATTTGCTAGGTAAATGATGTCGAGTACACCGCGGGCTGTTGATAGATGAACGATTTGACGAAAATCTATGATAATGCATCCATAACGACGTCCACAAACCTGATCGCCGACCAGATCTACCCTAAACTGCTGTATCCACCTCGTCCGCTACTGCCTCCTCCGCCTCCGCCCTTCAGACCTGCAAAGACATGCGAGAAGAGGTCCTGAATCAGAGCGGGGAACTCGCGCCAGAAATCCCGGTGAGGTATCAGGTCCCAACCCTTGGCTGAGTATTGCTGGTGGTTGTAGAAGATGCCTAGAAGTGTGATGAGCTTGGGACCCCAACGCTAGGAATATGACCTACCGATGCCAAAGTACAATGCGAGCGAGAAGACGATAAGCCAGAACATGAATTTGATGAAGCCCCACAATCCCATTCCTTTACTCGTGTCGGGTGCTGGTGGGATCTCTTCGCCAGGCGTGCGAGGGCATGCGTCTGGAGTCGCCCAAGTAAGTGAAAGTTGATTCGATGAGTAGGAGGAGAACTCTGGGTTCGAGTCCTGGGCATCTGGGTCGCATAGGAGCGTAAGGTTTAGCCGTTGCTGGTTTCTGCAGCTCGAATCAGCTCTCCGCTCTCAGCCAAGAGCCTCCAAGCAGACCCACCCTGCATACTCGGGCCCGTAGACCTGTATACTCAGACCATCGAGACCGTTCTTGCCTAGTGCCTCGGTACGGATGTCGTCGTCAGAGACGTCCATGGGCCAGATTGGGATCACGGCCGTAACTCTATCCGGATTCGAATCGCTTGCTTTGTGGTTGATGAATTTGAGGCACACTTTGGTATTCGAGCCGCACTACGAGGGGGATATCGTCAGGCTTGCCTCAATATATGATCCGTAGTCCTTCCTCCTTGAGCAGAATACAGCCTGTCGACATAGTGGCAGACCTGCGAGCGCCCAAGGAACTATGGACATAAATCGTGAAGTAACTCACTTGATCCCGGTCATCTATCCCTTCTTCCTTCTGCAGACCGTCTTCCGAGCACAGGTCCATCCTCACCATTGCGTCGTTGGTCGTTGGCGGAGTCGGTGTGTCCTTCTGCTCAGCGACCCTCAGGCCAGATAGCGGACTGATGTCATAGTGTATCGACCCAACGTCGAGAGAGCAGGAGAATGCGTCGACACAGGTGGCTAGTAGGAGGAGAGCGACGCCTTTGCGTAGGCTAATGAGGTCTGGCAGCATCGTGCTGTGGCTGCTGAATGAACCCCAGCAAGATGAGTTGCAGTGCGAACCAAGGTACCAAGAGTCGAGCAGCTAGTTACGGTTAGCTTCAGCAGCCGCTCGTCACTCAACTGAGCTGGAGCCTGGCGGGGGTGTTCAGCGGCGGCTACCGCCGCTCGCCATCCTGCACAGCTGTTAAGCGCGTTAAGCTGTTTAAGCGGTACCGGCCGGCACCATACATATGCATGCTGCAGCACGAAGCGATCGCGAGCCTCTTACGAATTGTCTACCAGGCATCTACAGATTGCTGTTGGCTTGCTGTCAACCACCATCAAGCGGCGTGTCTCGGACAGGAAGCAGCGATGGCCATCAACACCGACTCTTCACAACCTGTGGCTTCGTCCTCGAAGACGACTCTGGTTCCAGGTCCAACGACCTTTCACGAGTCCTCGCAGTTCCGGCACTGGCGATATTCCCAATCTCAGCTTCGCGATCTTCGACTCGCGTTGAACGCGAAATCAGTGGAGATGGTGACTAGGAACTCGGAGCTGGAAAAGGTGTGCAGCAACTCCTGACATCGTGGTCTCGGTGGTGATTATACTGATTGCATGATCAGGAGGCCCAAATATCCCTCGGGCATGAATCCAAGGATCCACCCCCTCAGGCGTCGTATCTCTCTGTGGAGGATGAGCTGCTGCTGTTGAGACAGTATCTCACTCAAGCGGCCTTGGTCAGGCAAAGCTTTTATCTGCCGGAATATGTGGAATCCACTGCTATGACCTATCTCAAGCGGTTCTACCTCCGGAATAGCGTCATGGACTGGCATCCAAAGGCTATAATGTGAGTACAACAGTCACATCAACGTCCTCAAGGGTGATGTTCACACAAACTCCGCTTAGGCCAACTTGTGTCTACCTTGCTGCAAAGACGACAAACTACCCTATACCAATGTCCGAATTCACCAAGAAGTTCGCAAAGCTCTCCCCGGACGATATTTACGATACCGAGTTTCTCGTCTCCCAAACGCTCTCTTTCGAATTCTGGACCCGAGGCGCCGACAAAGCTCTTCGAGGATGGGCTCTTGACCTTCAGGTGAGCAACGTCGATCCCTGACGCAGCTGACCTCGGTGGTAGTCCCAGCCAGATGTGGATACCGAGGCAATACAGCGAGCTCTACCTGTAGCTCTGGAGACGTTATCCTCGTCGAGGCTCACCGACGCCGAGTTCATCTATACACCCGCACAGATCGCTCTGGCGTGCTTTCGGGTTTCGAATCGATCCCTCGTGGATGACTTCCTGGACTGGCGGTACGATACGTTCAAGTCGAACCTACCCCAAAAACCCGCCGGAGAGGATGGAGAGACTGCGGCGAGGCTACCGTACGGGATGGCAAAGGACAGATTGGTTCAGATACTCCAAGATATCGAGGTCATGATCAAAGAGGGGAGCGGGGCGGTAGATGTGAAGAAAGTGAAGGAGGTGGATAAGCGGTTAAAGCTATGCACAAACCCAGAAAAGATCCCCGGTACAGCGTTGTGAGTACCCCTAGTCCGAATACCGCGCCGTACACTAATCCAGTCCTGATGTAGGTATATCAAGCGAAAGCAAGAAATGGAGGCGTCAAACGCAGCGGCAAGGGCCGTCAAGACGGAGAAGATGAAGCGAGAGATGGATGATCGGGAAATGGTATTTGGCGACGTCATCCAGCCAAAGATCAAAGTAGCCAAGAAGGATGCCGGATCGCCGTTCACCCTGGGTCGACCACTGTCGCCGAGAGTCACGATTGGATCGGATCGTGGGCTGCGATCACCAGCACTCAGCAAACCGGGCGAGCAGGATACAGGAATGGGTATCCCGGACGAGGCTATGGGTCTGGTCATGGGCGGCAAGGGGCTTCTCGATGTCGGCAAGGTGCTTGATCAAGAGTGATCCATGGTCATGTCTTCACGAATCATGCATGTTGTATAGTATAGCCCATTGCGCGTAGCATGGGCGAGATCGGAAATCATGATATTGGCGATACAGCAGGTTTTATTGATACAGAGGAGAGTTGCTGCTGCGTGAGTTAGATCGCCTTGCGAAGTCTAGTCGAAGCTGACGGACGAAGCGCTAGGGCTGCTTGCACGATGATGTCGGCCGTGCTGGACCTGTAATGTACAATGATACGAGGAGTCGCGCTGAGATCCCGGAAAGTGATGATGATTTAGGCGGAAAGTTGGATACTGATAGGGCCCCAGGTTGTCGGCTGGTCGACCTCGAGCAGTCTTTTGGTCGCCAGGGCTGTCGAGGTCAGAACGAAGCACAAGCGACCGATGGTAGTAACTCACTGAGGCAGTTGTACTGATGACGCACTATTAGCCAATCACGCCCTCATCGGTGGTTACAATCACGTGGTCGACTCACGAAGGCGGATGCGGCTACTCGCTTCTCTTTCTTCTGGATAAGGTCGTCCAGCTCGACCGCCGGGGTTCCATTCTGAACGACTACTCTCTCGATATAGCTAGAAGGTTGTGGTCAGCCTACACTCTGGGCCACACCCGAACGTCAACGTCAGACCCACCTGAGGAAGTCTCGACATTGGTTCTCCAGCGTCGCCAGCTTTTCCGGTTGGAAGGCTTCTGGCACCAGGGGCCTTTCCTCAGCCTGTGACTCGGTGATTCCAAAGGTGAAGTCGTCAGGAGGCACTGCAGCAAGGTCGTCAGTTTTGACCCCAGGAGTATTCGGATCGGTAGCTCACACTCTAGATCATCGTCGTTGTCGCCAATGAGCATTCGAGGTGGCTCTCCGTCAATCTGCCCGAGGATCGATCCCGACCTGGATCTGGCTTGCTGACGGGCACGTTCGAGCGACTTGTACATGGACGATGAGCCCTGCTTGCTGGCCAGGCGCAACCTCCTCCATCAGCGATATTAGGACGAAGGTGACGTACCTTATCTCTCTGGGAGTCATCATGCTAAGCCTCAGACTGGGGGTCGAGAAGCTCGAGTCGGGACCACCAATCACTGTGGTCGTCAGTACAGATCAACCTAGGTCAACGCACTATCCCTATCAATGGCTTTGAAAGCAGAATCCTGCCACTACAACGCTTTGGATCAGCACCAGGTCCACTCGACACGGGAGCTGACTTACGGGCATTGGTCCTTGACTGTATTGACTGACCCTACGTCCAGCCTCCAGCTCCGAGATGACGCTGCTCTGACGTGGAGGGAGGTTCTGGACGGCATTGAAGAGATCCCCGTAGTCCGGAGGCTATACACCATTCTCATCAGCTATCGTACGTAAACAAGCAGCTGATCACTGTGACACTGACGCCGAGGTCATCTTGCTGAACACGCTCGTCAGCTTTTACCGATAACGAAGGGAGCGCTCGACCTACCTGCATCATGTCGCCTTGGAACGGATCGTCAAACGGCGCCATGTCGTACACTGGCGCTTGGTGTTCAACGTCCAGCTGTGCTGGAGAGGCTCGGGTTACCACCATAACACCGCCACCCTTGTGGGCAGCGACGTCGAGCTCCCATTTGAACCTCGGAGCTTTGCTGATATCCATCAGGAGGACGTTCATGTCCTGGTTGAAGACTGCAATAGGTCAGCTTTGTTCGCACGCCCGCAATAACAGCTTACAGTGGACCCAGGCCCCGCCTCCAACCACGAAGTCGTCCGCACGAAGCGCCACACGTTTAGCCTCCTCGCGCATCTCGGCTTCTCGGGCTAGATTGTCCATCAGGGTATCGTATGTCTGACTTGCAGCTGCATCATCCTGCAATTCCAGGCTCTGACGCTTCGATCAGCAAAGTAAAAGAGTGATTCCACCTGTTTTGCTCACCCTGTCGAAGGTCACCTTTCTCGTCTTCTTTTGCCTCTTCTTGGTCAAGTCAGTCTCGAGCTCGTCCTCGACTTCATGAACCGAGTCTTCAGGGTCATCGGATCTCTTTCGCTTCTTCATGGAACTCTTGAGGGAGCGGTCTCCTTCATTGGGCATGGTCGTGGGGGTCCTCTGACCGACTTGGACTCCGCCTGGACCGAAGTTCTGACCGGGAAAGAAGCTGAAGAGTGCCACATCAGCGCACGACTTTGATCCCCCGGCACACCAACTACACCCGCGGATCGTTGTCCACTTGGAAGAGATCATCTTGGCCCATGTCGGTGGTATCTTGAAAGTCGAAAGGTCTTCCAGAGGGTGCGCTGATACTCGTATCAGGATCGGGAAATTCAAATTCCAGCCCGATGTCAAGAGGCTGATCCAGTTGTGGGAAAGGTATGTCTTGCTCTTGGTCGATTCTATCCGACGGATAGATGGATGATCGCTGGATGGTGGTGTTCTTATTCGGGTTGATCAAAGGGGAGGACTCCACTTGGCTTCGTCAGTGTCACTCGTCACGCACTGCACACCTATATCGTACTCACGTCTGGTCTTCTTACGCCTTATTGTGGGCAGTTGGGAGCCATCTTCAGTCTCCTCGTCCTCTTCCGACGATCCAACTTCTTCCTCCTCGTCTTCCTTTCCCGGCTGAGAAGGCAGCGAGTCGAGCTTTGACGATGGCCGCCTTTTACGCTTGGCGATAGGGTTGTACCAGTCCTTGCGAGTACGTCAGCTTTTTTTCCGCAACTGGAGAGCTGACAACTTACAGTAGGAGTGAACCCGGTACCAAATCCCATTTGTAGCCCTATATCGTCCTCGGTGTATGTGATCTGCTCAAATCTGCCTAGGCATGAGTACGAAGGAAACCCAGAATGAGCACAATCACTCACCGGGATAAACCATCATTTGGCAAGTCGATGCCAACAGCGCCCAATCTCCCTTCTCCACCAGATTCCAACCCTAACGCTAGAGCTTTCTTGAGCGAGGTATGCACATGGTTGACATCCTGCTCGCGGTCAGTCAGTCAATCATGGGACCCCGACCTGGAAGGCTGGAAGGGATCGCCATCAACGAGAGTAGATCAAAACATACTGCGTAGAACAGCTCGTAGTTCTGGTTATACACTCTGCAACTGAGATTAGCATCATTCTCATGAGGTGACGATACTTCGGTAAGTACCCACCTTGCTACTCCGACCAGCAGACATCCGCTCAGCCTCAGGGCCATGGGCTCCGGGGGCTCGGCTATGAGGTCGCATGTCGCCGATAGGTCGATCGACGTGAGGTCTTTGCGGGTGATACGTTTAGTTCGTGGACCCAGAGTAGCAGCCAGCCTATAGTAGGATGTCAGAGATCGCTAAACGATTTCAGAATTTGTGTGTTGAGGGAAAGGAAGTGTGTTTGTGCTTACCAGATGATACCAAACCTGAAACACCGTGGTCATTGATCAGCTATTTCGCCACTCTGGCTGGTCGAACCACTCACGTTCCCTTCTTCTTGGTCAATAGGTCCTCAGAGAAGAACATGTTGGCTAGAAATATAGAATATAGGATATAATCAGAAGCTGGAGAGGTGAGGAGGAGTGAGAAAGCCCGATAACAGGCCAAAGGACCCCTCTCCTTACCCCCTCTACCTTCCTTCCCATCAATGTTGCCATTTGCCACCCGACGCGAAGAGCACGGACCACCGCGTGCATGAATTTGATTCCGCTGTCTTAGGTGACGTCTTGACGGAATCAAATCCATGAGCCCAAGCTCGCTCCGCATCAACAAACAAATGACATCGCGCGAGTGACTTTGAAGCTCGACCAACGATTATCAGACAGCCAACATCACAACAGCGAGCAAGCGTGCCAATAGGCACTCGAGCGTGACAGAAGGATACCCGCCATCAAGTGCATGTAGAACGAGGGAGGATCACGCACACGCCCACAACCAGATCTACAGCTTTCGACATCATGTCAACGTCTGTTCACTCGCATTCGCAATTCGGACCTATCGACACCAGCATGACAGCAGAATCATCGACTTCAGGTTCGCGATCAAGGACACCGCAGATAGATCAGGCACCCCGGCAGACGGAGTCCGACGCCGAGTGGTCAAGCTCGGAAGACGATGAGGAAGGGATATTCTTTGGACAACATGATCCGGCAGAAGAGCAACTCCTGGACCAATTGACGGCCTCGCAAGGTGCTTCTCCAGCGATCATCAAGCCAGCCATGTTGTCTCTCGATATCGCTCATAGTCAGTCGAGTGATAGGACGAGGGTAAAGAAGAGGGATTCAAGGGATTTCTTGAGAAGGAAAACATTGCTCCTATCAACCCAGCACAATCCTGCGTCGCCCCGGATGTCACCGAGGATGTCAACCCTACAAAAGAGCTCGAGAACTAGCAGAAGAGTATCCATGACCAAGCAGCCCCTACGCGAGCTGGTCTTAGACGACTCTGAGAGCTCAGAGGAGGATGGAACACCGGCACGAAGTCGATGGTTGGAGATACCGGCTGGCTCGCCTGCATTCGTGGAAGAGGACAATACGGATCCATCCGACCTCACATTTACATTCTCGACCTTTCATCTCTCCACCCCCCCGGCAGCACCAGCACCAGCGGGTGTAACTTCATCGCTTTCCCTACCCCGAACCAGCGATGATTCCGAGGAAGAAGACGAGGATGAAGAGGGAGATAGCGATAAGGAAAACATCGCCATTCCAATCAACAACGCATCACCCAATTCGATAATTCCTTCAGAGCCGGTGAGGCGGAGGACTGAGACCATCATGATTGGGATGGACATCCAGGAAGAGGAGGAAGGAGAGCATCATGGTCAGTCTGCAAGCATCAATCACGGAAATATCAAATGCTGACATCCTGCAGTGTTGGCAGAATTGAATATGGGCGGACTCAACATCGGCGACTTTGACGATCCAGACATGGACGTCAGAGGCAGCAGCGAGTCCCCTCATGTCGATATCATCGATTTGGGCAGTGCTTCCAGTGACGACGGCGAGGACTCAGAGTCTCCATCTTCGGACCTATTGAAGTCACCTTCCATCGCCAGGACAACGCTCGGCTCGACTTCGCTCCTTGCTCTAACACCGGGGTCCCAGCGCAGTCGCACACCGCCATCGACGACACCAGCTGAGGGTGACGGCGTCACTGCTGGCCTATCCGGCACACCCTCCAACCAATCCGAGCTGTCCGACTCTCCTTTACCCGTCAATCGCGGTGGCCCTATCATCATACCCCAAATTAGCCACTTGACCTTTTCGATGCGAGCAGAGTCGGGATCGCCATATCGAGATCTGCAAATGCCTCACTTCACGCCCCCAGCGGAACCAGGAGATCATGGAGAGCGTGGCCTTTCTGGGCTACACATGGACTTCATGGCATCGCCGTCTGAGAAGCAAAGCCTACAGCCGTTGCTCATGTCAACACCGCCACCACAAACAGAGTTCGTGCAGAGAACGGACGAGGTGCCCCCCCAGTCGAAAGCACCAAAACTGTCGTCCTCGCTGTTAGGTGTCAGTACTCGAACAAAAGCGTTATCTCCCCGCTCAGCAAAGAAGGAGAAGAGAATGATTGATCGGAAGCAGGCTATTCGAGGTCAGCTCGATCAAGCGGTAGCAGGCAGAACGAACAATATGGGTCCCCCTCGGAGAGCAGTGTTATCAACTACCGCCGTCCGACCTGCTTCGGCACTTGGACTACACTCCATCCCGGACAGACCGCCAAGTCGTTCAGAATCCATTAGCAGCGTACCACCTCCGCAGAAAAGTTTGACCAGTACCACTTCTATCCTCAAACCGACCAGATCTGCTCTGCCAAAACCGAAACCCCTTGGCACATCCATCGGAGGACCAAAGTCCCTCTCCGAACCTACTCGCATTCCAACAAAACCCCCTGTTCGGACACTACCCTCATACACGCCTTTGACGTCATCCACCAGAGCACCACTTGTTCAGCGGACCCTCCCCCCTGCGAAAGCGACGCTGGCATCGAAGTCGGGTAAATTGGAACCTGCTGTCCGACAACCTCCAGTCATCGCCCCATTGCAGACTTCAGTCATTGGCACAAATGGTGCCGCGAGGCAGATGGTCCCTGTTGTCCGGACAGGAGTCAACCCGCTCAAACGACCCATTACCCAGGTGCATGAAAACCTAGGAAGATCAGCGGTGGCTGCTGGCGGAATATCACGCGGTCCCCTGGGCATGAGTGAACGGAGCGCTCCGGAGACCAGCTCGTCCTTGTTGTTGGCACCAGGACCAGTCTTCTCGATTGGATCGTACGAGCCAGAGCCGCTTAGCATAGCTCAAAATACCCGGGCGTCCCGCTCACCTGGGAGATTCGGTCCACCTGCTCGACCAGCGGCCACTCCTTCGTTCAGCAGGACCGCAAAAGTGCGTTTCAGCTGACCTTCGGGTTGAGTGTTCAGAGAAGCTGATGTGATATATAGACTTTCGGCACACCGTCACGACTGACTGGAACGCCTGGTCGTAAACGGATACTAGGTACTCCCAGCCGAGCTCCACCTGTCATCTACGCCCCAACCACCTCCGAGCCCACAAAACCTACGACGTCTAGCGCATCTATCGTGCCTCCCACCGATCATAGCCTGCGCAGTCACGAGCAACGGGAAGCCACGACCCGACAGATGTCGTCACCAGTTCGAGGATCGAGTGCTGATCATGACGAAGTCTCGATCATGATTGCTCAAACAGACTCCTCGCAACAAGGCTCCTCACCGCCTGCCAAAATCACCAGACGGACTCCGCTCCTCGACAGACTGGCGGCTGAGGAGAAAGCCGAGCAAGAGGAGAAAGCTAGGCAGGAGGAAAAGGAGAGGACAGAGCAGGAGAAAAGGCAAGAGCAGAGACGGATGTTGGCAGAGAAGGCGAGAGCCCAAGCTCAGAGGGAGCTTGCGGATGAAGAGTTGGAGACTTCGAGACAGCCCTCACCACCAATCTTACGCAGTAACAAATCGCCAACACCGAGTCCATCGAAAGTGAGATCAGAAACCAAGGCCACCTCCCCGGATCACCCACCAAGCACTCACAAGGCAGCTCGACCCAAACGAGCGATCAAAGCGCCCGTTCCTGCGGCCTCGGCGACCAAGCCTTCAATGCGGGTCGGCATCATGGGTCCTTCGATCGTGCCCAACATGTCAGAGAAGGAGCTCCGTGAGACGACAAAGCGAAACACGGCCAAGAATGAGGTTTACCACTGCGCCATTGATCGACAGATCATTCGGAAGACTGGTCCTAGACCTCCTTCCCCGACGTCGAAGATCCGCACCACTGCAGACAAGGAGGAAGAGGAGAAGAAGCAAGGTCGGGGGGAGAGGGCCAAACGGCGTTCTGGCTCTGCTGCACCTACCGCCGACGAAGGCTCAGAGGGGGAAGAGCAGGAGTACCCCACGATCCAGCGGATAGCTTGGAAGAACGTCGCCGGGGAGGAGATTGGGGAATATGTCGCACCTCCCGAAAGCACGAGGCCCAACAAGAAATTGAAGTTGAACTCCCTGGACACATCGACCGCCTCAACGCCTAGCAAGAGCAGAAATCGGACTCGTCGGGTCAAATGGGACAACGGCTTGATCCTTATTCGGAACGATGGTTCTGACTTGAAGAGTCTGTCAAGAACGCCTTCATGCGAGATATCCCAGCTACCGCCCGGTGCCTTGCGTAACACTACAAGTGTGAGTCCAAGCCTTTCCCCAAAGAGAGACAAAGCTGACGTCCTGATACAGGTCGAGTTGGACAGCAATGGCAATGTAATAGACGGCAAACGTCCCGCACAACAGCTCAAGAGACACAAGGTCGTGGTCACTGCCATCTTCTACGAAGGGGAAGAACCCGCTCCGTTCGATTATGCAAAGCCTCCATCGTCGACAAAGGGGAAGAAGAAGTGAAGTGTCAGTCGGGAGGCTGGAGGGTGGAGGGCAATCTCTATGGGTTGTATCAGTAGCCAATGAGATCAGCTGCAAGAGACAGCAGTCGCTCAATTATAATGCAAATGCCATCCGTGCCATGCCAAGTCGGACGAGCGATCGCCGCCGAGATGAAGATCGTGCATGGCGCTGCGTTACATTTCGTGACTGTGCTCATTGCAATTGTCCTAATGTCATGTCCCTCCACCTTAACACTATGTCTCATAATCTTCGCTGTAGATGGCGATATGCCCGCGCTTGTCTCCGTGACGAATCTTGGCAGGGGAGATGTGTTTGGAGACCAAATTTCGAACGACGGTATTGAGGGTGACGGGGCCGCAAGCTGAAAGCGAGTCAGCGGAAACCCTTACATGCAATGAACGCTGCACTCACTGGCTACGATAATGGCGCCTTGAGCCCTGTCAATCTCCTCCTCGAGGACCTGTCCCAATTTCGGTTTCCCCGGTCTCGCCATTTCCGACATGATCATCATACTCGCGTGATCGGCCTGATTGAGCCATAGGCCAGCATCATACTCCTTTGCCGTGGCGAGTGGTTCTTCAATCAACACCATACTGTCCGTTCTTGATGCTCTCGACATGAGCCCCCGGACCGATTCTCCAGCGACGGATTGGGCGTCGTCAAAGTTGATAGAGGGGCTCGGGGATGGATGCCTGAACCCTCCTGCTAAGAAACCGGCTTCGCCAGAAGTGGCGTATGGATCGAATCGACCGTATGTCGAGTCGGCTATCGATCTATACGACTGCCTCCTCCAGTCTTCCCCGGATGCAATTGGGTGTGGTGCGGCTAGATGACCAGGATGACCGTGTCCACCTGCCTCTTCTTGCCCTGCTTGGAGGTATGACTGCCGCAGCGAGGTTTTTGAGTACGAAGGGGAAAGGAGAGAATTGTCGTAGCCTTTGGACATGCGAGGTGGCGATGCGGTCTCTTGGCGAGGAGGTATACCGTTCGAGACATCGACAATGAGACCAGGTGAATCGCTTACTGACAGACCAGATTGTACTCGCCTGCCGTTGAGGAATGGTATGCTGGATTTCCTCCGTGGCGATAAGGGCGATGCTCCACCTCCTATACCCAACTCGGCCTGCTTCTTCGCTTTACGCTTCTTTGCTCTTCGCATCTTGCCCTGTTTTTGCAGCGCCTGGGACAGGTGCTGTTCCGCAGGATCGGCCACATCCTCCTCATCGTCGTAATTCGTAAGATCGATCACATCGGCATACTGCGTCGAGGCGGCACTCAAAGCACCCGCGGCGCCGTCATCCACGTCATTTTCCAACGTCTCCATGGGCGAGATGGATTCGGTGCTCATATCGCTAGAAACGCTCATGTCACTATCGCTCGACCCCCGGCGAAGGGTTTTCGCGAATCGAGGCTGAGGTAGATCGAAAGCACCATCGTCGTATCGCATCGTGGGGGCGGGACCTGTCGGAGCATTGGTGATGAAGATGCTGATCTCGAGTTGAGCTGCCGTCAACATGCCCTGACAGCGGTACAGCTGTCCTGCCACCCAAGCTATCTCCGCATACTCTCGTGCGACCCAGCAAAATCGAATCCTCTGCGTCCGCGTCTTGCTCGAGGGGTTTTGCTGATTCCGTCTGATGATCTGGCACGCATGTTCACAGATGGCAGTGCCGAAACTGACGCCGCTTCCTCCACAAATGACCAGAATAGTGGACCATTCGTTCCATCGTACTCGAGCGGCAGAACCGAACGGTCCGTCCACCCACGCTCGGACATATATTGGGGGGGCGACAGCTTCCGTCTCGTGACTGCCCTTGACGCCTTGCAGCGACAATCTCTCGTTCTTCTGAGCGAGCACACCCATCGACGCAAGCGATCTCGATCGGACGAGGTCGTACAGTCGTCTCGTCATTCCTTTTCTTGCCTTGACCAAAATAATGATCTCGTTGTCGCCGTCGTTATTCGTGATCGTGAAAGGGTGCGATTGTACTTTTGAGAGTTCGGGTAGGTAGAGAGAGCAACTCTGGCCAGGAGACCATTTGAAGGGCTTGGGCGGGCGGATAGTGAGGCGGACCGTACGAGAAGGGAGTAGTTGCGCCTGCGCAAATCCGATCGGTATCTCTGGCGTAGGTGCCAGTATCGATCGACCATCGTATGAACCGCTGGGCGTCATAGCGATGGAAGCTGCGGGTGCAAGGTGAGACTGCCCGGACGGCGAGTTGCCTCGAGACATAGACGTAGACGATCTGTGGGCGTAGCTCTGATCAGGCATACCCCGAGCCAACAGCGCAGAGCCGGCGCTTCCTGCCCTCACATGACCCTCGGCGGCGTATGGATCGACATACCGCTGGTCATACGATCCCAGGGGTTGAAGCGAGCCGTCGTCGTAGAAACCTGCGTGACTGACTCGGCGACCGAATTCTTGATTGGATTGACCAGTCTGCCAGTTGTTGCTCTGGTCCATAGTGCTGGGTATCCTAGGGAGTGTCTTGGTCTCGTAGGGGTTAATCGATGCGTCCATTGCCGGCTTGAATTCCTGCATTCCATACGACTGGTCATCGACTGGGACAGTGGAGTATGGCCGGCCAGCTTGCACGTCGGACCCTAGATTTCTTCTACTCTTCGCACCCATCAAACCGTTGGTATGGGCGAATCTAATGAACCGGGTGACTCTCTCTATTGCCCAGAGGCCTGCAGCCGCTGCGATCCAGTACCACAATACAGGATGGTGAACGACACAAGCGACCAATGTCAAGAGGACCAAGACCACATGGGCAATGTAGAAGAACTCGTACCTGTTCTTTCTTACAGGTCGCAGACTGAACACCATGACCGCTGTCATTGCAGCATAGGCCACGCAACCAAAGATGAAACGGTAGCTGTTCCAGATGAAAATCCATGTGGGTTTGCCGTTACGCTGGTCCTTGAATAGTTGTATCGTCCATAGGACAACGTGTGCAGTTGTGAGGGCCCATACTAGCCAAGCAGTGGCTCGATGTAGCATTTGCAGTTTATCCGAGTGCAGATGTGCGAGCGGACGCCAAGCGAGAAGGTTGGCGGGTGTCGTCTTGAGCGCAAACAGGACCACAAGGGGTATCAAGGCGAAAGCCATGAAGCCGAAGCGAGACCCCAGCGTCCACCAGGATTTGCCTATCGTGCCAGTCGGAGAGGTCGGTGATACTAGTCGTTTGGTGAAACTGGTCGAGAAGTCGAGTACGGATGACGCTGGAGCGATATAATCTGATCCTATCAAGCTGAAGACCAGGGTGATGACCGCGATGAGGACGAATGTCAGAATCAGGCCATTGGACGGCAGCGCTCTATTCCGCCTTCCGGGCTTCTTGGATCCAATAGTGTGTCGCCTCATGGCGAACTTTGCCCAAGCGGATCCCAACGAGCCTCCCGACAGCCGCAGGTGGTGTGCCAGAGCGAACAGAATCGCAAATACAGCAAGGGCGATCCATAGCAGAAAGGCCCAGCGATACGAGGGCGTACTATGTATACTGTCAGTTGAATGTGCGCTTCCAAGTTTGCCAGATCTCGATCTCACCTCATCATGTGAGCTTTTAGGTAGGCCCATGCATAGTCGGAGTCGCTCGATCCTGTCGTTCCTCCGCCTGTAGGAGTGCTCTGCGGAGATTATCAGTCGCAGAACAGGATACATCATTTTTGTACCTGTTACTCACCACTACCGGACCTGAAAAGCATGTCAACATTAGCTTCTCGGGAAAACACCTGTACGCGCGACAGGCAGATCATACACTCACTCGTGACACTCCCAGTAACTTGTACAGCGGGCGGATAGTTTGTGACCTGCTTGAACGGCGGGACATAGACTCCAGAAGGCTGTACCTCTGCGGTAGTCGCACCTGTGACTGTCATCTCGAGCTGTTCATTCGCTGCGACGCGCAGGACACGAGCTGGACCGAGATTATCGCGACAGTTCGTGGAGGCGCTTTGAGAGGTGTCGTGTGTATTATATACCTCTGTAACCTGTGCTGGCTGTCACAGACTGGACCTATACCTGTACAACAGAAGCGAGTGCGAGCATGGTGTAGACAGAGAGTATAGACGAGCAGAAGTTGTCGCCTATAAAAATAGAACTGACACCGTACAGCTTTCTCTGTTCCTGAGAGAAGTGACGAAACCCTCGTGTTTGGCTGTGTTTACCCCGCATCAGACCCAGAATGCGGGGTAATAGAGAAACCACGGAATCAAATTGTACCCCCCTTGGACATGCTCGCCCACACCCGAAAATTCAAGGCGAGCTGATGATGGCGATGAGAGCAAGTCGAGTAGCGTCAGAGAGGTCAAGAAGGTCACTAAGCAATTCATCACCGCTTCGCCCCACTGCAAGAACAGCACCTCTTCGAAATGACTCATGCTAGCAGAGCCGTCGCTCAGTTGGCCAACAGGACGAGCAGTCTCCTTCAGCCAATAGCATCTTCGTCTCGGCACTATGCGTGAGTTCCGTGTCAATCCGAGCTCATTTTCAGAATGCTGATCCGACACATCGCATAGTACTGCTGTCGGAACGAGTCAGAGCAGATCGCAATCTGCTATCGATCAAGGCTCCTCATCGACACCTGCCATTCCAGAGGTCGAGACCAGGGGTCTGAGCTCTCAGTCACTTCAATTCGAGGATATCAGCATCCTCAGGCGCAGAGATCTATATAAGGGAAAGGCCGAGAAGAAAGGCTTTCTCGTCGCCACACTACGTCTATCCGCTCATCACACTTTCAATCTCGAGCTCTACACTCAATTCGCTCTTCAGGCAGCCACCCACCTCGGCATCGTCACCGAGGGACCAATCCTATTGCCCAGGACGAAAGAGCTCATCACCGTGCTCAAAGGTCCGTTTGTGCACAAGAAAGCGCAGGAGAACTTCGAGAGGCGACACTATCATCGAGAGATCAGACTCTACAATGCCAACAAACAAGTAGTCGATCTCTATCTCCGATACCTCAAGCGGAATGGAATTGCGGGCGTTGGAATGAGGGCCAAGGTGCACGAATACGTTCAGTACGGGTTCGCAGGCAAGGAGATCGAGGTGCTGGAGCAGCAATTCGATGAGCAGTCCCTGAAAGACGCTACGGAGAAGCTCTTGACCAAGCTCAACGAAGAGGAGATTGCTCAACTGGTGACAGAAAAGAATGTGGCAGCGAAGAAGGTGGAGAGGTCGATAGCGGAGTCGGCAAAGAAGGAGGCGGCACTGGACCGCAAGCAAGCTGAGATATCAGCCAGAGCCGCTGCTAGTGAAGCTGCTGAGGGAGAATCTGTCGAGGAGAAGTCCAAGGCCGAGACGGAATCCGCCACCACAGAGCCGCTGCCAACCGAGAAGACCGATAGCTCTTCTCCGTCCTCCCAGACCGACGCGCATCCCCATCCATCCACACTGATCAACAACGATCTGCCCGAGCCCACTCCCGCTCAAGCGGAGGAGATAGAACTCGCCAAAAAGAGCGCTTTGGACGTCGCTACTGCCAAGTCTGGTCCCACGATCGAGTCGGTCGGAGCTGCTGCGGGAGGCACCCCAGATGCGACAGGTGTCGACATTGGATCCATGCCCGTGATCAAAACGGACGACAAGGCGGACAAGAAGGCGGCTAAAACGAAGAAGGTTCCAAAGACCTCAAAGTCGAAGAAAGCCGAGTAGATACAGTTTAGGCAGCATCAGGAGCGGTCGTAGGAGTCGTAGGAGTTGGTTCACGCCTTGTCAGGGCAGGGATCGCACGCGAGCAGTCATCATGAGCCAGCATCACGTCTAAGGCGTAACACATCGAAGCCGACCGTGAAGCTAGATAGATGCCTCTATGCATCACAAGTGCACGACTGCTATGATACATATACAATAATACAAGGTCGCCCTCAAGATGTCCTTCATCGCGTCTATGTCAACGCACCCTCGTCCTCCTCCAGAGCTTTCTTTATTCTCAGCAAAACGCCAGTCTTCCAGTTGTCCAGCTTGGTGACCTGGTCGTACTGGAACACGGCGGCGGTGAACCTCTCCACATCTGCCTCTTCGCAAGCCTGCATACACTCGTGCGCGAACTTGGCCTCTCTCGTCGAGGGGAAGGTGACGTCTTTCTGGGCAAACACGTCGAGCAGTCTTTGCGTGGTGACGAGGTCCTACGTAGGTGTTAGCTTGTAGTCGCTCCAAGAAGCGCGTACTGTAGCTAACTCACTCCCATGGCCATCGAACACAATGCCGCTCTCAGCCAGTACTCCTTGACACTGTACTTTGTCAAAGCACTTGTCAAACTCCAGTCCGCGACAGTCTGATACAGCTCCATTGACCGCTGGTAGTCTTGCAAGTCGGCTGATAGCTCCGCTGCCTGTTGGTAGCACTGGTTTGCGGTTCTAGCACAAAATTCAGCTAATCTACAACAAACCAAGTTTATAGCAGACTTACGCGTTGGCATCTTCCTGCTTGTACCACTCTCCGGCCCTGACGAACGAGTCTCTCGCCTTCGCCACGTCTAGGTTGTCTTGAGCGTATATTTGGCCGATCTAGAGGATAGTGTGAGTAAGCCGTCCTCACACCTTGGCAGGATTACACACCTCCTTCTCCCTGTCAGCGGCTTGCCTAAAGCTGCCGGCCTGCACTAGCAGCTTGATACACTGATGTAGAGCAGTAACAGCGGCTGAACAATAATCAACGATCAGTCATACTCCAGAACAGCGTCAGGAGCTTGACTCACCTTCCGGGTTACTCTTCTTGTAACTCTTGGCAGCATTGTGAAAAGCGTTCATGGCGTCGTTCATCTCATTGGCCTGTTGTCGACACGCTGCCTCTCTGGAGGACACTATCAGCCTCGACTTCAACGCTGTTGGGACGCTGCGAAGGCCAGCCTGTGCACTGCAACGCACCTCTCGAAAGCTTGGCCAGATTCGTTCCATTTCTTCTCTACTTTGAATGCATTTGCTGCCTGACGAGTCACATTGTCAGCTCCTGACCGTCATCACCTGGGCACCCCTACACCAGCTGCAGCAGATCTAGAATGCTCGGTGCGTCTCCTCACTCACGTGCTGAAACAAGTCACCCGCCTCTTCCCACTTCGAGCTCGAACTCCCGAACCATCCCACTGATGAAGATGCCTTTTTCTCCGCTTTGGCGAGATACTCCTCAGCTTGCGATTTGCCCATGTTCGATTGGTGTCTTGTTTGTTGATTTCTGCTTCTTGTCGCGACGCCTAGCTTAGATGACTTGTCTTGATGCTCTCCGACACAGCAGGGTGGACCTCGTAGACGTCATGCTCTGGAGATACGCGCTGGATGGTTCGGGAATATTCGGCGATTTGCCACCCAACATTCTGCGTGGCACCGGATTTCAAGATGCCATTCTGAGCGTCCGTGTTGTTGCAATTCATGTTCTGACCTCACTGCAATTCGACCTGTAACATCGACCAATACAACGAACCGCGAACAAGAAGCAAGTCAGACAGATCGCTTGCCGCCATACAAAGGCAAGAGAACGCCAAAACGTCCGATCATACAAGGAACTCGTCGCGAATTGAAGTGTAGACATTCGACAACATGGCATCTCATCTAGCTCATATCTTGTAAGTCGCGCGTAGACACGATGAAATTCTATGCTGACTCTTACTGCAGCGGTACCGAACAGGACCGAGTAAATTGCTCGTTCTACCTGAAAATCGGAGCTTGCAGACATGGCGATAGATGTTCAAGGTGAGTAGCTGTGTGGGTGATTGTGACTAAGCTAATCTTGTTCCTCTGGAACCGCAGGAAGCACATCAAACCGCAGTTCTCACAAACGATAATGCTGCCAAATGTGTACAACAACCCCGGCCACACGACAGAAGGACAAGGATTGTCGAAACAGGAGCTGCAATCGGATTTTGATCGATTCTACGAGGATATCTTCATCGAATTCTGCAGTTATGGTCATCTCCTTGAGCTTCACGTAAGCATCCCTCCTGCCTCATACTTTGAAGAGGGCTGACAGTGCTTGTTAGGTCTGCGACAATGTCGGTGATCATCTGCAGGGGAACGTCTATGCTAGATTCGAATGGGAGGCCGAAGCTACGAAAGCCGTAGATTCGCTCAATGATAGGTGGTACGCCATGAAGCCACTACACGCGGAGTTGTCCCCTGTCAGTGATTTCCGAGAAGCCTGCTGCAGGCAGAACGAAATGGGAGAGTGTAATAGAGCTGGGTGAGTACCTCTCAGTTAAAAAACGCTCTATGCCTGGACTAAACTGACACAACCCTAGATTCTGCAACTTCATGCACTTGTTCCACCCATCGAAATCGCTCGTAGCATCGTTACAGGCGTCGCAGAGGTTGTCACGCAGGAAAGCAGCGGCAAGTGGGAAGGGAGCCGATGCGAATCAGGATATGGGCTGGACACCTAGCTCGGCGACAGTGGGACGGGATGACGGACCGGGCGGATGGCAACCACCCAGCTCGGATCGGGATAGGAATGGGGATCTTGGCTGGGTCCCTGGGCGAAGAGACGACAGGTACTAGAAGGAGGATCATCACACCGCCCAAGCACAATTTGTTGCGCGTCCGCCGGCCTGTGCATAGGAAAGCAGCAAAAGGACCAAGCAAGGTCATCGTTAACACGGGTTCGTTGAATTATCACGTGGGTCATCTCGTTCAACGAGTCAATTGTATTTTCATAACATGCATCGTGTGACATGTACGGATAACATCTTCATGATGTCTCGATGGGTATCTTTTCGTAAAGGAGTCTCTCGTTACTCGTAGCCATGAGACTAGGATGCACTATGTGCTGGAATTGAGCTTGTTGAATGGTCTATGCGACAATGTCTAGAACAAGGTCTTCGTCGTCTTTGGGAGTAGGGGGTCGGCCAGATCAGTCATGTCCCACTCTTTCCTCTCGTAGTCTCCGACTATGGTCAAGTGTGCCCTGATCACTCACCTTCACTGTCCTCGTCATCGTCCTCTTCTTCGCTGTCCCCACTCTCGCCATCATCCTCGCTGGCATTCTCCTCGCCCGACTCGTGTCCCTGATCGACGGGATGCGGCTCCATATCCTCGTCCCCGTCCTCCTCGGCTCCATCCTCTTCCTCGCTCGAAACGACAGGAGGTGACCCCTGGTCGAAGTTGATAAAAGCCGTTCCGTCCTCGAACGACTTGATCCCTCCATCCGCCGTGACGTCTTTCTCGTAAGTCACGACATCCCCTGCCAACGCGGCCTCCCTCTGCTTGCCCTTCTCCGCTCGAAGGACATGCCTCAATCCGCATTTCCCGCCCTTTGAACATGTGCCTTTCTCCCGCCACTCGCCGCACTCCCAGACATGCAGTTTGGGACAAGTGCCTGCTGGCGTCACGTCGCAGTAACCCTCTTGAGTGAAGCTCTCGCAGATGGGCGCATTGTCAGCAACTTTGACATGGGGGTAGAGACAGTCAGAGCCATTTCGACAGGTCTGCGTGGCTTGAAAGTGAACACAGGAGGGCGTGTTGTGCGGTGAGGGCGCGTGTGATAGTGGGCATGTGGCCAGGGTATTTGGACACGTTCCGCGTAAAAACTTTGGGCATATCGATAATCGATCGGGGTTGTGGGCGTATGGACAAGTGAGTGCTCGATTACAGCGACCTAGACCGCGTGAGTGAGCACAATTCATGTTCTGTGCCCAAGCGCGGTATTCCGAGCTGCCTTCATAGTTGATTGCTTCGTGTTCAAGGACATACCTGTCTTGGTGAAATACCGACACGGCGTGGTTGCCAATTTCGACCTAGCTAGTTAGCACCATACTGCACGACAAGCACGCCTCACCTCTTCGACTGCACAAGATTTCCGCCTCGAGTTCTCCGATAATCATTTCCTCCGTAGCTCAGCTTGCGTCTAGTCGGGGTGTCTTCGCTGGCGCTGGTGCCAGTCTTGGTAACGGGCGATACTTCTAAAAGGTAGACCGTGATATCAGCTAAGACGTTCTCGTCTACAATTGGCGACACGGAGCTGACCTCCTATCCTGGCGAGCTTTTTGCCTCCTTGTTCGAATTGGAAGATCACGCCGTCTATCACGACTCGTTGACCCTCACTCGTCGAAGCAGAGCTAAGGACCTGGACATTCGCCGGTATTCTAGACTTCTTGACCTTGGGCTTCGGAGGGAGAGATTTGAGATGATTACTGTGCCGTCAAGTTCAGCTCCGGAGACACTCGACGTCATCGTTGAAGTGATGCTTACCTCTTCTTCTCCGTCATCAAGCTCATATTGCCTCTCTTACTCATTCCTTTGACCCAATTCTGCTCCACCACCGGTGCGGATGGGACCACCTCCGCATGCTTTGGCTTTGGGGACGGACTAGGGGACACTTCACCTGCCTCTTTCTCGATGTCTTTGACTGGGCTGGCCCGGCTCGGACCCGCTTGTGCGTTCGATTGAGATGCGAGGGGCAGTGGTGACGCTGTACCGGAAGTCGAGGACGGCTGTAGGGCGGGACTACTACCAGCTTTGGCGGCACTATTGGCAGCTCTCAAGTCGAGACCATATGATCCGCCCCTTCCTCTGCCTCTACCTCTATTATTGCCCCTCGAGCCTCTGAAGGACCCCCGGGCGTATGGGTGGTGATGGTGGTGATGGCTGGGTGCAGGGTTGGTAGCATGCCTCGATATGGCACCTGTGAAGTCGTCAGTACACGTTCTGCACTATTCCTGCCAGTGAAGTGACGAATGCTCAGTCCAACAACATACAGGAAGCAATGTAATGAGGGCTGCTTGAGGGGCCACGGAGTACGGATGACTCACCTGAGAGTTTAGCTATTTCCTGCTGCAACAACAGTTTCTGCTTCTCTGCCGCGGAGATGGGCGGCATGTTGAGAGTATGAGAGCCACGTGGAGCTGTTCAGTCTGAGCTTGCCTGTGTGTTGTTAGTTGGACAGTGCTCGAGATGAACGGAGGACCAAGTGAGCCTGTGACTGTGAGGAGCTCGATGTGAGCTCGAAGGAGTTTGCCACCGGTTGTTGATCTAACGTAACCAAAATTTCCGACGTCCTGTGTCCTCTGTCTCTGACTCTCTGCCAGTGGCGTCGGCCTATTGGCCAGGCGTCCTGCTATACATGGGTAGACATAGCTCCAGTACTACAGGTGGCCGTGTCAGGGATCTGAGAGTCTACACGCTTGACTGGACTTTGGGCCTACACTACCATCTCCTGGCAGCAAGTTCGCATCTCGTCTGAGTCCACCCACAGTCGTCGCACCAGCAACATGTCGGTCCACGGCAACATCTCGCACGCTATGCGGGACAACTACAACGAATTCGGAGTCGACGAGGTGAACCAACCCCCAGTATCCTAAGCTTCCCACTGTACTGACCAGTTTCTGGATAGTACTACCGCAAAGTCTCGGCAACTTACCGGAACCCATTCTACCCATCTGTCAAGCAGGTGCGCCCTCCCTAGCCCTCGGCTCCTGGCACTCCTTCTAATCGCTTACTCCGATGTAGACCGTTTGGGCAATCATGAACCGCTGGTGGACGCAAGAAGGTCAGGCGCTGGGTCGGCCAATTCGAATACTAGACCTAGCCGCGGGGAGGTGCGCTCCGAAGCCAGAAAACATGTGTGCCGTTTGAGCTCATCAAGTGTATCGCTCAGTGGGGAAGTTACGGAGTGCCTATTGTCATGGCAGGCTACAGGTCAGAAAACGGGTTCAGCACCACTACCGCAGCAGTCCGCACCTTCGCAGGTTAATGGGAGAGCACCCTTCATTCCGCCTAAAATAGCGAGGCAGAGGGCCAGCGCGCAGGATGATCCGCCGTCACTGCCTGCTGGGTCTTTTCTTGACATTGTAGCCACAGATCCTGTAAGTCTTACTGCCCCACTCGCCGTTGCAGACTTCAGCTTACTGAACATTGCTCCCACAGTTCACCGTGGAAGCCTACACCACTAGGACATCGCGGACATGTCACCCCTTATCCTTCTCGGATCTGGCGTCTGGGCAAATGCCTCCAGAAACCCAGGACTCAACAGACGGGGGTCCGACATGGGACCTAATCATTTGTTCATTCGCACTACATCTCGTCCCCACCCCCTCGGAGCTGTTTGCACTGATGTACGAACTGAGCAATAAGGCTGCTTGGTTTATCGTCATTGCGCCGCACAAGAAGCCCGAGGTGAGTCCGGCACGCGGTCCATTCGCAGCAGAGAGGATTACAGCCAACCGTTGCTCTTAGATCAAGGAGGCGTGGGGATGGACTCGATGGGATATCAGCAATTGGAACCCCTCTAGCGATAACAGTGCTAGTGAGGAGCTGGGAAGTGGATCGGAGATAATACGAGACAAGTGAGTCGCTGTCTCAAGATTACTGGAGTAGAGCTCATGGATTGCTCAGAACGAGGTTGAGGTTATACAAAAGCCTGTCCTGTGAAAGCGCCCCTGTTGCACTTGATGCAGCATAGGCGTCGTCGAGTCATTCACGGCACTTCTGCATACTATCGCATCACCCCATTATACAACACGGTCTTCAAGTTTACTGAAGAAATTCCTTGGTCTTCTTCCAAGCCTTTTCAGCCTCCGGAATCGGAGTCAACTGGTAGACATGGTAGATGTTTTGTTCCTGACAAGTTAATATCAGCGTGACTCGCAGTAATATTGCCGATACTGGACTACTTACCACCTGCTGCTCGTACTTGATGACATCGTTACCCAGAGCATTGACCTTTGCTTCGAGCTGAGAAGTGCCAGCCCAAGTGATGTCGGCAGTACCGCTGAACACCAAAAGGTTGAACGGCGCATGATCCGGTTTGGCTTCGTGATACTTGGTAAAGACGTCGAGACCGTATAGTGGGGAGTATTTGGGGTCGACTAGGGAGATTTCCGTTGCTGGCGCACTGTGTTGGGCTTGTACTTCCGGCGAGAGCGCCTTGAGGACTCTTGGTACGGCTTGCGGACCGACACACCAGAGAGGTGTTATAGCGTGCATGAGATCCGGTCCGAGCCAGATATCCTACATGACAACGTCAGCCGACGTGATCCTGCTCGAATACCGGGCCCTCAAACAAGGACTCACGCTTTCGGCGATCTTCATCAAGTTGTCAGTGACCTCCATACTGACCAGAGGGCTGTACATGACCCCCTTGGTGGTCGACTTCAGGGCGTGTTCAACCTCGGCGTCCCCCTCGAGGGCTTTCTCGCAAAGAGCTTCCAGGAGTCTCAGGACACACCATCCTCCTGCCGAGTCTCCCATGTGCACAATATCTAGTGATCGGTATCGCTCGTCCTTAGAGAGCTGGACACAGAGCTTAATTGCGTTGGCCTCCCACTCGGCAGCGTTGCCCTTCGGCGCCAGAGTGTACATTGGGATAATAATGGGGACCTTTAGCTCCCGGACCAGGCGACTGCAGAAATCCCAGTGCTGCTCAGCTATCTGTTCAACGGCTGAGATCAGCTGGAGCTGCACAAAAGCGGGCGTTACTGACCTCTTTGACGAAAGCGCCGCCGTGCCAGTACACGATGGCCTTGTCACTCAACCCTGACGTCGGCTTGAGGTGGAACACCTCCCAGCCGTTGAAGTCCTCCTGGGTCACTCTAAAGGCGGACTCTCCGGAGATGTTCTTTGGCACCACCGTCGGGGCCGTCCTGGCCTCTACGTTCTCGATCACATCGTCGTAATGCTCTTCGACGGAGGCATGTCTCGATTTGTAGTATCGCTTGGCGATGATGGTTGAAACGAGGCGAGACTTGATAGACACCATGGCTGGGATGTGCTCGGGGTATGCAAGTGGGATCCAAGGCTTCCGTGGACTCAGGTCTCTTGATATAATGGTTGAAAGCAAGTGTTGTTGCGTTGCTTGAATGCGGTGGACTCCGGCAAAAGATGTTCGGCTTAACCGACGGCCTGTAGATGGTGGAACCCACGGATGTGGTAACGCCTGCATACGGGCGGTCACGCATCATGCTGCGATGCTGTAAGAGAGCACGCGGGTAGCAAGATTATCCCGGTGCCGAGCGCGGAGCTGGCAGGACTTCCGCGTCCCAGGCAAGATCAGCTGCAGCCTGCAAGAAATTTCCCGAGCCGATGGGTCTTCGAGGTAGTTTCATCATTTCATGAACACGATGATAGTGAGACCCCCCTGCATCTCCAGCTTCTTCCTCCTAGCAAAACCTTTGGGGGACTTGGCACGGCTACCGGCTACCTGCAAGCTGCTCTACTAGCCTTTTGTGCTTCTTCGACTGGATATGGACAGGATGCACGAGGTTGCCAATTGCCGAAACCAGAGCGATCGAACTTCGGCGCCCGGCTGCGGTCACGTGGATTGCGAAATTGGTTCCGTCGGATCGTTCGCCTGTTTCAGGTGCACCGTGGGAGTCGGAACTCGGAACAGGAAGCTACGACCTCGCTACAACCTTGCTACAACCCAAGGTCCCAATTACAAGCAAGTATCGTTACCTCACAAGGTACTTGCAAAATACTGTAGTCGCAACTTCGTACTCAATTCACTTAAGTCAGCTGGTCCAACAATTCGAGTCTTGACTGGTGTTTGAGCTAGTGAACACATCGCCCATAATTCAAAAACACGCCTAGACCAACCCTTCACCATGCTCCTCTCCCCTGCGTCATTCAGCAAACGTCTCCACGACCTGATCACTGACACCGTGTCTTCCGGCCCCCACACCGCTCTTCTCGCTGGACCACACGGACAACTGGTCAGCTCGGCCTCGTTGCGCTTCGAGGCCATGACGATTCTAGAGGAAGAAGGGCATGAAGAGGAGGAACCGTGGCTAGATGAGCCCGAGCGGATGCGACTGTTACTCGGTCTGCTGTCCCAATGGGAGGAGGACGAGTCGCCAAGAATAGAGTGCGAGGTGAGTCGGCATTCTAGTGTTTCTCATTCTGCCAGAATCCGTATGCTCAAGGCTGAATATGTTTGATGTCAGCTTGGCCGGTTATATGTCCGCTCGATAAAGCTTCCCGATCCAGTGCCAGTATTTGCCGTGGCTAGTCTGCCTGCAGTCCGGTCAGCCCCATACAAGCGATTCGTCCTGTTGCTCAATGGTACATCGAAGACACCATGGTCGGAACTGACAGCAAAGGTGAGCATTATTTTTGCTGGAACTCTCCCGTCAGAACGCTGAGCAGGATCGTCGGCCAGGCCGAATCGTTCCAGCTCTCTTGAGACATTAATCAAACCCATCAAAGCTCCTTCAAAGCTCGGCCCGTTGTATCATAGACATATCATGTAATAGTATCAACAAGCATGAAGAAGCGGTATACAACAAATAGGGCTATCTACTTCGTCTCATGTCCCGACATAATCGGTCGTAATCATCTGCTTGCCTTCCCACCAACGCTCATGGACGTCGATGATGAGGGTGACTGAGAGGTGGTTTCGTGAGCGATGACCGACTTTAGGCAAAAGCACTCACCGCCATCTCAACCCCAGAACATCGAAGATCTCCTGCTCCGTTCGCGAAGCGATGATTTCACCTGTGCACCCGTTTCATCAGTCACCTGTCGACATTGATTGCTGTCCAGGGACGGACCCACCTTCTGTCAGTTTCAACCCGTCCTTCCCGCGGATAACACCGATGGAGAGACCTCTCTGGTTCAAACTATAGCCCTTCTTTCGGGCATACAGCCTCATACTTCGGTTGAACTGCACAGTGCGTTGATCAGAACCACATCCGCCCACTCGACGTCTGGATCCGCGGAGGTGACTTACAATCTCGTTACCTGAACATCAGTGTCAGCTTACATACTACCAGAACCGGACCAACGACTCACCGGTGAAATACAGCAATGCCGCGCCCCACTGCTCGAATGGAATACAGAGGATATCTGACCAAAGTCAGAAGTGCCCGCCATATGCTCTATTGATCTCACTCACCCAATCTGCGGTACTTCTCGCCCGGCCTGAGCCGACAGACTCCCGTCCACTTTGTCTCCAGCGCTTTCCAATCCTGCGGCATACTTAGCTGAAACAGGGTCAGCTCGATGCTGAAGACGATAGGCAACTGGACTTACCTCATGCGTAATGATGCCTTTTCGCTTGAGAGCTTCGACCAGTTTCGAGATCATACCAGAGTGATTCAGTCCATCCGCAGTGTCTCTCGTGATGAGGATATCGATGTCCCCGCAAGTCTCTTGGCCTCGCCTGTACGAGCCCATGATCTCGATCCAGATCTTGGGATCAATTGCCACGGCTTGAGCGCGGATCTGCTCGTATATCTCTTTGCACTCCGCTCGGGGCATACGCGATATCAGATCGTCGTAAAGCTCGACACCGATCCAGAAATAAAGTGATCAGCTTAGAAAGCAGACACTAGCCCGTCCGAGAGTCACCAATTGATTGGTGTTTAGACCATAGTCTTTAGTCCTAAGGTCCTCAATACTCCTCACGCCGCGTCTGTAGAACTCGTCGGCGAATTTTGGTCCGACGCCATGCACCTTTCTCAACATTGCCATCGTTTGACGCTTTTCGTTGTTCTCATAGAACGCTCGACCGGGATTGCCGCTGATGAACTCTTGGATCTGTTTTTGGATTAGCGAGGCAATGGTTCGTATCCTTGTCACGACTCACTCGATCCGCCATACCCTCTCCGATACCCTTGATGGCGATAGCCTGCTCCCGGCTCGTGATGGCATAGGTAGTTCCTGCTTTGTTGTCAGCACGATCCTGGCTTTCAGGACAGACTGTGCTCACTACGCATGATGCTGGCAGCTTGAACCCGAGTATCAGTGTCACGCAAACAGTCATCGAGGGATCCACTCACCAGTCTGATACTGTCGGATTGAGAAGGGATTTTTTCCCGGGTCACCTTGATACATGTCGTGCAGCTCCTCCAGCTTCTTCGCCAGCCATTCATTCGGCCCACTGTGCTCGCTCCCATCATTCGTCTCGGCGCATTTGAACTTGTACGCCGTACCGTTCGCGGGCTCATCCTGACAAGTGGACATCAGCTTTCCACTTTGCCTTTGCCCACTGGTCACTGACTGCGTCGATCTCGGGGAGCTCAGTTTCTTGCTCATCTGCCGAGTCCTACACGTTGTTAGCACAAGTTGAAACGTTGATTTCCACCCATCTCACCGGATGATCATCCTCTATGGCTCCTTGCATCACGCCCGAGATCATATCGTCAAGGCCATCCTTGTCTCCTTCCGGGGCTACCTCCCATCCGGGCCCTTTGGTGAGATCATGTTTGGTAGCATTAGGACCGGTATTGAGACGTGATGGCCCAGCATTGGCGTTTGCACCGGTCAGCGGGGCTTTTACCGCCGAGCGGGATTGTCGAGTCTGCAGCGCTGGATTGGACGTGTGCACTGGTAATGTCCGTTTCGAGCGTTTGGGCGAGTCGGTCTCAGAATCCGAGGCGGTGTGTTCTCGTCTTCTACAAACCCTGAATGAGCTCGAATTTTCACTGACACCTAGCTCCAGAGCTCACCGGGAGATACTGATGCTCTTGCCTTTCAGCTGCTCGGTGATATCGATCAGCCGGCTGGACGCGCGGTAGGGGATCGTCGTAGAGCTCGACGTCGAAGTCATTTGCCGGGTCAAAGTGGTTGTAGGAAAGCTGAGGAACGGTGTCGGATTCAAGACTTTGCTCTGCAGGAATCAGCATCGAACCATCCGGGACTTGGACTCACCGACATCTTGCAGTCGACCACCCATTGCCATTTCACGCATACAGTGCCTAATGGCAGCTCGCTCAGAGTCTGAAGGCCTAATTCTCGAGCAAGAATCGACGCAGAGTTTCGGTCGCATATAACGTGTGTTATTGCAGTGTCAGGCTGAAGCGTGACTTGGCCGCCCATTTGGGATATCTAGCGACGGGTGAAATCAGCTCAAACAGACAGGCTATGAGCTAAATCCGTCGTATACTCACTATACCCCACCATACCTTGTGCCTGGCAACTTGACCCAGTTCAGGAGGTATGCAGAACCTCAATCCCTCGAACACCTTTGCTCCCATCGCCGGCGCTGCACCGTCGTTTTTGACTTTCTTCCCCTTCGACCCTTTGCCCTTGCCGGAAGCTTCAGCGGCCTTTATTTCCTTCGCCAAATCCTTGTTGAACAAGTCAAAGTGTTTTGTTATAGATTGATAGTCCTTCTTCCCTCTAAGACTGGAAAAATCCGCTGAACCAAGGGGCACGGGCGTTGCGGGATCCGTTCGTTTCCCTCTACCATGTCCGATTACTTCCTTGAGGCTATTAGAGGATCCCCTGGCTCTGATCGCTCTGGGAGTGTCTATAGGTGATTCGACGTGTTCAGGAGTTGGATGAGGTACAGGCGAAGTGTGAGCGGACGAACGCTGAAGGGACCTTTTCGAGGGCCCAGGCAGGAGGGGGTTTGATGGCGCCTTTGGCGTTGCGACGTAGGGTAGTGTGGTATTGTTGCTAGCGTGTACGATGGTGGAGTCTACTGCCAATGATCTGAAGCGCGAGCTCGGCGCCGCTGCTGACATTTGCGTAGCGTTGGCCGGTCCAGATTGGTCGTGTGCCAACGGAGGCTCCCGACCCCATCCGTTGGTTTCTTCGCCCTGGGTGTGGACGCCTACCGACTCAGCATGAGCTGACAGAGGACTGCCTGCAGACTGTCGAGGCGTATTTCGACCAACCTCCGGTAGGGTGCTATGCACCTTCCATGCGATCTCTTGTCGGATCGCTTCGTCGAAAGCGTTGGCTTCCTCCCCTGTTTCCTCCAGCTCGAGGGTCTCTTCCTCCAGCTTTGACCAGAGATCCCCGCGGTACACAACCCCAAACGCCATCACGATGATCCTCCCTCGACCGAGTCCTCCCTCCACCGTGTGCTCAAGTATCTGTCGTACCAGTTGCCCAGCTCCGGGTTACTGAAGCAAGAGCAACAGAAATCAGACGCACGATCAGAAGAAGTTGACGCGCACCTCGTTTCCGTTGGAAGTATCAACGGATCTACGGAGATCTCCGCCGAATATAGCTTAATTTGTGCCGTGCCTTAAATGCATTACCCTGATTCTGCTCGCCCATAGGATTCACACTGATTCACACGTCTCTAATCGTTTTCCTCGCCATGTTCTCGCTCGCGATTACAGTCATTTAGACAGTAAAGACACGTCCAGCGACAGCGAGCACGAGTACTGAGGAGTGTACAGACTGTCTAGTGTCTTCTGTCTGAGAAATTGAGACCGCAAGGTACCCGACAGCCTCCGCATCTCACCCCAAACTGTAAGTAGACGCTGGCCCATCTCATTCCCCTAGCACACGCACAAATGCAGTCATTTTACTTCACTTCCTCTGCAATGATAATCGACAGCGGTGCGCTCCCCATCTCCGCACTGGGGACGATCGTAGCATGGACTTCGTCGGAGATACTGCCCAGCTGACCACACTCCAGTCCTTCTCATCGATCACCGAGGGTTGCATACCAGTGATACCACGCCCACGGGACCTTCGGCCAGACGCGAAACGCGTAGCACGCTATGTTCCAGGCAGCAGTCATCTCCAATTGGCTACACCGGACGAGATTGTAAGTGTCCCCGTCGACCATTGGCGCTCCTGTGCTGATCCTACCTCGCCTTTCCAGCACATTCTCCGTGTAACGTTCCTCCTCAACATTGATACTCTGGCTCAGCTCGACAACAAACAAATCATCCCATCCCCACAATTTAGCGATCCACAATGTCCGACACCCATAAAGACCGCAAGAAGTCGGCTCATTGGACCGACGCAGACACTGAGATACTCATCGGCGTCCTGCTAAACCACAAGGACTCCGGCAGGACATCCGACAATGGGTTCAAGCCATATGTCTGGAGGGAAGCCTCAGACTTGCTAGAGGGCGAAACAACGGTCGGCGGACCGAAGACTGCCGAGGCATGCAAGAGTCGTTGGCAAAGACTGCAGAGGGACTACAAGGCTGCCAAGGAATTCGAGGCGATGCCCGGGTTCACGTGGGATAACGTGCATCACAAGCTATCAGCAACGCCGGAAGTATGGGAAGCGGCACACAAGGTAAGTCTATGCTTTCGATCGGGAAAGATGGATCTCTTCTCTCTGCTGACATACCTTTACCTGCAGATCACCGACGCGCTAAAGTTTCAGAAACTACACTTGCCATCTTACGACAGCATAGGAATACTGTGTCCAATTGACAATCCACGCTCGAGAAATATGCTCAAACCACGGGCCTCGGTGCCATCGACCAGCGGATCGGGCAATCTACTCTCGCAGACGGCTCAGACCATGTCGGGAGATTTCTCCGGTTCTGCGAGCGGCAGCGGGACGGACATGAGCGGTATGCACATCATGGACAATGGCATGATGCAATGGGGCGGAGACGGAGACTTGCAATCGGGTTTCAACCAGGGATATCTGCGACGAAACGAAGTGGGTGTCTAACATCCCGTCTCCATCTCAGTATGACATCAGCTGACACCTCGCCCAGGGCCAACCTGTTTATCAGATGAACACTTCGGGCGGCAGTAGTTCCGCTCATCAGCACGATGGGCCTAGTACCAGCAAGAGAGCGAGGACTTCAAACTCGGGCACGCAATCCCTCAGTCATTCACCGGTCACAGCGATGGCATCTATTCCTGCTCAGAACAAACAGCAGCAGCAGCAGAAATCTGCCCGCCAATCTACCCAAGCTAGCACGAGCAATCTTTCGACTCAACAATCATCTCCCGGTCAGAGCACCGTAGCTCCACAATGGCCTGCATCGCACACTTCACAATCTGGTCAATCTATAAACCCTCACTATCGACCTGTCAACCCGCACATGTCGTCTCACGACGCCTCGCTGTCTACTCAAGCAGGACGTGCCGCTGCACCTATCACATACGCCCCTGTCGCCGTGGCATACCAGTACGAGACGCAACAAGCGGGAATGACCGACCAGCAAAGAAGAACACAAGCTTTGATCCAGCTACAGACCACGGAGACGGATATGAGGGACGAGGATCTTCTAGAGGTCATGAGCGAGTTTGAGGAGAATGTCACAGCCGCGGACACGTATTTGGCGATCAAGAAGGAGAGTTTAAGAAGATTGTGGCTCAACAAGCTCGTTGATAAGAGGCGTGGAATGGTGTAAAATGGGATCCGGGCAAGGGAACTGTCGTGAAAGACCTTGTACGAGTATTGAGTATCCGATCTGCATCTTTGATCCGAGAGCGGGAAGTCAGATCTCTGCGAAGATTGTCATATGTATGATCTCTTCTGGAAGAAAGTGGTAATGAGATTGATGGTTTCTATGGTCATACCAAAGTTACTTTTGTCCATGACCGTCCAATGCGGCTCCCAGAACTGTTTGGTCACTTGTGAAGCTCTATGCCGAGCCATTGACCTTGTCCTCTCCAATGGCCGCTGCGATATCCTCGCATACCATTATGATCGCGTCTCGTGGCTCCATCTTCGAGTAGTAGTCCTTCACCCTATAGACGTCATACGGCGTCAGCACAGATCGTACAGATATCATCGTTGCTGTGACTCACGTCTCTGTCTCCTTGAACCCTAGCCTCTCATAGAATCGCTTCGCATCGGTATTCCCGACCTGGACGTGAGCCATGGCTCGATTTATCGTCTTTCGAGGCGGTGCAACGGTTAACGAAGCCCTGGTGTTGGTCTTGGAGTCCGAGGGTGTGGGTGGAGGAGGGGTTGTGGGATGCAGACAAGCCTTGAGTGCTGACAGGAGGAGAGCTTTGCCTAGCGAGAGATTTCGATACGGCGCCAGAATCGCCAGTGTCAGCACGACTAGAGTTGGTGGCTTGTCTTTCGATGTGGAAGATGGGTTGTCGACCTTGCAGCAGATGGCTCCGACGGGGATATCACCATAGTAGACTAGAGATATCAGCAAGCAAACTCATGGAGCAAGGGTTGTACTGACTCAATTTGTTGATGTCGTCAAGGGTAGGACTGAGTACGTCTTTGTAGAACTTTTCAGAATAGACTATAGGAATGACCACCGAGTTGATCTTTCGCAACGTCCCGGACTGAAATGATAATACCATCAGTTACGGTAGACGAGTGTTTCGTAGCTGAACAACGGGACTCACGTTGTTCACTGTCAGACTGGTCAAGGTGGCTTTCGGCTGAGGTCTGATCTTCTTCCCACTTCCACCTCCATTAACGCTGACCGTCTCGTGCTCTCCTTTGGGCGAGGTATACGAGTCGAGGTTCAGTGGGTTGGAGACGGTACCCGTTGTGCTGAACGTCTGCGCGGGGGCGGTTTTGGCCATGTTGTCGAAACGAGAAAGTAGGGCAGTCTTCAACCAGGAAATCGTGCAAGGTTGGAAAGCTGGAGATACGAGGGATGAGGGTCCAATATGTCTGAGATCTATGGTACTTATGCAGGTTGATGAGCGTCGGTGCAGCGTCGTTGTGAGAAGACTAGACAATTGTCAAACGACAAGATGGATCGTTGGAAGGAAGCTGAAACGAGCTGTTCGCTGACCGAATTTTCGGATCGTCACTTGCACGAGTCTCACCAAGCTCTTGAAGATTGTCAACGAACCTCTACCATAATCAACAAGTGGCTAACATGTCGAGCGGCTTCGGTATGGACGCCAGATTGGGAAGTGAGTTCTATCGAAGTATTGCCTGTGTGCTTCTCTCTCTGAAATGCACATTGAGGATGCTGACTACTTCTCTCCAGGCCTTCTTCAACCCATCGCCCTATCGGTGCTAGCCTTTGGTCTCGGGTACCAAGTCCACTCATACACCTCCAGGCGGACGTTATCATCTACGGCCTCAGCATCGATCCCAAAGCCGACGCGATCAAGATCATCTTCTACATCCTCCAATGAGAGTCATATTGAGGCAGAAGACTCTGATTCCGAGGCAGAGGATGAGAAGGCGGCTTTGATCTCGGACTTGACTTCGGTCAAAGCGACAATGCTAGATGAGATCAAGTTGGTCCTGGTGGTCAATGACAGCTTGAAGATGAGCAAAGGGAAGATTGCCGCTCAAGCGGGACATGCAACCCTAGCTTGTGCGTTTATGCTGAATGAGATCCATCCAAGGGTAAGTCGCGATCCTCATCCTTAGCGAGCCTTACGGTGACTGACATTGGCTTGTAGCTATTCAGCAAGTGGAAGAGACAAGGGTGAGACCTTGGTGTAGAGTCAAGTCCATCGCAAGGCTGATCAATTTACTCGCAGACAGCCAAAGATCGCCCTGAGATGCAGCGACACCGAGGAGCTAGAGACCCTGGCTGCTCAGGCTCGGTCTCTCAACCTATGTGCGAGGACCATTCAGGATGCGTAGGTCACCGCCTCTGCCTCCACGTTGAGAACGGTCACTGAACGACCTACCCACAGTGGCAGAACGCAAGTCGCCGCTGGATCAAAGACCATCCTGGGTATTGGACCGTAAGTGATGTCCAGCTGTGAAGACTACTGAGGACTGGTAAGCTGACGACTGTACAGAGGGCCAGCACGGCTGATCAACCAGATCACGGGCAAGTTGAAGCTGTTATAGATAATACATGCCCGATATTCCAGCCACGGGAGCAGTCTGTACTCGTACTGCTTAACGAGCACGATGCTATGTCTCACTAATGATTTCAAGACCAAGCACGCATGATGATTCCGGTTGGGCAGTTCCATATCACGTCTTGAAGTCGTCCGTCTGAGCTTCCCGTTTCTGACTCGCCTCTTCCAACGCTTGCTCTCTCGCCCTATTCTTATCCTGCGCCTGCTTCTGAGCTTGAGCAATTGCTGCAGCCTCCTGCTTCTCCGCCGCAATCGTTTCTTTGAGGAACGCGACCTCCATCTCTGTTGCTTCCGAGTATTGGAGCCTATTCCGCGCTTGCCCCGAATCTCGCGTGATGTCCTTCGTAGCTTTGGTAGTGAGGTCGTGCTCCGCTTCGAGGCGGACTATATCGTCGTAGGTGCATTGTTCCCATGTGAGATTGTTGGCATTCGAGGAGCCTTTCTTGAGGACTGGTTTGACCCACACCGATCGCTCCCAGACTGAATGATATGTCCGGCGAAGCATTCTTACGTCAAGGGATCTAGGTGTGGCCCACGTTCTTGGATTGGTACGCGTCTTGGAGTATGATGGCACGGGATATAGCGGTTCTCTCCGTGTTGGCTTGAGATTCCTCGGGAATAGTCGCTGTTGTTGCGGCGTGAGTAAGTTGTAGGTAGGTAATTGTGCGAGGTCGGTGATTATGGTTGAAGTATCTCCTCTTGGCTTTTGCCTCGCCACTCGCTTTGGCGGGTTTTGCTTGATGTCCAACGGCATGACCGTCTTCCCAACTCCCGCCCACATCCTCAATGCCTCCGCTACTCCTTGTCCCTCCCATCCGGTGCGAGGTAGCGACATTTCCGGGACCTGTGGCATGATCATGGGTACCGGCGTGAGTGTCAAGTCTGCCTTCCACTTGATCCGCATTTGCCTCGCACCAGTCTTCGGCAGGCGAGGTCGGATTCGAGTAATATACGTGTCGCGAGGGGGTTTGAGGACTTGCGGCATCATCGACAGGCATTCGGGTATTGATATCCTGTTGTCACCCAAGATCAACCGCTCTTTGCCTGTCCGCTGGGTTTTAGGTGATGTTTCAATCAGGTGCTGAGTATGCGATATCAGCTTTCTGGCTCGTCCTCGCGGTTGAAATGTGGCTCACTTGTAATCGGTCATATCGCTGTCTTCCTCTCAGGCCATATGCTTCCTCTACCAATCTTGACAATGCATGAGGGTGAACAGCTACTGCTGCACGCAGTTCGTTCAAGAGCTATCGTACCTAGTCAGCTTTCGATCTCGCGCATCGACCATTCAGCTGACCTACATCTGTAGCTTTCCTCAATGCTCTTTCTCGCTCCGTCCTCTCCACCCAGATCTTCCGCTTCTTCCGCTCTTCATCCTCCGCAGGAGGATCTGGCGGTTCCACCCCCTCGGGCAGCAACTTCTGGCATAACGCCCTCATTTGGGGTAGGAACACCCTCCACACATGGGGATCCGGGAGTAGACGCAGGTTCTGTATGTACTTTCTGTACATTGCCTTCCGGCTCAACTGCCTCTCGAGCTTAGCGTCCGGAGGAAACGAGATTTCATAGTTGTGCCGATTCGGCAGCTGGGTCCTGGGCACTGATGTAGTGGTGAGGGTTGGAGCGTCATTGCTGGAACTCGAGGTGTAGCGCCGTGATGGGTTCGAAGGTCCGCCATTCTGGAGGACAGCTGGAATTCGCCTTCGACAGCATACAGCGCAACCTCTCCAGCTCATCAATAGAAAGATGCTGAGCGTTGATGTCGCAGCCTGTGGAGAGGACTTGCCAGCGCTGGTGCTCAGTAGGCGTGTACTGTACGAATGCGCAGGACTTGCGCAACACTTGCGGGCAAATTCATCGAACTGTCAAAACTCAGAATTCAGACATCCGAGTTCAGTTTCAGATGGTGGAGGTCTCTGTGACACGTGGCATCGCGCTTAGCCGTGCTGAATAACTTATCCGCGACCGGCCGTTGTATGACGTCAACCTGGGTGATCGTGACGATTGACGAGGCTGAGCCGGGTTGGAAGTCATCGCACTCGATTGTTCCATCTTCAACTTGTCTTCTTGTCAAATCACACATTCAGCCAGTGAGTCAACCTTACCGTCTACTCTCCTCCCAATGTCCTTCGTTCGACAGCCGCTCATCTTGTCCCGCAGGTTGATCAACTCGTCAACCGCCTCACGAACGCAATCACTACTCCGATCACCGATCACCACCTCTCTTCCAGTCCGTCAGTTCCACTACACCCCACGAAAAATGTCCGGAAACGACCAATACTCTGCCAAGGCCGCCGCCGAGCCAGGACTCGCTCAGAAGCTCACTGACCTCCGAGCGTTCATCAAGAAACACAAAACTTTGATGTTGGTCACCAGAGCTCCCGATGGTGCTCTCCACGCTAGAGTCATGGCTCCAGCGGAGATCACCCCAGACTGGAAGTTCAGGTTCATCTACGACAACACGAGCTACAAGGAGACCGAGTTTGACAACGAGTAAGTGGGATCCATCAAGAAGTGTTGTATTTTTACTGACGCCGTCATAGCTCTCACGTCAACTTGAACCAGGATGGCATGGACAGCAACTCTGGTTGGGTCTCCATCGCCGGAAAGGCCAAGTGAGTGATCTCGCGATCTCGTGGAGTATATGGATACATCCTGACTCGGGCCTGCAGGAAAAGCAACGACACGTCTCTCGTCGAGAAGCTGTACGACCCCACCATCAAAGCCTGGTTTGCCGACAAGGGCGATGGAGTCCACGACGGATCTCCATCCGACCCTCGAGTCTCCGTTCTTGAGGTGAACGTCGATGAGATCCGACACTTTGCCCAGACCAAGACCTCGATAGGCACCGCAGTCGACATCATCACCAGCACGATCACCGGATCGACCGCTACCCCAGGAGAGATCAGGACGATCACCCGAGAGGAGATTGCCAGCGCTTGGGCCGCCGGAGAGCTCAAGGAGGCTTAGATGACGAGATGAGGAAGAAGTTTGATATTCGCATGTAGCATGATACAAGAAGATGTATGTTCTGAAGCAAGTCCACCATGGCATGGTCGTGGGTACCGCGAGCCAGTCTTTAGCTCCTGCATCACAAGCTGAGTATCCCGAGCTTTGACGAGTAGGATCTCACAGGAACTACTGTAGTCCAGGTCCAGCTGATCGTTCACTCTGCCAACCTTCTCTAGGCCACATTGCATGAGACGGAGTATACGGAGAGATTGCGATTAGCAACTCCAACTACAACGACCCTGCCAAATTTTCCACACCAATTCCAGGTTACCACCAGCCAGTGTCGACGGTCGCAGAACACTCTTTGGCGCACAGGAGGGTGTGAAAAGGACCGGGGAGCAAGGGGGAACCATGACGACCATGCTGTCGAGCGTAGGCTGATAGCTGATGAGCATATATGGTGTCGAGCGACCTAGCGCGGTCATTTCGCAAGTTGATCAGGAGGCTGTAACTGCAGCTACCACTTGAACGTCAGAGACCTTCTCCATTGAAGAAGCCAAGTCTCACCTCCTTTGTTATTGTCTATGTTAAAGCCCTCGAGGCTGCTTATGGTGGGAGTGACCAACCCAACCTCTCCCTTCTCCCTCTCTTCACACCACCTCGTTTCAGGATCTACAATCCGATCCGCTCTGCCGCCGTCATTGCCTGCCTCTCGCGTCGTCTGTCCTCCGCGGCATCACGCCCCTCCGCCCTCTCCCCCTGCTTCGGCTGTGTCGTGCTTGAAGTCGGTGCTTTGGACGGATTGGGCTGCCCGGTGCCAACATCGGAGGTGGTGCTGGCTTTGCGTTTCTCGAGTTCTGCTTGGAGCAATTTGACGTCTGAAGCTCGGAGCGGGATTGCGGTAGGGTTCGACCTGATCATGATGGAGGTATGACCGGGTGTCGGGCTGTTCTGGGTGGTCGGAAGGGTCAGAGTCTGGATATCCTAGAAATTTGACGGACTGGTGAGTTCGGGACGACTCACGTATCAGTAACTTACTCTGAACTCACCAGTCGCGCTCTCGCAAATCCACGCGACCAGGTCCAGCGGAAGTACTTTACAGCGTGTTCCATTTCTCGTCAACCGTGGGAAAGCCAGGAATAGCAGTGCATGCACGGGCACAAGCCAGCATGACCTCGGAGTCCAGCGCATCGAGTTCTTGACTGTTTGTATCACCTACCCCGCTGCGTTCAGTCACTTACAGTAGCTACAGTGCCACTGATCGACATGGAGTATATTCAGAAAGCGGGCGATGTGGTTAAGCACTTCCGAGTGAGTTAGCCTAACTGGAAGTGCTCTGTCTTACGGCGAATTAGGAAACGAGGTTATCGACTCTGAAACCACCCACAGAATTCGTACGTCCCGCTAAAATGCACAGTCCTGGTCAGATATTGACATATAGGGCAGTTTGACCACCGACAATTATCGCGACCCAAGGATGTTAACGAAGCAACCAGCGTGAGCTAATAGCCACGTTGCGGGCCGTGTGGAGATATTGATGTACTACTAGAGGATCACCTATAACACGAGGCACTTTTCGGGCAACTACCTCCTCGTCGTCATTCTGCTAGGGGTCTATGCTGTGTGAGTTGATGGAGATCAGGGGTTGGGCCAGGGGTGAGCTGTGTTGACGGCTTGAAGTATCATGAACTATTACCTCCTCTTCGCATTGATATTCCTAGCCGGTGGATTCGCCCTCATCAACAAATTCGGTCAGTCCGCTCGCCTCAACTGGCCTTTGCGATGGAGTACAGAGCTGACGAACCGACTAGTTCCCGAACCTGTACAAGTGGGATCGACGGTGGTGACCCAGAAATCGCTCTACCTCACCTTGTTCCTTATCGGTGAGATCGGACTCAAGCCGTAATGAGAGCTATCTTCTGACCGGCCTCAATAGGCCTGCCTCTGCTATGGATTGCCTCGCCGGTCTCGACATTTTTCTGGCTAGTGGGATCTTCAGCAATCCTTATTCTAGGTCACGCTTGCCTGATGGAGCCAGGGCTGGAGTCGGAGTACCAGGGCGTTGAAGGTGTGTAGGCAAAGTTTGGGTGAGGGTACTGGGGGGGCGATCCAGCGACAATTAATCGAGGAAGAAGACAGACGTACAATGCCGATGGTCTCCATATTCGGCCCATTTCACCAGGGGATCGTTGGTTCTCAAGATTAAGGTGGATGCAGCTGCAACGCCTGAATAACGTTACATCTATACAGCATGACCATCGTGTATATCTCTGTGAAGGGCACTCGACCTAGTCTACTGGCTCAAAGACTGGATCTGGCCTCGCATTCCCGCCCACCCCTCCAGCGGGGACACTAACGCCAATCAAGCCTTCTTCTTTACCCATTCTCCGCGTCTTTCTGACCTTGCCGGTCAGGACCTCTGCCTCCCTAGCCCTCAGCTCCGGAGCATCGTCCGCCTTACTATTGCCACCGAAGAAACTGCCGAATCGACCGTGTTTCGATTTGCTAACCGGGATGAAATCTTGGGATTCGGGCATGAGGAGGATGTGATACTTGCCAGCGTAACGATCCGTTAGGAGCCATGTCTCGAGCAGGGCGAGATTCCTCAAATTTGATTTGAACCAATTATCCAGCATGTCACCGATGATAGGCACGATTCCAACGACGACATCCAGCACGACATTGAGAAGCTACGTTCGAGCAAAGGGTCAGTGTGAATGGGAATTTGTGGGATTGTGGGATTGAGAAGAGCCTGCTCACCATGTACCCAAGGATGTTGAGAGGCACTCCAAAGACGAAACAGAGCCACACTTGGTATAGCTGTAATATTCCCGATACTATATCACCATATAGCGGGATCAGGGAGATGATGTCGTCGAGACCGGCCTGTCAACGGAGTCAGCGGGTGGACATCCGAAACTTCAGGCAGAGCTATCGACGCACTCGGAATGGAAGACCCAGGTCAGCCAATAGAGGTGACGCATCGAGCCAGAATGCCACTGTTCGAATATGGTTGTACATCCTAGCACAAATCGTCAACTCAAGTCACTCGCCGTCATTCCGAGTATGCCAGATTGTCACTCGCCTCTGGGCTTCCCTATCCGTCGAAGGGCGCTTGATGCCGAAGCTAGGAGGTGCGTAGGTTGCTGCGAAGGCGCCAAATTTGGGCTTACCCTGGCCCGACCTATATGCCAGAAGGCAAGTCAGCATCGAGTCCGAGAGGACGGACGGAGGACAGCATCTCTAATCTTCGATCACGGGCAGCATTAGGTCGGTAGGTCGATAAGATGGACCATAGACCTCCTAGATAAGAGGACATGGGGAAGGAGCTGGTGTTGTGGCTGATAGAGAAGACTCAGCATCAAAAGTTCTGACAGGCCAGGATCAGCAGTCGGTGGCCCATGGCATGGACGTGGTGGATAGCCATGACGTAATGCTGGTCTGGCAGCAAGGCCACGTGGCCAGGTTTCGATTGCACACGGTAACGCTTAAGGCTACTGCGGCCTCGTCTTTCGCTTGGAACTTGTCGCTGCCTACAATACTGTTGAGAGTCCCATGCATCGCTCGCCAGCAGGAGGCCTTACAGTAGCCATTTCGCCTAGCCTATCAAGTTTCGAGAGGACAGTCAGGTCTGCATGAGATTAATTAATGAGAAGTGTCCCGAGTCTGACATGCTGTGTGCCGGTAAATAGATTGCTGGTAACCGGTCCCGTTACCAGCGGACGGTCACCTCACCTCCGCGCCTCTGTTCAGCAGTACGTCGACTGTGACCTACACACACTGGCGATACAGCAGGCAATACATCTCATACGTACTCCACGACCTCTCTCCAAGTCAGTAGTACATATCGCACCAGAATATCACGATGTCCGACCTAAAGGAACAGGGATTCAAGGTATGTCCTCTCTAGTCTCGCGACGTGTCTCCGTGGGAAATCCAGACTGACAACTTCTCAGACGGGAGACTTCCTCTCAGTGCGTGGTATAAGCTTAGATCATTTACGCATTGGGTCACTCGGACTGTTTCTTACATATGCATAGGCCCTAGACTCCGCCTTGAGCAAGCTCGATGACAAGGAGAGGACAGGTTTGGTCAAGAAGGTGAGCAAGACGCGAAGCCGTTGGACGAATCACGGGTCGGGGATAGCAAATGCATCATCCTGCGAGGAGTATCCACTGACAATGACATAGACCAACGGTGTCTTCCAGCTGAATGTCAAGGCCGGGGGTAAGGACGCTACCTGGGTGTAAGTCCACCTACGCTCCACTCTCACACCCTTTGTGCTCGGTTTCCATGAACTGACCTTGTATCGATAGCATCGACATGAAAGACAAGGGCAAAGTGACCAAAGGTCCAGCGCAAAAGGCCGACGTGGTGATGAACCTCTCCGACGACACGTTTGCCCAGTTGGCAGACGGAAAATTGAACGGACAAAAGGCTTTCATGACGGGAGCCCTCAAGGTCAAGGGTAATGTGAGTGACAGGTGTGGTATCAGTGTGAAAGACGACAGCTGACCTTGATTGTGTCCAGGTCATGCTTGCTGTAAGTTGCGGCTGCAGCCATGAGTTATGAACGTACTGATCACTTCTCCGCCCCGCAGACCAAACTCGACGCCGTGCTCAAGGTGAGTCTTCGCAGCTCAACATGCGAAACCTCTTACTAACGCCCCTCTCCAGACCGCGAAGGCCAAGCTCTAAGCCTCAATCTGGTGATCGGTTCGCGTCTCCACTCTTCTGCGCACCGCGTTGTATCTTAGATCTGCTACTTGGTACATGCATACCTACGACGCACGTATATGCCGATGCCTACATATCTACATCCCAAGCAATTGACTGTCTAGCCTCAAATTACGACCTCTTTGGCTTTCCCACCAGTCTGCTCTCAAAGAGCACAGTCCCGCTCTTTTGCAATCGCTCAACAAGCACCATTCCCATGGCCGCACTAGGTGTCAGAACGCCTCCTCGGATACCTATAGGGGGCAGCGAAGTGCCTTTAGGTGGGGGCAATACCAGTGCCAGTGCACTCTCCGCCAGCATGACTAAAGGTATTGTTAGCTTGCTCGTTGAAATGTATATGTAGCAGGATCCACTGACATGCTGTGATCTTGTACCCCGGGTCGCCTTTACCTTGGCAAGTGCTGACCACGTCAAGTCCCTCTTCGGTGGTGTTGGAGATGTTGGTGATGAACATTGATCCCTTGGCTCGTTGTTCTTCATCGACGCCTTCTCCGGGCGAAGGCAGGACAAATGCGAGTAGGAGTCTTCTAGTCTAAACGGGGATTAGCTCGGTGCAGTCTGTCTTCAGGAAAGTGCCACTCACCAAGCTGAAGCCAAAGAACAGAACTCCAAAGAGGAGAGACGCGCCAGATATCAACATCGCTTTCAACGTAGAACCCGTTTCCATAGCCTCTCTATACTCGAACCCATCCCCATGCCGTGGCTCGTCGTCTTGTTCGTCATCATTATCGTGAGAAGCTTGTCGTGAGGAAGAGACGACACCAGTGTCGAGTCGAGAGAGGAACCATGATCGACGGACTATACACCTGTTGTAAGGGTACATGAAGAAGAAACTGCCAATCTTCTTCTCCTGCCTGCCACCATCCGAGGGCACTGGGGTTTTGTATACGAATTGAGGACTCGGTGTTGATCCATTCGCCGAGCTGAGCAACGCCCATTCTCCCTGAGCCCTCTCTTTGGCCGGGATCTCGAGAAGCGACTTCATCGTGGCTACTGTCCCTCCAGAAACGCCGCCCCGCAGCTTGAAGTATGAGATGGAGGAGGTGATGCTCGCCGAGGGGTAAGAGTGTTGTAGCGTTCGCAAAGCGTAGTAGAGTGTGAGGTCGCTATAAGAGAAGAGCTCAGTGGTAATCCTCCCCAAGAGAGACGATTGGATCATTGCCCACTCACGATGGGATTGAGTCGAATCCACAACTTGGGACTATACACGCGCCCGTCTTACTCGCTAGGTAGTCGTACTTGGGGATGATATCCTGAGCAAGCCAATGTGACTCTCCGCTCAGATCCACATAGTGCTTGCCGGCAATGGCGCAGTGTCTAAGCGGGGTAAGGTATGTCAGTCAATGATTCAGAATGCTATCCACGCGTTCTACTTACTTGATGAAGTGTTCTCCGCCATGCCACCTGAACGGACCTATCAAATACATCAGTCAGTCTCACGTCTACGGAGGCGCCTGGATACCTCTCACTTACCCGCAAGGTTGATCACTACATCTCCCTTCTCCACCAAGGCCTTGACCGCATCTTCGTCGTTGGAATCGCAGACCGCGACTTGCCGCCTCTTGGGTCGCTTGTCATTCAAGGCATCCAGCTTTTGCTTGTTCCTCCCGGCTAGAATGAAATCAAAGTCGTCTCCGTCGGGGTGGTTGTCCAGATATGGCAAAAGCTCTTGGGCGGTATAGGACGTCGCGCCGAACACGATCAGGGTGGGTTTTCCGGGCATGTCGAATGGCTGTCAGATCGGTGTTGAGAGACTTAAAATAGAAAGAGCGATGAAGCAGCACTATCTTGAGGGACTTGTGCCTGTATTCGAGTAACTTAGTTAAGTTAAGACGCGAGGGACTACCGTATCACCGGGCTGACGGCTTCAACGCTCGAAGTTCCAACGCCTGCCACAGCCAGCGAAGTGACGAAGCGGATTCCCTTTCCCACGCGTCATTCCCGAGGGCTATTCCGGGAAACTCGGCGCACTTTAACTTGCCGGCGGTGTTGCGGAACTACAGCCAGCTGGCACTTGTGAGTTGTGTTTGGGTGTTGGCTCTCATGGACTCGCATCTCTGTTCGAGCTCTACTCTGCAATGTCGACTCGCAGCGAACATCGACCGACTCTGCAAATGCTTCCATATCTCCGACGTGCCTCTCCTCGACCCGATCGATGGGCATCACAGCGGCTCTAAATCGAAAGGAGGGGGTCTACGTCCGTGTGTTTGGTTGATGGACGAGGGCATCCTTTGAAACTCACACTCGGGCTCACTCCATCTGACACTGATAGTGATCCATCAACACCCCCTGACGCCGCTTAGATTGAGGTACAGCGCGACAGAGACCATAGCGCCGGAGGATGTCGTCGAATACGGAGGGGTCTGGAGGGGTGACTCGACCCAGGAGAACCTCTGAGCTAGTCTCTCGTAGGAGGGGGAGCTTGATTTTCGTGAGTCACCCAGTCTGCATCCAACTGACTGAACGTCTCTGCTAGTGATTACGGGTATGCTACAAGCCTGAGCTAGACTACTATAGCACCGAAAGCAAATGCCGGTCCCGGTCGTTCAGTCCGAAGAATGCACTACGGCCGTGATCCTCGCTGCGTTGTTCGCTACCGCAAAGTTGAATCTCCGATTACTAGTCATCGAAAGGACCCCGGTCGCCATCATATCACTCCCCCCTGGCGTTTTCAAGTATACGAGTACTGCGCTGCGGCAACATCACGAGCTGTGCACTAAATTAACACAGGGCAGGGCACGGAACATCTCGAACACTCAACGCTCGCTTACCATCCCCATCAACGCTGTCTGGTCCCTCGCCCGCTGCTTTGCCCCCTGAGCCCCCCGGTAGTTGACGAAGGAGGTTATTCACCTCTTGATCGGTGTTTGCACATCGGGTCCAGCTAAGTTGACTGTACGAGTCACTTATACCCCCGGCGTGGGGGGGCTCGAGTGGTGGCGCAAGAAGGGCTACAAGGGATGAAACGCCAAACTGTATACCAAATTCGGAAACAGTGTCATCTCAGTCAGATCATGGCTGCTGCTGACCGATGGACACGGCGATCACACGATCAGCAGGTCGTGTTGTGGCGCGGAAGATGGATCTCGCTGTGTGCTATAAGAAGGGACACCGCCCTATCGATCTCGACAACTCTCGCACACAAACAAACATCACATCACAGCACAACACAACACAGTCCATCCAGCACCACCTCCTCCTCACACACCCGTCGTTCGTCACAGCCATCCCTAATCGGACTCTCTAGGCCAACATGGCACCGTCCTACCTATTCCCCAATAGATCCATGTCCACGACCTCCCTCCTCATGCCGATCTCCGCCTTGGCCACGACGCTACAGCGGTTCCTGTCCCGTAATGATCTTATGCAGAGTGAGGTCATCGGGGCATTGGAGGAATTCGCATTTAGGAACCTGGTCGACGGTACGAGAGTGAGAGATTACTGTGGCGATGTGGCCAAGGTCCTGGGCAAGGTGAGCAGAGCTTTCCTATCAGGTTCAACCGGGGCGGGATAGGGCTGACGCTCGAGCGCCTCAGCTATACAATCAACATACCATCCAATACATCATCTCGACAACCTACCTCCACCTCTTATTCCCCCTTGTACCGCCCCACGACCCCAACTCTCCCGCTGGTGTCGACTTGACTGCTCCTGATGCCCTGCTCAACCCATCCCAACTCGCAACAATCACCCGCAAGCAGTTCATCAACGTTCTTGCTTCCCAGAGTAAAGGTCGTCTCGCAGCCAGCGGTTTTAACGAAGATGCCGAGAGGCAGGTCCTGGAGGTCTGTCTGGAGTACATCGGAAGAAGGTGGAGAGGCGGGTCTGATAGCAAGGAAGAGAACTTGGCCGAGGGGATAGGCAAGAAGCTCACCGAGGTGGAGTTTGAGGTGAGTGAGCTAAGGGATACACGCTATTGTCAAAGCTGACACCTCTGCTTAGATGCAGCTGCTTGGGTTCCCACCTACCACTCGATCCGTCCTCATACCCATCCTCCATCAGATCCGGTACTCCCTTGGCTTCATCACTCCCAGTCAACTCGTCACTCAGCTCAACACGCAACACAACCCCGAGCGCACGGACAGGGAGATTTTCGAACCCATACACCTGGTGACAAACTGGCTTACGGTGCGACTTCGAGCGAGACTCAACCCCGCCGACTTGGTCTCCGATCTGGTCAACATGCGAGAACAGCTCTACGACCATTCTCACCGAGAGTGCATCTACGAGGTTCTCTCCCTCTTTGGTCTCTCCCAACGAGGCATGTCTACTCAAGAGTCGGTCCTCGGTCATGGTCCTCCAAGCTCAATCTCCCTCACTCCAATCGAGCACGACATGTCGGCTTCGTTCTTCTCGATGTCGCCAACAAAGACCCGATCCCCGTTCGCCCTCAAGCATAAGCCATCGCTGAGAAGGACTCTGCCCTCGACTCCAAAGTGGTGGTCTCACAGGCGCAATAACTCGTCATCGTCAAGAGTCAACCATCTCGGCTTGCTCAACTTCAACACTGACCGCCGGCCCTCTCTGCCCGTTACATCATCCCCATCTCTCTTGCACACCAGCAACTATCATCCAAGTGGGATCAACGGTATCAAAGCATTTCACCAGTCATCGAGCTCGCTCGCTACCTCAACTTCAGCGGCCTCTACCGAGAAGACAGTGTCCACCGCCAACCTTCTCTCCTCGCTCATGACGTACAATGATCCAGAAGATATCCGGGTGATCCTGCTCGATCACTTCCTGGGGCTCAAGTTTCACCTCTCGCCCTCAGACTCTGCGACCGATTGGTACCTCGGTAATGGGATTTCAATGGCCGAAGACACTGCCACTTCGCTCGAGAACACCATGGTGGGCAACAAAGATGTGATGAAGCTACAACCGATCTTCAATCAGATCAGAGACGTCTTCAACCTACCTCGCCCTCGATCCAGCAGTAAGCGTTCGAGCTATCGTCCCAAACAGCGCCTGGCCGACGATCTCGTCAAGCAATTCCCGCACTGCCCTCCGAGACGAGACTCGATCCTCGGTAGTAGTGACCTCAATCACCATCGAAACGTCTCTTTCGATCTCGAGGGGTATATCGCCGAATCCACCGAAGATGGTTCTGGTGAAACGGTCAAAGACTCCCACGACAAGGTGTCCTCTCCAGAGGCCAAGGACGAGGTTGCTCAACCCAGTATTCCGGGTCTCAAGTCCAAGAACAAGAACAAGCATCCATCGCTGTCGATTGCCGTGACGGACCGGCCAAAGACGGCAGCCTCGAGGTCGATCAAAAGACGCTCGGCGGGCGCAGAATCGACTTTGACAATGGCCACCATGTTCTCCGACACTACTGGTTTCAACGCCGGTGGTTCCTCTCGATCCGGGCATGGTCATCATCGATTCTCCCTCATGAGCAATTTCACCATCAGGGAAGCAACTCGGGAATACGCCTCGGAGGCCATTGCCAGTCGATTCTGCCTTCCCAGGCGGGTCAATTCGCTCAGCACGCTCGACTACATCAACCACTATATCCCAACCCCGACTGAATCCACCTTTGACGATTATGATGCGAGCATCCGGGGTCAATCCCGCTTTTCGGAGGACAGTGATCGAACATCCCTCTTTAGAGCTAGTCTGGGCGAACCCATCAACTTGAATGACCGGGGCCACAGCTCGTACATTAACCTCGAACCCGTATCGCCGGATCACCCCTCGCCTTGGGATTCGTACGAGGTCAAGACCTGGTCACAATCCGAGCCGAATCTACTGGAGTTTCTGGAGTCGTCGCCCGATCGTCACTCCGACTCACCCCATTCCCACTTTTACCGCGAGCTCGAGATGGGCGAGGATCCCCACGATTCGACATACACTCGATTGCCGGCTCGGATGACGGTCGGCTCTCTGAGGAGGCGATCGAGGATCAAGGCTCCGTGGGAGTTACAGCTTTCCGCTTACGACCTTGGACTCGAAGACAAAGTCTCCCGTCGTCAGAGTTCCAGCACACCGCGACTTATCCCTGGTCAGTCGTACCAAGACTCCATGATGGATGATCAGTTGGCGAAAGCCCCCGTTCAGAGCTATGTGGTGAATGGCCTCGATACCCCACCAAACTCCCCGCCGCTCGATATCGACATCACTTCGTTCGTCGATCATCAGAACATGACTGTCGAATCGTCTTTCAGTCACGCAAATTTCACCCAAGGACCAATCAGTCGGGTGTCGACTCCGGTGGTGCCTGAGACTCCGGTACAAGATTCCAAGGACCAAAGACAGCTTCATCGACAATGGACAATCTTCAATGGTGAACACGTCTCGCCTCCCAAGACTGTCCTTCCGCTTCCTGAGCGAATTCCACAAAGACCACGCTTCCCGCGAAGCAGATCCTCTCCCGGTCCAGAGCTCGGTGGCAGCAGGCATTTCGACACGACCACGCCATCAAAGGTGGCCTCAACCGCCATGACATCTCCAGCGGATCCGGTGACTGCCAAACCCCTGCCCAACTCGCCGAAACAGTTCACGAACACCTCCAGCACATCCCAGTTCGATCAAGTTCGCGTTCCACCTTTTAACAATGTCCAGGTCAAGCCCTCCAGACCACGATTCTTTCGAAGTCAATCTTCCCCCGGACCAGAGGTCGGACTCAGCAAACGATCTGTTCCGTCTGCGTTTTCACCTGTGATTCCACCCAGGACGAGCTCTCGATTCAGTCCGGTCGTTCTTGGAGGGTCATCTCACCTGCCAGAGCGTGTTGAAAGCACCTCAAGCGCGCAAGTACCGGGTCAAGTGCTCGTCGAGGTGGTCCGGCTCTTCCAGGTGGACAGCACACTGGGCATCGTTCAACCCAGGTCTGGGGTCACGAGGGCAGAGGTGGATAAGGTCATAAGGGCAATCAAGGAGAGGCACTCTTATGAGACTGGAGACTGGATGGTACAAGAGATCGAGGTGCTCGTGAGTGACTGACGTTCGTTGTTACATTCCCAAAAATAGACCCCGATCATAGAGTAGAAGTACCGATGCTGACTTACA